>CM028136.1:146867500-148067500 GCA_016271365.2 Neoceratodus forsteri | reverse complement strand
GCATTCCGGCCACCTCCAGTGCTAGGAAGCAAGTGCTCCTGGACGCAATCCAGGAGGGTCTCCTGACATTGGTTAGTGTACCTACTAGGCTAAAGAACACTTTAGATCTGGTGTTGTCGAATGGGGATGCAGTAAGGGAAATAAAAGTGGAGGTCCCACTAGCCGACAGCGATCACCAAACAGTGTGGTTTAATATCGCGATGTGGGAGCCAGAGAAATCAGTTACTCAGGTAGTAAACTTCAGGGGGTCATACTTTGGGAGGATGCAGAAAGTACTGAAAGGGAAACTAGAGGGCATAAGGCAGGAGATGGATGCAGAGCAGAAATGGGATATTATTAAACAGGGGATTACAGAGGCAACAGAAGCCTACACCAAGACACAGAGTAAGAGAAGCAGAGCAAGAAAACCATGCTGGTTGAACAGCGAGGTGGTGAGAGCAAAAACGAGAGGTGCACCAGAGGTATAGAAGGAGGGGGAAGGAAGTGGACAGGGAGGAATATACAAGATGGTCCAGGGAGGTGACCAGAAAAGTGAGAGAAGGAAAGGCCCAGAGGGAGCTGAGGTTAGCACAGGGAATTAATGGGGTGGGGGGCGGAGAAAGACTTTTCAGATACAGTACATCAGGGAGAAAAGGAAGTGCAAGAGACAATAGTGAGGACAAAAAGGGGCGGGAGTGGATGGATATGGGTGAGGAGCAGGCAGAAGTACTGAATGAATACTTTGCTAAGTGTTCATGGAAGAAAAGGGGACTGCTACCACCATGGGCTGGGAGGTTGGGAGACAGGGGAGAGGAGGCAACAGATGGAAGAATTGAGGAAGTAGAGTCCCAGAGGGACTGAGGGCACTGAAGATTGACAGTCACCAGGGCTGGATGATATCCACCCCAGGGTGCTGAGGGAGATGGCAGAGGTGTTGGCAGAGCTACTGGCAGATCTGTACAGCACCTCCCTGGAGACGGAATGTGTGCCACTGGACTGGAGGATGGCACATGTAGTACCATTACACAAGAGTGGACCAAGAGATGAACCTGGTAATTATCGCCCGGTAAGTCTCACCTCCATAGTGTGCAAACTCATGGAGACATTACTAAAGGAAAGACTGGTGTCGTACCTGGAAGACAATGGCCTCCAGGATGTGAGGCAGCATGGGTTTGTTTCAGGGAAGTCTTGTCAAACCAACCTGATACAATATTATGACTGGGTGACAGGTGAGCTGGATAAGGGTTGTGCGGTGGATGCTCTTTACTTGGACTTCAGTAAGGTCTTCAATTCTGTGCCTCATGGGCAACTTGAGGGGAAGCTAACTGGTAGGGGTAGGGGCAAAAATGATGAACTGGATTACAAGCTGGCTGAGTGGGAGGCTGCAACAGGTGGTTGTGAGAGGAGAGCTCTCAACACCGAGGCCAGTGATGAGTGGGGTGCCACAGGGCTCTGTGTTGGGGCCAGTATTGTTTGGGCTTTTCATATCAGACATTGCACATGGGGTGTTGAGCAAGATAAGTCTGTTCGCTGACAACACCAAAATCAGCGCAGTGGTGAATGGAAAGGAGGGATGTAAGCAGCTGCAGGGGGACCTAAGCAAGCTAGAGGAGTGGTCAGAGAAGTGGCAGCTGGGGTTCAATGCAAAGAAGTGCAAGGTTATGCATTTTGGGGTGAAGAACCCAAGGAGACAATACTGACTGGGAGGGGTTAAGCTGGGGATCACTGAGAAGGAGAAGGACCTAGAGGTAATGACAACAGGGACCATGGACAACACTGCCCAGTGCAGGAGAGTGGCTGCAAAAGCAAACAAAATGCTGGGGTGCATAGCGAGTTTTTTTTTCATCCAGGCAAGGAGAGGTGATCTTGCCCCTCTACAGGTCACTGGTAAGGCCACACTTAGAGTATTGTGTGCAGTTTTGGAGGCCATACCAAAAGCGTGATATCAGGCTACTGGAGGGGGTGCAGAGGAGGGCAACAAAGATGATATGTGGAATGGAGTAGATGGGGTCTTTAATGGGTCCTGATGGAATTCACCCCCGGAATTCTAAAAGAATTAAGGGAGGAACTAGTGAAACCACTGGCTACTCTTTTTAATAAATCATGGGAGGATGGTGTGGTACCTGAGGACTGGAGGAAGGCGGATATGATTCCCCTTTACAAACGTGGGACCAAGACAGAGGCAGGAAACTACAGACCTGTCAGTCTGACTTCTGTGGTAGGGAAAGTGATGGAGTCACTTCTGAAGGAAAGAATAGTTGAGTACCTAGAGGCCAGTGGAGCACAGGACCCAAGGCAGCATGGGTTCACAGCGGAAGGTCATGTCAGACAAATCTAATAGATTTCTTTGACTGGGTGACCAAAGTAGTAGACCAGGGAGGGGTTGTGGACATGGCCTACCTAGACTTTAACAAGGCGTTTGACACAGTCCCACACAAAAGATTAATAGTCAAATTAACTAGCCTGGGAGTGGGACCCAGGGTGGTTGCCTGGGTAATACATTGGCTGGACAACAGGACACAGAAGGTAATTGTAAATGGAGTCCACTCTGAAGAAAGGGGGGTTACTAGTGGGATACCACAGGGTTCAGTATTGGGTCCAGTCCTTTTTAATGTCTTCATCAGTGACATTGCAGAGGGACTGGAAGGAAAAGTATGCCTTTTTGCAGATGACACAAAGATCTGCAACAGGGTTGCTACACAAGGAGGTGTGGAAAGGATGAAAAGGGACTTGGCAAGGTTGGAGGAATGGTCAAGTATGGCAGCTAGGATTCAATGCAAAGAAGTGCAAATAATGCACCTGGGAAACAAGAACCCAGGGGAAGAATACACAATGGGTGGGGAGGTAGTAACAACAACAAAAAGGAAAGGACCTGGGGTAATCATATCAGATGACCTTAAGGTTAGCAAGCAATGTGAGAAGGCAGTAGGGAGGGCTGGGGTATACTGGGATGTATAGGAGAAGCATCATCAGCAGAAAACAAGAAGTTGTTATCCATCTGTACAGACAGTTGGTGAGACCCCATCTGGAGTACTGTGTCCAGTTCTGGAGACCCCATCTCCGCAAGGACATAGACAGGATAGAGGCAGTCCAGAGGAGGGCAACTAAAATGGTGCAGGGTCTGCAAGAGAAGCCATATGAGGAGAGAGTAAAGGAGCTTAATATGTATACCCTTGAGGAAAGAAGGGAGAGGGGGGACATGATAGAAACTTTTAAGTACCTCAGTGGAATCAACAAAGTCCAAGAGGGTAGCATCTTTCAGAAAAAGAGACTTACAAGAACAAGGGGACATAATTTAAAGATAGAAGGAGGGCGGTTCAGGGGCAATGTGAGGAAGTATTATTTCACAGAGAGGGTAGTGGATGCATGGAACAGCCTCCCTGAGGAGGTTGCAGGGTCTAAAACTGTGGGAGAATTCAAGAATGCATGGGACAGTCATAAGGCAATTCTCAGGGACCCTGGTTTTTCATTTTTACTGGTAACACCGGTAACAATCACGGACTCTTGCTTGGTTTGCGGATTTTGAATTCTTGTATCGGTGCCTCACGGAAATTGCATCTCACTGCACAGAATCCCTAAGATTTCAGCATCTTTTTACATTATTTTATTTACCCTTTCTATGCCCCCTTCTCACAGCATCAGTCTCCACTTTTCAGAGATCCCTAGGCTGGGTATCCCCTAGCTTCAACCCAGGTAATGCTCAGGAGCTCCTGTGAGCCTACCCCCATCCAGCCTGGGTTGTACCCCCCAGGTGGGAAAGGAAAGGACCCCAAGTCACCCTCCACAGTCCTTAATGTGTGTCGGGCAGCCCAGTGGGTCTCTCATGGAACCTGGTTATAAAGTCTGGGGCAGCAGGTCCCTTCTACCAGCAGCCTATGTGGGGTGATTGTTACTGGTTTTCTGGTCTCTGTCCCTGAGGGCAACGGCACTCAAGGGGATCCAAGGAGGTAGGGCACATGGAGACATGCTGCTGCTCCAGATCCAGGCTTGCTTCCTCTCTTCCCGATTACTCTGCAGCCCCATTGCACTACCATCCATGGTCACCCTGGTGGTAGTAAAGCAGCAGGATCTGCAGGCCACCGTTCCTAGAGGAGGAGAGTGGCCCCCAGGTGCTCAATCCTACTCCCCTGGCCAGACCTCTAGCAACCCAAATTCACTTTCAACCCCGAGTCACTGGCTTTGCAAGCAGTATTGCTACCACTGGCTACTTACAGTGCTCTGTCAACTATCCACTCACTTTGGTGTAAAAAAACATAAGCAGATGGAGAGGCAAATAATTCAGTTTTAGTAAATGTAAAGTGTTTGATGTTCATAATTTACACTGTAGGTACTGTGCACTATTACTGAAATCAGATATTAAACATTATATATGGGTGTTGTGGCTGGCAGTATAGCCTAGTGGTTAGAATAACAAACAGCGATTGAACTAAGTCCATCTAGAAGACTTGGGTTTGATTCCCACAACCTTCACTTGCATACTGTGTGACCAGTAAGTCACTTAACCTACTCAGTGCTCCACAGTCACCTCTTAAAACAGACAGTTCTGCCTAGTGGACTTACCTGGTTTACAAAAAATATAAAAAAAATACCAATATATGTTTACTACATCATACAGTAGCCAGGGTACCATGTAATTTACCTGAGTTTTACTCGGGCTGCAATGATTTCGTATAGGTAACTATAAATGTTCAAATACATTTTATGTGTTTTATAAGTTTGTTTTTAGACTTTAGCCAGGTTTTTATTGCATTGTTTGCATGTGAACATCTAGGTTGTAGATTGCTAAGTGCAGGATCACTGTTACCAACTAGCTTATTCAAGTTTATAATCAGCAGGGCCATCCAAAATCCTCAGTTGTTTGAATGAAAACTAGTCTGAATGAAAGTATGTTCACAAGTGCCTTACTACTTACGAAAAAGACTTCACAGTTAGCACCCCATTTAGGTGAATGGAATCATTTGCACCGTCTCTCCAACCTGCTGTTTCAGTCTCTGTGACAACAAAAGATTTTCTGACAGACTGTTTAATAAAAGCAAATGATAAGTGTTTAATTGTATTTATGCTTGATAATGGATTTGAAAGCACATTCAGTGACACACAGAAGGTGAGACCCCAGGGGCTGTATGATGCTGGTGGGCAGAGTGGTGCTCAATTCACATCTTAGCTCAGACATGAAAACTGAGAGACACCCTTTTCATGGAGACCAAGGGAAAATAGGCATCCACGTGTTTGTGAGATGCACGATTTTCCATTAGAAGGTCCTCCACTAATCGCGTGTGAATTTTTTCAGGTGAAGACACTTTAGTTCAAAGAAGCAAATTCAGGCAGGTTTTTTTTTTGCTCCTCTACCCCCTGGCCATCCACTCCTTCAGGTCTGCCAAGTTCCCCTACCTCCACTGCTAAGTCCCGACCACCATCCACTGACCCTTATGGCCATGGTACCAGGTAACCCAAAGTAACCCTTCATTGGGTGAGCCCCTACCCCTGTGCAAGGCTAACAGGAGAGGATAATCACCCTAAAGAGCTTTCTGTATATATCCCAAGCATGGCAGGGGTCAGAACAGATACATGTATCTGGGGCTTCATGCTTATGGAGGGATCAGGAGCCATCATCTGGGTGGCCAGCAGGTGTTTTCCCATTTTCATGGGAGTGTGACAGGCCACATGATGTCAAGGCACAAGCTGACATCCATCACGCTCCCTCCCGCAGTGAGGGCTAACGTGTTGCTGTGCCTCCAGCCTCCACCTGGGGCCAGCAGATGCTGAGCTGTGAATACACCCTCCCTCCCAGGAGAAGATGAGTGGTCGCTGGACACTCAAGCCTTCACCCTTCCCCCCAGCCAGTCCTACAGCACCCAAATCTGTTCTCAAACCCTGGTCAGTGGTGTCACAGGCAGAAATCCAGTTCAGGCAGTTAAATAATAGGAAAAAACAAAGGTGGTCCACCTTAGTAGTGGTGGTTCAGATTAGTTCACATCTGAGTTCTAACAAGCAAAGAGACTAAGTAATTTATAACTTGTGTATGTGGGTGTGGGTGTTGTAGAAAGAAGATCACAGTGCTGTCACTACTGCCATCACCCTGAGAGACAGGGCTGTAGTGCTTCTGCCATAACCACTGGTGGATGGGGAATGTTGTACTGCTGTCATCACACCTGAGGGATGGGAAATGTAGTACTACTGCCATCACACCTGAGGATGGGGCCATAGTGCTGATACTGCCATCACACTTGAGGAATGCAAATGTGTACTGCTGCCATCACACCTAATGGATAGGGGCAGCTGCGCTGCTGCTTCCATCACACCTGAGGGAGGGGGGACACAGAGCTGTTGCTGCTGCCATCACACCAGAGGGATGGGTCTGTAGCGCTGTTGGTTCTGCCATCGCACCTGAAGGATGGGGGCCATAGTACTGCTTCCATCACACCTCAGGGATGGGGGCTGTAGTGCTGTTGATGCCGTCACATCTTGTACCTAAAATAACTTTAAATTGGTACAAGGATGGAAAGATGTGCAAAAGTGGAGGTCAAAACTGCTAAAATGCATGTTAGCAGAGTTAAAAATTGTTAAATGCAGTACACAAAACCAAAAACCGGTAAAACTGGAATTTGACTTAGCAGACACCAGTGACAGTACCATTTTTTATAATGTGCAAAATGGAATTTGCCCTTTTCAATCCTGTAAACCAGTGTCCCTGGCAATTTTGTGGGGGTAGGAAGAAATAGGCTGTTAGTTAACTAGGATCTATGTGCCTATCCTGTAGGTAGGAAATGGGCAGACTAGATGGCCTTAGCGGCCTTATCTGCCATCAAAGTCTATGTTTCTATGTTTCTATGTTTCTATGGAAGGAACAGACTATGACAGCAGGCTGAGAGACCTGAATATGTGCACACTGGAGGACAGAAGGGACGGGGCATGATAGAGACATTCAAGTATCTGAGGAATCAATAAGGATGGAGCAGATGGAGTCTTTAAGTTAAAGAAGGGGAGGTCACAAGGGGCATGGGCTAAGAATAGATGGGGAAGATTTAGGAAGGAAATGAGGAGACACTATTTCACAGAGAGGGTGTAGCAAATGGAACGCCCTACCAGAATTGGTGGTATCATGTAAATCTGTGAACAGCTTCAAAAGAGCATGGGACAGGGGACAGGGAGTGAGGGTGGGGTAGGGGGGTGGCAGGGATGACAAATGGGGGTTAGCAACTGCAAACTAGGAGAGCCAGCTGCACACTCAAATAGACTTAGATAGACCAGGTGATCTGTTTCTGCTGGCACATTCGTTTGTTCGTGTGTTCATATGTTTGTATGTAATAAGGTGGTAACCTGGGCAAGAAACTGGTTAGGGGATAGGAGGCAGAGGGTGATGGTAAATAGAGTTCACGCTGAGGAGGGGAGAGTGACCAGCAAGGTACTGCAGGGGTCAGTACTGGTTCGAGTCCTCTTTAATGTCTCCATTAGTGATATAGCAGAGGAACTGTAAGGGAAGGTCTGCCTCTTTGCAGATGACACCAAGATCTGCAACAGGGTGGACACTCCATAAGAGATACAAAATATAGAAAGAGACTTGAAACAGACAAGTGGACAAAAGTTTGGCAGCTAATGTTTAAAGGAAAACAATGGAAAAGACACAGCTTTTCTCAGACTCTACAGAAACTCTCAATTAGTGCTTTCAGACAGTAACAACTTTTTTAAATTATTTACAACAGCTATCAGCAACTTCCACTTTCTTATGCTGGCAGCAGCCATTTCGCCAGACAGCAGTGGGCCTCCTGAGCTCACTGTATGCTAACTATGCCTGTTTGACCTCTGCTATTGGTTTGCAGGTCATATTAGCATAAAGTGAGCTCAGGAGTCTCTCTGCTACTCATGAAATGGTGGCTGCCAGCAATGGAAAGTGAAAGCTGAAGGCCACTGTTTAAGTAACTAAAAAAGCAATTAGAGGAATTTAAAAAAAAAAGTTTACTGTCTGAAAGCACTAATCAGGAATGTTTGTAGTGCCTGGGTAAAGCTGCACTTTTTCCAGTGTTTCCCTTTAATGCAAAAAGTGCAAGATAATGCACCTGGATCATAGAAACCTGGAGGTGAAGCCAGCCCGGTGGCACAGAGGGTTGAGGCACTGGACACCTTACCTCACACTACGCCGGTGACCCAGGTTTGGACTGACCTCAGGTTGTTGGGGCTGTGTGGGGCAGGATTGAGCATGCCAGTGGGCAGCTCTCCTCTTCTAAGGGTGGGGGTGGGTTGGTGCCCCCATAGTTCCACTCCTACTGGGTTGAGGTCCAGTCGGTAGAATGGGTGGAGACAGGGTGGCAAAGTAACAGGAGGTGGAAGGGGCTAGGCTCACTCCACAGGGTGCAAAGCGTGCCTCACACACTCACACAGCCATGTGCTGGGGCCGGGGGTCTAGGGAGAAAATTTTAAAAATGCATATGTGTTTCCATCACCAATTGGCGGAGGAAGCAATGGGACCAAACAGCTATATATTTAAAAAAAAAAAAACTGGGGTGCAGTTCAAAATGGGGAAAGATATACTAGCAGTGACCAAGTAGGAAAGAGTTCTGGGGGTAATCATATCGGATGACCTGAAGTTGGCCAGACAATGAGACAAAGCAATTTGGAGAGTTAGTGGGATGCTGGGATGCATATATAGGGATATCACTATCAGGAAGAGAGATCTCGTGTTGCCACTATATTGGTCTTTAGTAAGACCCCCCCTGGAGTACTGTGTCCAGTTTTGGAGGACACATTTCAGGAAGGACACAGACAGGATGGAGACCATCCAAAGGAGAGTTACCAAGATGGTACAGAGTCTACATCAAATGTCCTGTGAGGAGAGGCTTAAGGAATTAAACATGTACACCCTGGAGGACAGGAGGGAGAGGGGGGCTATGACTGAGACCTTTAAATACCTCACAGGGTGAATAAGGTAGAAGTGGGAGGTATTTTTTAGAGGAAAGGGTGCTCCAGAACAAAGGGCCATGATATAAAGCTGGAGGGGGTAGGTTTAGGAGAGATGTGAGGAAATACTTCTTCACAGAAAAGGTGGTGGATGCCTGGAACTGTCCTCCAGGCAGTGCTGTGGGGGTGAAAACAGTGGTGCAATTCAAAAAAGCCTGGGATTAACACAAGGGAGTCATAAGGGATAGGTAATGGGGTTGCAGAGAAGTGCTGTAGACCTGGAGGGGTCTACAGTATAAGCAATGCAACAAAAAAGGCAGACTGCATGGGCTATCAGCCCTTATCTACCACCAGCTTCTATGTTTCAGTGTTTCTATTGAGGATGCTAATGCACTTGCCACTTTTCCAATGTCCACCAAATAATTTATCCTGGACATAGGATAGCTGCCAAGTATGTATGCTTGATTAAGTTCCCTAAAATCAAGGCAGATTCTTACAACCCTTTCTTTTTTTATTTACAGTCACCATTAGTGATTATCAAGCACTTCTAGATTCTTCAGTGATACTTAACTTTTTTCATTTTTTTGTATTTCCTTAACAATGTCTGCTCTTAACCACTTTATTAATCTGTGTGTCTTTTGTCTGATTGGGCGAGCATTCTCCATCACTATTATGAGCTCAACCTCTTTGAGTCACAAGAAAATTTTGATTGTACAATCAGACAGGCAAGAGGAGAAAAGAAGAGGACAAAATAGTTCCTTGCTTTTAGTTCTTACTGTATGACAAATGGGACAGGGTCTTAACCAACCCTGTCACAGGGACATAGAGCACTAATCACAAAGGTGCAGGTTATACATATAAAATACACTTATACTGCCTCCATAGCTATGCAGCCCTTCCCCCAGTGTGCAGCTGCATGGGGGTGGATCACAGTTGCACAGGGGGTGGGTCATGGTACTCGGGCAGGCATCCAATCAGATGTTCCCTTCACTCCTACATTTAACCTTGCCATTACTTCTATGCCTCCTCTAGCAATCTGGTCTTACTTTCCTTACTTTCCCCCTGCCACCCTATCTCTAGTACCTAGTTCCCTTGTCTTCATACTCCTCTTAATCACCTCCTCTCCTAGTCCTTGCTCACCCAAAAAATTTCCCAAACACACGGCCCATCATTAATGCACTAAACTTTAGTTCCTCATCATCTTCCTCCTACTTACATCAGGTAACATTCATCCCAACCCTGGACCTAATGATTCCACCCCTGCCTGTAATAGTTCTACCTCTCGCACGTCACACCCACGTTCTCCATCAGTTCTCCCAAATGGTTTGAAAGTCCTCCACTTAAACATCCACAGTCTCATTACAAAAATTGACCTATTACAACCAATGCTCATCTCTCTGTCCCCTGACATTCTAATTATAACTGAATCCTGGCTAAACGCCAAGATACCTGACCACTCCGTCTCCATCCCAAGCTACTTTAATTAGGCAGGATAGGCAGGAAGAGAGGTGGAGTTGCTATGTATATCTTGTCCTCACTTCAAAACACAGCTGTACTCTCATCCTCACTACCTCCTCCTATGAAGCCCTTGTTATAAACATTGCCCTGCCTTTCTCCGCCTCCTATCTTCATAGTGGGAATCTACTGTCGCCTCTGGAATCTTGCCCTTTTACACCTGAACTCATTTTCCTCAATTGCCTCTCTTCTCATACTGGTGAGTTATACATACTGGGTGATATACACTTAAACTGGTTGGATCCCACTACCTCCAAGACACAAAATTACATTTCCACCCTTTATCTCTCCCAACTCATCCTTGAGCCTACCCGCCTTAATCACAAAACTCTAGATCGCTCTCTGATAAACTGGGCCCTCACTACCCATCCTCATTGTGTCATTAAATCAGGCATCCTTCCAGATGCCCTCGGCAATCATTACCCTGTCTTTTTAGTTAGGAAAGTCCATAGACCCTAAGTGCCACATAAAATCCTGATGCTGTGCTCCTTCAACTCCCTAGACCTTAACCCTCTTCTCCATGATCTTGCAATCTCCGACTTGGCCCTGATAGTCTCTGCCCCTTCAGTTGACCAAGCCCTCACCTATTTTAAAGATACATTTTTAGCTACCTAGAACTCATTTGCCCCTTTTAAATGATCCAGAGTACATGGAAACCATCATCCTTGTATCACCCCAGAACTAGTGACCTGCCTCAGGGAGAGAGATAAAGCTTGGAGGAAACAGAAGGCCACCAAGTTTCAAACTGATTTTACAAAGTATCATATACTAAGAAATTGGGGAGACAATATAGCGCAGTGGTTTAAGGCTCTGAGCTGCAAATCTGGAGACCTGGGTTTGAAACCCTCAGCCCCTACATGCATACTGTGTGACCCTGAGCAAGTCTCTTAACTTCCCTGTGCTCCCAGATCACACCTGTAAACAAGCTTTCAGCTTAGTGTGTCTCTCCTGGTTAAACAATTGGAAAAAAAAAATAAATGCCTGTACTAAAGCTACCAGACTAGCCAAGTATGAATACTTTAAATCTGTCTTTGTTAAACATATCATCACTCCTTCCAAATTCTGGAAAGTGGTCCATACCCTCTTTTCCCCTCTTCGCACCGCCCCCCCCATGCTTAACATAAATAACTCATTAGTGACTGAACCGAGCCTAGTGGCCAAGGAGTTTAACACCTACTACACCTCATGTGCCTCGGCACTTCTAAAGTCCCTCCCTTCAAACCTCACTCCTCCTTCTCCACCCTCCCTAGCACTTGACTTCCCGTGCTCACCCTTCTTCTCCTTCTCAACTATCTCTCCTCATGAAACACTTACTGCCCTCCTCTCTCTCAATCCTTCTAAAGGCTCCTCTCCTGATGACCTGGATCCTAAACTTCTTTTTCTTTCAGCACCTACTATTGCCTATCCCCTCTCCTTAATCCTAAACCTCTCATTTTCATCCTCATCTGTCCCTTCTTCCTGGAAACATGCAGAGGTCCTCCCTCTCTCAAAGAGTGGTGACCCCTCCTCCCTTGGCAACTATCACCCAATTTCTCTCCTCCCCACCCTCATTAAGCACCAAGATCACCTGGTCCTCCCCCAGCTAACATCGTTCCTGTCTGATTCCTCCTTTTTCACCCCATTCCAATCTGGCTTCTGGAAGAACCACTGACCACCACCTCCTTCTCAGGCTCACTGACCATCCTCACCGGATGGACAACAGCCACATACCTCTGCCATCTTTGTCGACCTTGCTAAGGCTTTCGATACAGTCTACCATGCCCTGCTTCTTGACTCCTTAAGACAGCTGGGCTGTCTCCACCTGCTGCAAACTGGTTCAGAGCCTATCTCAGTGGCAGAACGCAATCAATCTAGATCCATGATGCGATCTCTCCTCACTCCCTATCACCACAGGAGTCCCTCAGGGCTCTGAGCTTCATCCTGTCCTCTTCTCAATTTTCCTCAATGGCTTGCCTTCAGTCTGCTCCCCCCTCCTCCTCTATCCACATGTACATAGATGATATCATCTTGTTTACCTCTGGCAAATGCCCTGCAGATGTTGTAACCACTTTCCAGCATGACCTCCACCAGGTTCAGCTCTGGTTTCCCTCACATCAACTATTCCTGAATGCCAAGAAGACTGTCTCCATGACCTTTGGCACTAGGAAGAGACTCTCTAGGCTACATGCCCTACCCTCCTTCCACAACATGAATGGGACAATCCTTGAGGACACCTCCTCATTCAGAAATCTTGTGGTCTGTCTGGACCTGCACTTCAACATCACTGGCCACATTGATGCCACCTTAAAAAAACTGTGCCCCAAGATTGGTGCCTTAACAGAACCATAGTTGCATCCTTTATACAGCACAGCATGAACTTATTCAGAAGATGATTCTCCCATCTTTGACTACTGCAACATAGTCTATGGAGCCGCCCAAAATCCTCCTGACCAGATTGGACACTCTCTTTAACTCATTCTGCCACTTCACTCTCAATGCCCCTCCCGAACTCACCACTGTGACCTCTATCATGTTCTGTCCTTTCCCTGCTTGCAAACAGGCATCTCACTCACTATGCAAAACTCACATCAAAAATTTGGCTTGGGAAATTCTCCTCTACCTTTCCACTCCATCTCTTCCCTCCCCTCCTCCTCACTCTCAGTCCCTCAGATCAATGGACACTCGACCTTGCTGGTCCCTGCCGATTGACACTTATTGGCCAATTTGGCTTTGCTCATCGCTCAAACTCTGGAACTCCCTCCCAAACATGGCACCTCCTCCTCCACTCATCCCTAGCCTCTGCCTTACATAACCATCTCTCCTCCAGCTGCTCCTGTTTTGACCCTCTATAACTTCTTCCTTATACCTGCTATCCAGCACGCCACCCCATCACCCTCCCATCAGTCCTTCCCCTTTTATCTCTGTTACACACCTGCCTCCCTCAATCTCCTATCATAAATGCCCTTGCCTGGACCTCCTCCTTGCAGGGTTGTCAGCATCCTGGAGGGGGTAATTCTAGCTCTAGCCTACCTCTCCCTTTCCCTACACTGTGCCCCCCAATTTTCTATATCCATGTCCCTCACTGGCTGTGCCCCTTGCAGGGTTCTCCACATCCTGGTGTTGGTAAGTGATAAGCATGCATCTTACTACCTTTCCCATGCCTTTCTACCTTCCCAACCCCTTTCTCCTCTGTCTTTTACCTGCCCCCTCACCCACTCTTTCCCCATTCCAATTGTCATCGAATCAGTTCTTCCCAAGGCAGGGTTCTCAGCATCCTGGAGGGGTTCTATATCTGGTCCCAACCCACCTGTCCTCTATTCCAACCTCCTCTTTTCAATTCAATCTTTATATAAGGCACCTTTCTGAAACCAAGGTGCCTGTACCATCTATGATAAAACAATAAATAGTTAAAACAATATTAAAATTAACAACAATATTCAGAAATCATTATAAGCTTTGCTAAAGAGATAGGTTTTAAAGCTCTTTAAAACTTTGGACAGTCGAGCAGTCTCAGCACCTGATGAGGTAGAGAATTCCACGGGTTTAGGGCCATAAAATTAAAGATCTGGCCCCTGAAGTTTTTAAACAAACCCTGGGAATCTCTAGCAATCTCTCGTCAGTGGATCGGAGAGAGTGGGGGGGGAACAGTAGGGACAAAGGAGATCTTTCAGGTAAGCAGGTCCCTGATTGTGTAGGGCCTTATAGGTCAGCAAACCGACCTTGAAGGTGATTCGCCAGCAAACTGGCAGCCAGTGCAGTCCGCGGAGCAGAGGCGTTATATGACTGGACCTAGAAGAACCAGTCACCAGCCTGGCTGCTGCATTCTGCACTAGCTGCAGGTGACAAATCTCAACCCTCAGTAGCCCAAGGTAAAGGGCGCTGCAGTAGTCAAGGCGGGAGGTACTGAAAGCGTGGACCAAAGTAGGGAGATCATCTGGAGAAACCAGGTGCTTCACCCGGCGATGTTCCTCAGATGGTAAAAGAGGTTTTGACAACTGCTGACACCTGAGATTTAAATGTCAAACCATTGTCAAACACAACGCCCAGGTTCCGCACCCAGTCTGAGGTAGTCAACTGGACACCCCCAAGCCATAGACCCGAGGGTGATCCAACCAATAAACCCGCCTCCTGGCAACCCTGGTCCACAACCAACACCTCAGTTTTGTCTGGGTTCAACCACAGACAACTCACATTCATCCAGTCCTGGATTTCTGCAAGACAGTTGTTAAAGACCGAAAAGGCAGCATCTTGGCCAGGCACAAAGGACAAGTACAGCTGAGTATCATCTGCATAGCTGTGAAAACCCATACTGTACTGCCTAATAATCGCTCCTAATGGGAGCATGTACACCGCAAACAACATGGGCGCCAAGATGGAACCCTGCGGTACCCCACGGATAGGGAGAATGTTGCCGAAAATATCCCGGACACCACCCTCCTGAGTCCCACCTCGGTAAGATCGAAACCAACTGAGGACTGTACCAGACAGCCCACAGATAGATCGCAAGTGTACCAATAGCACACCATGGCCTGGTGTCAAATGCTGCAGAGAGATCAAGAAGGACCAAGATGGAATGAGTCCTTCGATCTCTCACTGTAAGAAGGTAATTTAGTACCCAGACCAGAGCTGTCTTGGTACTATGCCTTTTCCTAAATCCGACTGGAGAGAATCATAGACATTGTGGCTAGTCAAATGATCATCCAATCATGGCGACCTCTCTTCTCAATAACTTTACCCACAAAGGGTAAGTTAGAGACAGGCCTGTAGTTTTCCAGACAGTCCGGGTCCAAGGAGGACTTCTTGAGAAGGGGCTGGACCACAGTCTGCTTTAGAGGATTTTGAAAAATCCCCCTCTCCAAGGACCTCCAGACTATCTCAGCAAGGATGGGATCAATTTTATCCATATAGACCACTAAGAGACGTGTGGGGCCTGGATCCAAACCACAGTTGGTCGGACGCAGTGATTGGATGATCATCACAATGTCACTGACTGTGGGGAGGCTGAAGTCAGACCACACAAACTGGGTGTCCGACATCTCCTGCCGACCGTCCACAACTCCCATTAGAGAGGGTCAAACGGATATCAGATCTGATTGTGGCAACCTTATCTGAAAAGAATAGAGCAAACTCCTCACACCATTCTTGAGAAAAAGCTCTTCTGGGCTGAAGACAGACTGGATTGCACAATCTGTCCACAGTCTGGAAGAGCTGAGCTGGTCTATTCTGTGCAGCAGCAATCTCTCTGGACAGGAATTCTGCCTTCTTACAAGAGATTGCAGATTGATAGACCACATAGTGGTCCATCAAACTAAGTTTGTCACAATCCAGGCCCGACCTCCGCCAGCACCTCTCCAACCTTCGTCCAACTCTCCTCAACTCCCTCAGAGTCTCATCGAACCAAGGAGACCTGGGGCGAAGAGTGAGAGGATGAACACGAATAGGAGCAATGGAATCCAGGGCCCCTGCCACCGCCTTATTATAGGCAAGTACCAGCTCTCCTGGATCTATGCAATCTCTTGGTAAGCCTGATAGATCCAGCACCACCATCAGACCATCTGAGGAAACACCCCTTAAAGGGCAATACAGGACCATCTCCATAGGAGCTGGCCTACTAGGGGTGGCCTCAAAACTGAACCCAATGGAGTGATGGTCCAACCATTCAACTGGTTCCACCACCAAATTGGATATCTCCATCCCCAGAAGGAACACCAAGTCCAATGAATGACCACCAATATGGGTCGAGGAGGAAATAACCTGTGTGAAGCCCAATGAAATCATTAACTGGAGGAAGTCTTGACCAAATTGTGAGAGTTCATCGTCGACCCAGGCATTGAAGTCCCCCAGAACCAACCATCTGGGGGACCCCAATGTCAGGTTGACAATGAAGTCTGCGACTTCCTGCAGGAAAACATTCCTGTCACCTGGTGGACGGTACACGACGAGTATCCTGCACCCCCACACCCTCGCCCATGATACATTCCAAGGATTTGGTAGTTCCTACTGGTACCTCCACTAGGCCCAGTTCTGATCAAAAACAGATAGCAACACCCCGGCCCCTACAATCCATCCTCAGGTGGTGTATCACTGAGTAGCCGGCTGGAACTGCTGCCGCCAAAACTGGTACAGCATTCTCATCCAGCCAGGTCTCAGTGATGCACACCAGGTCAGATGTCCCAACAAAATCAGCTATAATAGCCGTCTTGTTTTTAATAGACCTGTGCTGCACAACACCGCCTGTAGGATGAGCATCTGAGGATGACCGTGCTACCTGCTGACTACAAGCAGAACCCTTGGGTATGGGACCCTTCCTGGACCCATTTCACCCAGGGCATCTCCTTGTCCCCACTATCCCTATCTGCCCACTTCTTTCCTTTCCTCTCCAGACCCAGCCTCGTCCTCCTCCTTCTTCCAACAATCCCCAAACCCTACACTGTCTATAAACTTCTGGTGATCGGGAGGACAGGAAAAGATGAAGGTCTCTGAGCCTGAGGGGAATAATAACTCACTGTCCTTGTGCTTATCCCAGCACATATTTAATGCTCTAAATAAATAACAACAAATAAACAGTCCCAAATACAAAATTAACCCACCCTCAAAGCTAAATAAATACAAAGCCCTATAATGATTTAAAAACAAAATAAAATACAAATTAAAACACCAAACAAATCTCAAAATATTGATTTAAGGGCTCTCACCCCCAAACCCAAACACAAAATACAACCAAATACAGCAAACAACTAATTAAATTCTCCCTCCCCACCCAGTCCTCGCACCACTGGGGAAGAGAGGTAAAAATAATATACACTAAAATAATTAATTCCTTCCCCACCCAGTCCTCTCACCACTGGGAAGAGAGGACAATACTCTCAATATCAAACAAATAATAACATAAACTACAAATCTAATAAACAAATAAATAAATGGACACAGGGTCCTCTCACCACCCGGACGTCCAAATAATGAAAATTAATAAACCGATTTCTTCAGTCCAATCTAAAGTACATATTGGAGAGCTCACGCCAATAAATGGATACTGCTAGGCATAACGCCAGGAATTCACAAGAGAGTACCGGGAAGCTGTAAACCAATTCAGGAAAAACAGCATTCTAGATGAAAAATTTTTAGAAACAAGTCATAGGTCCTCTTCCTCCCCCCTCCTCTTCCTCCCTTTACATTGTCAGCACTTAATTGCTAGCCCCCTAACTACATGCACTTTATTCCATTCACTCCCCTGTTTTGTCCCTATTGTCTCTGCACTGACAGAGCTGCTACCTGGGCTCGCCATAGTCCTAAGTCAAATATCTCTCTCATCCAGGCCTTACTATGGCATTACTGGAATACCCTGGCTCTTCCTGCCTCTCTGCTCCTTCTTCCCAGCTGGTTTCCAGTGACCTATCTACAATTCTTCCTATAGCACTTTAATAGTTTATTTGTATTGTCTACCTGTGTAAATTGCAATATAGATAACATAGACAGTGTCGGCAGATAAGCCTATGGCCCACCCAGTCTACCCATTTGAGCTTGTAAGTTCAGTTTATGTTTTCCTAGAAGTCTGTTGCCCTCACCTGACCTCCAGAATTCCTTTATGTCTATCCCATGCATTCTTAAATCCTGATTGTTTCAGCCCCACCACTTCCTCTGGCAGGGTGTTCCACTTGCACCACCCGTTTTGTGAAGAAATTCTTCCTCACGCTTTCTCTGAATAGTCCTCCTCCAACTTCATCGCATGACCTCTAGTCCTGGAACATCTTTTCACTTAAAAATAGGTGTATTCATGCACCCTGTTCCTCCCTGTAAGATACTTGTATGTCTCTATCATATCCCTCTCTCCTCCTTCCTCCAGGAGTACATATTCAGTTCCTTCAACCTGTACTCACAGGACTTGTGATGCAATCCATGTACCATCTTTGTTGCCCTCCTCTGAACCTTCTCTCCCTGTCTATGTCCTTACGTAGGTAAGGGTCTCCAGAACATGCACCGTACTCCAGGTGGGGCCTCACTAGTGTCTTGTATAGTGGAATTATGACCTCCTTTTCCTGCTGGTGATGCCCTGCCTATGCATCCCAGCATCCTATTTGCTTTACCTGCTGCCTTGTCACACTGTTTCCCTACCTTGAGGTCATCAGAGATGATAACCCCAAGATCCCTTCCCTGCTTGTGCATGCTATATCCTCACCCCAACTGATATATTGTGCCAGGGTTTTGTGCCCCATATGCATTATCTTGCACTTCTTTGCATTGAATTTCAACTGCCAAACCTCTGACCATTCTTCAAGTTTCTGCAGGTCCCTTCTCATTCTGTCTACACCCTCTTGGTGTCTACTCTGTTACAGAGCTTTGTGTCATCAGCGAACAGTGAAATTCTGCCTTCTAGGTCCCAAGAATGTCACTGATGAAGATGTTGAATAGGACCAGTCCCAGCACTGATCCCTGTGGTACCCCACTGGTCACTCTTCCCTCTGTGGAGTGACAGTCATTTACCACCACCCTCTGTGTCCTGCCGCCCAGCCAGTTACCTACCCACCACACTACTGTCCTGCCACACCCATCTTCCCCAGTTTGTGTAGTAGTCTTCTATGTGGCACAGTGTCAAAGGTCTTACTGAAGTCCAGATAGGCCATGTCCACTGCCCTCCCCTGATCCACCTCCCTAGTCACCCAGTCAAAAAATTAAACGTGGTTGGTCTGACATGATCTCCCCCTGGTGAAACCATGCTGCCTTGGGTCCTGTAGTCCATTGAAAACCAGATGTTCCACCAATCTCTCCTTCAGTAGTGCTTCCATGATCTTCCCCACTACCGAGGTGAGGCTGACTGGTCTGTAGTTCACCGCCTCTTTGTTCCCACTTTGTATAAGGGGACTACATCTGCTATCCTCCAGTCTTTGGGTACCTCCCTTGTTTTTCAGTGATCGGCTAAACAGGATAGCCAGAGGTTCAGCCACCACTCTCTTAGTTCTTTAAGGACCCTGGGTGCACCCATCTGGCCCCATTGCTTTATCAACTCTTATTACTTCCAGTTCCTTCAGGACCCTTTCTCGTGTAAAGGGACTTATGTCCACTGCACCATTCTCACCCTTGTACTCCTTCAGACCCATTACCTCCTCTTCCTCAGTAAAGACTGAGCAGAAATACCTGTTTAATATGTCAGCTTTACTGTTGTCATCCTCCACGTGGCCCCATCCTCCCCTTGTCTCACTATCCCTCCCTTTGCCTTTATTTTTTCATTTATGTACCTGTAAAAGGTTTAGTCCCCTCTACCCACTGATTTTGCAATGTGTTCTTCTGTCTGAGCTTTGGCTTCCCTTACTGACCTCCCTGCCTCCCTTTGCTTCTCCTGGTACATCTCCCTATCCCCTTCTGCCTGTGTCTTTTTGTATTGCCTGAATGCAATCTTTTTGGCTTTCACTTTCTTTGCTACCTCTTTGGAAAACCATAATGGTCTCCTCTTCCTTTTCCTCTTGCTAACCTGCTTAATGCATAATTATGTTGCTCTTGTAATCCCCTTTTAAATACTGCCCACTGTTCCTCAACCCCTGATTCCTGTTCCATTCCCCTTAATGCCTCTTTCAAGTATCTCCCCATTTCCCAAAGTCTACCCCCCTAAAATCCAGGATACGTGTTTTTGTGTGATTTGGTTCTGCTCTTTCTATGATTTCAAACCACAATGACTGGTGGTCACTGTTCCCCAGGTGCTCCCCCACTGTTACCCCCATCGCACTGTCCCTGTTTGTGAGCACAAGGTCCAGTATTGCCTTCTGCCGAGTTGGTTCCATGACCAGTTGCTTGAGGAAGGCACCCTGAAGGGAGTCCAGGATAAATCTGCTCCTAGTTGATGCTGCTACTGGGATGCTCCAGTCCACGTCTGGAATATTGAAGTCTCCAACCAGTACTACCTCACCCTTGTCTGCCATCCTTTGGATGGCTAGCATCAGCTCCCTATCTGTTTCTTCTTCCCAGGCTGGTGGCCTATAGACCACACCTGTGCATGGCTGTCCCATTTTCCTTTCCAGTTTAACCCACAGTATCTCTCCCCATTTTGTTCCTCCTGATCTCTGTGGCCCTTATGTCATTTTTCATACAGTGCCACTCCTCTTCCCTTCCTACCTGCCCTGTCTCTTCTGAATATGTTGTAGCCAGGTATAGCCATCTTCCAGTCATGGTTATCATTACACCAGGTTTCAGTGATGGCCACAATGTCCAGGTCTGACTGCACCATGACAGCCTCCAGATCTTCCATCTTGTTGCTAATGCTCCTGGCATTGGCACACATGGCTTTCCATGATTTGATCTCCCTAGACTGTTTTGCTGTTCTACTCCAGCCCCTTCCTTGGTTGTCCTTTATCCCTGGTTCTCCTTGCTGTCTGCCCTTCTGCTGAATTTTGCCACTTTTCTGCCTATCCACCTCTTGGACGCTAATCTCCATCCTTTGCACACTGCTTTGTAGAGATAGCCACTCCTCCAGCTCACTGGTTCCACTGCTAGCTGTGGGGGGTGAGCAAGTAGGTACCCTCCTTGCTGGTCTGCCACCCCCCTTTGCTAGTTTAAATGCTTGTCAATGTAGCATTTAAACTTATCATTGAGTGCTTGGATTCCCCTCCAGGATGGATGCAAGCCGTCAGGCTTGAACAAACCTCCATCCCTCCAGGTGGGTCCCCAGTTACCAATGAATCAAACCTTCCCCACAGCACCAGTTCTTCAACCATGAGTTAAAGTTCCTGATGCATGCACCCTATGCTCTCTCTTGCCTCTCACAGGTAGTACTTCTGAAAAAGTGACAGAAGTAGCTACTTGCTTGAGACCCTCCCCAATTTCTAAACTCTTCCTGAACTTCCTCTGGCTCCCATTTGCCAGGTCATTAGTACCTAGGTGGATAATGACATCCAGCTCACCTCCCATCTTGCCTTCCCAGTGATCCCCAGGATCTTCCTTCCATCCCTCCATGCCGTGGCACCTGGTAGGCACCTCACCTCCCTGTCCTCCCCTCCTGTGTTCCTAGCTGGATCCCTCTTATGATGGAGTCCCCCACCAGGATTCACTTCCTCCTCCTCTGGGGTCCACTGCTCTCCCACTGAGGTCACCTCCTTGGCTAACCTCCACATCCTTTCCTTCCACTTCTCTGGGTACCTCTATTTGGTTGTCCCCATTTGCCAGTGTGACATATGAGTTCTTGAGTGGAATAGGATCTGGGATGTGCCTCTGCCTGACCGCTCTAACCCTCCCTGAGCCCACTGTCACCCAAGTGCTCCTCGTTCTCAGCATCCTTTGAGGCAGTTGCATTGGACTGGGTGGTCTCTGGATAGGGGTGATGGTACTCCTGACCCAGTTTACTTCCGCTCTGAGTCTGGCTACCTCATCCCGCAGTCCAGAAAGATGCATGCAGATAGGGCAGCACCTCAGTGTCCAGAAGGTCTGCCTGAATATGGCTGCCCCACAGCCACTGCATTGCACGACTCCCCACATTATACTGCTATTCCACTACTTGTCTGTTACTGAAGCTCTCTAGTTCCCTTTTTATTAATTTACTGTCCTAAAAATCCTGTCATTGATTCTCAGATACTTTTCTTTTTAAAAAAATCATTCCAAATGGTTGTTGTCAGTATAGCTTACCAACCTCTGTACCTAATAATGTCCTCATGTATGTGTCTGCAATTGTATGTTTATTCTCTAATTTATATCCACTTGTACCCCCTCACCCCCAGTTCGCACCATGAGACAAGTGTCTCATTGTTCAGTGTGCCTTCCTGGTGAAACATTTCAATAAATAAATAAATAAGTATCTTAATTGTCTCAGGATACAGAAATTAATTGCCAGGCAAAGAATTCTTATAAAAAGAGCAGCAAAGTTTGCTAGCGAGGGAGACTGAAATTTAGAAATAGAGATACCCTCAGAGTAAGGACTTTGTTCTATTTAAACTGCTTAGGTTAAAAAAAAAACATTCTGCACAATTTTTTTATTCATTTTTATTCTATATTTATTGAGAATAATAAAACACTACTTGTGAAATTTATAACTGCTCCTGGTTTTACATACATATATACATAGAAGTTGACAGCAGATAAGGACCTCTTGGCTCACCTAGTCTGCGCTTTTTATCCTTGCCTAGTATGAGGTCTGATGCCAAACTGAACTCCAGAGCACCCCCCCCCTTACCGACAGGATACTCTTGTGTCTGTGCCACTCCTTCTTGAATCCTGTGACCATTTTAACCCCTACCACCTCCTCTGGTAGGCCATTCCAAGCATCCATCACCCTTTCTGTGAAAAAATATTTTCTCATGTTACCTCTGAATCTATGCTTCCTGACCTATGCCTTGACAACAGTTCCACCCTGATTTATTTCCCTGGTCACCCAGTTGAAGAAATTGATCAGGTTCATCTGACATGACCCTCCCCCTGTGAATCAGTGCAGCCTCAGATTTTGTAACCTGCTGGATTGCAGATACTCAGCTAGTCTTTCTTTTTATAGTGTCTCCATTAACTTCCTTATCACTGACATTAGACTGACCAGCCTATAATTGCCAGCCTACTCCCTGCTGCCGTATTTATGAAGTGGGGCTACACCAGCCCTCCTCCAGTCCTCTGGAACCACTCCAGTTTCCAGTGAGTTGTTGAATAGGGCTATCAGAGGTGCAGTCAGTACCTCTCTGACCTCCTCAGCTTCTTTGGGTGTACCCTATCTGCCCCGTAACCTTATCTACTTTTAGACTGGCATGTATCCTCAGGACTCTCTCCTATGTGAATGGATTTGTGTCCGCCTCCCTCTACCAGTATTCATGCTGCTTTTATGTAGTCCATCCCAAACTCCCTTCACTGTGAAGATTGAGCAGAGGTATCTGTTCAGGTTATCTGCTTTTTCCTGATCTTTCTCTGCAGTCTCCCCTGCTCTTTTTAACCACACAGTAGCATTCCTTGCCCTCCCCTTTTCACTTATGTATCCGAAAAAGGTCTTGTCCCCTTTAGCTACCCCTTTGGCTATCCTTTCCTATGTTTTGCCTTGGCCCTTCACTGCCTTCCTGCTTCCCTCTGCTTATCCTGGTACACCTCCCTCCCTCTTCTGTCTATCTCTCCCTGTACTTCCTGATGTCACCACTTTAGCCTTCACCTTCACAGCCACTTCCCTTGAGAACCATTGTGGTCTTTTTCTTCTGTTTATGCTCACTTCTCTCACAGAGGATCATTGCCTTCACTATGCTATCCCATAATATTGCCCGTACAAACATGACTGCTACCGTTACTCATATAAAAACTTAATCTCGGCCCTAAATGTAAAGTCCCTTAAATTAAATAAAACAAGTAAATTACTGAATGTTCTTTCCACTCATAAGTCCCTCCTTACATGCCCAGACAAATTTAAAAAATCTATTACCAAGGAGTTTCCATTGCTGGTGTTTCTTTGATGACCATGAAAAATGCTTACCTTACAACAGATGAAATTGAGATTCAGGCTCCTGCTAAAGCCCGTGTGTGTCTGTGTGTATATGTCAGTGGAATTCTGTGGAATTTGAGCAGTAAGGCATAGGCTGGCCCATTGCCACAGTGGTAGTGCTACAGCTTGAGGCACTAGTGAGCAGGATTCTGAAGGGAGCCTGAGTCGTTGGGGCCCTCTTTGAGGGAGGATTGGAGCATTCAGAGAATGCATTCCTCTGTGGAGGGAGGTTTGTAAGCTGCACTGCAATACTGTACTTTCTCTCTTTCTTTATTTTTTACCAGGAGGTAATCTGGGCATGGCTCTTTTCAGCCATGCCTGACACTAAACATTACAATAATTTTATAAGTACAATGCATAACATTCAACATGTAACATCAGCTTTACAAACATTCACACTTGTTCAGTAACTTAAGAGATTTAAATAACAAGCATTTAAAATTAGTTACATTTTTTTGCTTCTGTAACCAAAGTCATTTAAAACAGAAGGTCCAAACCATGAAAATGCCTTGCTGTACACGTCTATTTTACACATGGGGATTAAAAATAAAGACATTGCACTATTTCTGGTTTTCTGACACATTTTCCATGGTTTAAATGCTTCTGAAAGTGATTTTGGTTCCGATTTTTTTGCCACTCTATAGGCACAGATAACTACATTAACTGTAATCCTATGCAATGGGGCAGTACATCCATTTTTATGTTGCTTGCACGCATGTGCAAGAAACATAGTGCCATCATCGGAGATTTTGGAGGTGTGTTACCTCCTCCTCCAATTCAGTCAGTGTGCTGGCAGGCGCGGCCACTGTAAGCGGCCATTTTGGAGCTGTCTATGACCGCTCCAAAATGCAGTAACTCTGATTGAAAGAGGCTACGCTTCAGTGAGCACCGATAAGGGCTGCTCACGCTCAGCTCCCCCCCCACAGGCGGCGTGCCCCGCATGCACTGTATAGCCAATGGGGTGCCCAATCCCCATCGGCTGAGCTGTGTCCCCAGTAGTAGGTGCCACGCTGGGAGCCCACCCCAGCGTGGCAAGCAATCTTATGGCCGACGGGGTGCCCAATCCCCATCGGTTGAATGCCCCAACATCCTTGTGCCATGCTGAGGCCCACCCAGCGTGGAAATGTCCACGACATCTTTTTTTTTTGAAACCTGTAAGCAGCAGTCCTACTGGTAGCGTCTCAGCCCCTCCACAACCCGCACCCACCCACTGCGCACCCAGCCTCCCACACCCCCTCTCACCCTATACTTACCTCCGGACTCCGCGATGATCTTCGTGGACCGGGAACATGTCTGAACTCTTCAAAGCCGACCGCGAACTGAGGAAATGCTGGTAAGCTATATAATGGGCTAGATAGGAGGTTTCAACTTTGTTGCATATCTCAGGTATCTTTGGGGATTTTGCAAATTTTCAACATGGGGTTTTGGGACCCTTCTCATGAATGATGTCACTGTCATGGCGTTATTCGGGCCCGAAGGGTGATTTTGCGCAGTGACTGTGCAGTGACTGGGAAATCACCCTTCGGGCCTGAATACCACCATGACAGTGACATCATTCATGAGAAGGGGTCCCAAAACCCCATGTTGAAAATTTGGTGCCAAAATTCCAAAATGACTGTTTTACGAGCGTGCGTTGCGCAGTTCCTACGCAGGCTCGTAAGTTCGCGAAATTTCAATATTTTCACTCCAGATTTTCAACATTGCCATTTTACCACACCTTCTTATGAGTAGTACAGCTGTCATTTTTCACATCTCACCCAAAATGTGTTTCCGCCCATGTAGCACAGAATGGCACAGTCGGTGCCGGAAATCAATGTACAGGACAAATTAAGAAAATCACAGTGACACTGTTCATGAGTAGAGGTCTTAAATGTCTGTGTTGAAAATTTGGTGAAAAATTCCTAAAATGACTGTTTTACTAGTGTGTTGCACAGTTCCTACATGCTCGTAAGTTTGCGAATTTTCAATATTTCCACTCCAGATTTTCAACATTGCCATTTTACCACACCTCCTTATGAGCAGTACAGCTGTCATTTTCACATCCTGCCCAAAGCGTGTTCTCTGCCCATATGGCGCTGATACGGCGAGTGATTATGCAAACTCAATGTATGGGACACATTAACAAAATCACAGTGACACTGTTCATGAGCAGAGGTCTTAAAATGGCTATGTTGAAAATTTGGTGAAAAAATTCCTAAAATGACTGTTTTTCGGCGTGCATTAGCAGTTCCTACGCACGCTCGTAAGTTCTCAAATTTTCAATATTTGCACTCCAATGACTTCCAAATACCTAAACAGCACATAGAAGCAAGCAACATTCGGCATTGACAAATGCTTGTTTGATACGCTATACAATGATGTGTCCTTGGTGACCGTGGTGGCAGCAGAAGCAGAGCCATGATGGGGGGACCTCCTGACTGAGGACATCACTGCACTCAGCATGTGAGGTTCACTTCAGTCTTTGCCTGTGAGGCATACAGGGGGACAGAAAAAAGCGCTGTTGAGTGCACAATGATGCTACCTGTTGCCTCACAGGCCCCACACCACTCACTTGGCTGCCAACCAACTATCTGATCTAAACTCCTCCTGGGCTTGTGAGACCCTGGAGGCTCCACCATGGGGGCATCCCATGGGACACAGATGGGTCACAGGTAAATCCCAGGGACAGCAGGTGACGGGGCTGAGAGCGAAAGAGTGGCTGATGGGAGAGATAAAGTACAGAAAAAAAAGCAATAAGGCATGACAAGGAGTCAGATTAATAGTCTGTTGCTCACTCCCTAGGGGTGTAATGTGGCAGGAGATTTTTTTCCATAATAGCTTTTTTTTAATTGAAAGTCAAACTTATATACATACATACATCAAACATAGTTTAAAAAACAATTGAACTTACATATTTTCTTTAGTTATGCTTGCATAAACATATAAAGACAGTATATAGGGTCAGCTTATATAGTGCTACTAAAACAATAATGTTATGAACAATAGCAGTTTATATCATTAAACATTAACTCAGGCCATGTACAATTACTCCTGTATCACTTAACGCTATACTTGTAACTAAAACTATAGTGTACACTTGCCTCTCAGTCAATGCATTCTGTTTGTTTCCATTTCAATTTCCATTGCTGTTGTTTTGTAAAATGTTTGCTGAAATGATTGTACCAATTTGACTGTATATTTATGGTCCTGGGTCATGAAAATGGGCCTTGGCTCATTGCATTTACCTGGCAAACAAAAGTTAAAATAAATAAATTTAAAAGTCATTAGTTATCTAATTGAAGGAAGGGTACCCAAATTTCTTCAAACCTCTCCCTTTATCCAAGATAGCTGCTAATTTTTTCATTATTAGCTGTGAAGGCCATCATATTGTACCACTCATTAATGCTAGTTGGCAGGAGGCTGTGCCTCATGCCATATTGCCCCTAGGGTGTGATTAACTAAATGTTACTCTAACTCCTCTAAGTGCCTTATTGCTATTATAATAAAAACAAAGAAAAGTGTTAGAAGTGTACCTTTTGAATGTTTTCTGAATTGAGAGAGAGATTTTCAATATAAAGGATAATGTATGGTCCTCTATCGGTAACCGGTCAGTTAACTGTTGAGAGGTTGCCAGGGCGACCATGTAAACCTCTCGAGCTGGCTCGAGAGGTTCACGTGCTAAGCGCGAACCTGACGGTTAACTGCAGACCGGTTGTCGGTATAGAGGGACCACATTATTTTATAGTGTATTATCCTACGTAAAAGGCTACTTACTTTTGATAACTAATCACCACCACGGCCGCTCAGTCCTTCCCTAACCACTGCTGTTCATCCATCAGTTCCCGTTGAAAAAACCTACTTTACGTGCAGACCATATCGCTGTTGTTAACCTACTCGATGTGACGTAGCATCAATAGGTTAACAACATATCTACGCTACATCGAGGTTAACAGCCTTAGGAAATGATGATTTTAGCGTTAACAGCATTCTACCATACATTATATAATAGTTAATCCACCAACTCCTTCAAAATGCTGGCTCAAAATCAGAATGCATCATTCCAGTCATTCAGCAGTGCTAGAAGATGGAATGCAGACAAGAAGAATTAATGTGCCATGGTGATCAGGTTGTACATGATAGTGTAACAGAGATTAATGTAAGGGTCTCTCAATGCTAACAGCCAGTCAGAATGCTCCATTTTCAATCATTTTTATAATTTGAGTTCATGTATTCCATGTTACCATTGTGTGTGTGTGTGTGTGTGTGTATGTCTGTGTGTGTGTGTGTGTGAGGAGGGAGCATCCTATTATTGAATAACTGCAGAGTTTTGAATTCTTGTATTCCGTAGTAAACAAACACATCATGTACTGAATGTGTAGAAAGATAAATGACTGACAGGTGAAACCCATCTGTGGAGGGACTATTTTTTATTACGTAGCACTATTTTATTATATAGTGTATGGTGGAATGTGATTACCGATAGAAATCAGTTAGTGGAATCCACTTGTTATGCTGCACTGGCTGTGTCAGGATGTTGTTGTGCTGCACTAGTTACATCTCTAGTGTAGCACAACATAGAACATCTTCAGAATGTGCGATAAAGAGGGCCACAGTGCTGAGAGTTGGCCAGGAACTGAACGGCGTTGGAAGGAACTACACCACTGTAAGTCATGTTTTAAGTTATGAGGGGTTATTTTTCGGACAGAGGACTGAAATAATGGTTGCCCATACCCTATAAAAGATTGTGTATGAGCAATCATATACATACAAGTCTATTTTCTGTTCTCAAGATTTCTGTGGTACAGTAATGAGACCTCTGGAGTTCCACTCTCAAGATCTCTTGTTACCTCAGAAACCTCTCGATCAGAAAATAGCCTTATTGTGTATGACTGCTCATACACAATCTTCCTATTCTGTGGTTTTAAAAACTTTCAGTGTTTGTTTTTATGTTGGCGCACTTGCGCAGCCAACATCGTGGGACAGTGCAGCTTTGGATGCGGGGCCGCTGTTGGATGAATACAGGGCATGCACCAGTAGGTGCGTCCCACATTCCCCAATCAGCCTGCATGCTGGCGCCACACCATGCATACATAATGTGGTAAGCACATCTAAGAAAAGGTCTGCTGCAATCTGAGCAAAGCTCATCATACGCAGCGGTCCTTTTCTTGCCATGCTCGCCATTATGTGCATGGTTGGTGAGCGAGCGGCCGCTTAACTACTGCCGCTCGGAGGTGCCCAATCCCCTGTCAGATAACCCCCTTTCTTTGTGTGTCCGACAGAGGAGCACTCCCCGTCAGCATAACCCCCAATTGTTGAATGCTGAGGAGGGGTGCCCAATCCCCCTTGCACCCCTACTTTCTTTGTGTGCCAATGGGGTCCCCAATCCCTGTCAGCATTACTTTCTCCTCCCCCATGTTGTGTGCTGATGAGGTGCCCAATCCTGAATTAGCTACAGACACCCCCAAACAGTTAGGTGGCATGCTGGGAGCCCACCCAGCTGCCAAATCCCCTGCAAAAAACTGTCTCGCTGTTTTTTTTCAATTTTTTTCTCTGTAAAATGAAACGGTCCCTTGTAGTCTCAATGCCCTCCCCCCACCCGCATCCACCCACTGCACACCCTGCCTCCCTCACCCCCACCCCATACTTACTCATGGAGTCCAGCGACAATCTTCTGTGGACCAGGAACAAGTCTGCACTCTTCAAAGCCGACCATGAACTGAAGAAATGCCAGTAAGCTGTATAATGGAATGAATAGGGTTTTCAACTTTAATGCATATCTTGGGGATTTTTGTGAATTTTGGCCCCAGATTTTCAACATGGGGTTTTGAGACCCTTCATGAATTATTGCACTGTCAAGGCATTATTCGTCCTAAAAGGTGATTTCACAGTCACTGCATGGAATCACCTTTCAGGACCAAGTAATGAAATGACAGTGCCACTGTTCATGAGAGGGCTCTCAAAAAGCCCATGTTGCAAGTTTCAGGAAAAAATCAAAAAATGACTGTTTTACAAGCGGGCATAGTAACTGGGCGCAGAATTCATTACCACAAGTTAGTGCATTCACACTATTTTCATGCCAGATTCTCAACATTGGCATTTCACCACACCTTCTTGTGAACTGTACAGCTGTCATTTTTCACATCCTGCCCAAAATGTGTTTTCGCACTTTCGATGCAGAATAGCACAGTTGCTGTATGAAATCAGTGTTTGGGACAAATTATGAAAATGACAGTGACACTGTTCATGAGCAGAGGACCTAAACTGACTGTGTTGAAAATTTGGTGACAATACTCCATAAATGACTGTTTCTGACGTGTTAGCAACCTCACATTGCATGGCTTGTAAGTTAGCGCATTGCAATATTTTCATGCCACATTCTCAACATTGGCATTTTACCACACCTTCTTGTGAACCATACAGCTGCCATTTTTCACATCCTTGCCGAAACGTGTTTTCACACTTCCAGTGCAGAATAGCACGGTCACAGTGCAAAATCACTGTTCGGGACACATTATGAAAATGACAGTGACACTGTTCGTGAGCAGAGGTCCTAAAATGCCTGTGTTGAAAATTTGGTGGCAATACTCCATAAAATGACTGTGTTACAAGCGTGCTTTGCACAGTTAGCACGCACGCTCGTAAGTTCGCAAACTTATATTTTCACTCCACATTTTCAACAGTGCCATTGTTCTACACCTCCTAATGAACAGTGCAGCTGTCATTTTTCACATCCTGACCAAAATCTGTTTTTGCAGTTCCAGTGCACAATAGCGCGGTCACTGTGGAAAGTCCATGTTCGAGACACATTATGAAAATGGCAGTGACACTGTTCATTAGCAGATGTCCTAAAATGCCTATGTTGAAAATTTAGGGAATGAAAGTCAATAAAATGAGTGTTCTGGCCTTAGTTGCACGGTTACACGCACTCGTGCTTTGTGAATCTGTAATACTTTCACTCCAGCTTTTCTCATACCTCCTTATGAATAGTACAGCTGGCTGAAATGTGTTTTCGCACGTCCGATGCAGAATTGCACGGTCACTGAGCGAAATCACTTTTTGGGACACTTTCAGGAAATGATGGTGACACTATTCATCAGCAGGGGTCCTAAAATGCCTATGTTGAAAATTTGGTGGCGAAAGTCCAGACAATGACTGTGTTGCAAGTGTGCATTGCGCAGTTTCCATGCACCCTTGTAACTTTGTCAATCTGCAATATTTCATGCCACATTTTCACCACTGGCATTTGTGCACACCTCATTATCAACAGACCAGCTGCCGTTTTCCACAGCCTGCCCAAAATGCGTTTCCACAGCTCTGCCGCACAGTGACGTGGACACATTAACAAACTCACAGTGCTATGCCTCTCCACCTCCACCACTGCCAATGCCAGTGCGACAACATTCGACATTGACAAATGCTTGTTTTAAATGTTGTCTATGGACCTGTTTTATGAGTGCTGTAAGACACTTTGGAGCATTGGTTGTGCTGGTTTTACCACACTTCCAGGGGCTGAAGATACTCAGTCTGTGGCCTCATGCCTTACTACACCCCTAGGCATGTGGTAAAGCCAGAACACAAAGCCCCATTATGTCTCATTACTACATATAGTTTATAGATAGGGTCTATTATGCATGGAAATTGATGGTCTCAAAACCCAGCTGTACCATAGTAGTGATGTCTGAACTATTGTGTGGTTTAACAATATTCAAAAGTTGTTGTGCCATAGTTCAGATGTCACTAATATGGTACAATGACTTTCCTACATCACAAATCCTGATGTCAGTTGTGTTCATGCTCAACTTTCAGTTTGACTACCGCTTACTCACATGGTGAGGATTGGGTGTCTGCAACCATTTTGACTGTATACAGTTTACTGCTGGATTCATGAATCAAGGTGACATTTTCAGTGCTAGATATTGTTTGCAGAATTCACCATCCATGCACATTTAATCTCAGCTTTATCAAAAGTTTTACATTTGCAAGTTTTGAGGAAAGCTGACATTTTTAAATTTGCATTTTTTCCTTTCATTTTTTCCTCTTTGTCTTAAACTACAACACATTAAGTTATAAAACTTAACAGATTATATACTTTTCTGTAGTCTCTTTTGGAATTCCTATTTAAAACAAGTGGGATATTTTTAAATATTTGTTTACAGTTAATGATTATGTTCTTGCATTTAATGGATTGTGTACACAATGGCCCCTATTCTCCATGGTGTGGAGAGTCTACATGCCGCAGTTCTGGGGTGAATAGACCTCTGTGGCCCTGCACCTGATTCTCCAAGGGGTGTGGGGCTGCTACGCGGATCCCCACCCGGCCAGTGAGATCTGCAAGGGGTGGTCTGAGGGCGGTGCAGGGGCATGTCCGTCCTCACGCTATGCTCAAAAGCACAGAGTGCCAGGTGAGGGGTGTAGGCAACACATCCTCAGAGCAGATGTAGCCACTGTGTCTCCCTTGGTTGCTGCCACTGGCTGCAGTGGTCATGTCGGGCCATGAATGCCCCCAACCCACTGGTCCAGCCCTCGGGTACTCTATGGAGGGCTGGGGCAGCCATCTGGTCATCCATTTGCCCCAGTGCTGCAGCCACTCTGTGGCTGCCCATATGCTGTGGTGCCACACAGGGACAAATGATTCAGTGGTGAACCAGGTCTGGGCATCCCACTGGATGCCTGCCCATGTCCACAGAAATGTCCCCCCCACATCTGCATGCCAGGGGGTGGGGCAGTGGAAGGGAGCCGTGCAGTGGCTGGTGGAAATGAATACAACCACTGTGCATTATTGCACAGGTGCAGGACTCCACAGGTGAGATATATGCCTCTGGCACCTACTTCCCACCCCTTGAAGAATCCTTGCCATTATGCACTGATATTTTGCAGGTGAATGGGTCTGTAACAATATTTGACCCCATGTAATTTTTTTAACTCTATTTCTGCTCCTGGAATGGGTGGGGAATTGACCCCCTCTTAGTACCTGGAACTTTCATCTGGCATCCCCCCAGGCTGCCTGGACAGGGGAGGTCTGCTTTCCCCCTGTGATGGGTCTCCCCCCCAACCAGGGGAGTGGGTAGAGACCAAGATAAACTAGAGGTCTCAGCCAAGACTTGTACCTGGAGCATCATTTGGATAAGGTCCAGGGGTGTCACAGTGCTGCCAGCACAGGAGGTTTCCTGTTAGTTCCCAGAGGTGCACACATTCAATGGTGTCATCTCCTGCATCTGCCCTACAGACATCTGCCATCACTTCCCACTGAGAAGTGGCTCCAACTGATGTACACTCAACCTCCACTAGATGTTGCTGACTTCCTGGGAACCATAACCATCCCTCCCGACAGAAGAAGAGCTATCTGTGGGATGTTCATTGTACCTGCTCCTGGCTGACCTTCTGATCTGCTGTACTAGCTCCTGAATGTGAGTCGTCAGTGCCATAGGTGGTAGCACTTCCATTGCACCAGCAAGCTGGCTTGACCATATGTAATTTGGAGATGGATTGATGCATCAAGTTAACAATATCAGGGTGAGATGTTGTTAATGGAATTTATCAACCCTGGAAATGTCATCTCAATTTGTTTAGTAGTTCTTCATTCACAAGTTTTGAGGACTAAGTACATACTATAACATTTAACCCTTGCAGGGCTGCAGACCGATATATCAGTCCAGAATTCCTATACGTTCTAATTCTGTTGGCAGCCTATAGGTTAGAAAAAACTTAACAGTTTTGACAGACTAATAGTGTATACTTATCTGTATACTAATAGTGAATACTTATCTGTATACTAATAGTGTATACTTATATGTGGTCCCTTTTGGTATTCCCTTAAAATTAGTGGTCTATTTTTTAATATTTTTAGTTTACAAATTGCATTCTAGACTTTTATGCATTTCAGTGGGTCATATTTAATTAATTTACTTTTTGTTGACAAGGAAAGGAAGGCTAGAAAAAAACTGCCTATATTCAGCCTCATCCTGGTGGTGGTGGGGATAAAGATTAAACCAGATTAAGGAGTTGGTAGTATTTTATGAATGGATGAAATTTGGTCAGAGCACCAGGGAAATCCCCCTGCTCTTGGGATGGGGGCACTGTTGGTCTTATTGCCAAGACTGAGGATCCAGAGGCTGCAGAGGAGGAGAACTGCAGCAGGCTGTGGATATGTCTTGTCTCAAAGCTAGTGTAAGCCAGGAAGATGGCAGAAGCAGTTACAGACCTCAATATCAGAGTTAGATGTTGAGGCAGAGATGGAATTACAGTACCTGAGGAAGAAGTAGCAATGGAGACAGAGTTTTAAACACAACTGACAGATGTTGCAGCAGCTAAAGTCCAACTCAAGAAAGAGATGTCAGACTGGAGGAAAATGCTTGCAGTGATGCTAGCGGAGGACAAGGAGTGGCACATGAAGAGAAAAGAGGCATTAAAATATGAGTAGTGTGACAGAAGGCAGCTGAAAAGAAGGAATCAGTAATTTGGCTGAGTGTAGCAGCAGAAGCAGACTGCAGCAAGTTGGCTGCTGATTGTCAAGCGAGATTTGACAAACAGCTGATGGTGTCAGATCAAAGGATGCTGATGTCAGTGGAAGAGAGAATTTTGGTAGCCTTTGGTGTAAGTGATATGGAGGCAGTATCAGGGCTGTGGTCGCCAGTAAAAGCTTTGCAGAAAGCTGGATGGGTTAAAACTGCAGCAGGAAAATGAGTTCCTGACCCTGATTTGGATGAGGCTTTCCACTCCAAACTTAGACAGAGCACCAAAAGGTACTAGGAAAATGGCAGGTTGGGAGTATGAATTTGGTGAAAGGAGAGAACAGCAAGCAGGACCAAGTGAGGTATCATGATAATGAAAGTAAGATAAACAAATAAACATTTACATGAGCTGTTGATACTGATTCACGGGAAAGAAAATGAGGGGTTAAAAAGGGTACAAGGCATGATGAAAATATATTACCTAACCTGCCAAACAAAGAAACTGGTAATACAGTGTCAAGACCTGGTAAGAGAAAGTGCTTAAGCAGCAGGAAAATAAACAAGTATTGCCAGGAAATAATTTGGATACTGGCTCTAAGGAGAAAAAACAGCAAGAAGCAGAGAGAAATACTACAGTCAAAAAGGAGTCTGGAAATAATCAGCAAAATAAAGAGACTCAGATTCAGAGATGTCTACAGAGGGGGAAGGAGACTACTAATAATACTCTGAGACAAGGGCAAAGGTTTGCAGGTTTATTTAAAATAGAATAGAGCCAGCTCCTCAGAGAACCGCTGTTCATACACCGTACAGAGGAGGTGGAACCAAAACCAGACATGATTTTGTGATCTAAGTTACTAAGAATCCCTGAAATTCATGGCCTCAGAGATTTATGCTTTCATATGTGTGTCAGGTGAGGATAATTTTGATGTTAATTTTAAAATCTCACAAGGCTTGGAATGGCTTTGGATAAAATATACTCAGCACAAATTTTTCCCATTTTGGTTAGTGATACCCTTTGCAAAGCCAGTGATTAAACAAGTTGCAATGATGTTTTGGAATGAAAGTGTAAATATTGGGGGCATACACCACTGGTTGCAACAACAATACAAAGTTTTAAGACCCCAGAAGCAATTATAGATTCTGAATTTTTTTGGACTGGAGGATGGTGCTTCAGAGTTAAGATATTGCACCTGCCAAACAGTTTCTATCTAGAAAGAGGTGTGTGTGTGTGTGGGGGGTTACATGGGCCAGCCAAAGGCTTGTTACAAATGTGGGGCAAGGACACACCTTTCTAGTACATGTGATAAACTTAGATGTGGCCTTTGAGGTGAATTTAGACTTGTGAGCACACAGTGTCAGAACTATTATAAATGTATGGATGTATTTTTTAAAACTGCCCTTGGGCAGCCCACAGTAGATCACATGGTGTGGATCAAGAGCACCTGATTAAAACTGCACAACAAAAGGCCCCTGCTGGTAACTCAGGAAATGCACTTCAAGAAACAGCTGGTACTTCAAAAAATAGTTTGATCACACTTACTTTGGATGATCAGTCATAGGCTAATATAAATAAAATGCCAGTACAAGACAATTATGAAGAGGATAATTTGCAGACTGTTAAAGGAACACTAACTGTCTGTCAAGAACAAGGAAAGAAACCTGGTGCATTAGAAGATGGCCAGAATGAGGACAAAGAGAGAAACAGTAAGAATTCTAAGACTGAAATATTGGCTTCCAACTCTTCAACAGTTCAAGAAAGGGATGAGGCTGAGGAAGAAGGTCCTTCGGATATGCTTCCTCCTCAGAGGTGGACTAAGGTGGTCACAAGAAGAAGTTGTTCCAGGCTCCTAAGAAATGTACAAGAAATGCAAGATTTGCCTGTTGAAAATAGATGTGAGGCACTCTGTGATAAGAAGAATTGAGGAGACTTAAATGAGGGGTGAGCATCTTCTACACATTCCTCCCTGTCTACATATACAATAATGCAACTAGAAGAAAAGAGGAAATATACAAAGAGAATAAAAGCAGAAAAACAAAGTGGAACAGTGAATTAGTGAGAAAAGTACAGTGAAAAAGAAATGCCTTTCTGCACTCTTGGCAATGGTGCAGTTTAAGTCTTCCAGTTTTAACATCTGTAGTTTGACAAATGTACAGAAATGTCTAGCAGTAATTTCTTTGTTACAGGAAAAGAGGTTAAATGTAACATTTCTACAAAAAACCTAGATATCTACAATATATTCGATGACACAGGCTAAAAGGGATTGGGTATGGGGACCATCCTTTTGGTCTTTTGGGAAGGATAAGGCTGATGGGGTGGGAATCATTTTCAAGAGGCCAGGTTACATTTTACATAAATTAATATACTTATTCTGGGAAGAGTTTTGATTTTGGATGGCATATGCCAAAAACAGCCAAATAGATTTATAAATATATATATATATATATATATATATATATATATATATGTATATACAATCTGTACAAAATATTGGCTCCTTGCACTTTTTCAAATAACTCACAATTCCTCTAAACATAAGTTGAAATTAACAACAGTACAGTATTTGGTCTCCACAATTCTTTATTTCTCTGTTAATATTACAGAACCTTTGTTTTTGATTCAGAATTTAATATATCCTTGTAAATCAGAAAATGAAAAGAAATGGCATTGACAAAATTATTTACACCCTAGACTTAAGATTTGGTAGCACAACCTTTGGTCAAAATAACTGCAATCAACCGCTTCCTATAGCCATGGATGAGCTTCCTGCACCTCTCTACTGGCAGTTTGGCCCACTCTTCTTGTGCAAACTGCTCCAGTTCTCCCAGATTTGAAGGGTGCCTTCTCCCAACTGCTGTTTTCAGATCTCTCCACAGGTTTTCAATGGGATTTAGATCTGGACTCATTGCTGGCCACTTCAGAACAGTCCAGCGTCTTGTCTTGAACTATTCCTGCATGCTTTTTGAAGTGTGTTTGGGGTCATTGTTCTGCTGGAAGACCCATGACCTTCGACAGAGACCCAGCTTTCTGACACTGGGTTCAACATTGCACTCCAAAATGGCCTAGTAATCTTCAGATTTCATGATGCCATGCACACGTTCAAGGCACCCAGTGCCAGAGGCAGCACAGCAACCCCAAAACATCACTGAACCTCCTACATGTTTTCTGTAAACATAGAGATGATGTGCTTTACCAAAAAGCTCTAATTTGGTCTCATCTGTCCACAGGACATTCTCCCAGAAGGATTTTGGCTTGTTCAGGTGTGTTTGGCAAACCCCAGTCGGCTTTCTTATGTCTCTCTCAGCAGTGGGGTCCTCCTGGGCCTCCTACCATATAACCCCTTTCATTAAGTTGGCAACGGATGGTGCGAGTTGAAACTGTCATACCTTGTGTCTGAAGGTCAGCTTGAATCTGTTTGGCAGTTGATTGAGGTGCTTTCTCCACCATTCGAACAATCCTATGCTGCAATCTTCGATCAAGTTTTCTCTTGCGGCCATGTCCAGGGAGGTTGGCTACAGTGCCATGGGCCTTAAACATCCTGATAACATTACGTACGGTGGAAACAGGAACATCAAGGTCTCTAAAGATTGATTTGTAGCCTTGAAATTGTCCATGCTTGGCTACAATCTTCTGTCTGACCTCCTCAGACAAGTCTCTGTCTGTCTTTCTTTCTCCATGCTCATTCGGTACACACAGTGACACAAAACAGGAGAATGAGTCCTTTTCTCTAATCAAACTGGTTGAATGAGTGATTTTTATATTGCAGGTACCTGCAACTCACCAGAGGTGAGTTCAATTCCAAAGTGAAGGAGAATCACCTGTTTGAAATCTAATTATTTCTAATTACTTCTAAAAGATGCCAATAATTTTGTTCAGGCCATTTAAGGATTTCTGTGTGGAATAAGTTAAGACTTAGTAAATTTTTTTGCTTTTTGTGTTTTATTCCACTGCAAACCAAAGAAATACATATGTGGATACCAAAATATTTTTTAATTTCAACAATTTTCTGGAAGGAATGGTGCATTATTAGAAAAAACTGCAAGGGCGCCAATTGGCCATGACTGTATATACATATATATATATATATATATATATATACAACTCCAACTAAATCAGAAAGAGTTGCTTTGTTGGAAAAAGTGCAGCCTTATCTTGCTACTGCTAGACAGATTTTTTGAGTGATGATTTTAAAGGCACCTTAGATTTTCATTAAAAAAAAAATGCTAGGGCAAAGGAAGTATGCTGTGATTCAGTTGCATTGCAAAAATGTATTATGACAGCAGGTTTGTTGGACTGTCATGTAACTAAAGGTGTCAGATTAGGAAACACTTGTATAAGAGGAAAATTAGCAACTAGGATTGGTTATGTTTTTATCTCTAATTGAAAGGCTTTCCTGTAATTATGTGGGGGAAGAGCTCCTCCCACACAGCCTGTTTAAACAGAGCAGCTGTCTCCCACTCTGCTTAGAGTGAGTCGCATTCAAATCGGATTTCGCTCACTTCGTTGGTGCGGCTGGTTCCCCTTCCCCTTCCCCTCCCCATCTCGCTGTTTCCTTGTCCTCTTCCTGCCTTAGCCATTGCCTTGGTCTCTCTCTCTCTCTCTCTCTCCTTGTCACCCCTTTGTGCCAGTGTTGTCTATGTTCCTTCCTAGAGAGGTCCATCATCCACGCTTCAGTTCAGCCACTAAACGCTTCCACCTCTGTTCCTTACCTGCTTGTCCTTTACTACTTCAGTGGCAGCACTGCTCCTGGTACCTCCTTGACTGCTTAAGTTGTAGCTACTCGTTGACCTCTTTGGCGTCTTCCAGTTCGTTGCCGTGCTGCTTCTCCGATTCCTGCAAGTTGTACCTCGGGGACTTTGTCCAGCCTGCTTGCCTTGTTTACCCACCTCTCAGATCTTGACCTGGCAGTCAGGTGCATTACAGCTCCTGTGAACAGCTCTTGTGGCCAATTGTACTTGCGCTTCATTTACTCATTTGGTTGCTGGACGCCTCGTTTTCCTATGCTACTTGCCTCATTGTGATATATCATTGGAATCTCGATTTGACTACTAGGTGAACTTCAGATTGCTTCCCACTTTCAGATGACTCACAAGGCTATATGCTTTCCTGGCATATCCCTAGGACTGCTTGGCAGTTTTCCTCTGCTGGACCTGGATTAATTACTGTGAGCCTTTTAGTCTGCCTCGGGCTCCTGCGCTCCTGTACATGTTTGTTTTAACTCCGGCTCCCTTGCGGTATTTGCCAGCTTCACAATGCTACGCTGTTTCGGCCCTGAATTTCGGATGGAGGTTCTTCTCCTTTGGATACCACCTTCGTGTGCAGCGATTGCCTATTTTATTATTAGTATCTGTTTCCTGTATTACCTTCCAACCATTCTATCTTGGAAGGCCTGCCTCGTTCAGCTCCCGACCAGCTTCTCAGCTGCTGCCCTTACCTGCCTTGCTCTCCTAGTTATGCTTCCATACTTTGGTGTGCTTCTGTTTTGCATTACATTCTGGTTGTTCTCATTCAAGCTGCTGCTCTTCTGGACATGCATTCATCATTATGTTCATGCTGCAATTCTGCTTCATTTCTCCTCCATTATTCCAGAGCATTTCCCATGCTTCCATGACTGTAATATACTGTATTACCAGCTGACCTTCCTGGGTTCCAGCTGTGCCCGCTGATCACCATGGAACTGGCTGCCTCTTCTTGCCATGCTAGCTGACCTTTTGGGGTTCACCATTCATATCTGCATTCGAGTTTAGCCCTTCCTTACCTAGCCTCCAGCCCTTGTGCCGACCATGCACTTAGTCATTGCTCTCAAAGCCAGCTTCATCTTTCTTGAGGACCGTCTTGGATTCTATCAAATTTGGACACTACAGGATCTTGTCTCCAGTCATACTCCTCGAGTCCTGACAGCTGCAGTTCTCCTTGTCTACCCATTCCTTCCATTCGTCCTGGATCATATGTGCTCTGTTCTGGATTTCCTCTCAGATGGTTGGATTTTCTGTCGCTGTCCCTGGATGCTTGCCTTGATGCTTGTTATGTTAGTTCCTTCTTGCTTTCCAACTACCCTACGTGGTCAGCTATTTCTTATATTGTCTACCTCTGCCCTGCAACCTGCCTCACCAGCGGGACCGGAGGTCAGCCATCGCATTTAGCCAGACCTATGCCCATATGGGCCAGAAGTCCTTGTTCTTATATTTGCACCGCTATCGCCTGCTTCACGACCTGCCTTCGCCCATCAGGCTGGGAGGTTTACCTGCTGATCACCTGCTTCTACAACTGCCTTCATCTGCGCAAGCTAGAAGACTTCCTACTACTCGTCTGCTTCTATGACCTGCCTTCACCCATCGGGCTGGAGGATTACCTACTAATCACCTGCTTCTCTGACCTGCCTTAAGCCCATTGGGCTGGGAGGTTTACCTACTACTCATCTGCTTCTCTGAGCTGCCTTCACCCTTCAGGCTGGGGGGGTTCTCCTATTTCTGTTCTACTTCTGCCTCGCCCAGCTCGGGATCTGGTGATTCCCATGCTACTTATGCATACTGCTTCTGCTGCCTTAGCTGTGGCCTCACTGATGCTTCACCTTCGGGACATTAGTTACCATCTCGACTTTGCTCCCCCTACATGACTGGTCACTCCTACTTCTACGACTAAGTGGCTGGTCCTCATACTCGAACGCTTTCAGATTGCCTCTGTGCTCATTCAGTGGCTTCTGGGGTTGCTAACTTGATGTTTCACCCTGTGCCTCAGCCTTGGAATTACAGCTGCTTCTTTCCAGGACTTGGTTGGCGTCTCCTGCGGACTTTCATTCCTGCTTGTGCTCTACCAACTTCAGACCTGTAACACTGCTACTTCATTGGATTCAGCCTCTTCAGTTATCTCCATCTAGGATTCTTCGGTTCTCATCTGGTTTTCATGCCTCAACCTTTGCATACCTTCAGTTCTCAATGTTACTCCTCTCGTCTCATTGCATTATCTCCAGCTCAGTCTCTTCCATGTGATGACGTACCTCTCCAGCTGATGGATTCCTGCGCATCATCAAGGGATTATCTGCCACACTCGATTTTTGCCAGCGGACATTCCTAGGTCTGGCTGCACTTCCCATACTGGAATCTGCCGCCTCTCTCCTATCTAACCAGCTGTCGGTTCAGCTATGCTTTCTTCAGGGGCTGGTTGCCACGTCCTGTTCCTTCTCATCTGCCTACGCTGGTGCAATTCTGCTCCTCCTGCATCTCCCTTCAGATTAGCAGTCCAACTGACTCGCTTACTTTTGGGCCCAGTCTACTACTTGGATGCTTCATACCTTGCACCAGTGTCTCGATTATCCTCTTCAGCTTGCAATTATTCCAGCTTAACTCTACTGCTGTTGCCTTCATATCAATTCCCAAGACTATACTTCACTTATCAGATCTGGATTCATCACTCAATAGCCTGGCTTCAAGCCTTCTCTCATTCCTCCTACTATACAAGCCCTCTATTATGAGAAACCTGGAAGTCTTATTACTTCTATTCATCCTGCCTCATCGAAGTCAAAGCTTGGATGCAACTATCTTCTGGTCTCCTGTATTGAGTTAGTCAGTCATCAACTTCATCTCCACCATCATACAATTCCATGGATTATGCCCTCTATCAACGGAAGTACGGAAAATGGTTCTTCAATATATATACTCTCCATCATTCTGAATTATACATGGATTCTCAGACTCGGAATTTATTAGGAGGAAATTACTTCATTGGACATTTACAATTCAGTTCTTGCTTAAGCTCCATTTATCTGGATTAAATTCTACAAATTAGAAATCGGATTAGCTGATTTATTTAGTTTAATTAGGATCTCTCTCCTTTAGTATGCCCAGAAGGATGGGCAGGTCAGTAGCCATGGGTCCTCAGAGGTTCCCCCAAGGGGGTTTTTCCTCTCCTGAGTGCTACTGGTCACACTCTCCAGAGTTGAAGGAGGTGATTGCCTAGTCTTATCATTAAGATGTTATGCACGACTTCTTCAGCATTCAGCTACTGAACAATCGTTGATATTTATTCTTTTTGGGGCTCCATAATTCTCATCCAAGCCTCCTTCCTACAGGTGGGATACAGAGAAAGGCCAAAACCATCAAATATTATCAAACAACTCAATTCAAGCATCCAAGTACCTAAGCACATCATTATATGCTGGCCTCTGTATCCAACAACCATCTACATCATTCCACTATATGTTACATAAGCACTGAGCTATGAACCACACATAATTGAAAGGCTTGCCTGTAATTATGTGTGGGAAGAGCTCCTCCCCCACAGTCTATTTAAACAGAGCAGCTGTCTCCCGCTCTGCTTCGAGCTAGTCGCATTCACCCACCATCCTCCCCGACACCTCCTCCTTCTCGGCCTCTTATCCCACGAGAGGCTCCATAATTCTCATCCAAGCCTCTTTCCTACAGGTGGGATACAGAAAGAGCCAAAACCATCAAATATTATCAAGCGACTCAATTCAAGCATCCAGGTACCTAAGCACATCATTATATGCTGGCCTCTGTATCCAACAACCATCTACATCATTCCACTATATGTTACATAAGCACTGGAGCTATAACCACACATAATAATATACAGGTAGTAGATGTTAACACAATCCCTATAGAATTTTCTGATCATTTGATGGTGCAAGTGGTGTTAGATAATGTGAATGGGTGTTTTAGGAATAGGAGAAGATGGAGGATGAATGTGGCAATTTTACAAGAGGAAAGAGTAAAAGAAAATTAAGAAGTTCTTATTAGCGAGACCATCTGTAAATTGTCCTTATACCAATTTAGAGGTATGGTGAGAAGATACAAAAATAGAGATAAAAAATTGTCAGAAGTTTGAGGAAAAGAAACAAAGAGATAATTATTTCAAATACATAAAAGTCAAAAACCAGTTGCAAAAGATACTCACTATAGCATACCAAATAGGGAAATATTTTCAGATCAGTTTATTAATTTAAACAAGCATTTGTCAATGTTGAATGTTGTCTTGCTGGCATTGGCATTGATAGTGCAGGAAGTTAGAGATGCATAATAGGAATGGCAGTGAAGTATGGAACTGACGTTAAGCCCACCACCCTATAGAAGTGACAGGCATTGAGGTGTGCCTTTGGGTCTTCAGCCATAATGCTCATTGCATTTCACATCACCCTACTCTGTAGACTCTGATAAGTGTTGCATTGTGCCTTGGGGTCATTGGGACTTATGCTCACCCCATTCCATTAGGAAGTAAGTTGAGATGGGTACAGTATAGGAGAATGGGGTGAACTTTGGGGCTGAAGAGTCAAGGCACACCTTGATGCCTGTCAGTGGTTAAAGGGTGGGAGTGGGGTGCAGTGGCATTAGCATTACAGCTGACAATCCAAAGGCACTCTCCTGATGCCTGTTAGTTTACCAGGTGGGACGTTATGGTTAGAAACCCTAATGCCCTGGGCATTTGTTGGTATTTGCACTCCAAATTTTCAACATGGCCTTTTGTGACCCACCTCATGAAAGCATTTGGGACCTCTGTTCATGAACAGTGGCGCTGTGATTTTGTTAATCTGTCTGGAATGTTGATTTCCCACAGCGACTCGCCATTCTGCACCACATTGTGAAAACACAGTTCGACGCGATGTGAGAAACTGACAGCTATATCATTCATAAGGAGGTCTGAAGAGATGGCTATTTTGAAAATCTGGAGTGTAAATATTAAAAATTCTTGAAGTTACAAGTGTCGTGAAAACTGCGCAATGCAAGCTCATAAAAAGTCATTTTTGAATTATTGCACCAAATTTTTAACAAAGGCATTTTGAGACCTCTGCTCATGAACAGTTGCACTATGACTTTCTTAATCTGTCCCAAATTTTGATTTCCCACTGCGACAGCGCCATTGTGAGCCAGATGTGAGAAACCACATTTTGGGCAGGATGTGAAAAATGACAGCTGTACTGTTCATAAGGAGGTGTGCAAAAATGGCAATTGTGAAAATCTAAAGTAAAAATATTAAAAATTCTCGAAGTTATGGCTGTGCATGGAAACTGCACAATGCAGTCTTGTAACATAGTCATTTTTATGTTGATTGCATGCATGCGCAAGAAACATATTGCATCAGCCTTCCAGAAGCAGGTTGTGGAGGCACGGCACTGTTGTGGCCAATGCCTTCACAGCCTTTAAAAGCTTAGCCCGCTTTCCCCAATGCCGTGGCATGCTGCTGCTGACACTAGTTCATCCAGCGTTCCACAACCTTGTAAGGTTTCAGCCGCTGCAATCAGGGGCCACCTCATCATTGCAGCATAAGCCATTTGCTGCAATTAGGAAGTGGCCCGTCACTGCTGAGGTGGAACCTTGTTACAGTGATACTGTTTGATGAACATGGTGGCGGCACCTGTGTTCTACAAACAATAATAAGCCCCTTTGCTGAGGGGTACCCAGTCCCACTCGCAGCATGTGCTGCACCCACCATGTTTGTTTGCTGACGGGGACCCAATTCCTCGCCAGCTTCAGAGCCCAAGGTTGATGTTGCTGACGGGAGCCCACTAACCATCAGCATTATGTAATCCCTCCCACTTTTGTTGTGTGTCAACAGGGTTCCCAATCCCCATCTGCATAATGTCACCCCCACACTTTTGTTGTGAGCCAATGGGGAGCCCAATCCATCGGCATAATGTAACCCTCCCTTCTTTTGTTGTGTGCTGACAGGATGCCCAATCCCCCATCGGCTACAGCTGCCCCCCCAAAAAAGACTCAGTTGGCACACTGGGAGCCCACCCCAGTGTGCCACATGCCCCTGTAAAAACAAAAACGGTCCCGCAATGTTTTTTTTTCCTGTGGAAAAAGGAAACGGTTCCTCGGCGGTCTCCCTGCCCCCCTCCCACAACCCGCACCACCCTCAGTGCACTTTGCCTCTCCACACCTCCCCTCACCCTTTACTTACCTCCAGAGTCAGGCGCGACCATCTTCGGTGGAGAAGGGAACATGTCTGCACTCTTCAAAGCCAACCGCGAACTGAGGAAATGCCGGTAAGCTGTATAATGGAATAAATAGGGGGTTTTCAACTTTGATACATATCTCAGGAATTTTTTGGAATTTTGGCACTGCATGTTCAACATGGGTTTTTTTGGGAACCCTCCTCATGAATTCTGGCACTGTCATGGCGTTATTCGGCCCCAAAAGGTGATTTTGCGGTCACTGTGTGGAATCACCTTTCAGGACCGATTAACAAAATGACAGTGCCAGTGTTCATGAGGTGGGCTCTCAAAATGCCTATGTTGTAAATTTGGTGGGAAAAATCCCCAAAATGACTGTTTTATGAACGGGTGTTGCGCATTTGCTACCCAAGCTTGTAATTTTGTGAATTTGCAATATTTTCATACCAGATTTAAAACACTGGCATTTTTTCAGACCTCCTTGTGAACAATACAGCTGTCATTTTCCACATCCTGGCCAAATTGTGCTTTCGCACTTCCAGCGCAGAATAGCGCAGCCGCTGTGGAAAATCAGTTTTCAGGACAGATTAAGAAAATGACAGTGACACTGTTCATGAGCAGAGGTCCTAAAATGCCTATGTTGAAAATTTGGTGACGATACTCCATAAAATGACTATATTCTACGGTGTGCAATACGCGAGTTTGCTCGCACACTTGTAACTTGCGAATTAATAATATTTTCACTCCAGATTTTCAACATTGCCATTCTTCTCACCTCCTTATGAAAAGTACAGCTGTCATTTTCCATCCTGGCGAAATGTGCTTTCACAGTTCCAGCGCAGAATAAGCGCCCGTCGCTGTGGGAAATCCATGTTGGGACATTACAAAATGACAGTGACACAGTTCACTAGCAGAGGTCCTAAAATGCCTATGTTGAAAATTTGGTGATGAAGTCCAACAGAGTGTGTTTTACGAATGTGCATTAAGAAGCTCTCCACACACGCTGTATCATCGAATTTTGCAATATTTTCACTCCAGATTTTCAACATTGCCATTTTTCCACACCTCCTTATGAACAGTGCAACTGTCATTTTCACATCCTGGCCAAAGCGTGTTTTTGATCTTCTGGTGCACAATAAGCAGTCGCTGTGGAAAATCAGTGTTAGGGACACATTAAGAAAAATCACACTGACACTGTTCAAGAGCAGAGGTCCTAAAATGCCAATGTTGAAAATTTTGTGATGAAACTCCATAAAATGACTGTTATGAGTGTGCGTTGTGCAGTTTCCATGCATCCTTGTAAGTTCGCAAATTAGTAATATTTTCACACCAGATTTTCAACACTGGCATTTGTTCACACCTCCTTATGAACAGTACAGCTGTCATTTTTCACATCCTGGCCAAAATGTGTTTCCATGCTTCTGGTGCAGAATACCACAGTCGCTGTCGGAAATCAGTGTTTGGGACAGATTAGGATCGAGTGACTAAGAGAGGAAGGAGTGACCAAGCTCAACTGAGCTCTGTCGGGATAGCTGCAGATTTCTTTGTGGGCAGGAAAAGGTGCCAATGCAGGCTGGAGCCCAGAACAAAAGGGCAGGCTTCAGCGCTGGGAGAAACCGAATGAGTGAGTGAGAGAGGGGGAGTGAGCAACCTCAACGGAGCTGTGTCGGGACTGCTGCAGATGTCTTTGTGGGCAGAAAAAGCCACCAATGCAGGCAGAAACCCAGTATAAAAGGGCAGCCTGCAGCAGTGGGAGACACAGAACTAGTGAGTGAGGAAGGGGGAGTGAGTGAGCTCAATGGAGCTCTGCTGGGACTGCTGCAGATTTCTTTGTGGGCAGAAAAAGGCAGCAATGCACACAGGGACCCAATACAAAAAGGCAGCCTGCAGCGGTGAGAGAAACAGAACCAACAAGTGAAGGGGGGGGTGGTGAGTAAGCTCAACGGAGCTCTATCATGACTGCTGCAGATTTCTTTGTGGCCAGAAAAAGGTGGCAATGCAGGCAGGAGCCCAGTACAAAAGGGCAGCCTGCAGAGCCGACAAAAACAGAACGAGTGAGTGAGAGAGAGAGAGAGAGAGAGAGAGTGAGCAAGCTCAATGGAGCTCTGTTGGGACTACTGCAGATTTCATTGTGGGCAGAAAAAGGTGCCAACAGAGGCAAAAGCCCACTACAAACGGCAGCCTGCAGTGCCAGGAGAAACAGAATGAGCAAGTGAGACAGGCGGAGTGAACGACCTCAACGGAGCTCTGTCAGGACAGTTGCAGATTTCTTTGTGTGCAGAAAAAGGTGCCAATGCAGGCAGAAGCCCAGTACAAAAGGGCAGCCTGCAGCGCTGGGAGAAACACAATGAAAAAGTGAGAGAGGGGGAGTGAGAGAGTTCAATGGACCTGTGTCAGGACTGATGCAGATTTCTTTGTGGGTAGAAAAAGCCATCAACAGAGGCAAGTTCCTGATACATAAGCCCAGCCTGCAGCATCAGCAGAAACAGAATTAGCGAGTGAGAGAGAGGAAGTGACCCACCTCAACAGAGCTCTGTCAGGACAGCTGCAGATTTCTCTGTGGGCAGAAAAACATGCCAACACAGGCAGGAGCCCAGTACAAAGAACAGCCTGCAGCACCTGGAGAAACAGAACAACGAGTGACCAACACAATCAACATTCAGCATTGACAAATGCTTGTTTGAATATTGTCACCAAATTTCAACATAGGCACTTTGGGACCTCTGCTTATGAACAGTGTTACTGTAATCTTCTTACCCTGTCTGAACATTGTTTTCCTACAACGACTGCACCAATGTGCACCAGATGTACAAAAACACATTTCAGGCAGGATATGAAAATAACAGCTATTACTGTTCATAAGGAGGTAATAATGTCAATGTTGAAAATATGGAGCAAAAATATTAAAAATGCTTGAAGACAAGCGTGCATAGAAACTGTGCAACGCACACTTATAACCTGATCATTTTTGGAATTGTTTCACTCAAATTTGCAACATTGGCTTTTGAGGAGCCCTCCTCATGAACAGTGACACTGTTATTTCATTAATCAGTCCCAAAGGTGATTCCGCACAGTGACTGCGAAATCACCTTTTGAGATGGAATAATGAGATAACAGTGACTGAATTCAAGAGGTGGGGTTCCAAGAACAGCATGTTGAAAATGTGGTTCCCAAATTATAAAAATGGCAGTGATATGCACCAAAGTTGAACGAAAAACATTTATACCATTATACAGCATATTGGCATTTATACAGTTCGTAGTCGGCTTTGAAGAGTGCAGACGTGTTCCCAGTCCACCGAAGATCATCGCGCCAGGCTCCGGAGGTAAGTATGGGGTAAGGGGGGGTGTGGGGAGGTGGGGTGCACAGATGGTGTGAGCAGGTTGGGGTAGGGGCACCGGACATGTTGAGGGACCATTTTCTTGCTTTTCAGGTAAAAACAAACAAACAAACAAAAAACATAAAGACAATGTGGTTCAGTTTTTTTTATTTTGCAGGTGTGTTTTGGCACACTGGGGTGGGTTCCCAGTGTGTCACCTGCATTTTGGGGGAAGGTGACCAAAGCAGAAAGGGATTGGGCCCTCTGTCAGCTCAGAAACATGTCTGGAGGGGTGCATGATGCTGAGGGGGATTGGGCACCCCCTCAGCATGCAAATTAAATGATAAGGGGGCCATTATACCAATGGGGATTGGGCTCCCTCACTGGCAAACTGAACTGGGATGATAGGGACTGTGAGGCGGACGGCGACAGCCGCCACCATCTTTTATTGAAATGTTACACCAGGCAAGGCATGCCCTGCAAAGAGGTGCAGCTCCCTCATTGCAGTGGTTAAATCATTTCAAGTTGGTGGCCTGCTTTTGCACTGCTGTCATAGACAGCATGTAATCTAATTCATGCCATGGAGCCCAGCCCAAAAAAGCAGTGGTGTCAGTGGCCACAACATGACCGCGCCTCAAAACTTGCTATTTCAAGCAACCCCAATATATTGCTTGTGTGTGTGCAAGACAAGATAAAATGAAATGAAAAGGTGCCAATATGATAGGGTGAGCACATTACAAGCAGAATTAAGATAAGTAAGCAATAAGACACAACAGAGTTGTGCATTGAACAAATATTACTATATGCTCAGGGGCATAGTGATTGGCCAAATGCCTTCAGCCCCTGGAAGTGCAGTAATATCTGTTCAATGCATACCCTGGAGTGTCTTATTGTGCTTATAAAATGGGGTTTTTTTTTTATGTTATACAGTTAGAAAAATTATGCTTATACGTGAGAATGAAAAGATTTGCTTATGCTAATTTATGATAAAATAATCCCACCTACTGCAAAAGACATCATTGTGTATGTGCTGGGTAAAGTTTCTTCTTTGCTGGTATCAGTAGCACAGTTTTAATGTTGTTGCCAGTATACAGAACCACTAAACCTTCCCCCAGTACCAGTGTGGATTTTTTGGGGAGGATGGAGCTCAGGTTGCTGCAGTGGGACAGAAAAGGGTAAAAAATGTGTTTTATTTTTTGGCATCCCACCACACACACACACACACACACATACACACACTAAAAAAAAAGTTAAAGAGGGCACTGCAAGTATAAAAGCATTTTTGTTTTGGTTTTAAGAGGATGCACGTTTGCTCCAAGAACACACTCCCCTCCCCATAATGGTGTCAATGATCTTGTGACCAAGAGGAAGTATTTGCTTCTCACAGGCTCTTTCCCTAACAAAACTGAGTGAGGCATGGTGTGTATATATTTATATATGTAAATTGAAGATTTTGATGTTTTAGAAGTGCAGAGCTGAAGCTACCAGGCTGGTACCAGAGACTGAGAGAGCATGAGCAGGCATGCGATGAGACTGGCAGCAGGATCAAAAGTTCCCAGACAATAGGGCAAGTTGGCAGTTTTATTTTTAAATCTCATGTAGGTTGTTTTAGGCTGATAGGGGAAAGATTTCAAGAACTGGTAGCAGCTGAGGTTTCCTGATCAGCTGGCAAGGACGAAAGAGCCAGGTTACAGAAAAAAAAAATTATGGCATTTGAAATATGAGTGTTTCAATTGATGAATAATTTTTTTGTTATGCAAATGCTTTTCCATACTTGTTTTTACCTGTGCATTGAATGGATTTGATGCACTAGTAAGAACCAATCAAATTGCAGGATTTATTCTCATGATTTAGAAGGCACACAGAAAATGCCTTATGGAGATCCCTATATAGTATGTAAGGATAGGGTAGAAGTCTCACATTTTACAAGCTTACAAGATGCAGAGGGGAATATTTGTTCAGGCATAGATGAAATAATGAAAATAGCAGACCAATATATAAGAACAGCTAGTGAACCTGTGATGGTAAGTACAGAAGATTTGAAAACATTTGTAGGGTCAGCTGAGTATCAGGCAACTGAGACATATAAAAATAATTATACAATGGCAAGAACATTTCCTGGACTCTGATTGGTCAGTGTGTGCCTGAGACAGTGATGTTATTACACAATAACATCACTGGGCTGATTTTATGGATGATTGTTATCAGCAATTTTTTTTTTCAGAAACAAAGATACACTGCCTCACTAAAAATCTACTAAAAACATTTTTATTTTTATTTTTTGTTTTCTATAACATTGAGCCATTGTATAATTGCAATAAGGCACTCTAAAGTGTGTTATCGTGTAATCGTCACTCCTGGGGTGGCAACAGCAAGGCCGAGTGCTTCCACCACCCCAGGAGTGACGTTATTACACGATAACACACACCTTGTCATGCCTTATTGCTTAATTAAGTTCCCCTATTTTAGTGAAAGAAGTAGAAACAGTAATCCAGTTACTAAAAACAGGTGCATTCCCTGGTTGGGATGGTACACCAAATGAGTTTTGTAAAATGTTTAAAAAAGAGATAAGTAAGTTGCTAACACTAGAATGTCTTTATTTCTTTTTCAAATATCAGATTCCATGTCAATTTCTGAATAACTTAATTTTTTTTTATTCAAGTCAGGTGACAGGACTCTAATTCAAAACTGGAGGCCAATTTGTCTATTAAATTTTGATTTGAAAGTTCTAACAAAGTTAGTGCACAGCAGATTAAGGGAAACTGCAAGATACTTGGTCAGTCCTGTTAAAACATGCTCAGTCCCTCACAAGAAACTACAAGATAATTTATTTCTAATCACAGAGGTGTATGAATACTGCACAAGAAATAATGTAGCAGGTTTTCTTCTGTCTTTGGATCAGAGTACGGCATTTGACAAAGCGAATCATGATTTTCTATTTCAGATTTCATTGCAGGATGGTATTGCAGTGGAATGTCTGAGGTGGCTACAGCTTTTACATTGGAAGGCATCTGTAGTACCATTAGTTTTAGGGAATGAAGGCTCAGAGATACACGGAAAGGATGGGGTAAGGAAAGGATGCCCACTTAGCCCTTTGTTATAATTGTGTGTCTTTGCTTTGGATCCTTTCCATAGAAGAATAATTAGGAATAGATGGATAGAAGGAATTAAATCTTCAGAACAAAGTTTAAAAACTATAGCCTATGCAGATGATATCTGTGTCTTTGCAAGAAATGAACAGAGTGTATCTAAAGTTTTGGAGGTAATGACAGAGCATTCTGAAGTTTCTATGGCAAAACTGAATTTTAGGAAAAGTATAGGTATTCCTTTAGGAACACAAAAGAATTGTCCAAAACAGGTAGCAGATATTAGAATTTCAGAGGACCCAATAAAAATGTTAAGAATAAAGTTTAGTGCTGGTGACTTGGTGAAAATTAATTGGGAAGACACTTTAAAAATTTGTGAACTGAAGGTTACCAGATGGAAAGGTTGGGAAACCATTGAAACACAGGAGAGTGTACATTTTAAAACAGTTTTTAGTACCTAGACCGTTCTATGTGAATTGGGTTTATACTTTACTATTGCATTTTAAAACCAGGTTATTAAGTTGTTTTTTTCAAATTTTGGGGGTAAGAAGGTTAAATCCTATTAAAAAAGAAATAACATATTTGCCAAGGGAAAAAAGGGGGTGGGTGGACATGTTAAATCCAGTTGTGTTTGTACACATTTTGTTTTGATCAGGAACACTTGCAATTGCTACAAATTCAGGTAGTTTTATTGTAAAAGAATGGATTTGTTGGAATTTTGATGGGTTTCTATCAGCATGGAAAGATAAACCCTAGAAAGTGATGCAGCACTTGTGGATCCTTGATTGTCTGGTACCTACTTTAAAGAAATTATTTAAATGGCAAGTGAAGAAGGTGACAGTGTTAAACACAATGGGCCTGATTCACAAAAGGGGCTTAGATCAGTGCAAGCTGTGGCAAACAACAACTTGCTCCAATGCCTGATGCACCAGGGACCCTGCACTAGATTTTGGTAAAGTAGGGGTCCCAGCACCTAAGTCCTCACTTCTGGCAACCTCACCCATGCAACAAATGCCTGGTGCATGGGCGGAGTTTGCTGCAAGCACCTGTGGCAAAGGCAAGCATCCTTGCCTCTTTCCCTGATTGTCTAGCGGTCTCTCCCCCTCTCCAATATGCCCATTAATGTGCCTGTATTCTTTATTAAACCCTGGTAGTCTAGCGGTCCATCCCCCCACCACAATATGCCAGTTCATGTGCATAGAATGACTAATTTACCCTGGTGGTCTAGTGGTCCCATTCTCCCACCCTGTCATGTAGTGTTCACCACCCTGCTCCCCCCCAAACCATACTCTGAGCCAACACCAGCACACCCCTCCTCATGCCACCGTGGCTGGTGCCAAATTAACTGTCACTGAGCACTAGACTACAATACAGTTTGGGCTCATCTACAATCCCATACTGTATTGAAGTCTAGTGCTTAGTGACAGTTCAGTTGATACCGGCCAAGGTGGTGTGAGGAGGGGTGTGCTGTCGGCTCGGGGTATGGGTTGGGGTGAGCAGGTTGATGGACACTACATGCCAGCATGGGGCCAGGACCACTAGACCACCAAGGTAACTTAGTTATATGCACGTGAACAGTCATATCGGGCTGGAAGGAGGGACCGCTAGACCACCAGGGTAAATAATGATTATGGGCATATTAACCAGGCATATCAGTGTGGGGGGAGGGACCACTAGACCACCAGGGTAAATAAGGATTAGGGGCACATTAATAAGCATATTGGGGCTGTGTGCATGTGTTGGGAAACATGGCACAGTGCTGAACTGACTAACCCCTCCAGAGGAATTTGTTCTAAGTACCCTTAGACCAGCCCTGGCTGGTCTAAGGGTACTTGCCAATTTGTCCTCTGTAGGGGTTTTGTGAATCCCATTTATGGGGATCTGTTATCTTGCGTCTGCCACATGCCCCCTATTGCCAGATTGCAGTCCATTCTTGGGCGCTCCAGTGGTGCAAACCCTGTTTGGGGCAGACAGCCTGCTGTTGCTGCAGGCTTCTTCTGTGAATAGCTCAGGGGGCATTTTTTGATACAAGGTGCTACTTGCACCATTAATATTTGGCACAGGCACCTTGCATCATTTTCAGAGCTTTGTGAATTAGGCCCAACTGGTCTACAAGAACCAGATTTCAAGTACTGTAGACCTGAGAAATCAAGTTCGGTCATTAATCAATTGATAAATAAGAAATTCCATTTAGAATGTGGGACATATTATGGTGAAGTTCTCTTGGAAGATTAAATGTTAGAGCAATAATAAACACAAAATGATAGAAGAAATAACATACCTTTATCCAGAATGTGGTACAGAAATTGAAACTATGGAGCACTTTTTGTTAGAATGTCATTTTGCAAAGAATTTATGGAGAGTTTTAGCCACTAGATGGCGTCTTCTGTGGCTGGAGAGACTCACCTATGAGTATCTCGTTCTAGGTGACTTTCCAAATAATTTAAGGAAGTATAATAATTGCACATTGTTGGTGTTGTTTTGCCTGTCTAAGTTTTATTTGTGCAGGCAAGATGCAGATTAGTGCTACAACAACAATGTGTGACATGTATTTCTATTGGAAAATTATGTGATGGAGCATGTAATGAGGTATATGACAGAGGCTTACTATAGCATACTCAAATTGAAGTCCAAGAGTGGTAGAAAGATTTCTCTTTCATCAAGTAAAATATTTTCATGAATAAGGGGTACTTAGAAACAGTAATCCTAGGGTATTTTTTTAAGATAATTTATAAGGTTTTGTAGAAGTTGCTTTTGAGGTGGTTATTTTTCCATATTTTGATGCATTTTTTGTAATTTGTTGGATTTGTATTCTGAATAAAATTCCCTGCTCTTTTAATAAGTGCCATAGGATCTTTAATGTCCACCTGAACAACCACCAGCAAAGGCAGACTGGACCTCAGTTTAACATCTCATCAGAAGGACAGCACACCCCAACAGTACAGTATCCCTTTAGTACTGCACTTGGGTGATGGTGTTTATGTATAAACCCAATCCCCAGGTTTTGACTAGAACCCATAACCTTCTGGTCCAGAGGTGGAGGTGCTACCAACTGAGCCACACTGACACCTGTACCAAACCTATCTAAAAGAATGTGTCTGTAAGAGTATTTGACCATACTGTATGTTCAGTAGTTTAGAAATGAACTGGCAAATCCAACTGAACTGAATAGGGTTAGGGGATGGTGGTAGAAAGTACAAACTGAACATTTCATCCTAGTCTGTTCAAGTTTGTGATTTATAAGTTTTAAGGAAAACAATATTTTAAAAGATGTGATTTTTTCTTTTATTTGTTCATGGTTGGGCCATTTCAAATTAAGAAGTGGAAATATGGCCATCTCAGTGGTGTGGAGAGCTGAGGCATCCATGCCTTACCTCCTCGGTAACCTGTATTCATGATGTGAGCGGCTGCTGGGGGTTGGCTGGGAGGGATGGCGAGATTGAGCATCCATCGGACTGCTCTCCTCTCCTGGGGAGGGAGAACTGGCATTCCTACTGAACGACTGCCCCCGGGTGGAGGCCTGAGGGTAGTGTAGGACTGTTGGGTGTCAACAAGGCAAGGGTGCTGCAGGACTTCTGCAGCATGTGCATGCCTCCACGCATGCATCTTGATGCATGTGCCCCACCATTGGGAAGGAAAAGAGAAAAAAAGGAAAAACACCCCAGGCTGCAGGTGAAGACTGACCCCCTGCAGGATCCACACCTGGTGGTCAGGCACTGCCGCAGCCCTGTGGCAGAGGGCATAGGTGAAGATAAGTCCTGGGGTAGCCAGGGTAATGGGACTGGCGGGGTGGGGGTCAGTCAGAAGGGAGCAGCCAGGGGAGATCAGGCAATAAAATACTAATAATTAAAAAAAAAGCGGAAATATGTATTGCTTTTTGCGAGTCTAGTCATTTATGCCTACGTATGACCCTGGTTAAGTTTTGGGCTATATGTGGGAGTGATCTCTACTGTATTTTTGATATTTTTACTAAGGAATTTGTTCAGGAAATGTTTTAAACCCTAAATTATGGAGACTGGTATGATAATAGCCCAGGTTAGTGGGTAAGGTCTTTTATAGATTAACTGTGGAAATACTGTATGATTTACTTTTTGTGATTATGGTTCCTAATTTATGACCCTGTTCAAAGACTGGGTCATATGTTGCCGTGATCGCTAATGTTTTTGAGATATTTTGAATGCTTGTATAGGTAAAAAACTATAATTGTTTAAATTGTGAAAATTGGTGTGGTGAGTGGGTAGGGCTTTTTGATGTTTAGAAGTGGAAATATTGTTGTATGTTGTGTGATTATGGACATTAATTTATTAACCCATGTAAGGAATGAGTCATGTGGGAGTGATTTCTAATATTTTGAGATTTCTTCATAACTACAGGAAAAGTATAAAGGTTGGATTATCAAAGGAGTATGCAGGTGGTATTTTTGAGTTTGGGCTGTGATGGTATCCTTCAAGATGCAACAAAATGCTTGAATGCTATTTTGAACTTTTAACACATTTGTGACACTTCCGGGATTTGCAACCACCATGTAAAAAACAAAAAACGAAGCATGCATCTTTAATTTGTTGCATGCATCATTTTAATGCTAAGTTCTGGCCACTGCAACACTATAGACCACTTCTGAGGTGGCCAAACCTTTCTTGTGGCAGTACCCCCCACCCGAGGGCTTTAAAATCCAGCCCTAAATTTTGGAGGCAGTATAGTGCAGTGGTTTAAGGCTCTGAGCTACAAATTTGGTGACATCCAGCACACCAGATCTAGGTTTGAATCCCACAGCTTCCACTTACATACTGTGTGACCCTGAGCAAGTCACTTAACTTCCCTGTGCTCCCAGGTCACTCCTGTAAAAAAGCTTCCAGCTTAGTGTGCTACTCCTGGTTAAAACAACTAAAAAAAAAAATTAAATTGGGATGATGATAGACTAGTTTAGGGGTAGATCACTGTGTGCTTTAGAAGCAGAAACAGTTTTTACTTTTTGCTATTATTATTATCCTCATTGAAGACCCAGTTTAAGGACTGGGTCATATGTTGGGATGATTTCTAATGTATTCTTACCACTGGAGATGATGAAACCAACAAACCATGGGTTTGATTTTGAGGTCAAAAGTGGAAATGATGAAACCAACAAACCATGGGTTTGATTTTGAGGTCAAAAGTTTGTGAGTTTCTACAAGAATCAAAGACCTGAAGTTGGAAGTGTTTGATTCTCAGGAAGAACTGACTGTGAGCTCTAATTATTAGCCTACAATAGTGATTTGTATCAGATTGTGTACTATAATTCAGCAATTTCAGTACAAATAACTTATTATCAAATTAATATGGCATGATTTCTGTGTAAGCAAGACAGTATGATTTCATAGTTCTGTTAGTTGAGTTGGGATAGTACTATGGTATATTTTACCTTATTAACAGGCCTATTAAATCTTACAAAATCCTACTACCTTGCTTACACATAACACACAGAGTAAAGATTTGTTATCTCCTAACTCTGCCTTTTCTGGCATGTTGTCTTTTATAACCTTAACATTATCCTAATTCAGTTTTTGTTACAGATAATCGAGTCTATCCATTATTGTGCAGATTGCCTACATGCCACGGTGTGTAGACAATCCTAAGTGACAATGCCACTCACTGGGGGTCCCGTGGACCCATGTGCACATACACTTAAGGGGTGCGCATCCCTTCTACACTGGATCTCCAGCTGGTCACACAGCTATGTGTGTGGCTGGTCTGAGGGCATGCCCTCATTCAAAGCCATTCACAAAGGCACAGAGTGTTGGGTGAGCAGAGTGCAGGATTCACTGGCAGGGACCTTGCTGTATCCATTATCATCCCCAATATTTCAGCTGTCAGATACAGCCACTCCCTATTATGATGCCCCAACCCTCTGGGCAGACAAGGAGGGCTGGGGACAACTATTCCGGCACTCACCCATATACTTTCAATTCATCACTCCTACACCTTCCCACAATTTCATGGGAGATCCACTCTGGACCCAGGATGGGCATCTGATTGGATGCCCACCTGTGCCCCTCAGTCCATCCGCTATGTGGCAGCGCAATGGATGGTGGGCCCCAGAGATGCAACCTGCAGAGGTGCAGAGTGGTGCATCCCTTGTGCCTATCCATTGGTGCAGAGCTACATGGCCAGGTACAGCATGTGCAATGTATGTGTACTCAGTCCCATTATAGTGCAAAGCCCCCAATATTCTCTCGGTTCTAAGGGGCAACCCATAAACACTCACAGAGAACTCTCAAACCAGTAACTGCTATTATCAGTGACACTAGTTACACTGTTGCACTGAACACCATACTTCAACATATTCAGCTCTTATTTATTCTTGTTTGAGAGTGATAGAGATTTATACATCAACATAGTGCTGCATTAAGGGAACTGGTAGTTATGTGCACATTTGGATACATGCAAGATGAAATGTTACTTGGCCTGTTGGGAAAAACGTAGTCCATATATTTGTGAATGCCGCTGACTAAACCACAGCTAATTTTATCATTTGCTATAGAGACTGCTTTGAAATACTGTAGTAATGTAAGTTGTAACATTTATAGGCACTATGTGCAGTAATAGAAGAGCCTAAAGCCAAGTAATGTTATGAACCTAACAAGCAATATCATATGCTGTTGGTTCTGTGGATTCTATATCATGTTATCATTGTGGCTGAAAGGAATATATGTCAAATATCTACAAGTGTTCTACTAGGACATCTAAATGTCAGTCAAGTAAAGGACAGGCCATTCTGCAAGGCTATGTCATTCAAACAAAGTACTCAAAAGTGACTGAAATTCATATGGCAGTAACTGTGCTTGTTCAATCCATACATTATGTGGAACTATATACACTGTGAGATTAACATTGGTACAGTGACAGCCAGAAATAAGTTGCAATATATATCTTTAGATGTACCACAGCAAATCACAATAAATTCAATTGGACATCACTTTGATTTATCTAACAATATTGTTATTTATCTCTGGCTGTCACTGTATGCTTGTGTAAAAATAAGACAACTTTATCTGCCACTTCTCTAGGATCCCCAATGAAATGAGAATTGTTTTTATCTTATTGCAGTTCCACAGTAACCTAATGTTGTGGTGAAGGGAATTATGGTCCATCTTGCTACTCCCCTCCACTACACAGCAGTGACCATACCAAAATTGATATGGAGTTTAGACACACAGCAAAGTTTAACAGCTGGACTGCTACTCCATATGCATGCTTTGTAACCCTAAATGCTATTTTCTTTCAGGAAATATTCTTGTCCTGCTTTGCAAGTCTAAACTGTGCTAACTCCCATAACTTCTGTAGGTTGTTTCACATGAAAAACTCCATCTCTGTAAATTGTTATTTTCTAATGTTTTCCCTCATCCTATCACACTCCCAGTTTGAGCATGTGTCTACTAGTTCTGCTTGAACTCAACAGCTCAGACATCTGTGTATACTCCACCCTGTCCATCTCTTTTAGTATTTGGAACACAACAATCATTGCTACATAAGCTATGACATCACCTCCTAACTGAGAATTCCTGTGATTGCTGCAGCTAATATCTTGGTCTCTATTCGTGGACCTCCCCTCCCTTCTCTGCCACCCTTAAGTCACCTCTGTTTTGTCCTACACTCTCCTCTGCCTTTCCTCCCCTCTTCCCTCCCCTCTTTCTCCTCCTGTTTCTTTAGTATTCTTTTCCTTTCCCCTCCTATCCTAGCTGCAAATCTTGACAATGTCACCTGGCTGCTCCTCTTTTCCTTGGAATTGAACCCCCCCCTTCATTTCTTCTCTACTTCTCTTACCCTGTGCCTCTAATTTGTGTGGACAACTAATGTGGATACAATTGCTGCTAAGTATTCTGTATTATAATATTGAAACTTCTATTGCTATATTGTTATATTGAAACTAGTTCTGTTTCACCTTATCTGTCTGTAACCCTTCCCTATTGATGTGGAACCTTTGTAAATGAGCTGCTTGGTACTCAAAGGTACTCATAATCCTAGAATGAATAAATAAATGCCCCTCTTAGCCTTCTGTTCTCTAGGCTGAATAATTGAGTGTCCTTACCAATAAAGGTTGATATCAGCTTGAAAACCAGTTGCAGTCAAACTCCATAATACATTTTCATGATGTCACAAACATGTATTATGGGAACCCCACCACCCCCATAAGCCACTCATCTGCTTTCGGTTTTGGCTAAGAGAAGCTTTAAGCTACTTAAACCCAGTAATTATAAAAATAAAGTAATTGGCATCAGTGTACAGTATTTCCTGATTTTTGTATGCCACTCAGCATATGATATGTTTACAAGCTACTTGAGATTTGTGCTCATGCTTAATGTAATATCACATATTATGGGATGGAAACACATCTTATCACACACTAATATCCATACATTATTCTATATATGTACAGCTTCTCCTTGTAGTTCATGCCTCCTAAGTCACTAATTGGCTAATTGGCTAAGTGGCTGTGTGATGAACCCTGTCAATATTTTCAATGTCTTTTCAGTACAGCAATGACCAGAATGGAATGCAGTACTCCAATGTGTTGTCTAACTAAGGGCTAATAAAAGGGGAGGAACAATCCTTTAACCTGCTCCTTAAGCACCTCCCCTTGCTAATGCGACAAAAAATTATAGCTACTCTCTGACTGCAGCAGCCCATTACTTGCTAAGGTTTAGATATCTGTTCATGACTGCCCCTAGATCCTGTCACTTAATTGTGCTGTTTGCCGGTGTACCACAAATGTGTATGTACCACCCTGATTATGTATCCTTAGGAGTGGTAACTTACACTTTCCCACACTAAAGATAAACCCCTATTTCTTGACCCATGCAACTGTAATATGCTCAGGCTTGTGCATCCTCCTTTGCTGCATCTCCTCTTTTTGTAAATTTAATATCATCAGCAAACTTTAGCTGCTTACTGACAACCTCCTCCAGGTCATTAAGAAATTTGTTCAAGGGCAAAAGATGCAGAAATCACTCCTTGGGTACTTCACTTAGGGCATCCTTAACTCTAAATGGCTACTGTCTACCATACCCCTATGCTTCCTATCTGTCAGTAAATTCACTATCCAGTCCCTTTACATATTGTGGAATCCATATTGTTCAACATTCTCCATATGATTTCTATGCATGATTTCTAGTACAGTGTTGAAGGCCTTGCTGAAGTCCAGATAGACTATATCCACTGCATGGCCCTTTTACACCCCTTCAGGTATGTCCTCAAACAAGGCAATCAGAATGGTTTCTTCTTTACCATTTATTTTTTGTGAAGTCATGTTGTATGTTACAGAATAACCCATTCTCTTCAATGTGATGAACCATAACAAACATGCACCTAGGTAAGGCTTACAAATATGTAGTTACCTTGGTCCAGCCTTGCCCCATTCTTAAATAGGGATGACAAAACTGGACATTTTACAGTCAGCTGACAGTATTGCTGTCTTTAAGAAGTCTATTAGTAGGGGGCCGTGGGCGAGGCCTGACCCCCTCTTAACTGCACTATCACCCTTGGGTAAATACTATCTCGCCCTTGGGACTTTTTTGGATTTATACCCTCCAGATACATATGTATTAATTCTGGCATAATCAGTATGCCCTTCTGTTTTGCCTGTACCTGTTCTATAACCTCCACCCCAGCTGACTATGCTTCCTAATGTACTGGTGGATACTGGCACAAAAGAAATTATTTCAGTGCAACTGCAAATCCTCCTTTGTGATTCAGTGCCTCTCCCCCCCCCCCCAACTATACACACTGATTGTGGGACTCTGCTTTATGTATGGAGAAAAAGATTTGCAATTCCACTTAGCCACCTGTGCAAACCTGTCTTTCAGACCTGTCTTGGCCAGTGCAATCATGGTCCTGCAATACTTTGCACCCTACAGTTTCTGTCACCAAAATTCTTCCACTAATCATATGCCTTATTCTTCCCTTAACTTCCCTTTGGCAGCTACTAAGGTATTTACCTTGTCCACTTGCTCATTACCCATGGGATGCATCTGGTCACTGCTTCCATTATTTGACCCTTAAAGGACTCTAACTAGGCATTAGTTCTTCCACTTAGTTGCATATTCACCAGTATAGCCACTACCATCTCCCTTAGCTTATCATAATCAGCTCACCTGAAATTCAGCATTCCAGCCATATTTGATGAAGTAGCTTCCCCCATCACCTCAAATGAAATATTATGTTCTCTGTTACCCATCAGTTCTCTGAAGCTTGTCTCTCAGACCATGTCATTACCAGCATGTAGCAGCAGATCAAAAACTGAATCCCTTTTTGTCTCATGCTGACACGATGAAGATGGAAACAGTTCTTCATGTCTGGCAATAAATACCATCCTGTTTTACTTCATGCACTTTCTACAGCTCAGTTAATGGCTGGTAAGTTGAAATTTCCAGTGAGAAACGAGGGACCCATGGCTGTTGCCCACTTAAAGTTGTTTGCCATTTCCAAAGCATAACCGTCTGTACTGTCTGTTGGTCTAATACATTCTCCCAGGTGTGCTGACTTGAATATATATACCTAGGTTTCAATGGCCCAAGCATCCAGAATAATGTTATGCTTGTTTAACTGTTTTATAATGTTGTGGCCATTTATACTCTCTATTCCATTAGGAATTACCACCCTATAGGGGTACTGAAGTCAAGGAACCCTGTAAGAGGATTCCACCAGAGGTGACACTGGAAGAGCCCTTGGCTAAAGGTACCATAGGAAGGAACCCCTTGGGAGTAGACAGTCAAGCCACTGGAGGAGGAGGGAGGATTGTGAGGCAAAGAAAGTGCTTCAGAGGGAGGCTGAAAGGAACTGCTTATATACCTCAGGAAGTAGGCATGGCTGGTTGCTCACCCATTGAACTGCAGTGTAGCCTTTTAATTCAATGGCCCACACACCCGAATAATGTTATGCTTGTGCAACTGTATTACAACATTCTGAGCCATTTGCACTCTCTCTATTCCATTAGGAATTAACACCCTAGAGGGTACTGAAAGCAAGGAACCCAGTAAGAGGGTTACACCCATAGAGAGTGCTATAGGAAGGGTCCCTTGGCTAAAGGTACCTTAGGAAGAAACCCCAAAAGAATTGTAGCAGCTATCGATGACTAAGAGGCAGACAGCAGACTAACAGCAACAGGCAGCTTAATGAAACATAAATGAGATACACAACTTAGGATTGCTGCAATTATTTGTCTTGCACTGATAACTGCAAGGGGCTTTCTAAAGAAAGAGGAGCAGCTAGTAGGGCCACCATCCATCTCCATCCAACAGCAGAACCTAACTAAGAAGCTAAGAGTATTACTAAAACATACTAAGTATTGTGATCTGTGTCACGGAGGAGAGAAAAAACCTTTGAGGAGGAAATCTCTGGGGATCCAAGACCAAGATTGCCTTCCCTCCTGGCTTGGGCTATTTTATTTAGTGATGGCTCAGCTGCTACATTTAAAATTCAATTCAAGGGAGTGGAAAATATTCTGATTTGGAGGAGGGCTTTCACTGTATCCGCTAATGGGAAAGCTGTGAAGGGTTGTGAGGGTTCTCTGCAACAAGCATCTGCAAGGCAGAAGGAGGAGATAAACAACCACTAAGGCACTCAGCTGGCTTACCAATTGAAAATAAAAAACAGGTGAACCAGAGGCAGTAATAGGGAGAGCATTGAATATGCCACAGTAGTAAATTAATACTACAGCCAATGGGGAATGCATGTAGCCACCCTTTGCAGCTAGTCATAAATTCTACATCAGGAGGCACCGCTGCACATGAATGGCTAAAACTCCACCTGGAGTAAGGTCATTCCCACTATGGGTCAGAAAGGAAGGACCCCACTCAAGGCATCACATGCTTAGGATGTGGACTAGGGTGTACAGTGAGACCGTCAGCTTAGAGCAAGCTCAGAGCCAATAAATTTATGGTCATGGTCAGCTAGTCTCTTCTACCAATAGAGCAGGCCATACATGGTAATGCAGGAATATAAGATAATATGCAGCATAGTGAACACCTCTAGTAATGGTATAGGCCATACCTGGTAATGCAGGGAGTAACAGGCAATGAGCAGCATGGTAAAGACCTTTAGCAATGGAGCAGGCCATATATGGTAATGCAGTGAGTAACTGGAATGAGCAGCATAGTAAACAAATAGTACACAGAAGCAAATAGCAGTAGGAATTGCACAAACAGCTCAGGGTAACCGGTCCTTTAGTCAGTGTGAGGCTAGCCAACCAGTCCATCAGTAAGTGACAATTAAAGGTGATATAAATACCCAGAGGATTTTAATGGCAAAGGCAGTATACAAGCATGAGGTAATTGAACCACATGGGGCCACGACTCTCCACTCTAACTTCCCATCTTCCGCCATAGAAAAAACAAAGAAGCCACAGTAAAGTGTAGTGAGCCACAAGCGGATAGTAAACTGGTTTACAGTGACAGCTGTAGCTGAGCTGACCTCCAGAGTATAATGAAGCATTGTACGAATAATGAATAGCTTCCAACAGTAATTAGTTATGGTTTCAACAGTAGTGGAGCTGAGCAACTGAACAGCATAGGAATTTGTAGGCATGAGCAATTATGCACTGAAACAACAATAACAATTGCTTGGTGCAATTGTTGAGCAGATTTGACCCACGTGGGAAAGCAATATAGAATTTCAGTAGACTCAGGTTTGAATCCCACTGAGTGAAATAAACATGTTGTGCAGATTTAAATCCCTAAAAGGGCTGAATAAAAACTGAGGGTGGATGGAAAGAATAGTGAAGCAAAAAATTGAAACGCCGAGGTAAATAAGCAGGAAAGAATGAAAGCGGAATGCATGGTTGCTGGCAGAATCAGAGTGCAGCTAACACTGAGAACTGAGAGCACGCAAAATGGAGCTGAGATCAGGCACTTAGGCCAGGTGCAATGAATTAACAGAAGCAACTGCAGCAGAGAAGTTGGAATTGGAGCTGAAACAAACAACAGCAGGAAAAATGAGGGTGGATTGTTAGGCAGGAAAGCAGCATGCTGAGCTGGGCATACAAAGAATAATGCAGTGAACTGAGGGCTTGCAAAATTCAATGAGTAAATGGAGCCATAGTAGACACAGGGATGCATAAGGCAAAAAACAACAATAAGTAACTTGCAGCACAAACAAACAATGTAGACACAGGCACTAGAAGATTAAAAGCCCAAAAGAAACAAAGAAAGCTGTCTCTCGCTTCTCCAACTGAGTTTGCAGAGATGGGCCACAAGACACTCTGACGCTATTGCCTTCCACATCCCTTTTGTCAAGACCAGTGCTGGTCAAAGGTTCTTCTGCTATAGGGCTCCACTCTGGATGAACTCAATCCCTGGGCCTGCCCTATCAATCCCTAGACTGGGGCCTTTTAAAACTGATCTACGAGACTACATTTTGTCCAGCTCCAACTGTGACTGCAGATAACTCCTGTTCCCTGTCATGACAAGTTCCTCTGCTGAATATGCTTTTGATTCTATTGTATGATTGTACTATACACATCTCTGGTGTTGCTCTATTTATTTGTTATGCACTATGCCTCTGTATTTTATTCTCTGTATTTGTCTTCATTATTCACTGTATTAGACTTCATTCTTTGTATGACGTGGACCTTTGTAAATGAGTCCCTGACTCACAGGTTGTAATTCTAGACTTTAATAAATAAAAAAATAAATAAGTACAGGAGCAGGAAGGAAACAAGCATGCAAGGAAGCACTAGCAGCTGGAGGCAAGCAATACAAATCAAAAGCAGGAGAACACAAAGAAGTGCAGCACAAACCAAGTAGGAGCCAAAGCACATCAAGCAGAAAACAGATGGACAGGAGCTCAGGTCAGCAGGCAAAGAGAAGTGCTTCGGTGGGGCTGAAAGGAACTGCTGATATAGCTCAGGAAGTAGATGTGGCTGGTTGCTCACCCATTGAACTGCAGGTGTAACCTTTAAAATCAGTCAATATACTATATAGAATACAGCAATTAGCATAACTGTGGATAGTGACTCTAAACTACTGCAATATTCTGGTATGTACAGTAAAAACCTTTTTTTCCAAAATGCATAACAACATTTGGAGTAAACTTCCCAGCCAATGCTGCTTGGTTACAGTAAGGTACAAATAAACTTCAAAGGATGCTGGATTCATTGAACAATGTATGTTATTAAGGATAGTGCTGCAGTGTTAGTACTACAAACATTTACAGCAGTTGTGGTGAATAATAAGCTGCACACTTGCTGTGAATTGTGTTGTACAAAGCTTAATGAAAATGGCTGCTGGCAGTACAGTTTGTGTAAGTGTTCTTTGATGAACCAGATTGCAATAAACTGTTTTGTATATATAGAATAAGTCATGGGGTAGTGTGTATAATGAGAATTTACGCACACTCAAGGTGCTGGATGCTACATAAACCCTGAGAACAAAGCTCAGCGGTTTATACAAGCATCCAACACCAAGAATATGTGTGTAAAATCTGAGTTTCCACACTACCCCATGTTTGTTTTACATACTTGCTGGGAGCATTTTTCGCCACAACAATTATATAAAATCTTTGTGTAGCCATGATCAGGTTGAGCGTGGTCCACGGTTCGGTTGAGAAGTGCCTATTTAAACATCTACTTTTTCTGGTTTTTGCTTAGAGGAGTAGCAGAGAACGGCGTTGCCAGGGAATGAACTTCATGTTGCTAGAGAGGGGCACTCAGCACCAAGTCCCATAGCAGCACTAGAAAGGAGAAAAGCCAAGAACGAGAGCTGATGAAGTGTCCTGGGTGATGAAATAATGAAAGCATGCATGCAGCGAGGGAAACCTGGTGCATGTTCACCATTATAACCGGCTGGCTATAATGGTGAATTAAAACTGGATTTCTCTATGAGAAAAAACACTCCCCAGTTATTATATCATGATAACCATAGAAGATGACTCACTTGCAATATAATGTAACATGTATTACAAGAAATCAGTGTCAGTGGCTCAGTAGGTAGAACACTTGCATCTGGGGATGGAAGATCAGAAGGTCATGGGTTCCAGCTCCACACCATGTACTTGGAGTAATACCCATACCTGACACTGTAGTGCAAGATGAGGGGATGCTGTACTGTTGAGGTGCAGTCCTTCATATGAGATGTTGAACTGAGGTCCCTACTGCCTATTTCTGGTCACTGTCCAGGTGGAAGCTAAAGATCTTATGAGATTTGCTGATAAAGAGTAGGATAATTTTTATTGCAGAAAAAAACACATAAGACAGTTATATACAAATATAATAATCTAATACAAATCCTAAAGGATTCATAAACAAGCTGCTCCTCAAAGCACTCCAAAACCCACAGCATCGCATGTCAGGGGCTTACATACAAAATATTTTGTTCTGTTTTGCTCTACACTGTGTTAATCCTGAGTCGTTAAATCTTAAATGTACACCTGACATGTAAACAAATCGATGACTCCTGTTTAACCCCCCCCCACCGCAGTAGCACCCTAGGATGACAACATCATTGCATGATTACATCATCTGAGCAACTGAGCTCTGGTGTGATCTATGAAGACTGAATAGGGGTTTAATATTAAGGTATGATTTTACCTTAACAGGCGCTTCCTCTCAGAATAATTTACAGTACCTGTGCATGTGGAATCGTTGGTCACACTGCACAGGTAAAGAACTTCTGAGGGCGCCCTGGAAGCAATATCGCTCTGTAATCTTAAGCCTCTATTCAATGCACGCTGATTGTGCTGGAGCTCAGTCGCTCAGATGATGTCATCGCATAATGACGTTGCCGCCATTTTAGGGTACTACTGCGGCGGGGGGATTAAACAGGAGCCGGAGATTTGTTTACATGTCGGGTGTACATTTAAAATTTAGTGACTCTGGATTAACACAGTGCTGAGCAAAACAGAACAAAAGATTTTGTAGGTAAACACCTGACATGTGAGGCTGTGGTATTGGAGTGCTTTGGGTGCAGCTTGTTATGAGTCCTTTAAATGTGAGAAGGCAGTAAGGAGGGCTGGGGGGATACTGGGATGCATAGGGAGAGGCATCGCCAGTAGAAAACAGAAAGTTGTTGGCCCTCTGTACAGACAGTTGGTAAGACCAGATCTGGAGTACTGTGTACAGTTTTGGAGAATCCATCTCCGCAAAGATATAGACAAAAAAAAAGGAACATCTGCCAGAACTAGACTCATAGTGGATTCCCTGCAGGGGGAGGGCCTCAAACAACTGGTACAGCAACCCACAAGAGACAGGGCTATCCTAGATCTAGTACTGACTAACAAAGAAGGGATCACAGATCTCCAGGTAGAAGGTCACCTGGGGGCCAGTGACCATCACATGGTATGGTTCAATTTGGCTACTACATCTAAATCATCCCATTCCAAGGCAAAAATATGGGACTTCAGAGGAGCTGACTTTGATAAGATGGCCAACAGAGTTAAGCTAGCCCTGGCAAAAAGAAACACAGGTGAGGAGGTACAGGCAAAGTGGGCAAGCATTAAGGATACAATACTTGAAGCAACATCCCATTGTGTTAGACAGAAAAGGAAGTGCAAAAGAAGAAGGAAACCACTTTGGTTCTCAAATACAGTAGCAGAAAGGTCAGAGCCAAAGGCGGCCTTCAGGAAATATAAGGAACACAGCGGGATGAAGATAGGGAGGCATACCAAACTGCCCTAAGGGAAGCAGGTAAGGCAGTAAGGCAGGCAAAGTCCCAAACTGAGGAAACACTAGCACGAACAGTAAAAGAAGGTGACAAGACTTTCTATAGATACATTAGTGAAAGGAGAAAGTCCAGAGGGGTGTTGCTAAGCTTAATGGAGAAAAGGGAGCATGTGAGGAGGAGGACCCTGTAAAGGCATCTATCCTAAATAGATACTTTTGCTCAGTATTTACTGAAGAGAAGGTAGGCAGGACCCACAGCTCAGCATCATGGACACAGGGGAGGGAGGTGAGCACTAGTCCCTTCACAAAGAAAGGGTCCTACAAGAGCTTGCTAAGCTCAGGGTGGATAAGGCAATGGGACCTGATGGCATACATCCCAGGGTACTTAAGGAGCTAAGGAGGAACTAGCAGAGCCATTAGCAGAATTGTTTAGTGAGTCTCTGAGCACAGGAGAGGTCCCAGAAGACTGGAGAAGGGCTCATGTGATCCCGCTCCCACAAGAGTGGTAGCAGGAGGAGGCGGATCTACAGACCAGTCAGTTTTACCTCAGTAGTGGGCAAGATTATGGAGGCACTCTTAAGGAAAGGATAGTGCAACACCTGGAATCCATAGGGCACAGGATCCAAGACAGCATGGGTTTACAAAGGAAGGTCTGTCAAACTAATCTCATAGATTTCTTTGACTGGGTAACCAGAGTGGTGGACCAAGGGGAGCAGTTGATGTCACCTACCTTGACTTCAGCAAAGCTTTTGACACTGTTCCACATAGAAGATTGATAAATAAGCTAGGTAGGCTCCAAGGTGGGTCAGAAGTTGGTCAACTGGGTGGCAAACTGGTTGACTGGCAGAAAACAGAGTGGTGGTAAATGGTATACAGTCAGAAGAGATGCAAGTCACAAGTGGGGTACCTCAGGATCAGTCCTGGGGCCAGTCCTATTCAACATCTTCATTAGTGACCTCAGAGATGGACTAGAGGGTAAGGCTTGTCTGTTTGCAGATGACACCAAGATCTGCAACAGAGTAGATGATCCAGATGGGGTGGGCAGAATGAGAAGAGATCTGGATAAACTAGCACAATGGTCAGAAGAGTGGCAACTGGATTTAATGCAAAGAAGTGCAAAATCATGCACATAGGGAAGAGAAACCCTGAAGCCACTTATAGGCTGGGAGGAGTTGCTAGCAGTCACAAAGGAAGAAAGAGACTTGGGCATCATCATCACTGATTACCTAAAATCATCCAAGCAGACCTCTAAAGCAGTAGGTAAGGCTAGGGGGTGTTAGGGTGTATTAGTAGGGGTATCAAGTCGAAGAGGGAGATAATAATTCCTCTGTACAAGACATTGGTTAGGCCCCATCTGGAGTATTGCGTGCAGTATTGGAGGCCACACCTTCACAAGGACATTAACCAAATTGAGGCAGTCTAGAGAAGGGCAACCAAAATGGTGCAGGGACTACATCAGAAGACATATGAGGACAGATTAACGGATCTCAATATGTATACCCTTGAGCAAAGGAGGGAGAGAGGTGATATGATCGAGACATTTAAACAACTTAAGGGCATAAACAAGGTGAAAGAGTCTAACATGTTTAAATAAAAGAAAAATAGCAGGACAAGAGGACACAGCATGAGATTAGAGGGAGGCCGATTAAGGGGGAATGTGAGGAAATTCTTTTTCACAGAAAGGGTGATAGATGCATGGAATAGCTTACCACAAGATGTGGTGGCTATGAATACAGTGCAGGGCTTCAAACAGGCATGGGATAGGCATAGGGAGCAATCACAAATGACTATGAATGGATAGGTCACTGGACGATAAAAGGCCGATGGCACATTTATAAGGTAGAAAAGAAATGGGCAGACTGGATGGGCCTTGGTGTCCTTATCTGCCATCAACTTCTATGTTTCTATGTTTCTATAGACAGGGTGGAGGCTGTCCCGAGAGGGACACCAAAATGATGCAGGGTCTGCATCAGAAGACATATGAAGAAAGACTAAAGGAACTAAAGATGTATAGGCTCGAGGAAAGGAGGGAGAGGAGGGACATGATAGAAACTTTCAAATACCTCAAGGGAATCAACAAAGTCCAAGAGGGTAGCATCTTTCAGAAAAGAGATGTGCAAAACAAGGGGGCACAATTTGAAGATAGAGGGGGGACGGCTCAGAGGTAATGTGAGGAAGTATTTCTTCACAAAGAGGGTTGTGGATACATGGAACAGCCTTCCTGAGGAGGTTGTAGAGTCAAAACAGTGGAGGAATTCAAGAATGCATGGGACAGACATAAGGCAAGTCTAGTGGGGGGTAGGAGGAAGTAAGCTGTTGGTTAACTAGGATCTGCAGCTTATCCATTAGATAGGGAAATGGGCAGACTAGGTGGTCCTTATCTGCCGTCAAATTCTATGTTTCTATATGTTTAAATAAAAAAAAAAACAAAAGGAATCATTCCTTCATAGTATGAAACAAAAATAAACAAAAGATGAAAAATCAGCAATGGAACTAAGAGATAAAGCGAAAAAATATTTCAGGATATACAGAAAATTCAAGAATCTCAGGCTAGTATGCCACAAACAGTTCAGTTATGCGACTGTAAAGGAGTGCCTGTCTTTATCATATACTTTCAGCAGTTCCAACAGTATATCTGAAGAATCCCTGATGAGGTAACCATCCTGTTGTAGAACCCAGGAGCACCGTGTTTACGAAACAGAATATTTAAACAGGGCTAAAATCACCTACAGCATTTAAAAAATCATAAGCCTGCCATTTAATAGAGAAGATACCTAGCACCAGCTCCACATAAGTCAAGGACTGAAACAAAAGTTCTCACTTGTGTGTCACAAAGTTCCAAAATTGTCTTACATACGGACAGTGAAAGAACAAATTATCCTATGTTTCCAAAGTGGTTGCACAGCCTGTAGAAAACAATGTCTTTCAGATTACTGTTTGTGCGTATGCGCATTCCTAACACCCAGTTTACCATAACAACACAACCATAATACAGAAGGAGGCATCCTGGAATTATTCAAATGTCTGAAAAGCAAGCTACCATCCAAACCATTAAAGTCTGGAATGAGCAAAACTGATTGAAAATTCTCAGCTATGATGGTCTGGTACAGTGGTTTTCCTGATGAAGTTACCAACATACCGTATGAGATCCTTCAAAGTTTAATCTTTCTAAATGCAGCCATAATATAGTCTGGGACCAGTTTTTTAATATTCTTTAAATGGGAAGATTGTCAGTCAGGGAGATATACAGAAATCTATCCAGTAAGTGCCTCCACCCACACCTTATCCAGTTTCCACAGGGCAGGGGGTCAAGTTAGTCACAGAAAAAAAAGACATAGTAAAAGACTAGTGGATTAAGCATCCCTAAGCCTCCCTGCTTTTCCGTTCTGTAAGGTACGTCCCTCTTCATGGGGTTGAGCTGATGACCCCAGAATACCTGGCAGAACACAAACTGTATATCCTAGTCTCCAGAGGCTGTGGGGGTGGGAAGATATAATTAGTGGAGAGAAATACCAGAAACAGTAAGGTTTTAATCAATAAAATCCATTTCAGTTTTGAAATTCTTTGCCTTTTCAGGTCTGTACTTTGTAGTCTGCAAGCTTTAAACAAGATTCCTAGTTTTTGACTGGCATATCTTGCTGGCTATAAATAATGCCTAAAATCTTTAAGTCTGCCTGAGAGATTCTAACAGGAGCCAAGCTATTTGGATGATGCAGGGCTACCTGCCAAGGGGGTAACCCATACTTTTATCATAGTTAACACTAAACACTGAAGGTATAGAGTACTTTTCCAGAACATGTTTTAATTCTGCAACTGCAGAATCGTTCTGGAGAGTTACCACAACATTATTGGCATAAGCCATGATTTTGTGTGGAACCAAACTAGGGGTCAATGGGATTCCTTCAATGTAGGTGCTATAATGTATTTTCCTTAGTAGCTGGTCTAATCCAAAAATATAGAGCAAGGGGATCAAAAGACACCCTTGTCTGACACCTTGCTGTAACCGACAGGCAGACCCCATCTGGTGTGCCGACACAAGGTCGATACCACCACAGCGAACACCAGCACAGCAACAGAAATCACCTGTCTGCAGTGAGTCACTGTGCTGGTGCACAGAAGACACTGGTGGTACATTTCTCGGTGCAGCGCGCCCCCCCAGGTCCAACTCCAACTCAGAGTTAGAATGCTAGAGACCAGGGGGTATGAAGAGCTGACATCCCCGAAGCTACAATGCTGACAGTTGGCATGGTAGCTGTCACTGTGGGGGATGTTGGTGCAAGTGCTATTGAAGCACTATAGTAAAACCACCCCATCCATCCATTTGAGAGGTAGTATGGTAGCCTGATTATACAAACACTTAATCCAGTTAATAAAAGCAGTGGGCAAATAAAAAAGGTCCAGAATTGAAAAAAATATTCATGAGACATTTTTTAGAAGGCTTTTTCCTGGTCTATACTAATGACATAGACACTAATCAGGTTCACCGATACTCTTCTAAACAGCTGTTTGTCTGCATCTGATGGAACAGGTTTGATTGGAACTAATCAGGACATCAGCCAGGCAGCCCAGTCTAACAGCAAGAATTTTTGCCAGTATTCTGTAGTCCGTGTTGAGCAAGCTCAGTGGCCTCCAGTTGTAGAGATGGAAGCACCAAGATATCTTGTCATCGAGAATGCTGGCCTCCCCACAACAGCACAATACCGATGCAGGTATTGTGCGCCTCTGAATCATTGTTTTCTGTGGGGCTGCACCCCCACCCCATGCAGGAGCTCTGCGCCCAGCCCCCAGACTCTAGGATTCCAACTCCAGGTGCAGTTGGTCCGGGGAGGGGGCAGAACACTAGAGGCGGAAACACAGAAAGGACCATTACCGCGAGTGTCGCCGTAATGGTCTTTTTCTGTGTTTCGCCGTCGGGGTGTCAACCACAAGGGGTGCTATGGTAGAGATCCACCTTGTCATCTTTCTTACAAATATAAACTAAAAGTACCGGCATAAGAGAAGCAGACAGGGGATCCCTGCTGAAGACACTGATTATACACATCTGCCATGGAAGGAGCCAGCTGATCTCTAAACATTTTATAAAATTCAGAGCTGATCCCATCCCTCCCTGTAGCCATGTTGAATTTTAAAGAAACAATACTCTGCTTCACCTTCTCTTGCGTTATGGGAGCAGTCAAGATAGTTTATCCACCTCATCCATGTCAGAAATGTGGAGATGTGGAAAAAGGGCAAATCAACATCTATGTCAGGTGCTTTACTAAAGGCTCCTTAGTAAAATCAGAAGCTACTGCTGATTATCTGTTTTGATGTGTATGCAGAGTATACGTCTATGTCATACAGTGCCGCATTGCTCTATAGCTCCACTCGGGTTTTATAGTCCTTGATGATTAAAGGACTGTTTTGTTCACTGTATGCCAAACCTCATCTCTTGTTGCAAAGACTGTGCCCTGTTGTACTGGAGCTTCCTCATGTCAGCCTATAATGTCCGAATTTGTGCACTGTAATCAGCTTTATCAATTTCCACCCTAGAGATGACCTTTTTTTTGGGTCAAGCATTTAAGATAGTCTCCTGTGGCCTTTTGACCTGTGTGTTTCTTTAACAAATCATTAAATTCTCCTTTGCAATCTTCCCCCATCCAGGGAGATTATCATAGAAACATTGCATAAAGAGGCATGCTATCTGGCGAGATTCCCATTTTCATTCCAAGAGTGGGTCAGATAAAGCCAAATTATTCAACCTCAGAGCTCTTTCCCATGAGTCAGAGCCCTCCCCACAAGTCAAGGTGCAGAGCAGTACCTTGTGGTCTGAGATCTCATTCCCCACAGTACATGCCTGTAGGACTGTCAGAAGTCCAGAAATAAAGAAATAATGTATTCTTGTCAACATGGCACCTCTGAACTAAATGTGTCTACCCCCCCCCCCCCGGATGTGATGCCTGGTGAGCATCTTTCAATAATGCATTATGCACAACTGCAATCAAGCAGTGACAGTCACTATACATTTTATCTGTCTGTAAACCCTGGTCCACAGTTGAAATCTCCTCCCCAGATTATAAGCCTGGAGGTATGCAAATATGGCTGTACATCCTAAAACAATTAGATGCGTGCAGCCTTAGTCTGGGGTACATACACAGCTATAAGACGTAGCCTTCCTTTTTTATAGAAGGTGTCCAGCGTCAAGGCTCTGCCAGGGAATATTTAAACCAGTTTTGTTACCCATATGACTGCATCCTTCAGTAAAATTCCCACTTCATCACAGTGGTCAGTGCCTCTAGACCAGAAAGCCAGGCCACCAGTACATAGTCTAGAGGCCTGAGCTAGCTCAAATTGTGTTTTTAATCAAGTATCTTGTAACAGTACAATGTGAACATTAAGATCCTGCAGTGCAGCAAAGGTGGCAATTCTTTTTCTGCAGCTCTTCATGCTGTTAACATGAAAGGCAGCTACTAGCAGATTATGCATGAAGAATTATTGAAGAGAAGGAATACCTGCACCAAAATAATTTTGACCCATCTTGAGGCCACTTCTTCCATTTAGTTTTCTTAGGAAGTGCAGACTCTGTCTAAGAGTCCTCTACATCTGAAGAAAGATCTGGCTGCAAGGATGGTGAGATGAGGCCTCCAAAAACCATCTTCATCCTCCGTGTCACCCTTTTTTTCTCATGTGCCAAAACACCAAACCTATTATGAGTAACCAAAGACAATCTACCTTTTGGTTTGGGCGTGCATGCAGTTCTTGCGCTCTTCTTCTTTCCTTTAGGAGTAACAGTAACAAACTCCTCTGGGGTGGTGGGGTGGACGCATCTGCATTAGTGAGGCTGTGAAGTCTCCTCAATCATGTAATCAGCATTCATATCAGACACAGAGTGTTCACCTCCAGGACCAGAGCCTGAGTGTTCTACAAGAAAGGGGTCAGGAGTAGGATCCTTAGGACTATGCCCGGCAGCTGATGCTTGCTCACTAGTGGCAGTTGCAGTGATAGCAGGGCCTACTGTCCCTTGGTCACCCATACATAAGGCCTTAAGCCTATGTTCTGAGGCCTGTGTTGCCCCCTTTTGCTGGTCCTGTGTTATCAAATCATCATGTGACACACCACATACCCTATTATGTGAGGCCCAGGGACATTCACATTGGAGTGCCCTGTACACCAAAACACATTAGAACATTCCTTAACTGTATGACCAAACTCTAGATAGTAGCTACCGCTAGCGCTATCACAGGCATTGCTTAAATGACACCTGGGACTACATTTAAAACAAGACTTTGGCCGGCCCTGATAAAACAGAGTCCCCCCATCCCAACCAATAAAAAAGTGCTAGGCAGATGTAACTGTCCAGATCTGTTCAGAGTCAATAACTGCTTCCGGACAATCCAACACTTCACACCTCTGTCAAAACCAGTATAAGATGTCAGCTATATTGACACCTTAATTTTCAAAAAACACAGTTAATGTTCATAATGTTGGACGAGTCAATGGGAGAGCCAAAAAGGGAATCCACAACAAAGTGCATTTCAATTTATTATACTGGGCCCAGAACCTATCCAAGCCAGAAACCAGTTTAAAACTAATATCAAAATTAGAATCTCCAGTGTGTATCAGCACATAGATTTCTGATCCAAAGAACTTGCAAGAGTCTTTTAATAATGTTCTAGCAATGTACACCATGTCTGGGGGAAGTTCCAAGCCCCCCTTTGTATATCAGATGCACTGCATTCCTAGGTGGTGCAGGCTCACCATTTGTTTGAAAAAGATATTACAACTGTTTATGCTTCTGGTGTGCAGTAAATGACCGTTGCTACAAGACAATGGTAATGTTATGCAGATCTATATTAGCAGGCAACGCTGTAGTCAACTGGTTCACATCCGATATCAAAAGTGTCACAGAATGTACAGAAGTAAGAGGTATGATGTGTGTGACAAGTAAATTTGAACTGAGCCTACTTTGCTCACCTGTAATGTGGCTAGAAGCTGAGCACAGGGTGTGCAGTGTAGAATTATGATGGTTCTGTGGACATAGTCTCCCGTGTAGGTTCTGACAATGTCCTGGTGTCAGGTGTTTGTTGTGGCGACGTGCTCTGGGCTTGCAGCTGTGCTGTGCTGTGCATCTCAGAATGACATCGCTGCACTTGGGGAACTGCAGCATCTGGGATCCAGGCTCCTATATCATTGTGTAACCACCCACAGCCTGTAGAGCTCTCTCCGGGGACCAAGGCGCTCTTCCCTGATTTTTTCCCAAGGTATGCTTCAGCAAAGGTTTCTTCATTCCCAGCGATTTGCGGTTCACAGTATTTTCTAGGCAAGCAGTGGTTGCTTCCAATTCAGCTGCTGACAGCGGTCTAGCTGTTACATCAGTGGTGCCCACCATCAGCTTCAACAAGCTCAAATGGTCATCTCTTTCACACAGCTTAGCTGCAGCTGCTATCTGGGCAAGCAAAGATTTTTTTAAAATATAGTTCAGCAAGCAAATCATTTTCTGCCTTCCCTATGTCTTCTGCAGTCCAACTCACCACAGTTTCTGCCGCAGTGGGACAGCTGTCAATGTTCATATGCATAATAGTAATGTCCATAGACACAGTGACCTCTTGCAATAGTGAGGCTGGGGCAGAGTTCAATCCCCCAGGCACAGCTCCTACTGATCTCTGCTCACTTTCTTCTCCAGACTCTGCCATCTTAGAAAGATAGCCATCTTTGAAAGATAGCTAGGGATCCCCCACAGTAAGAGTAGGGGATTTTATTTAGAAAACATATCAACACAAAATGGTACAAAGAAATCAACTTTTTCAACATTCACAATACTATATACAGGATCTATTTTCAAAAGAAAATGAGGACAAAGAAAGAAACTTCTACTGTGCACCCCTAAAAAGGAAATGCTCATCCTTAACTAAATAACAAAACTGTTACCTCTGTCCTACAAGGGTAGAATATTCACAGGTAAAGCATAACTAAATAATAAGATGATGACAAGTTCATTATGCTTGTTGCAGTATTGTCATTGGCATACCATCCCACTTTTTTTGACATTGTACTCTAGAGATAGTAGATAGATCATATTGATACCATGTACATACTTCTTTCTCTATCTGTACAACTACTGCTAAGGGGGTTGTATCTACCTGTTACAGTACATATTTACATCTGGATTGCCATGGTGTAAATTTTATGCAAGTAAATAGAAGTCTCTGGGTTCGTTCTCCAAGGATTGAAATACTCCAGAATAACCTGTTACTATATTTTCATAGGTTAGCTGTCCCCAATGTACATTATTCCATCTAGAAGTCAGCAATGCCCAAACAGATTTAACATATGGACAGTATATGAAAACATGTTGCATTGTTTCCTCATTCTGTGCACACTGAGGCCTAGGACACATTTAATTTGATCAGCAATACTTTTATGTTTTGCATTCCCTTTTTACTCCAAGCCCCCTGTAGCAACAGAGTCATACTATATTCCACATCTGTGGCGGTGTCCTTTTATCAAACAGATGGGATTCAATTCTGTGATAATTTGCACAATTCACACTCTTATACTCAGGAACTGAGTTATATCTCTGATCCTGTGTGGTATTGTGCAATGTGATTCTATTTGGAACTACGACTTGTGTTACTGATCAATGCCATTTCAATATTTTTTCTATCATAGGCTGAACATATATAGGGATCTGTTTCATTTTTCTTAACACTGTCGGGGATTAGTTCTATGGCTGTAGGATAGGAGAGAGCCAGGAACTGGCTACCTTCTTCCACTCTGTGGAAGGGTTGTGGGATAACAGATGGACCAGACACCAAACTTCAGGTTCAACACACAATCTCTGTGGGTTGTTTATTCAAATACAGAGGATAACCTTCAGCAATGGCATATCCCTTTTTCAATACATTAGTTTGCAGCAACAGATCATGTATGCCCTTCCTCTGCACATAGCCAGCACCTACTGACTCATTGATCTATGATCTAATTTATCAGTTGAGATTTAGCCTCCCTATGCGGGCCTTGTTTGCTTGGGTGATGGGGCTCAAATAAAAAAACAAGCTAAAGACAAAGAACCTCAGTGCAGAAGCACTTAAACAAAGGTTACCCCAAAGGGAATTGGCAATATAGCTGAGTTCCAAAGAAACATAACACCACACATACTTCCATAATGCAAAGCATCATGGGATATATGCAAACCACCATGAAATTGTAGACTGGCTCAGTTTACAGAAATTTACTTGCATTTGAAATAACACAACTAACTTAATTTTTATAATACAGTCTATTAATAACTTTTTACCTTTATCAAAAACACCTAGTGCCATGGTATTTTCAACATTTACAGGTTACATACATATAAAGTATATACATTAAAGTATTTTATGACATAGTGCCATTGCATACTAAATTCAATAATTTTTTTTTTATTGTATTTTAGTCTTTGGTAACCGGATAAGGCCTACTGGGCACAAGTGCCTGTTTTCAGGGGTGACCTGGGAGCACTGAGCGGTTAAGTGGCTTGCTCAGAGTCACACAGTATGCAAGTGGAGGTTGTGAGAATCAAACTGAGGTCTGGTCTGCTGGATGTACCAAGCTCATTCACACCTCATTCCTCAAACCTCCAGTCTATACTGCCAACAATGAGAAACACAGCCTGTTGTTTTATATAAGCTTGGAGGTCACAACAATAATCTCCCTATACGAGGACCAGAGAGGGGAAAAGGACAATTAAAGAGAACACTATAGCATAGTCAAGAAAGGGGAGGAGGGGGTTGCCCATAGGTGGCCAACCTTATGGACTAGAAATTGTAAAGGACAGATAAGGCTAACAAATAGAAGAACTGTTGCAACAGATTTAAGAAAAGGTCAGTCCTCAAGAGTGGCAGGATCTCCCTGTCACACACTCACTATCATTTGGGGAGGTAAACTTCAGAATATTAGAAACAATAAAAATATATTTATTTATTTGTTTGCATTTTGATGACCGGGTAGATCAACTCAGACAAAGTCCCTTTTTCAGTGATGACCTGAGGAATAAAGCATTCCAAGAACAAAACATAATACAGCAATACACATAGAATAGTACAGTGAGTCACAGTATACAGTTAAACCATAGGTAAATAACAACAGTACCTGGATAGGCAATAACCAAATGATTCAGGATTATAGGCAGTTTGCAGGTATCCAAGAAATGCAGGCGGTAGATTAACATTTTATACCATGTGCAGGGACATTTATGCCATTCACATACCAGATGTCAACAATTTAAACAGCAAGATAACTAAAGATAGCCAGATTCAACTGCATTTGGTTAGAGAACATGGGGTTCAGGTTACAGTTAGATGTTATTCTAGGTAGAGGAGGAGTGAGAACTGGGGAGAACAGCTTGTCTGTGAGATAGGAGAAAAGGGAGGCTGTTTGTGACCATTGCGGAGATTGACAGAGATGCGTAACATTAGTCACATGTGGCCTTACTTGTTAATAACAGCTACCTCTTCATTGGGGGGGGGGGAGATTTGAAGAACTCATCCTTGTAGAGGTTTTTGAATTGGTTAATGGTTTTGCAAGAAAGTAGAGGGTGGGGCAAATTGTTCCAAATTCTGGGGGCAGTGAAAGCATAGTATCTTTGGTCTATCTTTAGCCTGGCCTTTGGGAACTCCAGTAATGGTAGGCTAGAAGATCTTAGTACACAAGGGGTAGGTTTTAGGGCCCATCTGACTGGGGGGGGTGGGATGATGAATCAGCTTAAAGTTGATACAGTGCATGGGGAAGTCAAACTTGTTGTCAGAGGTTGGCCAACTTAGTTTGTTGAGTACAAGGCAGTGGTGAGTACAGGTGGGGGCCAAGGCGGCAAAGCAAGCTATCCTATTGTATGTCTTTTTTAGTTTGTTCAGCAATGGAGCCTTAAGCAAGTGGATGACAGGTGCTGCGTAGAATAGACCAGAAAGTAAGGTGGCAGAGGCAGTGGTCAAAAATACTGTAGAATAAACCAATAGGATTAATAAGACTCAGTCCCCATAGTTATAATAGCGACACAAAATTTCCCTTTCTGTAGGGTTCAATAAGCTACCCCAAATTATCTGGAAAACTAAGCTAGCAGTGTTGTTTCATAACAACTAGGAGGAGGAATACCACACTCAAATATGTAAAATGGGCAGAAGAAAGTCTTCACCATAGCCACTTTTTTTCTTGTTTGCTGCCACATTTTCCATGTTTTAACTTTTCTGCACACATATCAATTTTCTTTTCCAGTTTTCTCTTACCATGTCCCTTTACCAAATTTGACACCTAATATCTGTATTGAAGTCTCTGAGATGTTAATATTATTTATAGTGGTCACCTTTTCAGTTTGTTCATTAAGATTATAACCATTACATTTAGAGTGGTTAATTCTGGCCCCTGAAACCTGGGAAAACCTTTCCACTTGGGCCAAGGCATTTTTAGCCATTTGAGTATTAGCTACCAGTAAACAAACATCATCTGCATTAGCTGTAATAATAGTCATTCTTTTGTCATTCGGTAATGGAATCCCAATATTCTGGAATGCTGTGGTATGGATTGCAATTAGAGATGCATTGAATTTAAAATCTGCCAGCGAAGTGAACGTGAAGTAGCCACTTCACCTTGCAGCACTTCCCGCTACATGGAAATACCCTATAGGAAAGGCTCACTTAACCTTGTTATTATTACTGTGCATTGTATTCCACTTTAAAGTAAAGGCGGTGACAACACTGTTGGCAGCTTCCCACCCACACAGTCACCAGAATGAATCTGCATCCCCAAAGTTCTACTGTCTTGTGTGCAGAAAACTCCCCAGTGCTGATGAAGTGAAATGAGAGTGTAATAAGAAATGCAAAGTCTCCCAAAATTAATGACACACTCAGTCATGCATGCAGTGGTCAGGTCACACACAGAGCCACCAGAATTAATGTGCATCCCCAAAATGCTACTGCCTTGTGTCCAGAAAATTTCCCAGTGCTGATGAAGTGAAATGAGAGCATAACAACAAATGCAATCTCCTAGAATTAATGGTGCCATGCAAATGCACAGACAGATTAAGACTGCGCTGCGCACTCAAGGGATGTATACGAAAAGGCACAACAACACCTAACCAGTGCTTACAAGTCACAAATCCAAATCTGGATAGGAATACATTTTGCCCATTGGGGGATTAGTGCACGGCAGTAACAATCTTCTACCAGTAAAGATACCACAAAGCAGTATAAAAAATTCATGCAGGTGCGGTGGATAGCAGGTTCACACTGCTGCAATTACTATGTAACACAATAAAAGGTGTCTGATTTAATGGCACACATCGCACACACACTCGCACACACACTCAAGTAATGCGTAGCAAATTGAAAACCTTTAGTAATATAACCAACTGTTTTAGATAGACAAATTGTACACTGCTGCACCACAACAATCAGCAAAAAAATTTCAAGTATTACTGAAAATGTTACTGTGTGTGCATTAATACAGTTATACAAGAAAAATATAACCAAAACAGAAAGACTGCCTTTTTCTACCAGTTAATCTACCTACACCACAAATATGCCCCTCCCCCAAAGCACACTTCACAGTACACAGACTGACTGTTCTAAATTAACATTCAAAATCCACACACAACAATAAACACTCGAAGGTATTAGCACAGAAGGGTTTCCTACAATCGATGTACTAAATTTTGAGCAAAAAATATTATTCAGAAAGGCATTTTATACAGTTTTTAGAGGTTTTGAATCGCAGAGCTCTAAGAGGAAACTGTCTCCAGCTACCACTGCACACGCACTACCCAGGTCAGAACTGAGGTTGTGCTGAACAATCTAGAGCCCATGTGACCTGCAATCCCATGAATAACTGCAGAATTTAATTTGGAGCTCAATTACAGGGCAAAGTGAGGCAAATTACATTCATTTCAATGTACTTCACCTTAAAATTGGTGGAGAAGTGGTTTGGGAAGGCGGAATAATGCAAACTCATTGGTTTCAATGGACTTCACGTTCCTCATTATGAAGTGAAGTACTCCGCTTCACATTGTGGAGTTGTCTCGGATTCCATGTTACTCAGTGAATCACCACAGAGCAAATTAGCCACTTCACCACCACTACTTACAGTACTGTAACTCACATGCTGTACGGGAAGGAATGCAAATGCCTATGGCTGTACTTCCCCAATTGTGAATCGTGATTTGTGACTGCATTTGTGACCGTGATGATGAAGAAGGTGATTCGGTGTCGACGGTGTGAGATAACCAATATGAAAACTATATTGGGAATGCCAATGCCTAAGGCTGTACTTCCCCGATGAGTTGTAGCACAAACTCCCCAACTTAAAAAGGCTCATTAATGAGTACAATGGTGGAGTGGTGAAGCCTGGAGAGATACTACAAAACATGCTTACAATACATCCAAGTAATTAGTAAAAAAATGAAAGTTGTGATTTGTGACGTGATCGTAAATCGTGATTTGTGACTGTGATGATGAAGAACGTGATTCAGTGTCGATGGTGTGAGATAACCAACATGAAAACTGTATTGGGAATGTGAATGTCTATGGCTGTACTTCCCCAATGAGCTGTAGCACAAACTCCCTAACTTAAAAAATGATCATTAATGAGTACAATGGCGGAGTGGTGAAGCCTGGAGAGGTACTACAAAACATGCTTACAATACATCCAAGTTACTAGTCAAAAAATTAGTGTTGTGATTTGTGACATGATTGTGAATCATGATTTGTGACTGCATGTTTGGCCATGATGATGAAGAACGTGATTCGGTGTCGACGGTGTGAGATAAACAATATGGAACTGTTTTGGGAGGGGAACACAAATGCCTACGGCTGTACTTCCCCGATGAACTGTAGCACAAATTCCCTGACTTAAAAATGCTCATTAATGAGTACAATGGCAGGGTGGTGAAGCCTGGAGAGATACTACAAAACAGGCTTACTGTACATCCTAGTAAGTAGGCAAAAAAAATGAATGTTGTGATTCGTGATGTGATCATGAATAGTGATTTGTGACTGCATTTGTGATCGTGATGATGAAGAATGTGATTTGTATCATGAGTGACTTGTGATAATGTTCCTGACTTAAAAACACATATTAATGAGTACAATGTTTATGCAGAATTATGCACCACACCTGTCCAGTACTCTGAGGGGAAGCCAAAGAAACAACTCTGACTTAAGTTAGAGATGGAGATTGGGCCCTAAAGAGATGCAAATGCACAGACAGATTAAGATTGCACTGCACACTGAAGAGATGCAGATGCAAAGGCACAACACCTAACCAGTGCTCACCATCAGAAATTCAAATCTGGAAAAGAATACCTTTGCCGTTTGGGGCAGGCAGCGGGTGGGGGGCAGTGTAACAGTCACTAGTACCAGTACCAGTAAAGATACCACAAAGAAGTACAACAATTATACAGCTGCAGTGGATAGCAGGTTCACATTGCTGAAATTATTATGTGGCACAATAAAAGGTGTCTGATTTGATGACATGCATCACACACATACACACACACTAAGTAATGTGTAGCAAATTGAAAACTTCAGTAATATAACCACATATTTTAAACAAACTAAAATGATGCACTGCTGCACCACAGCAATCAACAAAAAAAATGGTAAGAATTATTGAAAATATTACTGTGTGTACATTAACACAGTTATACAAGAAAAATATCACCAAAACAGAAAGCACTGTCTTTTTCTTCAAGTTAATCTGCTACACCACAGAAACATCCCTCCCCAAAGCACACTTCCACTGTCTCTCAGTACACAGACTGAATGTTGTACATTAACATTCAAAATCCACACCACAAGCAATAAAGCGCCTCAATGATATGAGCACACGAGGGTTTCCTATAATCGATGAACTAAAGTTTCAGAAAAACAAATGACACAAAAAGGCTTTTGTAACACATTTTAGAAGGTTTGAATCACAGAGAGCTCTCAAAGCAGATTGTCTCCTATGGCTTCCTACACACACTACCCCAAACTGAGGCTGTGCAGAACAATCTAGAGCACATGTGACCTGAAATCCCATGAATCACTGCAAAATTCACCTTTGGAGTTTAAAAACAAGGCGAAGTGAGGTGAAGTACATTGTTTTCAATGTACTTCGCCTTAAGAATTGGTGGAGTAGTGGTTTGGGAAGGCAGAGTAATGCAAAATCATTGTTTTCAATGGACTTCCACATTACCATTATAACGTTAAGTACTTGGCTTTGCATATCGGGAGCACTCCACTAATTTGCCTTCACCCACGAATCACTTAGTGGGCTCATTGAGCAGCCTTGACATACTCCTCTGTTTACTTTAGTTAAAGGTCTCTGAAAACATTTACCAGAGGCACTGTTGCAGCAATATCATATATTTTCATTATCCATTTATGGAATTTGTCTGGTATGCTATATTTCTTTAATACCTCTCCCATATATTTGTGGGACACCCTGTTAAAAGCCTGTTCTCGATCTAATGACAGTAAGAAGGCTTTTGTGTTATTTTGTAGCCCCATTTCCACCACTTCTCAAAGTAATAATAAGTTATCATAAATACTTCCTACAACTGAACATGTTTGTCCTTCCGCTATCAGGTGGGGGGCAGCTGTGGCAAGTCTGGCTGCTAAAATTTTCATTAGGTTTTTTAAATATATATTCATGAGACTTAATTGCCTCCAGTTTTTTAAATCATATTGGCCACCTTTTTTATATATAAAAATCTGCAGGGAAGCCCCAAGCTGAGGTGTGATATCCCACTCTTCTATCATACAGTTATACACTACAGACAGTATTTCTGATAGTTCTGTAAACACGTTTTATAAATTTCTGTGGTCAGGCCATCTAGTCCAGGTGATGTGTTATTTTTAAATGTTTTAATAGCTGTTACACTCTCAGACACAGAAATTAAGGTGGTTAAGGCCTGTATAGTTTCATTAGGAAGGACAGAAACTTGTAATAATTCAAAGAAAGTGATGCAACTGCTCTTCAGGAATGTTGGGTTCAGAATAAAGTTCAGTCATATATTTAGACATTGTTTTTGAATGTCTGCATTAGTGTTTAGCATTTGATCAGAGGACTTATATAATTTATCAATCACCCTACTTTGAATCCTCTCTTTACAACTTTCAAATATGTCCCCGAGGTACATTTTTTCCTGGGGTAGATACCTGTGCTCATGCAACAAATAAGTTGCTCTGGAATATTGAGTTTCTCCATCTTAAGTTTTAATATGTATATTTGGTCTGTGTATGGACAATAACCTTCATGTACTAAATACATTATCTTAAATAGTTGGGATTTTAGAGTCAGATATCTTTTATACTGTTCATTACTGAGTTGACTTGCCTGCTGCGGTAACATTTTTTTAATGTAGTTTTTTGTATCTAGCCACCATCTGCTTAAATCATCTTCAAGGCATGCCACCAATTTCCTTGCATTTAGCAAGTTCTTAATCTGTTGGAGGACTACTGGATTTTCAAGTAAGGTGGAATTCAGCTTCCAATATCCCTTGCCAATGGGCTGGGTTCCAGTGAGGCTAACGTGTGTAGTAAGGAGTAAATGGTCTGAATTTTCAACTGGAAGCACTTTTATTGTATTCACTTTAAGGGGTTTCGAGGCGAATACAAATCTATCCTACTAGCCAATGTACTGTACTTTTATAAAGGTTTGTCCTCCACTGGGATGGATACTTCTATATGCATCTGTCAGGTCCAAGTTTGAGATTATTTTGTTCAAAGTGGTCATGTCGCAATATTGTTTTGTTGTTCTTGCCCCCCCATCTGTAGTTTGTAAAACACAATAAGAGTAGAGGACTTTTTTATTGAAACTTCAAAAATCAAATAATAATACAAGCATGTTAATTCTCATCCAAGTAAAGTACAAATCAAACAGTGAAATCAATGATGATAAATCAAATAAGTATTAAATTATACCCCCTTCCCACCTACAGTTCCTACTACTTTAAAGCTGGGAAATGTGGCATTCAAGATATTGTTGAACATATACATTTTATTTATACATGATTACCATCTCCATACATCCTGCTCATCTGTACACTTCCTAGCTCCTTCAACACATTAATATAAATTTGTTTTTGTTCAACCAAGATGTGTTCCTTCACCATTTTTGATAAATGTGTGATTTTATTTTATATTTTTTCTGTTTTTGTATGTCTCGGATAGCACAACGTATTAGCCAAAATAATTGCTCAGGTGAAATAAATTTCTTCTGTAAAGTTAATTTCACTTTCATATGCCAAATATGTTATTTAAAACAAAACAGAATCAGGTGCATTGTACTTTATTCATATTTTTGCCATGCATTCGTAATATCCCTAGAAATAAAATTTCCTTGTAAGTAATAATAAAACAGTGAATCCTTCCATTTAGAATAGACAATGGACCAAAAAAGTTAATATATATGGACATTCAAAAAACAGGTGTTCCATAGTTTCATAATTGTCAGAACATAAATCAGTTCTCAGGCACAGTCTCTCACTCAGATCTTTATGCTTTAGGATATTTTTTAACATTTAGCTTGCCATGCTCACACAACCATATCATGTCTCACATACATTTGGGTATCCTGGGATGGGTTAACATCCTACTAATTAGTGTAATCCCATTCTGTGATTTGATCCCATACTGAGGTATTCTAAGAAAAATCTAGACAGAATGTAGGACTAAAATTATTTTCTTGATAATTTCAACACTAAGATTTTCAGAATGCTCCATATTTTAATTTACTGAAAACATATTGCATGCACTGTGGTAGGGCTATTAGTGATTTCTGCTTCTGGACTGCAGAATTCATGTCCCATGATTGTAATCAAGGCTGTACTTGATCAAAAACCCATGGAGACCAGTATTTATCTAAATCCTGTAATAGGGGTTTTATGCTTGCATAAAGAAACATGCTAAAAAAGAATTCCAATGATTTAATCATACCCAGCTCACCCTCACTAATTGACAGATATGTTATCCCTCTCTTTATCAGATTTAATCTGCTGCCCCAGATACATTGGAAAAAATAGTTGTAAACTGTGGCCTCTAATTGTTTCGTTGGGGGAAACACAGTATTTAAATGTAAAGACATGCCAAGTAAAAAAGTTCTGATTGTGTATACTCTTTTTTTTTTGTTGTTTTGACATATGCCATGCATTCCATTTAGTTACTTTGCCCTAAGCTTCTTTCAGAAGTAGATCCCAGTTATAAAAACTCATATTCCCCTGTCCAAAGTATATATCCAAAAATTCACACACTCCCTTCTCAATTGGTATCCCTATAATTTCCATCTGGTATGGTAATTCTGATCTAATCAGTATACATTGGCTTTTTTTAAAGTTAATTTCTGACCCAGTTCCTTTTGTGAATTCCTCTAATACTTCTGCAGCATGCATACTAGAGGGAAAATCAACCAATATGAGACATATGTCATCCGCATAAACTACTGTTTTGATTTCATGATCATCACTCTTAACTGACAAGCCATTAATATTTTCATGTTTATTTAATCTACCTATACAAAGTTCCAACATTAGAATATAGAGGAGGGGACTAAATGGGCATCCTTGCCTTACCCCCTGTGTAACTACTCACTTTTACCCTCCCACCCATTTATATAAGGGCAACTCTGCATTCTTATAACATATTTTAACATATTTTAATCCAATTAATAAAACTTCAGGAATCCATATTTTTGCAGACATTTCCAAAGATAGGAATGTTCAACTTTATCAAAAACATTTGCCTGGTTACCAGCCCAATAAGAAATCCCACCATTCATCATTTTTCCTTTCTCCATTATTTCTCTTATTAATATTAGCCCGATCCATAATTTTCCTGCTTGGGATGGGTCAGAATTGTGAAGGGTGTATAATAGTTTCTAGAACCATGGCTAAACTGTTACTAAGTATTTTAGTTAAAAACCTTACAGTCAGTATTTAATAGCATGATGGGCCTCCAATTTATGAGCAGTGTCTTATCTCCTGATTTATGCAATAAAATAACTAGCCCTTTGTACATGCTGTCTGCTAATTTATTTGTTTACAAACATGAATTAAATGCCTGTACTGATTCACTGGGCTATTCCTGAAAGATGTTCTTAAATAGTTAATTGGGCATACAATCTTGCCTCATTACAGAACCTATATGTGTGCTTTTGTCTTCCCTTTAGCTTCCTTTCATCTCCTACTGACCTGTTCCTACTTAGCCCCTCCTATTTCTCCTCATGTTTTATTTTGCTTCTTAGACTTTCATCTCTAGTCCCTTTATCACCTTCCTACTTCACGTCTTGATTTCTAATTGCTCCACATTGGATATAAATACTGCTTATGTTGCTCAGTTTTGCTATTCACCTGAAGAAGGGACCTATGTGCCCCGGAAGCTATGATAATTCCATCTTTGTACAAGACACTTGCTGGTCCTATAAAGGTATCAAAATTTCCATCTTCTATTTTGCAAGGACCAATACAGCTGGAATCTCTTTTACATAACCACCAGGTGCAATTCCTGAATCATTATATGGACTGTCAATGCTTCTAAATAGTAGTCTGGTATTTGATTCAATTTACACTATTGTAACCAATTATCTCTCTTCTTCTGAAGACTAGACTTTTAAACATTTGTGCAATGTGTGTTTCTACCTGACTCAAAATGTCCTGCATATTATTCACAAAATTCTCATCTTTTGTCTGTATCTCCTTTTTCCTTCTTTGATTCACACAATTATCAAAGGGGTTTGCATGTGTTGGTTTTTCCTGTGTACTACACTGTTGCTTTGCTTCTGGAGACTTCAGCCTATTGTACAGTATTTGTGACATTTCACCATTTATCAGGGAAATTCATTCTGAATGGTTATGTTCCCCAATATTTTATATGGATTTTAAAAAGTATAGTTGTGCTCTTAGATCAAAATATAGTGTATGGTAGAACGCTGTTGGGCATGGAAATCCTGAGTGTGTCACGATCTTGTTGTGCTGCACTGAGTACGTCACCGGTGCAGCACAACAAGATCGAATGCATTCAATGATGCAATATTTGAGTGGCCCACAGTTTATGCTGGAAGTAAGGCCAGCTGCACAGATCGCCAAGTAAGACTTATTTTTTCCTTGTAGACTTGTTTGAGGGATCACGGAGTGCTATTATGGTTGCCTATAAGTATATAGTGATTAGGTATGAGCAACATACAAACAAGGCAGTTGTAAGATCTCGAGGTTTCCATGATAACGGACCTCTCGTAGTTGCAATTTCGAGGTCTGTTACTACCACGGAAATCTTTTGATCTCAATTGGTTTTGTAGTGTATGACTGCTCATACACAATCCTCTATATGTTTCTTTTTTAGACTTCCCATTAAGTTTCCCTATCTTTTGGAAATAATCCATTAAATCTGTTTTGCTATCTTCCTACCATTCTTCTGCAGAATCATGATAAAAAAATGGATCTCCTGGCCTCCATTAGGTATTTAAAGCCTTGTGCCACTAAAGGGTCTTCTAACAGCATCAGATCAATTTTCCAATACCCGAGCCTTTGGAGGTGGCCTTAACATTTGTTAATGTTAGGCTAAGTAGATTGTGGTCTGATGTAGCCATTGGAAATACTTTTGCATTCCTGAAGGCTAACATTGGGGAAATTAGCAAATAATCCATGTGGACATGTTCCCTTAAAATAGGTGTGCAGGGTGAGTTTCTCTATTGTATTAAATACTGTACGTCAATTAGACCTGTCTGGAAAATCACATGGTTGAGATATGACGCATCACAAAAGACTTTGGATGTTTTAAGCCCTCAGTCTGAAAAAAAAATGACTAATATTAAAATGTCCCCCAAAACGATATTTTTGGCCATAAATAAACATGGTTGTATTAATTTAAGCAATTCAATTTGTCCTGTCTTTGTCTGTGGTGCATACACATTGGTTAAACAGAATTCAACTGCATTAATTTGAATATCTAATAGCAAAGCCCTTCCTGGAAAGATGTTAACCATAGGTGTGATTTTATCATAGGGTCTGTGAAACAAATTCCCACCCCACTACAAGTCTCCTTTCCCATTGACCACATGCTACAGCTCCAAATCCAAGCATCAGCAGCCATCTGTATGTCCTTCAAAGAATGATGCCTTGTGTTTTGAAAACAAAAATAATCATATTTGTAGGTAGAACATAAATCAAATGTAGCAAGTCTTTTCTTTTCAGATAGAATGCTGTTGGTATTTAAACTTGCAACTGAAAGTTCATAATGTCCAGGATTTATGTGTAAAGGCTCAGGATTTAAGGCACTTTCCTAGAGCTAGCTCTTGTTCTCATCCTCTTTTTTTTTTAACTTTACTTTTCACCTCAACTGAAATGTCTTTCTCTGAGGTTGTGTCCATTTGAGAGGACAGTAAAGAGGTACTATCAGAGCCATTGTCATTATCAGAGTCCCCTCATTGCAAAACTGTAAATTTGTTTTGCAAAGTAATCGAGTCAGCAGTATACCATGACAATAGTGACCGAATATGAGCGCCACATCAAAATGGAAACTCATATTGGGTGCAATACTCATGGACTATCCTGCAAGGGTAGCGACTGTACAGGACCGCTGCAGTACTGGACAGTGACAGGAAGGGGGGAATGGTTCCATGTGATAATGGCAATCACGGAAAAGTGATCCCTGTTAAGGCGAATGTACATTAACAAAAATCATTTTAGCTGATGTACACTCCCAGCACACGCCTAAAGGGCACCTGGGACTTGTTTTTTTTTCTGCCCTCACACCCTCTAATTAAAGGATTCTCTCAGCCCATGTAAGCATGTCGGGGTAAACTGACAAAAATAATTGTAAGCTGGTGCACAACAAAATGAATATGCACCCAGAACCGAATCCTGGCATTCTCTACAACCCTAACTCTTCTGCTCACCCACCACACCACAGGGCCAGCTCGGGCAAACTCCACCGCCTCACAAACCCTCCCTCCTTCCACCAATCGCATGGTGTGCTCACTCCCCAATGCACATGCATGTACATACAGTGACAGGATGTCACTATATCTGTATTCATCTCCCTCCATCCAGTAGCCCTGTCAACAGTCTCCCATTTTGTAAATGCTCAATAGCAGACACCCTTATCACAGGATACTGGGGGGAATATTGAGGGGAAGGGGAGGGACAGGGAATAGGTTTTGAGGGACAGGTGTACCTGCTACCACTGAGCTAACCATGTGGTGTGGTTGTGTGGGTGGCTAGCTGTGGTTCAGCAGGTACAGGGTTCGGGATCAGGTGTGTAAAACTTTTTCCACTACCTGCGGCTCCAGCACTTAACTTTTCATGCGGTGCAGGATTTTTGCCCTCCCGACATGCACCCCTGAGCTGATAATCCTTATTCAGATGGGTGCAGGGGGAAAGTGTGAGGCACGGCACTCTCAAAAAAACTTTTTCTCAATTTTGGATGTCTGTCACTTTGAGTGTATATTGCCAATTTGCTTTTTGGCAATATACACTCACCATAATAGCGATTACTATCTGCAGTCTCTATTATGACATGGAACTGAGTCAGCTGGTTGAACTGGTATGTTAGTTTTGTTTTTCAATTTGCATTTCTTGAACATAACCTGAAATCTGGAAGACCTAGAAAGGGGGAGGGGAGGCATGTCACTGGACCCCAGTTTTGGGATCTGCTGCAGCAGTTTGGTTTAATTGTATATCAGGTGTAGTGTCCATTGGCAGAGGGCTAGTGTTTTTTTGGGGGGTCCAGCTTAGTCTGCCTTTGAGGTCTTGGTGAGGACCTTATTCTCTGAAAATTCTACTGCCCCTCTGGTCAGCTTCTGTTGATGTAAATATCATGGACTCTGTGTCAGCATTTTCATTATCGTTGCTGCCCATGGCAATACGTAAAGGAATGGCCCTTGTCTTTACACATAAATTGCATTTCTGAGTGTTTATGCAATGATACCCTGAATGCCTCAACTCCCCACACTGTGTACATATTTCATTACCCTCAGTCAGTGCTAATGTGTATTGGCGATCCACATTTGTTGCACTGTCTTGCTGATCTGAGCAAATATGAAGCTTTTATCCCTAGTAAATACAGTTTGGTAGGTACAGAACTTGGTTACATCCAGGTGTAACATACTAACATACTATTTGCTAGCAGATTAGGCCTCACGGTTCTTCGAGTCTCACTCGAACCTCAGATCCCTAGTTGTGCCGAGGCCCTCCCTCCCTTGTGTTCCAGAAACCCCTATCATCCATCCACACCCCTGGACAGGCCATCATCTGATACATCCACTTTCTGTGTCTGTTCCACCCCTCTCTTGAAGCCCTCCACTGTGGATCTCTCGAACCAGCTCACCAGGCAGTGCATTCCAAGGGTCCACCACCCTCTCAGTGAAAACCTCCTCCTTTTCCCCTCACCCTTCCACCTTCCAACTTCAAACCATGCCCCTGGTGATACCTCCCTGCTTTAGTCTAAAGATCCCCTCCATGTTTACCCTATTTATTCCCTTGAGGTACTTGAAGACCTCAATCATGTCCCCCTGTCTCTCCTCTCCTCCAATGAAAACAGGCAGAGCTCCTCAAGTCTGTCCTCTTACGTCAAATCCCCTAGTCCTCGTATCATCTTAGTTGCCCTCCTCTGTACCCTCTCCAGGAGCTGTATGTCCCTCTTCAAGTGTGGTCTCCAGTACTGTACACAGTACTCAAGGTGTGGTCTAACCAGTCCATTGTACAGCGGCAGAATCACTTCCTTAGCTCTAGAGGTGATCCCCCTTACGATGCATCCCAACATCCTGTTTGCCTTGCTAGCCGCTCTCCTGCACTGCTCAGAGTTATTCATACATGCATCCACCATGACCCCTAGGTCTTTTTCCCTCATTGAGGCCTCCAGCCCCTCCCAGGGTTTACCTATGTTTATGGTTTCCCGACCAAGATGCAACACCTTAAACTTGGTGATATTGAAATTTAATTTACGTGTGAGCCCAGCTTCCAGGGTGTCCAGGTCCCTGCAGGCCAACCTCCCTCTTCTCCTCAACTACTGCTCCCATCTTGGGTCATCAGCGCTGAGACCTATTTCACACTCATACCCTCCCTGATGTCCCGATATGTATGCATTAAACAGGATCGGACCCAGGACCCAGCCCTGTGGTACCCACTACCAACCTCTCTAGGGTTCTAGAGCTCCCATCAGACCACTACTCTCTCTGCGCGCCCAGCTAGCCAGTTTTCAATCCATCTGACCATCAAAGGCCTACTCCTAACCCCATCAATTTCTCCACCAGACCATTGTGGGGGACAGAGTCAAATGCCTTGCTGAAGTCCAAGAATAATACATCCTCAGGCTTCCCTGTCCAGTTCTGATGTTACCATTCGTAGAACTCCACAAGATTGGTTTGACATGATCTACCTGGCACAAACCCATGTTGCCGCATCATCCAGACCTCCCACCTCCTCCAAGTACACCCCCAATCATTCCTTTATATACTCTCCAATAATTTTCCACCACCGAGGTCAAACTGATGGGTCTATAGTTACCTGGTACTTCCTCGACCCCTTTATGGATTGGCACCACATGTGCTCTCGCCAATCCCTAGGTACCTCCCTGTCTCAAGTGACCTGTTGAAGAGCTCCACCAGGGGTGCAGCCAGTATGTCCGCCAATTCCCATAGTAATCTCGGATGAATGCCATCCCTCCCAGGAGATTTGTCTTTCTTCAGGGCCTTGAGGGCTAACCACACCCTTTTGGCGTATATAGCATCATCTGTCCCCTCCACCTTACTGGCCTTTTTATCCTTATCCAGATGTGACACCCCTGGGGTACCTCTCCCTCCCTCTTCCTCCATTTCTGTTGCTGCCCTGATCCCACTCACTGCCACTTCTATCCCCATAATGCCTTGCTTTATAGATATCCCATCCCTCCCTAGTGAACACATAGGTGCATCAAGTAAATACCTCTGCCTGGTCCCCGCCTCTTCCACCCACCCTCCTTCTGATCTTCAATCTGCTGAGATGGCTCTAGTTTTTCTCCGCCCCAATGTACCGGAAGAACCCCTTTTCCCTCATGTATCCCTTGTGCCAGCCGCTGCTTTACTGGACTTTGCCCCTCACCATCCAGGTGACTTTTCTAGATGCAAGATGGTACATTTCCTTATCCCTATCCCTCTTGTTGTTTTATATTTTTATAGGCTGCCTCTTTCTCTGACCGCTACCTGTATCTCACTGGACCACCAGCATGGCTTATGTGACCTTTGCTCCCCTTACGCTTCAACCTAGCACAGATCCTGACTGCCTCATGAAGTCCCCGTTTATGACCTCCCATCTCCTTTCCACACTTGTCATTAATGTAAGCCCCTTCAAGTGATCCTTGAGAATATTTCCCATGCCCACAAAGTCTGCCCCCCTGAAGTCCACTACCAGTGTCCTAGATCTCACCCCTTCCCCCCATGCTTATTTGAAACCAGACAGTATTGTGGTCACTCCCAGTCAGGGGGTCCTCTACAACCAGGTCCCATACCAGATTCCCATCTGCCAGAACCACGTCCAGGACATGCCCCTCCCTTGTGGGCTCCATCACATGCTGTGTTAAGAACAAATCTTGGAAGCCGTCCAGCAGCCTCTGCTCCTTGGCCACCTTAGAGGACATGGTTCCCAGTTTGTACCTGGTATATTAAGGTCCCCTATCAACACTACTCCTTCCCTTTTGGTCCACACTGGGTAATGATTGTCCAGCAACCATCCTCTAGAACATCACTCATCCCGAGGGTCTATATACTACACCCAACTTGACCTTATCTCCTGCTGGGGATCATAAGGTGACCCATAAGGCCTCCACATTTCCCTCTGCCTCTTCTACCCTAGCAATTTCTATGTCATCTCTAATGAACATAGCCACTCCACCCCCTCTGCCCTCCTTTCTATCCTTCCTAAGCATAGTGTAGCCCCGCACATTTAGGTCCCAGTCATGGTTTTTGTTGGCCCACGTCTCCGTGACCACCGCCACATCCACCCCCCCTTCGAACAGCATGGTCTAGAACTCTGGCAACTTGTTTCCCAGGCTCCTGGCATTTACTAACACCAACCCCCACCCCTTATCCCTGATCCCCTTTGTTTAACCCCACCCAGGTTCCTTGTACTTCCATCCTCCCTCTGCTCCTCCTGAAACCTCCACACCCAGTCTGTTTCCCCCCTCCCCCCTTGGGTTTGAAGGCTACTCCTCTCATCTGGAGGAGAGGGCTTCTGGTCAGCCCCTCCCTTATCTCTCCCCCCCCTCACAAGTTTAAACCCCACCTTTCTTGAATGTAGTCAGCCATCCCCTGTTTAAGGACTTCCTTCCCTAATGGGGCAAGATGAAGCCTGTCCTTGGCATACAGTGTAGCTTTACTTTCAACCTCCAACCCCTATTCCAAAAACCCTCCCCATCCAGTATGGGTTCAGGAGTACCCTGTATGGTGCATCTTTTTTCCACCCAGTACAAAATATCTATCATATTTGCACCTTCATTTCTAAATAGTACACATACTGCTTTAGTCAAGGGGATGATCTGGAATGGCGTACAAATAGGATTTGTTTTAAGAAAAATATATTTTTACCAAAAGTGGTCCAAGGAATCTGGGGTTCAAAACTTACATCGAAGATGTGATCCCCTGGCACATATATAAGTGCACTTACTTCTGCGGGAGAAAAAACAAGGGATTGCTTTAACAAGCATTTATCCATGTAACACCTGTCTAGGGGATCTTTGAAACCCCTGAGATATCTAAGTCAGATGGCATATCGCTTTTTGCTAGCTCCACAGGTTTCTGGAACAAGCTAGCACATGTGGCAGTGTAGTGGCATTCTCTTGTTGGACCCTTGATCCTGGTCACTCTCCACCTGGTTTTCGCAGGTAACATTCTCTCATTAGAAACATAAAAGTTGATAGCAGATAAGGACCATAAGGCCCATCCAGTCTGCTCATTTCTTTTCTACCTTATCAATGTGCCATCGTACTTGCTCTGTCAATAGCTTTTCTATTCATACTCAGCTGTATTGCACCCTTATGCCAGTCCATGCCTGTTTGAAGCCCTGCACTGTATTCATATCCACCACTTCCTGAGGTAGGCCGTTGCATGCATCCACTGCCCTTTCTGTGAAAAAAGAACTTCTCACATTACCCTTAATCGGTCCCCCTCTAATCTCATGCTGTGTCCTCTTGTCCTGCTACTTTTCTTATATTGAAACATGTTAAACTCTTTCACCTTGTTAATGCCCTTAAGGTGTTTGAATGTTTCGATCATATCACCTCTCTTCCTCCTTTGCTCAAGGGTATACATACTGAGCTCCGTTAATCTGTAGTCATATGTTTTCTGATGCAGTCCCTGCACCATTTTGGTTGCCCTTCTCTGGACTGCCTCAATTTGGTTAATGTCCTTGTGAAGGTGTGGCTTCCAGTACTTCACGCAGTACACCAGATGGGTCCTAACCAGTGTTTTGTAAAGAGGGATTATTACCTCCCTTTTCTGAATTATGATACCCCTACTAATACACCACCAACATCCCCTAGCCATACCTACTGCTTTGGTGGTCTGCTTGGATGATTTCAGGTCGTCGTGATGATGATGCCCAAGTCTCTTTCTTCCCTTATGACTTCCAGCAACTCCCCTCCCAGCCTATAGGTGGCTTCAGGGTTTCTATTCCCTATGTGCATGATCTTGCACTTCTTTGCATTAAACCCCAGTTGCCACTCTTCTGACCATTTTGCCAGATTATCCAGATCTCTTCTCATTCTGCCCAACCCATTTGGAACATCAACTCTGTTGCAGATCTTCGTATCATGTGCAAACAGACAAACCTTACCCTCCAGTCCATCTGCAATGTCACTGATGAAGATATTGAAGAGGACTGGCCCCAGGACTGATCCCTGAGGTACCCACTTGTGACTTGCATGTTTTCTGACTGTATACCATTTATCACCACTCTCTGTCTTCTGCCTGTCAACCAGTTTGCCTCTCAGTTGACCAACTTCTGACCCACCCTGAGTCTAACCAGCTTATTTATCAGTCTTCTATGTGGAACAGTATCAAAAGATTTGCAGAAGTCAAGGTAGGTGACATCAACTGCTCCCCCTTGGTCCACTACTCTGGTTACCCAGTCAAAGAAATCTATGAGATTAGTTTGACAGGACCTTCCTTTTGTAAACCCTTCCTGTCTTGGATCCTGTTCTCCTATGGATTCCGGGGGTTGCACTATCCTTTCCTTAAGGAGTCCCTCCATTATCTTGACCACTACTGAGGCAAGACTGACTGGTCTGTAGTTCTCCACCTCCTCCCTGCTACCACTCTTGTGAAGTGGGATCACATGAGCCCTTCTCCAGTCTTCTGGGACCTCTCCTGTGCTCAGAGACTCACTAAACAGTTCTGATAATGGCTCTGCTAGTTCCACTGTATCTCCTTTAGCACCCTGGAATGTGTGCCATCAGGTCCCATTGCCTTGTCCACCCTGGGCTTATCGGGGTCTGTAGGACCCTTTCTTTTGTGAAGGGACTAGGTGCACACCTCCCTCCCCCTGTGTCCATGGCTGAGCTGTAGGCCCGCCTACCTTCTCTCTCAGTAAATATTGAGTGGAAGTATCTATTTAAGATAGATACTTTTACATGGTCCTCCTCCTCCTCCTCACACACCCTTATCTCCTTTGATCTTAGCAATACCCACTCTGGACTTTCTCCTTTCATTAATATATCTACAGAAAGTCTTGTCATTCTTTTTACTGTTTGTGCTAGTGTTTCCATAGTTTGGGCCTTTGCCTGCCTTACTGCCTTCCTGCTTCCCTTGGAAAGTTTGGTATGCCTCCCTATCTTCATCCTGCTCGTTCCCTTATATTTCCTGAAGGCCAGCCTTTTGGCTCTGACCTTTTCTGCTACTGTTTTTGGAAGTAAAGCAGTTTCCTTCTTCTTTGCACTTCCTTTTCTCCTCTAACACAATGGGATGTTGCTTCAAGTATTGCACCATTAATGCTTGCCCACTTTGCTTGTACCACCTCACCTTATTTCCTTTTGCTAAAGCTAGCTTAACTCTGTTGATCATCTTATCAAAGTCAGCTTCGAAGCCCCATATCCTTGTTATGCATCACATAGTATTTCAGCTGGAGTGTCAAGAGGAGAAAATATGTAGTACCTTTGACTTCAGCTTGTGTTTGTTCCTGAGCTGTATCCGTGGGAGTGGCAATCTGTCCCTCAGTGAACTGTGTTTCATTCATCCTGTGACTTTCTTTCCTGGGATTGGCATCTGGGAATCCAGAATCTACAGACTGTCCTGTGTTCTGATCCATCCTGCTTTTGTCAATATGTTCTCTGGAGACCATTTTTCTGTGGTTGGAATGGATGTTTATGATATCCCTGTCTCCATTGTAGCTGGGTTCTGATCCGGGTTCTGACTCCCGGCACCAAAAATGAAAATCTTTGGTAGAACTGATATGGATGTCCCAGGTGAGCTACTCATCTCCCTGTTCTGTTTTTTTTTCTTAATTTAATTTGTTTTACCATCAAAAGAGCTTCCCACCTGCTGCATCTGTTCTTGAAGCATCCTCTTTTTGACCTGTAGATCCTGCTGCAATGTTTGTTCTGCTTTAAAAATCCATGTCTTTCAATGTTCTCATTTTCCATATGTTCTGTAACAATATTCTGTTTTTCCATTGTGGTGTCTACTGTACCTGTAGAAGCCTTAGCACCTCCACCTTCATCAGACTCCAGCTCTGGACAGGGCTCCTCCATCAAGCCCGTGGCAAGAACAGTGCCCCCTGCTGAAAAGACTAGGGGAGTTTCTTCAGTGTCATTGCCAACTTTCCCCATCAATAAAACCAGTCCATGTAACACCCTTCAGGATGCACCTGGAAACCAGCTATCATAGCTTAGTGTGCCTTTCTTTTTTTTTGCAGTTAATCTTTTTATTGAGTGCCAAAAATAAACAACATTATCATTGCAGTGCAGGGCTACAGTATTACATTGCCAATGATACATTATACATAACGTAGCAGAGTTCTATAAGTGACAATATATTTGTTACTCCATTACAGAACAGGTTGAGTGTCTATTGGCTTCAGTGTATTATTTGAGGCATATTGTCTGGCAATCAACCATGGATATTTCTATCTTCTCAAGGCTAGACTATCTTCACACATGTCTGGTGTCTTAGTTGGGAATGTCGTAGCTCTAGGAGAGGTGGGAAAAGCTACTTGGATTCAGGAAAGAGATTCTTAAACAGTTCACTGTATCCATATAAAGTACATGGGCCTAGTCAAGGAGGTTTCACCTGGTCTTTTCTCCAAGCTGATGGAGGACTGGGGTATTGGGAGTCCATGTGTTGGTGGTAAGGGCCCATATCAGTTGATATTTAGGGTATTTTACAATGAAAAGTACAGCAGTTTGGAGTTTATTGCTAGGACTTCCATTGCTTTAAACCATTCCCCATATTTGGTGTATTAGGGTTCTCCATCTCACTAACAGTAATCTTTTGGCTTCCGCTGTGGCCTGTAGCAGCCATTGCATTTGGACCTTATTTAGCCCTACCTGTGGGTGCATGGGTCAGGCCTAAGATTATTGAGACTGGCGATTGTGGGATTACCACTCCCAGTATTTTTCCACAAGCTTGTAGCACTTGATCACAGAATGAGCCTACATCTGGACAACCCCACATAATGTGGAGCAGATCTGCTCCTGCTGTCCCACATCTCCAGCACCAATCAGTGGGTATGAGTCCCATCTTGTGCAAAAGAGTGGGAGCATGATACCAGAGATGTAAAATCTTCTTTTGTATGAAAAAGCTCCTTTGATCTTTACAGGCTTTGTGTGCTAGTCTCCAGCATTCTACCCATTCCTCATCCAGTACGGGCCTGGAAAGCATGCTCTGCCATCTATTTTGGGCCTTGTGGGTGGGGTTAGGAGCATCCAGCTTGATCCTTTTTAGTAATCTGCCTGCTAGTCATTTGGGGTTTTGAAGTCAGTCTGATAGGGGTAAGCGTTGGTGGGGGTGTGGTGTGCTTCCTCTGCCCATTCTATAGTTACATTTACCTTTTGCCCATGCCTGATATAGGCTCTGCAACTGGAGCAATTTCAAGAACTCCTCCCTAGGGATGCTGTACCGGGTTTGAAGGTCCTCAAATGTTTGCTTTGTGATGAGATCAGTGGCCAGCACATCTTTGATACTGTATATGCCCCTCTCCCTCCATGTCTCCCAGTTTACTGTTTTCTTGTCTATCAGTAGGTCAGGGTTTAACCAGATTGGGGTATATATTCCAGGATGCGTGCACATTTGTGCCATATTCCCTACCTTCTGATATGCCACATGTGCTGCCTTTATGGTAAACCTGGGGAGAACTGAGTTGGGGGAGCATGAGATATACAGCTGGGTTGCACCCCCAAAATCATCTTTTCTATTTGAGTCCAAACTAGCTGCTCCTCCTGAGATCCCTAAACCTTTGGTTGGACATGGCTACCAAGTTAATTAAAAAGTACTGCAGAACGTTCAGGAGGTTTCAACTGCCCCTGTCCTTGGAGGCTCTCAGTTTTGCCCAGCTGAATCTAGGTTTCCGATCCTCATAAAATACTCCTTATTAGTTGGTTGATTTTTTCATACCATGTCTTAGGTCTCCACCTGAAGATGTGATAGGATGTAGTATACCCTAGAGTCACCATCATTTTGATAGCTTTATTTTGCCTATTAGGGACTGGTGTAGGTGGGACCATCTATCAAAATCTCTCTGTAGAGTTTGGATAAGGGGATTGAGATTTGCTGAGATTTGGATATGCATGTTCTGAGGTATCTGTATACCCAGATACTTTATGCCTGTTGTTGTACAAGCAAGGCAAGCTTCCAGGACTTTCATGGGCAGAGGAACAGTGTGTAGGGGGAGTAATTCTGATTTGCTGACATTTATGTGGAGCCGGATAATTTGGCAAAGGACTGGAAGAGTTTGCAGAATTTGTGGCTATCCTACTCTGTGTCCTTCGTCCAGTATTAAACAATCATCTGCATAGAGTTTTGTACTATAACCAGCCTCCCACCCTGAGGCCCTGGATGTTAGGGTGTGTCCTTATAGCAGCTGCCAAAGGCTCCATTGCCAGCACAAAAAGGAGTGGGGAGAGTGGGCACCCCTGCCTGGTTCCCCTAAAGCATTGGAAAGATTGTGACAGGATGTTATTTGTTAATAATCTTGCTGTCAGAACATAGTATAAGGTTCGTATCCAACTGCAAAAATTATTGCCAAAATTACCCTTTTCCAGCACTGCATGCAGAAACTCCCACTCCACCCAGACAAAGGCCTTTTCCAAGTCTACTGCGAGAGCAGCTGCTGGAGTGGGAAGTCTGTCTGCAGTCTGAAACAAGGTTATGAGGGCTCTTATATGGTCTGTGCTGGCCCTGCCTTTTACAATGCCTACCTGTGATGGATGTATTAACAGAGGTAGGTATAGCTCCATCCTGGTTGCCAATAGTTTAGCCAAGATCTTGGCATCAGCATTAATTAGAGAAATAGGGCAAAAGCTAGCTGGGTTAGTTGGGTCCTTGCCCTCCTTAGGAAGGACAGTTATTATAGCTTCATTTAAGGTAGGACGGAGATTTTGTTGGACATGTGCCCTTTCTAACATGGCCAGCACTGGAGCCGTTATGGAATCCGGTACCACCCAGTAATAATCAGCTGGGTACCCATCACTACCTTGGGATTTGTGAGGGGTCATTGTTTGAATGGTCATTTGCAGCTCTTGCTGAGTAATGGGGGTTTCCAGGAACTCTTTCTGACCGTCTGTCAGTCTGGGTAAGGGAAGTTTGTTCATGAAATTATTGAATGCCTATCTGTCCCGCTGAATGTGTGAGGCATTGGGAAGGCTTTAAACCTGAGGTTCAATGGGCAGAGCAACAATGTCACTCCCCCATCATGCCTTAAAAGGCCACTCCTCCTGGACTATTCCAAGATTCTTTTCTCATTGCAGCCGGAGAAGCTGCTCTTCCGGCTTCCTGCCCCTGTTCTCCTTTATCGACTCTCTTTCTTACCCTGCATCATTCACTCCTCCTCCTCCTCCTCAGTTGGGTTGGCTTTAGCAGTGCTTTCAGGTTTTCGCAAGGTGCTGCACTGTAGTCTCTGTCCTGGAGTTTCTGGTCTTCTGTTTCTTTTCTCTTTGCCTTCTCTGCCTGCTGCTCTTGTGGCGCTGCCTGTGCTCTTTGCCTCACATCCTTGCCAGGTTTTGGAGTGCTCTGCAGCATTTCATGGACTGGACCTCGTAGATGCCTGTTTCCTCTGCCCCTTTTCTAAGCAGTGCTCTGTTGTTCCCAGTCAGCATGCCAGTGCTTCTAGCCCACCTTTCTTCGGCTCTGCCTTTTTCAGGGTTCAGGCAAAAAAAATGTCTTCCATCATTGTGTTGTTTTTTTCTGCTGCAGCTTTCTGCTTCCCTCTTAGCCATTCTTTCTCTTTGTTCTGCCCTTCGATTGTCCTGGCTCGGGGCCCATCTCTGTGGCACCTTCATTTTCTTTTCCTTGCTCATATGTCTCCACCCAGTGTCAGGTTACCACCTTTTCAGATCCCACAGTGGGACGTTTCTTCCTGCCACATCATTTTTCCCTGGACAATATGTAACCTCAACCACTGGAACTGGCATGTTTTCTCTATACCATTCCATTTCAGAGTATGTGTTATAGTTTTTTTTTTTTTTTCACATTTCCTATCACTTTAAGGCCTCTCTTTCCTGTCTTGAAAGGGCGGGTGTCTCAGATTTCATCATCTGCTGTCTCTGTCAGCTTCCTTCCGCTGCTGGCATTACCCTCATTATTTCTCTTGCTCTTTATTCTACAGTTTGTGTTTTGGTGCTCCCTCGTTCCACCCTCATGGTGTTCTCTTTCTACTATTCATTCAGTTCAACCTCTTCTACTCCTCTCCTTCTTTGACCTCCACTTTCTTTTTGGGGCTTCCTATCCTGCCATCTCGTTATTCCCTGTATACCTCCATACCCTATTCACTCACATCACCCAATCTCCTCCTCCTACCTTATGCTTCTCCTCCTCATACCCCATTCCCTCGTTCTAGTCAAACCTATTCAGATGTCCTCCTGGTACTGCCTACCTCACCGTCGGCTGCTGGCTTTGCCCAGCTGCTCTCGCTCCTACCTTCATGTAATTTTATCCATTCCTAATCTGGCTCTCAATGGACCCAGTTGCCATGCACTCCCATAGTTACCACTGACAGTAGCTTCCTCATGACATGAGCCTGGTTCTCCTTCACTCAGTCTGACCTCAGGGTCCATTGATTCACATCGATTAATCAAGCATACCTCTCATTGGGTCTTATGCTACCTCATCAATCTGCTCTCCACTCAGAGACATGCCTTCCATGTCCATTGCTCCTTGGCTCTGGGCTAACCTGTATCCAACAGTCTACCTCTGCACCCATGAAGTCCGTGTCTAGAGCATGGGAAGCTCAGTGCGGGATCCTTCTCCCTGGCCCATAGCGGGAATGTCTTTGCTCTGGGTGGACCTTCAGTTGCCATCATCTTGGTGACACCTGGTCTGTTTCATAGGCTCATGAGAGGCCAGCTGAGTGCCTCAGCAGTCATTTCTCTCTCCACTCTTGCATTTGAGCATCTAGTTGCAGAGATATTGCTCACAACCCTCAGCAACTGTCCATTTAGAAGGACAGAGCAAGCGCTCCTCTGAAGTGGAATATTTTCCTCCTCTCTCGATCGTGACTCTAAATTGCAGTATCTGAGCCATCAGTAATCAAAACATCCTCCATCCTGGAGGGAAGGTGACTCAGGCCTTGGATCCCCAGAAGTTTCCTCCTCAAAGGAGGTTTTTCCTCTCCTCCATGCCAATGGTCATTATATTAGTCAGGATTAGTGCTTCCATAGGTTCCGTAGTTAGGTTCTGCTATTGGATGGAGTCAGATGATGGCCATGGCTGTTCCCTCTCTCCTTAGGAAGTCCACTTTTCTGCATCTTGTCAGATTTTCTTTTGTTCATTGTCCTAGCCTCATATAGTTCTTCTCCTGTCCTTCCTATCTATGTCTGTCACATTTATTTCTTGTCTAGATATCTTCTGAATTCTCACCTATTCGATGCTCGACACCCTTTTGGGTATTCTTTCATGGCTTCTTCCTAAGCTATCTTTAGCCAAGGGAATTATTCCCTTGACACATATGGGGACCCTGCTCTAGAATTCCTTGCATTGTACCCCTACAGGGTGGTATCTCCCATGGATAGAGAGGCCAACAGCCACAATGTATCAAAGTCACACAAGCATACATCTCATCCAATTGCTTAAGCACAATTGAATAGGAAGGCTTTAAGCCTGAGGTTCAATGGGTGGAGCAACAACGTCACTCCCCCATCAGGCCTTAAATGGCAACTCCTCCTGGACTGTTCCAGGATTCATTTCTCATTGCCCCACCATCCACCCCTCCTCCACCAGCGACTCCTCTGTCTTTCCCTGTGGCTTTCCAAGCTACCTTAGCCATGGGAGTTATTCCCACGGCACCTATAGGGGACCCTCCTTTAGGTTCCTTGCGCCATACACCTTACAGGGTGGTATATCCCATGGATAGAGAGGCTAACAGCTACAGTGTATCAAAGTCACAAAAGCATATATCTCATCCAGTTGCGAAGCACAACTGAAACAATGATTTATAGAAGGCCACCATGACGTCTCAAACACAAGCTACATCAAACGCTTGTGTCCAGAACCACCTGTGACTATTTCTCCTAAACTCCCAGGTAGTCACTTCTGTTCTTCACACCTCTCTACTATCACCACCTGTGTCTGCCACCACCCTCCCCATATCTACCCCCTGCCTCTCTCTCTAACCCTGGTCCAACACCTTCCTCTCTTACCTTCCTTCATCTCCCTTCCTTTCTCTCTTTTCTAATCTGCTCACCCCACCCTACATTACACTTGTTCCCCAATCCTTGCCTCCCACCCATCTCTCCTTCTACCTCCCTCTCAGTTACTCCTCTACACCACTCTCTCTTCCACTTTCCTACACTACCTGGCACAATTGGCAGCAACTCAGTTTTTTCCACTCTGCCTTTCCCTTTGACAATGCCCTTCTGGCAACTTTAATTCATCTAAATATTATTTGTTGTGACTCATCATTCTTAAATGTATGCCTGATTATGTTGTTCTAACTGTTATTTATATCACCTGTAGCTTTTAGACCACGTATATGCTGTGTTGAATTTTGTATTCAAACTGCTTGCCTACTAATCTCACACAAACTGTGCTTCTATTCTTCACATACTGACTTAGAACCTTTGTAAAAGAGCCATTGGCTGAAAGGAATTTATCTGAAATTCTAATAAATAAATAAATGTTATTAATATAGCTTGGCAGAAGGCACCAGGAGAAAGGACTGCTGTGTGACTGAACTTCTCTGCTGGGTCTAAAGTAGAAGAACTTTTGTATTTGGACCTTTAATTTAGGTTAAAAAAACTAACATGCAAAAAAAAAGTGTGTGTTTGGGTTAACTGAACTGAATGGGTATCTGAAGAGTTATCTAGGTGTAAATCTCAGGTGACTGAAAGGACTTAACTGCTGTGAGGATTAAATTACTTGTTGAAAGATCTGGTAAGTAGGGGGAGTGGCTTAGCTAGAAGGAAGCTACATTTAAAGACTACCTTAGAAAGTTTCAGCTAATAGCTTGGCAGAAGGCACCAGGAGAAAGGACTACTGTGTGACTGAACTTCTCTGCTGGGACTATATTGCACTCCTTCCCTGCCCTCCACCCCCCCACCCAAAGCTAGTTCTATTTTTATAGGCACAGGATTTGACTGACAACAGGAACTTCCTGTTTAGGGGCAGGAAGTGAGTGATCACAGAACCACCAAGGACCCACCATCCTAGAAGGGCAAGAGTAGCTCTCCGCCCCCCTAGCTGCTGGAGGTCTGCCTCTGAGCAAGTAAGTGGTCTACTGAGAAAATAGGGTATTCTTGTCTCAGAACAGGACAATCAGGAGCTTAAAGGGCACACAGGCAGAAAGTAAGGAGAGAGAGAAAAAAAACAGAGGAAAGAGTAAGGATTGCAACCAGTTAAGGGGCCAGAAATAAGACATGATTGGAGTGGTGCAGTGCAGTGGCTGTGGAGCAGCAGTCTTCCAGGAGACGTTCTGGAGGATGCGGTGTTGTCTCATCTGCAGGCACCTCTCTGGGTTGAGGGAGGAGGTTGCTCTTCTCCAGGCTGAGTTGGCCAGGATTTGTGGGACCTCCTCTTCCATCCAGGGACCACCAGTGCCACTGCCATTGCCTCAGAGGTTGCCAAGAAAGAGGGCGGTTGGACCACAGTGGGCTCAGGGAGGTGAGGGTGGTGGAACAGAGCGCATCCCTCCAGTTGTACCTCTTCACAATTCCTATGCCATTCTGGCAAAGTGTGGTTCCTCTATGGAGGCACCCACAGTGGAGACCAAGGAGGATGCTGGGAACCTCCACAAGGGAGACCCACAGGAGGGTGGCAGGGGACCCTGCAGGAGAAGGAAACAACTCCTGGTGGGGGACTCCGTTATTAGGAAGGTAGAACTGGGGAAGGAAGGGGAGAGGGAGGTAAGGTGCCTGCCTGGCACCATGGCATGGAGGGACAGGGAGTGAATCCTCAGGATTGCTGGAGCAGCTTCACAGGGGAGGGAGCTGGATGTCATTGCCCACCTAGGGACAAATGACCTGGCCAAGAAAGGGATTAGAGAAGTGCAGGAAGAGTTTGCAGAATTGGGAAGGGGCCTTAGTCAAGTAGCACGCACGGTAACCTTCTCGGAGGTGCTACCCATCTATGGCATAGGAGAGGCTAGGGTGTTCTGCACCATGGGATTCAATCAGTGGTTGAAAACTGGTGTGGAGCTCAGGGATTTGGCTTCATTGGGGACTGGGGGTCCACCTGGAGTGATGCAAGCCTATACTGGCATGATGGGCTGCATCTGTCCGGGAGGGGAACCAGGATCCTAGGTGATAGGTTTAAATGCTTCATTGGCAAGCTTTTAAACTAGCCAAGGGGGGAGGCACTGGAAAGGAGCAGGAAAATCCTAGCCCCCAAATAATCACGGTAGTAAGTGCAGCAAACACCAACATAGAGGTGCCGATAGGGAGAAGGGCAGGGGTAAATGGAGAAAGTGACAAAGGCAAGAAGGACAGGGATGGGGCAAAAGGGAGTAAGGCCATCAGGAAATGGAGGGTAATGAGTACCAATGCCCGTAGTCTGGGACTACAAGCTCCTGAGCTAATGGCCTTAATGGAAAAGGATGCCTGGATATCGTAGAAGTCACAGAAACATGGTACACAGAGAACCATGAATGGATGTTAACATATCAGGGTACATAACCTACAGGAGAGACAGGCAGGGAGAAGAGGGGAGGAGTAGCTCTCATGTAAAGGAAGGATAAAAGCAACTGAACAAAAGAGTAAACAGGGAGAGAGGAGGCACTGTGGGTCACCTTGGAGACTGGAAAGGGCACCACAATCCGCACAGGGGTTGTGTACAGACCCCATGTCAGGGGGAAGGAATGGACAAGGATATGATAGAAGGCATTCTTAGAATGGCAGAGAAAGGGGAGATACTGTTGATGGAAGACCTGAATATGCCAGATGTTAACTGGAGCACATTTGCTGCAGCCACATCCAAGAGCAGGGCCATTCTTGATGCCCTACAGGTGGCAGGCATTAGACAGCTAGTTTCGGAACCCACTCATGAGGGAGCAATCTTAGACCTCATACTCTCAAACGGGGGCAGTGAGAGGATCTCAGATCTAGAAGTGGGTTGCCATCTGTGGACAAGTGACCATCAAACAGTGTGGTTCACATTAAACTCAGCTACAGAGTCAAGCCATACAAAAGTGAGGGTACTGGACTTTAGGAGGGCTGACTTTGGCAAGATGGAGAGTGCCTCAGAAAAGCACTAGCAAACAGGCTAGAAGGAGGTGTGGAGCAACAATGGAATTTTCAAACTGCCATCACAGAGGCAACAAGCCTTTGTGTGAAGCAAATAAACAAATCAAAATGAAAGAAAAAGCCACTATGGTTCTCAAAAGAGGTGGCTGTGAAAGTCAGGAAGAAAAGATAGCATTCCGGAGTATAAGGAAACACAGAAGGAGCAGGACAGATTGCTGTACCAGTTAAGGCAAAGGAAGCAGGAGGGAAGTCAGAATAGCAAGGCCCAAACTGAGGAAAAGATAGCCAACTCAGTTAAGAAGGGGATAAAACCTTTTATAGGTACATCAGCGGCGTGAGAAAGACAAAGGAGGGATAGTGAGCTGAATAGAATGAATGGTGGGTGGCAGAGGGGACAGTGAAAGCAGGAATACTGAACGAATATTTCTGCTCAGTATTCACAAAGAGGAGGGGGAAGTGCTCATCAAATTAACAGAAGCACTCTTGATAGGGGTCGATCCCAGTCCTTTCACAGAAGAAAGGGTTCTGCAAGAACTCCTAAAACTGAAGGTGACAAAGCAATGGGTCCTGATGGAATTCAACCCAGAATTCTAAAAGAATTAAGGGAGGAACTAGTGAAACCACTGGCAACTCTTTTTAATAAATCATGGGAGGATAGTGTGATACCCAAGGACTGGAGGAAGGCGGATGTGATTCCCTCTCACAAAACTGGGACCAAGACAGAGGCAGGAAACACAGACCTGTCAGTATGACCTCTGTGGTAGGGAAAGTGATGGAGTCACTACTGAAGGAAAGAATAGTTGAGTACCTAGAGGCCAGTGGAGCACAGGACCCAAGGCAGCATGGGTTCTGGCCAGGAAGGTCATGTCAACCGAATCTAATAGATTTCTTTGACTGGGTGACCAAAGTAGTAGACCAGGGAGGGGCTGTGGACATGGCCTACCTAGACTTTAGCAAGGCATTTGACACAGTCCCACACAAAGATTAATAGTCAAATTAACCAGCCTGGGAGTGGGACCCAGGGTGGTAGCCTGGTAAACATTGGCTGGACAACAGGACACAGAAGGTAATTGTAAATGGAGTCAACTCTGAAGAAAGGGGGTTACTAGTGGGGTACCGCAGGGGTTCAGTATTGGGTCCAGTCCTTTTAATGTCTTCATCAGTGACATTGCAGAGGACTGGAAGGAAAAGTATGCCTTTTGCAGATGACACAAAGATCTGCAACAGGGTTGATACACAAGGAGGCGGAAAGGATGAAAAGGGACTTGGCAAGGTTGGAGGAATGGTCAGAAGTATGGCAGCTAGGATTCAATGCAAAGAAGTGCAAAATAATGCACCTGGAAACAAGAACCCAGGGAAGAATACACAATGGGTGGGGAGGTAGTAACAATGACAAAAAGGAAAGGGACCTGGGGTAATCATATCAGACGACCTAAAGGTTAGCAAGCAATGTGAGAAGGCAGTAGGGAGGGCTGGGGGTATACTGGGATGTATAGGGAGAGGCATCATCAGCAGAAAACGGGAAGTTGTTATCCCTCTGTACAGACAGTTGGTGAGACCCCATCTGGAGTACTGTGTCCAGTTCTGGAGACCCCATCTCCACAAGGACATAGACAGGATAGAGGCAGTCCAGAGGAGGGCAACTAAAATGGTGCAGGGTCTGCAAGAGAAGCCGTATGAGGAGAGACTAAAGGAGCTTAACGTGTATACCCTTGAGGAAAGAAGGGAGAGGGGGACATGATAGAAACTTTTAAGTACCTCAGTGGAATCAACAAAGTCCAAGAGGGTAGCATCTTTCAGAAAAGAGACTTGCAAGAACAAGGGACACAATTTAAAGATAGAAGGAGGGCGATTCAGGGGCAGTGTGAGGAAGATATTTCACAGAGAGGTAGTGGATGCATGGAACAGCCTTCCTGAGGAGGTTGTGGGGTCTAAAACTGTGGGAGAATTCAAGAATGCATGGGACAAACATAAGGCAATTCTTGTGGGGGTAGGAAGAAATAGGCTGTTGGTTAACTAGGATCTGCGGCTATCCTGTAGGTAGGAAATGGGCAGACTAGATGGGCCTACTGGTCCTTATCTGCCGCCAAAGTCTATGTTTGTATGTTTAATATCCTGGGAGGCCATGAAGTTCTTCCCCATAGTGTCAACTAGCTGAGCTATGTGTCTATCTGCTTGTTGTTTTCGAGATGTAAAAGCCAGCAGTCTACTATTTTTTTCCCACCAGTCCTGTACTTGAACTTGGTCCTCAGTATCTGGAGTTCTGCCTTTCTAGCGACATAAGAGTTAAATTTGATCCTCAAGGTGGTTATCTCATGAATGGGTGCTTGATTTTGCAGTTATCTATGGTCTTTTTTTATAAAGCTCCTCTTTTTCCTTCAGGGCTTTTTCCAAAGTCTCTACCTCTTTGTCCCTCATTTTCCTCCTGTGCGCTACATAACTAATTATCGTCCCCCTCATGGTGGCCTTGTACCCTTCCCATATTCCCGCCGGGGTGGTTGAGCCTACTGGGTTATCCTTGAAAAATAGTCATGAATCGCGATTCTACTGCAATCCACTTTCGGAACTCTGAGTCCTAAAGCAGTAGGGGGTCTAGTCTCCACTGAGCTGACTTGTGCTTCTTTGTCTCTGCTGCATACATGAGGGTGATGGGGGTGTGGTCAGATGTAGAGATGGGACAATGACAGTCTCAAGGGTTGATGTAGTCATCTCTGGGGATGTCAGCCAGACATCTAGTCTACTAGCCATTGCCCTAGCAGCTGAAAAGTATGTGTAGTCCCAACCTGCAGGCTGTGATGCCCTCCAGATGTCAGTTAATTGGTGAATGCCCATGAGGCTCCTGAGGGCAGCTAGGGGACTGGGAGCGTGGTTCAGGTCTGGAGTTGGACCATTCAAGAAAGTGGTCTAAGTTAAGGTTAAAATCTCCTCCCAAGATAATATCTGCATTGTCAGATGCCATATTTAGTATTACCTGGGACAGGCCATCTATGAAATTTGGTCTGTCTTCGCTCAGAGTGTATACATTAGCTAGAATTAGTGGCCCTCTGGGGTGTCCAGTTTTAGCAGTAGCACCAGTCCCCTGCTTATCCGAGGATGTGTCTATGATCTTCCAATGTAGATTTTTATGGCCTATGATTGACAACCCCTTTTTGCTGACTTCAAGATGCTGTGTACCTCCCAACCCACCCATTCATTTTTCAGTTTAAATGCCTCCTTTTCAAGAACCTTGGTCTCCTGTAAAAAAGCAATTGTGTTTTAAGTTTTTCAAGTGGGTAACACTTTTTTTCTATTGACTGAGGAGTTCAGACCCTCACATTCCATGAGGTGGTCTGAAGAAATGTAACATTAGCCATCATCAGGTGCTATTTCTTTTCTGTTTCTCTTGTTGCGATGTATAAATTGTTGCCCTTCAGAGTGTACCTTCTCTCTATTCCCTAGTCTTTTAAGCAACTCTCCTCCTCATATCCCAGTCATGAGCTCCTTGATCTTCTGTACATACCATAGTTTCTAGCCTAAGATTCTTATAGTCAAGCCTTATTCCTGACACTCCATTTGTTCACCCTGGGTACCTCCTTCCTGGATTGTGGCCCTTTGCCTCTAATAGCAGGTCTCTGTATACTGTTTTATTCTTTTTAACATAGAGTCATCGGAGCAGCTGCCATAGTCTTAAAAGGGCTGTACTAGAAAACAACATAACAATTAGAAATAACATTGTAAAACCTGTGGTGTTGACAAGCCATTCTGGCAATGACATAACCTGAAGGACCATAGTTTTGGTCTGACTGTCTGAGCCCAGACAGTGCAGGTCCCTGTAAACCTGTGGGGGTGATATATCCAAGCCTGTCCTACAGCTTGAATACTGCCTGCACTCGCAAAGGTACTACTCAATGTGTTCTCATACTACAAGAAGTGAGAGAATCCCAGGTATCTCAAAACTGACTGCTGCTGCAGGATTTTGTACCTTCTTGGTCCCTGCTTTTACCTTCGTAGCATCTTCTGCTCTGTTGCCATGACCAGCATGCCGCTGAAGAGTTGAAATGGACATCCTTATTTTGTGTCCTTATACCATACAAGCAATAGCAAATTGGTCCCTCCTGAGGGAGGTGGTGGAGGGGTTCAGAGGGCAGGAGTGGAGAGGGAAAGTTTGCTCGTCTACCCCTGGGCTCAGATGTAGTATAACAACATGGGTTAGTGGGACCCTATTGCTCACAACTGCTACCCATGCTGCTGAGATATTTGGGAGAAGTTCTCCAGAGCGGTTAGTAAAGGATCCCTGGCAACTTATTGAAAGAAAGACCTTATGCTCATTATGGAGATCATAGCCTCTCCATTTGCCTGATCCCTGCATGCTATGTCAGCACCCTTCTCTGCTCTGGCCTGATCAGTCTTAGGCATGCCTCTCCATGCTGTTCAGCAAAGTCCTTATAGCATTCAGCCAGTTTTTGGCACCGCCCCCCCATATGCCCCATCTCCCTTTCACCATTCATGTAATCATTGAAACACATTTACTGAGAGGGATGACACCATTATTAGATTCTCTAAACATGAGTTAACAGACCCACAAGAAAACATAACTTTTAAACTGGAATACTTTCTGCATAACACTGAGAATAGCCTTCAGCAATATCCACAACCTCAGCTGCACCTAGTCATTGCAATAAGGCAGCTTGTTTGGACAAAGTTCCTGGAGGGTGCCTTGGAGGGTTGAAAGCAAGCTCATTAGTATCCTTTGACTTAGTTGGCCCCTGGGAATCTCAGCATTTAAGCTAGAGTGTTTGTGGCATTATTCCTCATTGCACGGCTGCAACACTATACGTGCCATGCTTGTAGGTTACTGTACATCTGTGTAGCTGTCAACCAGGAGGTGCTCAGTGTCAGTGTGAGCTGTGGCCTAACAATGTTCTGGTTAGTTTTGGTATTGTTATAATTTGAGCATCATAGGCCGCTGCTCGCTCGTGAGACCCACAAATTTGATTGTTCCACAACCAGAGGGAAATCTCTTTTGCTCCTCACCTGTCAGCAGATCTTGAGTGGGTGTAATGTTACCAGGAGATACGGCCAGGAAGGACTCTTCCTCAGCCACAGAGTTCACCCATGCCTGACAGATAGGGGCCCAGCCATCCCCAGCTTTAGAAGACTGTTGGTTTGGAGGTCCTTGTTGGTGTTTGGCAGGTGACACATCCAGGCTAGCAGGGGTGAGTTTTCAAGGGCTCTTACCCGTTCTGTGTTTTTATTGGTGTTATTGAGGGAGAATCACTACTCATCCCAGAGAGGGGAAAGAAACATAAAATCACAGAAACATAGAATTTGATGGCAGATAAGGACCGCTTGGCCTACCTTGTCTGCCCATTTCCCTGCCTAATAGATAAGCTGCAGATTCTAGTCAACTAACAGCCTACTTCCTCCTACCCTCCACTAGAATTACCTTATATCTGTCCCATGCATTCTTGAATTCCCCCACTGTTTTTGACTCCCTGACCTCCTCAGGAAGGTTGTGCCATGCATCCACAACCCTCTCCATGAAAAAATACTTCCTCACATTACCTCTGAGCTGTCCCTCCTCTATCTTCAAATTGTGCCCCCTTGTTCTTGCACATCTCTTTTTCTGAAAGATGCTACCCTCATGGACTTTGTTAGTTCCCTTGAGGTATTTGAAAGTTTCTATCATGTCCCCCCTCTCCTTCCTTTCCTCAAGGGTATACATATTAAGCTCCTTTAGTCTCTCTTCATATGTCTTCTGGTGCAGACCCTGCACCATTTTGGTTGCCCTTCTCTGGACTACCTCCACCTTGTCTATGTCTTTGCAGAGATTGGGTCTCCAGAACTGCATGCAGTATTCCAGATGGGGTATCACCAGCTGTCTGCACAGAGGGTTAACAACTTCTTGTTTTCTACTGGTGATGCCTCTCCCTGTGCATCCCAGTATCCCCCAGCCATCCTTACTGCCTTCTCACATTGCTTGCCCACCATTAGGAGATCTGATATAACTACCTCCATGATCCTTTCCATTTTTGTTGTTGTCAGTATCTCATCCCCCATTGTGTGCTCTTTCCCATGGTTTTTGTTTCCTAGGTGCATTACTTTGCACTTCTTTGTGTTGAGTCTAAGCTGCCATACATTTGACCATTCCTCCAACCTTGCCAAGTCCCTTCTCATCCTTTTCACCCCACCTTGTGTATCAACCCTGTTGCAGATTTTTGTGTCAACATACTTTTCCTTCCAGTCCCTCTGCAATGTCACTTATAAAGACATTAAAAAGGACCAGAACCAGTACTGAACCCTGCAGTACCCCACTAGTAACCCCCCTCTTCATTGTGGACTCTGTTTACTATTACCCTCTGCATCCTGTTGTCCAGCCAATGTTTTACCCAGGCTATCACCCTGGGACCCATTCCCAGGCTGGCTAATTTGTTTATTAATCTTTTGCGCAGGATTGTGTCAAACGCTTTGCTAAAGTCTAGGTAAGCCATGTCCACAACCCCTCCATGGTCTACTACTTTAGTCACCCAATCAAAGAAATCGATTAGATTTGTCTGACATGACCCTCCCACTGTGAATCCATGCTGCCTTGGGTCCTGTGCCCCACTGGCCTCTAGGTACTCAACAATTCTTTCCTTCAGAAGTGATTCCATCATTTTCCCTACAACTGAGGTCAAACTGATAGGTCTGTTGTTTCCTGCCTCTGTCTTGCTCCCACTTTTGTGAAGAGGACTCACATCTGCCCTCCTCCAGTCCTCAGGTACCACACCATCTTCCCATGATTTGTTAAAACGAGTAGTCAATGGTGTTACTAGTTCTTCCCTTAGTTCTTTTAGAATTCTGGGGTGAATCCCATCAGGCCCCATTACTTTGTCTATCTTCAGTTTTAGGAGTTCTTTCAGAACTCTTTCTTCTGTGAAAGGACTGATATCGATCCCTCTATCCAGAGTACTTCTATTGACTGGATTAGGTACCTCTGTCTCCTCTTCCTTCGTGAATACTGAGTAGAAGTATTGGTTCAGTATCCCTGCTTTTTCACTGTCACTCTCTGCCCACCACCCTCCTCTTTATTCAGCCTTGCTTGCTTTGTCAGCTTATCAGTCTCTGGTGGGACCCCCTTCCTTTAGCTTTGTCAGCTTATTGATCTCTGGTGGGACCTTCTTCCTCTGGTGATGGAGGATTCTTTGCTTCTCTTTTTTGATGGGCTTTTTGTTCCTGCTGCCAAGGGGCTGGCAGAGATTGTTTAGCCTTGATGCTGCAGCTGGGCTGAGTATCCATTCTAGCTGGTGAAGGGGTCTGACAGGCTTGTCCCCTCTGAGGTTTTGGCATTTGGGAGTGCTTATTTAGTTCTTGTCTATTCTCTGAGATAAAATGCTCCACCTGCCCTGGATCCTTGAACATCAAAAACTCCCCTCTGTAATTGATCCATAGCATGGAGGGATAATGAAGGGATGTAGGGATACCCAGTCTATAGAACTCCTGTTTGACACTAGAGTATGCCCGTCACTTACACGACAAGTCTTGGGAGAAGTCCTGAAATGGTTGGATCCTGTGCCCCTCCCATGTCATTGCCCCCGCCTCTAGCTGTGTGCAGATATAAGTCCTTTATGGGATATTGCAAAGATCTGCACAATATGGGTATAGGTCTTTCCCCCTCTCTTAGCTTCGGGGCTAGGGACCTATGTGCCCTTTCCAGCTGTGGCTTGGGTGCGAAAAGCAGTTGGAGTAATTGTGGAAAAAAGTGGCGAGAATCTGTAGCATGTCTTTGCCTTCTACTGCCTCCTGGACCCCAGCAATTTGCAAGTTGTTCCTCCTTGCCCTGTTTTCCATATCATTGACCTTCTGCATTAAGTACTGTGTCTTGGAGTGGTGGTTGTGGAGATGACACTGGTGTGCATGTTTTATCTCCTCGTTGACATTAACAGTCCTTTCAGTCCCAGCAACTCTATGAGTCAGTGCCTGCATTTCTTCATTGTTTTTGGTGGTGGTTTAAGCTGTGCTGTATCGATTAGGATTTTGTTGAGCCATTCTGTTATATTTTCCAGCTCTGAAGCAATTTTATTTTCTTGTTGTAGGGCCATGCTTGTGTCAGATGCAACCCTCCTGAGGTAATTGATGGCTGGAACAGATGTGCAGCATGCAGCACTGCCACCTTGTGGATGTCGGCCCTGCAACCGCTGGTCACCTCGAGGTAAGCACTAACAAACTTGTCCCCTTGATTGCTTTTTGACAGCTATAGATCTTCTGGTGATACAGGTATCAGTTTGATGCTCCCGATGAACAGCTCAGTATAAAGTACTTTTTACAGTCTAGCAGGTTTGAGATGAAGGATGTTTCAGATAGTCTACTCCGGGATTGCTCCTGTAGATTTAAGCTGTGTCCACTACATTTGGAAAGCTCCACCCCCTTAGTGTACCTTTCTTGATCAAAAATTATAAAATAATAATAAAAAAATACAGACTTGTCCCATAGTCTACAATTTGTTTGTTGAACTTGGCAGACTGATCAAGTGTGGTATTACATTGAAAGGGTGAAATTCTCTCAGAATGGGTCCCACCAACTGTAATAATAAAAGGAGCCTACTGGGGGGGGGCAGTCAATAAGACAACACCAAAACACTGCTGAGGACAGTCATCATCTGCCCAGCATTAATGAACAGCTGATCAAAGTGGAAAATCCAAAAGTACATAACACACTTGTCTTCTCCTTAGAGTATGATTAGATTTTTCTGACTACTGACTATTCATTATAGTATGCTCATGGCTCATTATGGCCTTTTCTAAATTATTCAAGTATCATTCAGACTAGCTTATTCTTTAGTTATATACCCAGCCTGTTGATCTGGAGATGTTTAGCATGCCTTAATACTTTTCTGGCTGATATAGTATATTGGTCTACTTAGCTGATTTAGAACTTCACAATGGTAGCCTGAAAACTATGCAGCATGGCCTGACAGAATACAACCCTCTGGACAAGTATGACAAATGCCAACTTAATGGTGTGTGTTGTATTTGTTTCTTATTGGTGACATACCCTAAGAGTTGAAGGTTGAAAACCTATCCTAACCCTTCAGCAGTCCACCCCCTGCCAGTAAATGTTATACTTGCTGCTTCTGCACCAGATAATCAATCAAAGGACAAATTGTTCCTTGACATTTGTGAGCATCATTCTGAATCCACAATAAATCTTTCTATTAAAAGAATGGCACACCAGAAACTCTTGCCAGATTGGCAAAAATATTCAATAGAACCAAGTGTAAGAGATTAGCTTCAATCAGATGAAGCATGGCATTGCTAGTAGGTTTGTATTTGATATATATGACCTAAATTACATTGCAGTTGTTACTATTGATGCTAGTAACTATGGTCTCATCAAAACTCTATCATGGCTTAAATTGAAAATAAAGAAACCATTTAATGTATTTTCCATGCCTAAATACAGAAAATAATCATAAATACTAATCAGCATCCTGTGTTTGGGTAATTATTGAACATTGGTGATATTTTTTGTGGGGATAATGGAGTACCTTGCTTAGCAATCATAACCCCCTAGTGGATTATTTACAACTAGTGGAAGAAGACAAGTTACTATTAGAAGATAATGATACAGTATATGATTAAGTGGTGTTCTATATGAATTTCCATACACTTAAAACCCTTGTTTTGTATGAGCAAAAGTTGTTGTGCATAGTTCAAAAGTCAGAAAACGTTGTTTTGCATGGTTCAAAGGTCATGACAAGTTGTTGTGCACATTCAAAGATCACAAAAAGTTGCATTGTATGGTTATCTTCTGCTAGCCCCCATTGCCATAATAATTTAACTTTAATGTAGTTACTATGATCCATGAAAGATAGGTGGGAAGGGAACAAATGGAGTCTACTTACTTCTGTATACTATATAACCTGAATTTTTACTTTTATCATGCAGTAAAACCATATACTATAATAAGTAAAACATGGGCAAGCATGTCTTGCCCATGCTTTATTTATTGCTTGCTTCTGGTTACTCTTTGAAACATTGGTCTGGATGCCCTAGCATTGAATTAGTTTCCAATTTCCTTACTGGGAGATTCCAACAGGTTAAAGCTGATAGTGACCGTTCCCCCCCTAAAAGCTTTGCAGAGAGGTGTACCACAGGGGTCCATCTTAGGACCTTTACTCTTTTCTCTATATCAATGGCATTGATTCGGGCATTAAATCAGCCAATAGTTATCTTTTTGCAGATGACACCGTCATCTATATTTGATAGACCTACTCCTGAGCAGGCATGTTTGTACCTCCAACATGAGTTTAATCAGCTGCAGTTGAACCTATTGAAGCAAAAGCTCTTATTAAACACACACACACAAAAAAAAAACTAAGGCCATGTTTCTTTCACCATTCACTCATACCCTAAATCTCTCCACCCAAGGCTCTTTACCACAAATTACTACACTTCCTGGTGAGTTCATAGACTTTGTGAAGTTTAAATATTTGGGGGGTGTGGATTGATTATAAGCTTTCCTTCTCCATTCACATTGAGGAATTCTTGAAGAAGCTAAAGCAGATACTTGGTCAGTTCTACCAGATCAAGCATCTTCTTTCTTATGATGCCAAAAAGAAATTGGTCCAAACTACCATTCTATCACTATTGGACTATGCTGATTTCATTTATGGGCAAGGACCTTTTTCTGCACTATCAAAGCTGGATATGCTCTACCACCGAGCCATAAGATATATCTCTGGAGTCCCAAGTTTCACCCAACACTGTTCACTGTATGCTGCAGTAGGCTGGACTTCACTTAAATTTAGAAGGCAGAAGAACACTGCCTTCTGGACCTTCAGAGCAATTACCAAGAAGCTTCCTTAGTACTGTATATCCAAGAATGTCTTCTGATCTGCCCGGCAGGTAGTTATGCCCTGAGAAGCCTCTCATATCTCTTTAATATGCCCTAAAGTCAACACACACTTTGGTAAGTCTTCCATAAGTTATGTGCTTCCCCAAGTGTGGAACAATCTTCAAAAATCTCTGAAGCTAGCCATCTCCATAACATTTTCCATGTTTAAAAAGTTATACTTACTCTCCTTCAATGAATCCTGCAACTGCTTCCAATGATATTCTGACATTTTAGCTCTCACCAGCAGCACTTACCTCCTAGATGTCCCCTAGACCCCTCCATCTGCAACTCCTTCTGCTATTCCTTCCTTCTCCTTGTTTATTCATTATGAACCCTCATGTAAATATTGTGTATATAGTTGTACATATTATCACTGTATGTATTACATTATACTGTCTTTTTGTATTAGCTGGTTAAGCCCTGTTTGTTTACCATTATGACAATTACTGTAGCCTTTATGTCCAGGTCCACCTTGCAAATGTGCTCACTCAATGGTGCTTCACCTGGTAAAATAAAAAGTTGATTGATTGATTGATCTAACTTAGCTTATGTTGCCATCTTAGGGCTGAAATGATCTCATGTACTGTACCTTTTGAGCTTAATTCCCTCTGTTGTCATCTCAACCCCTCAATGCAAACACAGCCCTTGCTGTGTATGGTTTCCCATGTATTATTCTCTATGTGCCTGATTTTGAAAATTCTACATGAATACATTAGTTAGGGTTGCAGCACAAAGCCACGAAAGAAGGGGGAGGCAATGCTATTTTATTTTTATAGCACCCTTTAATGAAGATTATGGGTGCTTTACAACACAATAAAATAAGAACAGTAGGGGCAGCCATTAATGGGACATCAATAAATTCAATAATAACTTCTTACTGTGCCCTGGGTTACAAATAAAAGGTAATATAATTCACTTAAAAAATGGTCCATTGAGGAAGTAGGATTTTAACTCTCTTTTAAATGCCTCCACTGATGGACAAGCATGCAAGTGCTCTGGTAGTGAGTTCCAGATGATGAAGGCCACAACTTTAAAAGCACTGTCCCACAGCTTCTTAAGATGAGAATAGGGGCAGCATGTCAGCTTTGGCAGAATGGAGAGGATGGACTGGAGCATGCAGAGAAAGGATGGGCCTTAAAAACCATTAAAGATATCTTGAAAGTGATGCAACACTGAAGAAGAAGTCAGTGCAGTCTGCATTGAACCGGGGTGATATGAGTAAAAGTACTTATGGAAGGTATCAGCTGTGCTGCTGTGATATGAGAAAAATCAAATGATGTGACAGATTCCCTTTTTAAAATTATGGAATGAAGAATGAAAGTGAGTAAGAAACCAGAACAGTTTTAAATGATCTGCAAGCTCTTTGAGGAGCATTGGGGAGGTGAACTGGAGTTTGTTTGAATTGGATTGTGACATACCTTGAATCCAGCAGACAGCAGGGTCTGAGACAGCATTGTTTCATAACAGGTAGGTCTTGCCAAACAAACCTGATAGATTTCTTCAACTCGGTGATTAGTGACTAGGGAGATAGATCAGGAAGGGGCAGTAGATGTGGCCTACTTGGATTTTATCAAAGTCTTCAATACCGTTCCACATAAAAGGCTAATAAACAAATTGAGCAGCCTGCTAGTTGGATCAAGGGTGGTAAACTAGGTTAGAAATTGGTTGAGCGGTAGGACACACAGGGTGGTAGTGAACAGAGTTGATGGGGGACCTGAATATGCCAGATGTTAACTGGAGCACCTTTGCTGCAGGCACATCCAAGAGCAGGGTCATTCTTGATGCCCTACAGGGGGCATGCCTCAGACAGATAGTATTGGAACCCACTCGGGAGGGAGCAGTCTTAGACCTGGTACTCTCAAATGGGGATGGAGAAAGAATCTCAGATTTAGAAGTGGGTAGCCATCTGGGAACAAGCGACCACCAAACAGTGTGGTTCATGATAAACACAGCCATACAATCAAGCCATACAAAAGCAAGAGTACTGGACTTTAGGAGGGCCAACTTTGGGAAAAAGAGAGAGTGCCTCAGAAAAGCACTAGCAAACAGGCAAGAAGGAGGGGTGGAGGAACAATGGGGAGTGATCAAAACAGCCTTCACAGAGGCAACAAGCCTTTGTGTAAAGCAAATCAATAAAACACAACGAAGGAAAAACGCTCATGGTTCTCTAAAGAGGTGGCAGGGAGGGTTAAGGAGAAAAGGACAGCATTCAGGAAATATAAGGAAACACAGAAGAAGCAGGACAGAGAACTTTATCAGTTAAAGCAGAAAGAGGCTGGGAAGGCAGTCAGAATAGCAAAGGCCCAAACCGAGGAAAGGATAGCCAATTCTGTTAAGAAGGGGATAAGACCTTTATAGGTACATTAGGAGCAAGAAAGACCAAAGGAGGGATACTGAAGCTTAATAAAGGGAGGGAATGTGGGTAGAGGCAGTGAGAAAAAGCAGGGATACTGAACGAATATTTCTGCTCAGTATTCACAAAGGAAGAGGAGGGGAAGTTACCTAAACCAAACAAGATAAAACACCGAAGACGGGGTCGATACCAGTCCATTTACAGAAGAAAAGGTCTCTGAAAGAACTGATAAAATTGAAGGTGGACAAAGCAATGGGGCCTGATGGGATTCACCCAAGAATTCTAAAAGAACTAAGGGTAGAACTAGTGACACTGCTGACTACTCTCTTTAACAAATCATGGAGGATGGGGTGGTACCCGGGACTGGAGGAGGGCAGATGTGATTCCTCTTCACAAAAGTGGGAGCAGGACAGAGACAGGAAACTACAGACCAGTTAGTTTGACCTCAGTGGTAGGGAAATGATGGAATCATTTCTGAAGGAAAGAATTGTTGAGTACCTAGAGGCCAGTGGGGCACAGGACCCAAGGCAGCATGGATTCACAATGGGAAGGTCGTCAGATGAATCTAATAGATTTCTTTGACTGGGTGGCCAAAGTAGTAGACCGGGAGGGGCTGTGGACATGGCCTACCAAGATTTTAGCAAGGCATTTGATACAGTCCCACACAAAAGATTAATTCACAAGATAGCCAGCCCTGAGTGGGTCCCAAGGTGGTAGCCTGATAAAAATTGGCTAGACAACAGGACGCAAAGGGTAGTAGTAAATGGAATACATAGTGAAGAAAGGAGGGTTACCAGTGGGGTACAGCAGGGTTCAGTACTGGGACCAGTCCTTTTTAATGTCTTTATAAGTGACATTGCAGAGGAACTGGAAGGAAAAGTATGTTTCTTTGCAGATGACACAAAGATCTGCAACAGGGTTGATACACAAGATGGAGTGGAAAGGATGAGAAGGGACTTGGCAAGGTTGGAAGAATGGTCAAATGTATGGCAGCTCAGATTCAATGCAAAGAAGTGCAAGGTAATGCACATGGGAAACAAAAACCCAGGGGAAGTGTAAACAATGGGAGGTGAGATACTGACAACAGTAAAAATAGAAAGGGACCTGGGAATAATTATATCAGATGACCTAAAGGTGGGCAAGCAATGTGAAAAGGCAGTAAGGAAGGCAAAGGGGATACTGGGATGCATAGGAGGAGGCATCAATAGTAGAAAACAGGAAGTTGTTATCCCTCTATACAGAAAGTTGGTGAGACCCCATCTGGAGTACTGTGTGCAGTTCTGGAGACCCCATCTCCACAAAGACATAGACAGAGTGGAAGCTGTCCAGAGGAGGGCAACCAAAATGGTGCAGGGTCTGCACCAGAAGACATACAAAGAAAGACTAAAGGAGCTTAATATGTATACCCTAGAGGAAAGGAGGGAGAGAGGGGACATGATAGAAACTTTCAAGTACCTCAAGGGAATTAACAAAGTCCAAGAGGGTAGCATCTTCCAGAAAAAGAGATGTGCAAGAACAAGGGGGCACAATTTGAAGATAGAAGGGGGACGGCTCAGAGGTAATGTGAGGAAGTATTTTTTCACTGAGAGGGTTGTGGATGCATGGAACAGCCTCCCTGAGGAGGTCGTGGAGTCAAGAACAGTGGGGGACTTCAAGAATGCATGGGACAGGCATAAGGCAGTCCTAGTGGGGGGTAGGAGGAAGTAAGTTGTTGGTTAACTAGGATTTGCAGCTTATCTGTTAGGTAGGAAAATGGGCAGACTGGGTGGGCCAAGCGGTCCTTGTCTGCCATTAAATTCTATGTTTCTATGTTTCTCAGTTCAGTCAGTAGAGAGGGAGGTGACCAGTGGGGTATCTCAGGAATCAGTGCTAGGCCCAGTTCTCTTTAATGTCTTCATAAGTGACATTGCAAAGGGACTGGAGGGGAATGTGTGCCTCTTTGCAGACAACACAAAGATCTTCAATAGGGTTGACACATCAGTGAAGATGGGGGTGTGGAAAAAATGAGAAGGGACCTGAGCAAGCTTGAGGAAAGGTCAAATGTATGGCAGCTGAGATTCAATGCCAAGAAGTGCAAATTTATGCACTTAGGACACAGGAACCCAATGGAGGAGTACTTAGTGGTGGAAGGTAGGTACTGTCAGCCACAAAACAAGAGAGGGATTTAGGGGTGATCATATATGAGGACCTAAAAGTGGCTGGATAGTGTGAGAAGGCAGTTAGAAGTGCTGGGGTGCACAGGGAGAGGCATTACCAGCAGAAAAAGGGAGGTGGTGATGCCACTATACAGATCATTTGTGAGACTTCATCTGGAGTGCAATGTCCAGTTTTGGAGGCTGCATCTCAGGAAGGACATAGACAGAGTGGAGGCGGTCCAGAGGAGGGCTACAAAAATGGTACAGGGCTTGCACCAGAAGTCATATGAAGAGAGGCTGAAAGACCACAGTATAAATCCTCTGAAGATGAGGAAGGGGGGGCATGATAGAGATGTTCAACTACCTTAAATGGATTAATAAAGGAACAGGGGTAGCATATTTCAGAAAAGAAGAGGGAGAAAAATTAGAGGATATGATATGAAGTTGGAGGGAGGCAAAATCAGGGGTAATGCAAGGAAGTACTTCTTTACAGAAAGGGAGGTGGATGTTTGGAAAAGCCTCCCCACAGGGGTGTTGGAGGCAAAAATTGTGGAGAAATTAAAACAATGCATGGGACAGACACAGGGGAACCCTAGAGACAAGGAGGAGAGGGAAAGCCGCAGATTAGCTGCATTTTGCAGCATAAGTAAAAGGTAAGAAAGATGGGCAGACTAGATGGTCCAGAAGGTCCTTATCTGCCAGCAGATTCTATGTATCTATGTATGTTTGAGTCTGATGTTGGCCACACTTCAGCAGAGCTCCTTTAAAATTTAAGAAAAATGTATACAAAATGTGATTAAATTTCATTGAATTAGCCATGGTTGAGTTTGCTATGCCCCTAATAAAGAAGAACGCAATTAGAAATTTCCCAACACCCCCCAATTGCTCTCTGCTGGATAGAAACAACTCAAATGAATGTAATACTCTTCTAACAAGTCCTAAAATTGGCCTCGGGTGATCTCCTGTACAGCTACAGCACTTGACATTGGATTTCCAGATAGTTCCTGATATTTCTAAAGAGATTCTTTCTGGTAGCCCTATAGTGGTACTGCAGGCAGGCAGGGAATTTCCTTAAAAATATCAAAGAAATTTCAGGAAATATCTGACCTTGTCAGTTGCTATAACTGTATCAAAACCAATGATCCATTGTGCCAAGTGCCAAGAAGAGATCAAGGAAAACAACTATAGACTGCTCTTCTCGCTCCATCATCATAATACATTGCCCACACTTAGAGTGTATAAAAAGAAACGTTGTTATTATTGTTAGTATTTGCAAGACTTCTAAATTGCAGAAATAATACTTTTCTGTGTTAAGTCTCCGAAGAAGGACTTGGTTGTCCCGAAAGCTTAGACACTGTTTTTTTTTTTTTTTTATAACATGTATGTTGGTCCAACAAAAAGTATCAAACCATTTGCTTCTGGATCTGTTCTTACAAGGACCAGTATGGCGGTGCTGGACCTATCGGGCCTACCGATAGATTGCTCGGATCCAGCGGACCTGGTACATGCTTATAATAAGGCGGTGACAGGGGCCCTGGATTCCATTGCACCTGTTCGTGTTCATCCTCTCACTCTTCGTCCCAGGTCTCCTTGGTTCGACGAGACCGTGAGGGAGTTGAGGAGGGTTGGACGAAGGTTGGAGAGGCGTTGGCGGAAGTCCGGTTTGGATGATGACAGACTTAGTTTGATGGACCATTATATGGCCTATCAATCCACAATCTCTTGTAAGAAGGCAGAATTCCTGTCCAGAGAGATTGCAGCTGCACAGAATAGACCAGCTCAGCTCTTTCAGACTGTGGACAGACTGTGCAATCCAGTCTGTCTTCAGCCCAGAAGAGCCTTTTCTCCAGAACGGTGTGAGGAGTTTGCTCTCTTCTTTGCAGATAAGGTTGCCAAAATCAGATCGGATGTCCATTCTTCCCTCTCCAATGGGAGTGGTGATGGTCGGCAGGAGATGTCGAACACCCAGTTTGCATGGTCTGACTTCAGCCTCCCCACAATCGATGACATTGTGATGATCATCCGAGCGCTGCAACCGACCAACTGTGATTTGGACCCTGGCCCCACACGTCTCTTAGTGGATTGTGTGGATAAAATCAGCCTAGTCCTGGCTTCGATAGTCTGGAGGTCTTTGGTGAGGGGGATCTTTCCAGATCCTCTTAAGGAGGCTATAGTTAAGCCTCTATTGAAGAAGCCCTCCTTAGACCCAGATTGTCTAGCAATTTACAGACCCGTCTCTAACTTACCCTTTGTGGGTAAAGTTATTGAGGAGGTGGTTGCAGTGCAGTTGGATGGATATCTGACCAACAACAATGTCTACAATTCTCTCCAGTCTGGATTTAGGAATGGTCATAGTACCAAGACAGCACTTGTTCGGGTACTAAATGACCTCCTAATAGTGAGAGATTGTAAGACCTGTTCTATCTTGGTACTTCTCGATCTCTCTGCAGCATTTGACACTGTTGATCATGGTGTGCTGTTAGAGTATCTGCGGTCCATCTTTGGATTGTCTGATATGGTCCTCAGGTGGTTTCGATTTTACCTCGAGGGTAGGACTCAGAGGGTGGTGTCGGGAATTTTTTCCTCGGCATCAGTCTCCCTATCCTGTGGGCTACCGCAGGGTTCTATTCTAGCGCCCATGTTGTTTGCGGTGTATATGCTGCCGTTAGGAGTGATTATTAGAAGATACGGTTTGGGTTTTCATTGCTATGCAGATGATACCCAGCTGTATATGTCTTTTGTGCCCGGCCAGGATGCTGCCTTTTCAGTATTTAATAACTGCCTTGTCGAGATCCAAGACTGGATGAATGGGAGTTGGCTGTGGTTAAACCCAGAGAAAACTGAGGTGTTGGTCATGGACAAGGGTCGCTGTGAGGTGGGTCTGCTGGATGGATCGCCCTCAGGCTTATGGCTTGGGGGCGTCCAGCTGACGACCTCAGACAAGGTGCAGAATCTGGATGTAGTATTTGATGACCATTTGATGTTTAAATCTCAGGTGTCAGCGGTAGTCAAAACTTCCTTTTTCCATCTGAGGAACATCGCCCGGGTGAAGCACTTGGTTCCTCCAGAGGATCTTCCAACGTTGATCCACGCTTTCGTTATCTCCCGCCTTGACTATTGCAACGCCCTTTACCTGGGGCTACCGGGGGTTGAACTTTGCTGTCTGCAGCTAATGAAGAATGCGGCGGCCAGGTTGTTGACTGGATCTTCTAGATCCAGCCATATAATGCCTGTGCTCCGCTGGCTGCATTGGCTGCCAGTGTTCTGGCGAATCACCTTCAAGGTCTGTTTGCTGACCTATAAAGCCCTACAAGATCAGGGACCTACTTACCTGAAAGAGCTCCTGTGCCCCTACTGTCCTCCCCGCCCCCTCCGATCCACTGATGAGGGATTGCTAGAGATTCCCAGGGTTCATTTAAAAACTTCAGGGGCTAGATCATTTAGCTTTGTGGCCCCGACCCTGTGGAATTCTCTACCTCATCAGGTGCGAAATTGCCCGACTGTCCAAAGCTTTAAAGGAGCTTTGAAGACACATCTTTTTAGTATAGCTTTTAATGACTTATGTTAGTTTTAAATTTGGTCTATTCATTGTTTTATGTATTGTACAGGCGCTTTGGTTATGAGAAAAGCACCTTTTAAAAATAAAGAATGAATGAATGAATGAATGAATGAACTAATCTATTTCTGTAGTCCATCATCATAGGAAGATTATTCAGCACTTACACATACAGTATGTCAACGTCATCCTACGTCGTGGTCTGAAATCCATCTGGAATGGAATGGACTGGAAATAAAATGTTATGGTAAAAATACTCTGGCTCTTGGTGACAGGAGGTTGTAGTGTTCCAATGGCTTGAACAATTGCTTGAAGTATGTTGATGTTAACCTAACTTCATCACTGTCTACTCTCACACCAACATATCTCTTGTTCTGTGTTGTGTGAGTGTGCTAAATGAAGTACTGTAAATCTAACTTTGCTTTGAGAATCCTGCTGCAAAGGATGTTTCATGCATGTTGAATCTAAGGTCCTTAAAGATGGCTCAATTATAAGAAGGCAAACATCATGATTTGCACATTAAAGTGTGTTTTCGACACTAACTATAGCAGTGCTACCACACCTCTGTAAGTAAACAATAATACCTCACAGTGTGTGCTGTTATGGCTTGGGTCAATGATCACACATCTCGAGCGTGTTGTTAGGCATGAGGTACTTGTGACAAATGTCTTTAACACACAAGAGATAAGAGAAAGGTGTGATTATTGACCATAATTACATTTTCCAAAGTGTAATATTGCATTTATGATTACTACAAGAAGAAAACAAAAATATAATCAGGTTAAAGAAAAAAACATTCTCTGTGGAAATTCTTTTCAATGAAAAATATTCTGATTACTTCCTGAGCTGCCCACCTGGAAAACTAAGTGAACATTGAAGTGACTTATTGCAAGGTTTTGGTGCTTGAAAAATAATACAGAATCAGTGTGTCTGACTTTATTATGTATTTTAAAGTGTTGGAGCTGGACACTGGCAACTGTCATTGCCAGTGTTACGGCTGGAGACTTGGAACTGTCAGTGTTCTCACTCCATGGAGACAGGGGCAAGCTTCAACCATTGAATACTGGCAGTTGTCACTCTTGGATTGACCTGGGAAGAGTGGCACTGAACTGCAGGCTATTTAGCTCCTACAAGTGCTGCACACAGAGGTGTCTGACGTGCTGCTGTCACTCTCCCCATCCTCAATATGTGGTGCTTCAGTTTTCATGGTTTGTACTGCTTATTTTATTTTTTGATTGATGCTGTTCGATTTCTCTTTCAGGTGCCAGTGGGCAGCTGTGAGTGGGATGTGAGTTAGCAATGTCTCAGTAGGAGATGTGCTGGTGCTGATGTCACTCAGGCATGAGTTTAGAGCAGAGATAGACTTAATTTTAATTTTGTTTTCAGGAAGCTGGACACCAGTGCTTTACTTTAGCTGGAAGTGGGTTATCAGGAATGGAATGCTGTTTTCCAGACTCACATTGCAGACTAAAGTAGAACAAGCTTGACACTCAGTGAAAGACTTTGTAGTGAGATACATCATGATGCTTATTGAAACAGTACTCAAACCTGGTTCTCAGGCTAAAGATGTACAGGAGGATGATTTCACCATCATAGATGTTGCCCTCTCCCTTTTTCCCTTCCATTTTTCATCTCCCTGTGACAAGTATGACCCCCTGAGGAGATCTCAGGTAAGCGTGTTCCATCTGCTTTAAATCTGCTCTGAGTACATCTCTCTCCTTAGAGCCTGTGACTGAGCTTAACCCCTCCATAAACCCCTTGGTTCCCATAAGGACTGGCTGAGGTATTTTCAGTTATGTCATGCCTGCACCAAGTTTCATAGTGAGGCAAAATCCAATTATTTTGCCAGGTAAGTTTGACAGGGTTATTCACTCCATTTTTAACCCTTCCCTTCCACATATCCACACCTACAAGCAAACTGAGCAACCCTCCCTTTGTCATCTCTGAGCTCTTTGCAGGTTGCCACCACTTTCAACACTCATTTTACCTCCTGCCTCCTCCCTATGCCTCCTTCCCCTACTTCCTTATCTACAGCTACTGCCTCATCCTCTCCATCTTTGTTTGTTTTCTCTCCATTCTCGGTTTCTGATGTCTTGTCTGCTCTTTTTGCTCTTAATCCTTCCAAAGGCCTCAGTCCAGATGGTCTAGATCCTAAACTTTAGTACCTCTGTCCCTGCCATCACTGCCACCCTTTCTGTGCTGCTTACTCTCTCCTTTCAATATTGCTCTGTTCAAACTTGAAGTAAACAGGCAAAAGAGTGCTTCCCCTCCACAAAGGGGGTGACAACTGTACTCCTGGAAACTATCACCCTATTTCTCTCCGAGCTTCACTAGCTAAACTCCAAGAAATGGTAGTGTAACCTCCATGCCACTTTTGGTAAGTTGGACATCCCCTACAAAAACAGGACTAGTACCCACATATGACATATCATTAACTTTTAGCAGAAGCTCAAGACTGGTACCACCCTTGGCATTAGAATGTACAGTTTATTTGAGTTTTGGTAACCGGGTAAGTCCACTGAGACAATTACAGTCCCTTTTCAGGGTCGACCCAGGAGTACAACATGATAAAAGCACATCTGTATAAACTGAAGGCATAACAGGTAAAGACAGTTAAGCAAGTGGAAGTAAACAATAAATTATAGTAATGTTTGATAACACACTAAAATTATATCATAAAATACAGAAAAGCAAAGAAGAACAATATTTACACAACTGTGTATACAAAATACATAAACAGCAAAACATTTCAGTTCAGAACTAGAGTAATCATAAGATTGTCAACAAAAATAGCAGAGTAATCATACAGTTGCCAACCGATAAGAGAGGGAGCAAGTGTGTAACAAGTGTAGTCATCGGTGCCTTTATAGCAGGAGCATGTAGAAGAGGCAGTGAGAAGGGAGAGCAAGCAGGTCTTGAACTCAGAAGGAGTGTGACAGGACAGGACAGAGGGGGGAAGGGAGTTCCAGTCGGTGACAGCAGCAAAGGGGAAGGACCTATGCACAAGAGCAAGCCGAGCAGTAGGCCTTTGTAGAAGTGGGAGTGTGGCAGATTTTAGTGTGCATGGGGCAATTTTGTGGCAGATGATAACTCTAAGACAAAGGGGAGTAAAAGTATGAATTTGCTTAAACACGAAACACAGGGTGGAGATTCTTAGTCTTGATTCATTGGGTAATCACCCCAGGGAGGAAAGGACTTCACAGTGGTGGTGATGGGCATTGACCCCAAGGGCAAACCTCCCCACTCCATTGTATGCTTGTGTGAGAATAGATATGGCAGCAGCACTGGTAGAGATTAGTAAAGAGCACTGTAGGTTAAGATTGGAAGGAGGGATGAGGTGGCAATCTGCTGGCAAGCTGCAGTAGTGAGAAAGGGATGAATGCGATAGAGGAGTCCTATCTTTTGGTTCAGGGATTTAATTAGCAAGGAGACATGGGTGAGTAGAGGGAGGGAGGGGTTGAGAGTGATGCCCAGGTATTTAAAAGTAGGGACAAATTCCAGAGTATCCTCATTGAGAGAGATTATATTGAGGGGGCAAGGGTACTTAGGGAGGAGGGTCTATGGGTAAATATCATGCATTTATTTTTTTTACTATTAAGGACAAGTTGTTTATGTCTAAACCACACTTCCAGTGCAGTGAAATCAGAGGCAAGTTTATGATTAATCTGGATAATGCTGGATGATGAGTGATGTAGGATAGCATTATCAGCATAGAAGTGCACAAAGGCTCCTCCAGAATGGTATGGTAAGTCATTGATAAAAAGGGGGAACAGCTAGGGGCTCCTGAGGGACTCCATGGGTTATAGGTATAAGGTCAGAGAGTGAATCAACCCATTTGACCCTCTGAGAATGACAGGTAAGATAACTTTGGAGCCAGTCGAGGGCAGCAGAATCAAGACCAAGTATCTGGAGCTGCTGGAGCAGGAGGCCATAATGTATCAGATCAAATGCTTTAGTGAGATCCATAATGACGGCTCCAGTGGCAGATCCCTGATCCATGGCTTGAGCAATATCTGAGGTCACTTTCAATAAAGCAGTAAGGGTACTATGATTCTTTCTAAACCCATATTGGAAGGGGGATAATATATTGCAGAATTTCAGGTAGTTCTAAAGGTGATTGTGAACTATGCACTCCTGAATTTTGGTAAGTGGGCATAGGATGGAGATGGGCCTAAAGTTTTTGACCACAGAGTTGGGCCCACTTTTATGCACTGGCACAATGACAGCAACTTTCCATTTATCAGGAACAGTACAGGACAGGAAGGATCTATTGAATAAGTCACAGACAGGATGGGTGAGGGCAGGAGAAGCAAACTTGAGAAACTTGGCTCAAGGGTATCGTGACCTGAAGAATTCTCAGATTTCAGATTGGACAGCAGCCACTGGTCCACTTTAAGAGTTGCCAGTTTTAGATGAAAATCAGGGTGAGCCCCAGATAGGCCGTGGTAGGAGGGGGTGGGGAGGTGAACAGACAAGATATGGAAGAGTGAGGTATATTTTCGGTGATCAGTGAAGAATTTATTAAATCCTGTGACAATAGATAGAGGGTCAGTGGGGATGGTGCCCTGGGCAGCAATAGAGCTAGGGAGTAAAGCTGTTTTAACTTTTATCAGGGAGTTGACCTGTCTCCAAAACTCCTTGGGGTTACACAGGTGTTCCATTTGTAAGGATTTGAAATGGTGTTGTTTGGCTTTCTGTAGACAGCTCTTGCATTTGTTGTGGAGCTGTCTGTAGTACTACCAATCAGATGGCAACCCACTTTTTCTGAAGGATTGCCAGGCCCAGTCCCTGGTGGACATGAGAATCCTGATATCTTTTGTAAGCCAAGGAGCCTTAATACCCCTGGACCTGCATTTTTTGAGAGGGTGATGCTTGTCAATAATTTGTGAAAGGGTAGAGATGAAAAAATCCAAGGCTTGATTAATGTCAGGAAGAGTCTTAATAGGGTTCCAGTTTGTGAGATTGATCGAGGTGAGGAAACTATTAACATCAAACCTGGTTAGGTCCCATACAAGGCAGATGCAAGGAGGCAGGTTAGGGAAGTTATTCCTCCAGACACAAATAGTAGGTGAATGGTCACTTAAACAGTCAGATAGCACACCCACTGCTTTGACCTTCAGAAGGCAGTTAGTGACCACCCAGTCAAGCAATGTATGTTTGCCAGATTCGTTATTGATATGCGTGGGCTAGGGTATGAGCTGGGATAGGATGGAGTCAGCTAACATGGACTGCAACTTATTACTAGAAGGACCTAGCCTGTCATTATTGAAATCATCACAAAGTATAAGTCCTTTGATGAGAGTCAGCCAGGTGGCAGTGAGGGTTGGGGCGCTGGATGCCACACCTCATGCCACATTGGTGATCTGTGTCCAGGAACGGATGCAGGCCACCTGGGGTCAGCAGGGGAGAGAAGGATTAAACATCCAGAGAGACTGCTCTGCTTCTCCAGGAAGGGGGAATTCTCAGCTCCAGCACCTGTTCATCCTCTGGCAGAGGCTAGGAGACAGGGGTGCTGCACTGAACATGGGGCAGAGATGAGGGTGGATGCTGAAGGTTCTCCATTAGCATCATTGCATGTCCCTCAGCTCTGAGGGACAAAACATTGCAAAAATGCCGGCTCCCTATGTATGAGCTGACTCAGGTGCCCAGTCTCTCTGGCCACCTTCAGTTCCACCTCCGGCTATCCCGGGTATGAGGGACTGGGGTACTGGAGCAGGGCGAGACCATTTGTGGGGCTAGAGGAGTCTGGCAGCAAAAAGAAGAATTAAAAAAAAAGATCATGATGAGAGAGGTTGGCAAGAGAGGTCAGAAAAGGTGATAAACCTACTGAAGCAACATCAGGTGGGAGGTAGGTGCACCCAATGTTGAACTTCTTGACCTTACCAAGAGTTAGTTATAAATAAGGCTTCCATTGTAGTGGGTATGGGATCAGGTGTAGCGAGTTCTCTGACATCCAGTTCAAGTCAGGTGTAGAGAAGCACACCTCCGGCCCTTTTGTCCAGTCTATCTTTCCTAAAGCAGTTATATCCAGGTAGAGTCACCTCATTCTGCTTGATATCTGGATTAAGCCAGGATTCAGAGATACATACAATATCAGGGTCATTCTGAATAACCCAAGCTTCTAATGCAGTCATTTTCTGTTGTATACTACAGATGCTCATATGCACTATTTTTAGGCATTTGGGGTATGGAGGGTTAGAAATAACAGAAATAGGAGTGAAAGTGGGACTAAGGTACCAGGGGTTAATCTCAATATCCCTGGCATATACCAATAGTGGGAGGACCATGGCACGGATCCACGCAGAGGTACATTGCAGTCTCAAGGACAATAATAAAGGGACATAGGGACTTGTGCAGATGTTTATGGAGCCAAAACCCAAGAAGAGCAGCACCTGGTTGAGGGAGACAAGGGATGAGAAACATAAACTTAGGGGCAGGCTAGACAGGACATGGGAGGGAAGAGTTGCAAGACAATGGAGGGGGTGGTAAGGATAAAGCAATGAGCTGGTCTGCACAGCAGAAGTGGACAATGTACATCAAAGCAGCTAGACAGCCTAAGCAACCTGTGTTTTGTGGTGCTAGAGATCTTGGATACTAAAGGATGTAGAGAAACAGTGAGATAAGTAGGTTAGGTATGCCCTCAGCTCAAAAGGGGAGAGTAGAGTCCAAACAACTGAGCAAAGTTAGTAAGATTAGGTCACATGGATACAGAGCTATGGCAGAGGTTAGAGAGTGCCACCGAGTGAAAGCAAAATAAAGGGTGGGGTTAATGAGTTAAAAAAGTTGCAAGGAACCTTAGTGGAGCAATCCTTAGGTGATCAGCAGTGTATCAACAGTATGGGGGGGGGTACAAGAGCTACAAAATGAACCTCTGTAACTACAACCAGGTCCAGGGTAGGTGATGCAAGGTGTATGCTAGCCCTGAACTGTTGAGGGTGTCCCAGTAATTCCACACAGACACAAGGATTTGAATATCCAGAGCAGCAACTGGGATTTTGCAGTATGGCTTTATTAAACAGATGTTACTAAAGCATCAATGGACCCCCACAGATCGGTCATGGCAAACAGGTAAAAAATTCCAAAATTCTCCTTGCTGGGCAGTGCAGTTCTCCAGAGAAACCACACTTCCTTTCTTTTCCCATAGTGTATGCACTCGGACTGTGCCACACGCACAAACACATCTCCACTTTCCCAGAGTGTATTTCTGTGGAACTGGGCTACACACTCAAAACATCTTCTTTTCCAAATAGGTATATACGTGTGGATCCATACCACACACCTGAATCTGCAGCATTAGCCCTTTGCTCAGGTAAAATTGGTGCCCTTCCATGAACCAGTTAGCCCTGCCTTGTAAACTTCCAGATGGTGTTCCTCCCTCTCTTTGCCCCAACTGGCAGTCTCTGCCATTCCTTTAGGGGTACACCCCAGAAGCCTCTATTCCCCACTGAAGTGCTAAAGACTCAACTTTACTGTATTTCACACACTTGGATGAACACTCTACTTTACTTCACTCACTTGGGTGAACTAGGGGCACTGACAGGTGTGACCTAGCCCTATCTATTGGCACACACACCCCAGTACAACCCCTTAATTGGAGAACATGTCTCCCAAACAGTACTCACAGGACAGTTGCTCCTTCTTCTAGGAATGGAGAACAACTAGAAGACACCTTTTCCCTTGGTAGCTTGTCAGAACCAGTGTCTCACAAAGTCCTTTTCAAAGGCAGCTGTAAAACACAAGGACCTTCAGGGGATTGCCCTTTGGATCCACTGACTAGCAATCTCTTTCACTCCTACTGGAGTGAAAATCTGGATAACCAGCTGAAGAAAGATCTCCACCACTTTACTGGGAGCTGGTGATTGTAATCCAAACTAGAGTGAGAAATCCAGGGCCCTAGACACAGAGTCCACTGGCAGAGCTCCTGCCACTCTCGCTACCACCACTAAAACTAACTGAACATTCTAAAACTGCCCAGAGCAGCTGTACACAGAAAAAGGTTATGCTGCTGCAAGAGTTCCAAATGACATAATCATTTTTCCCTCAGGCTAGCTGAGTAAACAATGATGTTATTGTGTAAAAAGCCCCTAATGAGCTCCTTACCAGCTGCCTGTTCTGCCTGCCTTACACTATCACTAATAGGATTCTAGTAACCTCAGGGGACTGAGTGGTTACACTAGTTTTATCTCAGCTCTCTGACTTCCTTGACTCCTCCTTCTTCCTGTCTTCTTTCCTGTCTGGCTCTTGGAAAGGCCATTCTACAGTCTTTTTCCTCCTGTGTGCCACTGACTTCATCCTGAAGGGAATGGATAAGGATCATGTATCGGCCACCATTTTAGGTAACCTGACCAAGGTGTTTGATTCTTTGCCCATCCTCTTTCCTTCATAAGTTGGGGTGTGTTGGGCTCTAAGCATCAGCAGTGAACTGGTTCTGCTCCTACCTTTCTGGTCATAGCCATCCTGTCCAGGTCAAAGAATCCATGTTGGCTCCCCTTCCAATAACCTCTGGAGTGTCCCAAAGCTCAATTCTGGGCCCTATCTTCTGCTATGTTTCTTCTGAGTGTCCTCTCCTTAGTCTGTGTCTCAGATAATGTACATTGATGACACAATCCTTTATGCCTGCAGATCCTTCATCCCCTAGTTGGAACAGTTCCTAGAACATGACTTTTATAATGTCCAGTGCTGGTTGTGCACAAACCAGTTCTCAATGAACACCAAAAAAAAAAACTGTATCCATGCTGTTTGATTCACACCATAGACTTAGTAGACTTGGCCAGACCCCCATCCTCTCTACCCTTGATGGCACTCCCATTGGGTCAGTCCTCTGTTTCAAGTACTTTGGGGAGGCTTGATAGTCATCCTCACTTTTCAGTCTTACTGATGCCATTCCAAGAAACTAAGCTCCAAACAATGTGCCATTTACAGGAACAAATCCTGCCTTCCACTCACCAGTTCAGTGTGAGATTGTTCTCACCCCTCGGTCACCTGGTCCAGCCTCTCCAATTTTTTCTTCATTCCCAGTGCTTTTCCAAGATTGCCTGATACCTTTATAAGTTTCATATTTATTGCACTCACTTGTTTTAGAGTTTGTTTTATTTTTATTTATTTTATTTTTGCCCACTCTTTTAAGGGGTCATGTTTTGTTGTAACCCATTGTGCCACTTGGGATTTTGCCCTATTACAATTAGTAGTAGCTTCAGTTATTACATTTGACTGACTGCAGTATCAGATTGCTTCCATGTCAAGTACTGTGTTTTTATTTATTTATTTATTTCAGTTTCAAATTACAACATTTGAGATGAGAGGCTCCTTTACAAAGGTTCCAAGTCAAGTCAGGACAATACAAGTACAAAGGACATACAATATTACTACTGGCATTGTTAAAGTTCCACTCTGGTTCCCTTTTCCCAGGTCATGCCTGGAAACTACAGTAATCTTCACTCAGTGCACCTTTCCTGGTCACCAATTTTCAAAGAAAATAAATGATTATGGTTATATAATTTGCTGTTACTTTTGTTATTCTCTGTAATGCAACACTGTTTACAATACAATCTTTCCAACTGTATTTACTGTGCTAATAAATTGCTTGATTGTCTGTCATATACATAATACCAGTTATCCACTGTATTTCAACACTATTTACAATGCCAAGTTCCACTGTTTATATTGTACAAAGGTCTGGCTTCACTATATGTATGTCTCGATGTATGTATGTATGTATATATGCATGTATGTATGTATGTATGAAAGTTATATATGTAAATCGCTATACCCTTTCCCCACAATGCACTGGGAGATGAACAACTTGTTGTTCAGTGTGCTTTTCCTGGTGAAACATTTCAATAAGTAAATATAATTATACTCTGTTGCTTCTCTTTTAGCCAGTCAGGTTGCTACATTGATCTTACATACTATATGTTATAATATGGAATACTAGCAAATCTGAAATACTTTACAGCTGATTGCTTATCCAGAATACCTCTGCCATACAGCTCAGATGACTGGCATTTAAAAGTGGTCATAAGGACAATGATAATAATTGTAATGTTCTGTTTCTGTCTTTACCAGATAATGATGTCTGCTGTTATTTTGTTAGTTTATTTTTTTTACCAAGAATAAACATATGACAGTACTGTATACATTTTTTTTTGCCATGGATAAACAATTGATGTATTGTATTCACATCTTATATGAGAGGCTGGGGGAAAGGTACCAGTCGTAATAACAAGTCACTTAAAATTCTCAATCAAACTAAAGTTGTACTATAATGACTGAGAAACAATTATAGCCTCCCTTAAATGAATCATATACATTGGATTGCACTTAGCATGATAATGTGTCAAGCATTTGGAAGAGTTTTTGGAGTGGAAAGGTTTTATCTGCAGATTAATACTTTACCCTTGTCAGACAACAGATATCAGAAAAAATGGCCAAAATACAAATATATCTCATTGGTACTAATTGCATTTCAGGATGCATGAGAGATAAACTCTCCACACACAAGGACATAGTGCTATGTAGAGCACGTTATTCCACCAACCTCATTATAGATAAATGTTATCAGCATTGCACATGAAGGACATCAGGGCATGATACTAAGCAAATACAGAATATGCTAACAATACTGGTGGCCAGCAGTGGATATCTAAGTAGGAAAGTAGGGGAAAGAATTTTGGTTTTAAATAGTGTCTTTCATATGTACCATATCCTAAAAGAGTCTACACACTATTGACAGTTGTAGTAGTCAGTAGACATAGATAGGAAGGTTACAACCAAAGAGAAAAAGAGAGAGAAGGAGAGATGGTGGTGGTATCTGCACTGCTCATTTTAAAGAATATTCACCTCTGGGCCAGAAGATTGTTGACTGTAGTTCCACAGCATGACTTGATCCCAAACTCCAAATGTTGAACACTCTAATGCAGTACTTGAGAAAGGGGTCGCACTGTTCAGCATTGTGGAGGGGTTGTGGGATAACAGATGGACCAAACACTGAACTTCAGGTTCAACACACAATCTCTGTGTGATGTTTATTCAAAATACAGGAAATAAGCTTCAGTAATGTCATATTTCTTCTTCAGTACATCAGTTTGCAGCAACAGACTATAAATGTAATTTCTCTGCACTGAGCCAGAAACTACTGACACTGATATCTGATCTAATCACTTTTCAGGGAAAACCCTTCATCCCTATGTGGGCCTTGTTTGCTTGCTTGGGTAGTGGGGGCTCAAAAAAAAACAAAACAAAACAAGCTATAGACAAAGAACCTCAATGCAGAATCACTGAAAAGAGGGTCACCCCCCAAAGGGCACTGGCAACAAATCAAATTTCAAAGAAATACAGCATCACACATACTTCCATAATGCAAAGCATCATGTGATATATGCAAATCACCAAAGAAACAGAAACATAGAAGTTGATGGCAGATAAGGACCACAATGCCCATCCAGTCTGCCCATTTCTTTTTCTACCTTATAAATGTGCTGTCAACCTTTGCTCTGTCAGTGGCCTATCTATTCATACTCATCTGTATTGCTCCCTTATGCCTATCCCATGCCTGTTTGAAGCCCTACACTGTATTCATAGCCATCACTTCCTGAGGTAGGCCGTTTCATGCATCCACCACCCTTTCTGTGAAAAATAATTTTCGCACATTCACCCTTAATCGGCTTCCCTCTAATCTCATACTGTGTCCTCTTGTCCTGCTATTTTTCTTATATTTAAATGTTAGACTCTTTCACCTTGTTAATGCCCTTAAGATGTTTGAATGTTTCGATCATATCACCTCTCTCCTTCCTTTGCTCAAGGGTATACATATTGAGCTCCTTTAATCTGTCCTCATATGTCTTCTGATGCAGTCCCTGCACCATTTTGTTTGCCCTTCTCTGGACTTCCTCAATTTGGTTAATGTCCTTGTGAAGGTGTGGCCTCCAGTATTACATGTAGTACTCCAGATGGGGTCTAACCAGTGTCTTGTAAAGAGGGATTATTACCTCCCTCTTACGACTTGTGATACCCCTACTAACACACCCTAACATCCCCCTAGCCTTACCTACTGCTTTAGAGGTCTGCTTGAATGATTTCAAGTCATCAGTGATGATGATGCCCAAGTCTCTTTCTTTCTTTGTGACTGCCAGCAACTCTCCTCCCAGCCTATAGGTGGCTTCAGGGTTTCTCTTCCCTATGTGCATGATCTTGCACTTCTTTGCATTAAATCCCAGCTGGTACGCTTCTGACCATTTTGCTAGTTTATCCAGATCTCTTCTTATTCTGCCCACCCCATCTGGATCATCTACTCTGTTGCAGATCTTGGTGTCATCTGCAAACAGACAAACCTTACACTCTAGTCCATCTGCAATGCCACTAATGAAGATATTGAAAAGGACTGGCCCCAGGACTGATCCCTGAGGTACCGCACTTGTGACTTGCATCTCTTCTGACTGTATACCATTTACCACCACTCTCTGTTTTCTGCCTGTCAACCAGTTTGCCACCCAGTTGACCAACTTCTGACCCACCCAGCCTACCCAGCTTATTTATCAATCTTCTATGTGGAACAGTGTTGAAAGCTTTGCTGAAGTCAAGGTAGGTGACATCAACTGCTCCCCCTTGGTCCACCACTCTGGTTACCCAGTCAAAGAAATCTATGAGATTAGTTGGACAGGACCTTCCTTTTGTAAAACCATGCTGTCTTGGATCCTGTGCCCCTATGTATTCCAGGTGTTGCACTGTCCTTTCCTTAAGAAGTGCCTCCATAAGCTTGCCCACTACTGAGGTAAGACTGACTGGTCTGTAGTTCCCTGCCTCCTCCCTGCTACCACTCTTGTGGAGTGGAATCACATGAGCCCTTCTCCAGTCTTCTGTGACCTCTCTTGTGCTCAGAGACTCACTAAACAGTTCTGCTAATGGCTCTGCTAGTTCCAGCCTTAGCTCCTTAAGTACCCTGGGATGTATGCCATCAGGTCCCATTGCCTTGTCCACCCTGAGTTTAGTGAGCTCTTGTAGGACCTTTTCTTTTGTGAAGGGAGCAGTGCTCACCTCACTCTCCCTGTGTCCATGGTGATGAGCTGTGGGCCCTGCCTACCTTCTCTTCAGTAAATACTGAGCAAAAGTATCTATTTAGGATAGATGCTTTTACAGGGTCCTCCTCCTCCTCACATGCCCCCTTTTCTCCTTTGAGCTTAGCAATACCCCCTCTGGACTTTCTCCTTTCACTAATGTATCTATAGAAAGTCTTGTCACCTTCTTTTACTGTTTGTGTTAGTGTTTCCTCAGTTTGGGACTTTGCCTGCCTTACTGCCTTCCCTGCTTCCCTTATGGCAGTTTGGTATGCCTCCCTATCTTCATCCCACTGTGTTCCCTTATATTTCCTGAAGGCAAGCCTTTTGGCTCTGACCTTTTCTGCTACTGTATTTGAGAATCAAAGTGGTTTCCATCTTCTTTTGCACTTCCTTTTCTGTCTAACACAATGGGATGTTGCTTCAAGTATTGCATCCTTAATGCTTGCCCATTTTACCTGTACCCCCTCACCTGTGTTTCTTTTTGCCAGGGCTAGCTTAACTCTGTTGGCCATCTTATCAAAGTCAGCTCCTCTGAAGTCCCATATTTTTGCCTTGGAATGGGATAAGTTAGATGTAGTGGCCAAATTGAACCATAACATGTGATGGTCACCGGCTCCCAGGTGACTTTCCACCTGGAGATCTGTGATCCTTTCCCTGTTAGTCAGTACTAGATATAGGATAGCTCTGTCTCCTGTGGGTTGTTGTAACAGTTGTTTGAGGCCCTCCTCCTGCAGGGAATCCACCATGTGTTTAGTTCTGGCAGATGTTCCTGCTGGTCTTAACCAATATGTATCCGGCATGTTGAAGACTCCCATTAGCAGAACCTCCCCTTTAGCTGTCATGTTTTGTATATCTTCTAACAGTAATGTGTCTATGTCCTCCCCCTGGTCTGGGGGCCTGTTAACAACCCCAGTTCTTAGGGCTGTCCCATTTCCTGCTTCCAGGGTGACCCACAGTTCTTCTGGCTCCTTATGTGTATTCTGAATTTCTGTAGCTTTGATATTTTCATTGACATACAGAGCCACTCCACCACCCCTTTTTTCACCTCAGTCTCATCTGAACAGCACATAGCCAGATACTGAAGTCTCCCAAGTGTGGTTACTGGTAAACCACGAAGAATTTCAGACTGACTTGTTCAGTTTACAGCAGTTTACATGCATTTTAAATAGCACAATCAAGTTAATTTCTATAATAGTCATCTAGCACTTTTTTACCATTATCAAAAACACCTAGTGCCATGGTATTTTCAACTTTTGCAGGTTACATAAACACAAGATATATACATCAAGGCCTTTTATGACATAGTGCTATTACAAACTGAATCCAACAATGATAAACACAACCTATTTTACATACGCTTGGAGGTCACCACAATAAGCTCCCTGTATGAGTACCTGAGAGAGGAAAAAGAATATTAAAGAGGACACTATAGCATAGTCAAGAAAGGAAAGGGGTGCCCATAGGTGGCCAACCTTATGGACTAGAAATTGTAATGGATAGAGTAGGTTAAGAAAATAAAAGAACTGTTGCATCAGATTTAAGACAAGGTCAGTCCTCATGAGTGGCAGGAGCCTCCTGTCACACATCCCCCACCTTAAGAGTGAGGCAGTTATTGCAGACTGCTTATCAACTTCCTGTCCCAGGAAGATATGGAGCTTCCACCCATCCATCTTCAGAAGCCCACTCTCAGGGTCCCTATTAACTATAAACATTCTATCAAAACATAGTGGATATCATCATTCTTTACCCTGAGGCACGCCTGTACTCTTCAAAGCCGACCGCGAACTGAGGAAATGCCAGTAAGCTGTATAATGGGATAGATAGGGATTTTTGAACTTTGTTGCATATCTCAGGCACTTTTTGGAATTTTTGCACCAAATTTTCAACATGGGGTTTTTGGGACCCCTGCTCATGAATTCTTGCACTGTCATGGCGTTACTCAGGCCCAAAGGGTGATTTCGCAGCCACTGTGCAAAATCACCTTTCCAGAATGATTAACGAAACGACACTGCCAGTGTTCATAAGGTGGGCTATCAAAAGCCTATTTTGAAAATTTGGTGAAAAAATTCCTAAAATTACTGTTTTATGATAATGCGTTAGCGTCCTACATGCGCTCGTAAGTTGCGAAATTTCAATATTTTCACTCCAGATTTTCAACATTGCCATTTTACCACACCTCCTTATGAGCAGTACAGCTGTCATTTTTCACATCTCACCCAAAACGTGTTTCCGCCCATGTAGTGCACAATGGCGCAGTTGGTGTGCGAAATCAATGTACGGGACACATTAAGAAAATCACAGTGACACTGTTCATGAGCAGAGGTCTTAAAATGGCTATTTTGAAAATTTGGTGAAAAAATTCCTAAAAATGACTGTTTTATGAGCGTGCGTTGCAGAGTTCATATGCCGCTCGTAAGTTCACAAATTTTCAATATTTTCACTCCAGATTTTCAACATTGCCATTTTACCACACCTCCTTATGAGCAGTACAGTTGTCATTTTTCACATCTCACCCACAACGTGTTTCTGCCCATGTAGCGCACAATGGCGCAGTCGGTGTGCGAAATCAATGTATAGGACACGTTAAGAAAATCACAGTGACACTGGTCATGAGCAGAGGTGTTAAAATGGCTATGTTGAAAATTTGGTGAAAAAATTCCCCAAAATGACTGTTTTAGGAGCGCACGTTGTGCAGTTCCTAAGAACGCTGGCAAGTTTGCGAATTTGTAATATTTGCACACCAGATTTTCAACAGTGCCATTTTACTGCACTTCCTTATGAGCAGTGCAGCTACCATTTTTCACATCTTGCCCAAAATGTGTTTCCGCACATGTAGCGCACAATGGTACACTCGGTTTGCGAAAACAATGTTTGGGACAGATTAAGAAAATCACAGTGACACTGGTCATGAGCAGAGGTCTTAAAATGGCTATGTTGAAAATTTGGTGACAAAACTCCATAAAATGACTGTATGTTATGAGTGAGCATTGCAGTTTCCACGCACCTCGTAGGTTCATGAATTTGTAATATTTTCAGTCCAGATTTTCACCAGTGGCATTTTCCACACCTCCTTATGAACAGTACAGCTGTTATTTTCCACAACATGGCGAAATGTGTTTCACACTTTCAGTGCAGAGATCGTGGTGCTGTGGGAAATCATTGTTCGGGACAGATAAAGAAAATCACATGACACTGTTCATGATCGGAGGTCCCAAAATGCCTGTGTTAACAATCTACTGTAAAAAAAATCCCAAACTAGTTACATTACGGGTGTCGTTGCACAGTTTCTCATGCGCTCGTGGCTTCACCAGTTTTTAAGATTTCACAGCAGATTTTCAACATTGCCATTTTACACCTCCCCATGAACAGTACCGCTGTCATTTTCACATCCTGTTCGAATGTGTTTTTGCACCTGTGGTGCAAATGCCATAGTCGCTGTGCAAAAGCAGTTTTCGGCTAACAAACTGATATTGCCACTGTTCATGAGGTGGGGTCTGGAAAAACCATGTTGAAAATTTGGGTGAAGATACAATGAATGCCTGGGCGTTAGGGTTTCCGACCATAACGCCCACCCTGTAAGTATGACAGGCACCAGGGGTGTGACTTGGGATTCTTGCCTGTCATGCTCATACCATCCACCCCACCCACACCCTGCAGCCAGTGAGTGGCATCAAGGTGTGCCTCGGACTCTTGAGACCCAAGCTTCACCCCATTCTCCTATACCGCACCCATCTCGCCGTATTTCCTTATGGATAGGGAGGTGCGCGCAGGAACCAAAGACCCCAGGCACACGTGACACTTGTCAGTGTCAGCAGGGTAGGGTGTGGTGAAATGGCGTGGTCGTTATGCCTGACGACCCAAAGGCACACCCCAATGCCTGCCATTCTCTGCAGGGTGGTGGTGGGGTTGGCTTCAGTTCAATACTTCGCTGCCATTCCTATTATGCAGCTCTGTAACTTCTACACTACCAATGCCAGTGCCAGCAAGCAAACATTCAGCATTGACAAATGCTTGTTCTATATAATCTGGTGTTAATAGTATCGGATATTTGAAAAAACTGCCACAAAGCTTCTGAAGAAGGACCTGGTTCGTTCAAATGCTAGAGCACTTTGTTCTTTTCTGTAACATCCATGTTGGTCCAATAAAAAGGTATCAAATCATTTGTTTCTGGATCTGTTCCTGCTACAGCTTGCACTGTATTTCTTCTCTCTAGCAATATGCAGCATGTACCATTAGTTTGTGCCCTTAAAGTTATTCCTTATGAATGCTATGACAAGTAACTTATTCTCTATGACAAGAAATCCATATACTCAATGACAGTCTCAAACATATGTGATCCCCCACCCACGCACGTGCACAGATAACCTTTGAAAAGTTCCTCCCCTTTTCCCCATAATGTTCACCCACCAATTGTGGGAGGTAGCCTTTGAGACACTCCATTTCTTACAACTTGGGTATATAGGTCCACCTGATAGGCTTTTGATGCACATGTGATTCTTATGAATGAAATTCAAGCCCCCTTCCTCTGCACTCTTTCCACCAGGTCCAGTTTCATATGAGCATCGGAAGAGGCTGCAGCACTGTATCATAGATCCAAATACTTCTCATACAGATCACCGTTGCAAACCACCAAATAGCCTCAGGTAAGAGGACACCTTATGCATGGGCTTGTGACCTAACATTGTGGGAGTAGGTTATTTACTAACATCTAATACTAAGCACTATTAAGGATGACTTTAACCTTATGTGCTTGCCTCTCATTTAGGGGGGAAAGAAGCAAGTTATTGCAGTGGATGGCAATATAGGAAAGAAGTATGACTTCAAGGCAGGCCACATTTAGAATCTAGACTAATATCAGTGATCTGCAGACAAAATTCATTCCAAGATTAGAAGGCATAGGAATACTCATGTTTGAATTAAGCCACTGGGCTAAGACACTCCTACTAGACTGAACTGGCCTGATTGTGACCCCTTCAGTAGCATTTACACTGCTTGATGTGCTCAGCCACACACTGGGCTCCCCTAATCAGTGAGGCTCAGTTGTGGGAGCCACAAACTGTCCTCCCTGCAGACCCTGCTAGCACTTGCACAGAATCCCCAGCAGCATAAACAGTGCTCACATCATGCAAAGCAGTTCAGAAAGATTGCAAACAGGTTCAAATGGCACACAAAAGAATAAATGGTTGCTTCTTGGCACTTACACACAATTCCTGAGCAAGGAGTGATGCCAAGACAGTTAGATGGCATTTGCACCACCTAAGAATTTTATCACCTTTTTTCTGCATGCCACAATCACAGTTTATGGCCATTTGTTCTGCCTGTCCCGCTCAGACATTCACTCCTGCTGCTCTTGGGTCACACTCCATTGAAGGACCTGGCAGATGGACCCACATGTGCAGCAAAAACAGGACTTACAGGGACAGGAGACACCTCTATCAAGAAAACAAGAACTCTAATTTTTGTCACTCACATAACACAGGCAACAACACCAGAGGCAATTACCGAGGCTGAAGTTCCACCAACATATGATGGTTCAACAATAGCTACAAGGCCAAACAGCAGTCTAAACAATGACTGCAACATACAGCAGCTCAATGCATCCCTCCATAGAAGTGCTGTTATTACAATTCTCCCACATATGCGGAGTGATGACTCAAGTCAAGTGAGTGCCAGAAGTTGTCAGCAAGGGTTACGCAATAGAGTTCTCTCATGTACCTATCACAAACAGACTGATGATATGCTCCATCTTAAGAAGGAGAGCACAACCAAAACACATAGATCAACTCATTCAAAAACTGCTGGATGACTAGGCAATAGCTGATGTCCCACAGGAAGACAGGGAGAAAGGATATACTCCATAATGTTCACAGTGCTAGAAAAGACAGGTGATCTTTGCTGGTTCTTGGACCTACAGTTCTTGAACCACTCAGTGCAGTACAAACCATTCAAATGGAGACCCTCAGGTCAATCACAATGGTCATTCAGCCAGGGGACTACCTGACATCAGTAGACATGAAAGATGCCTGTCTGCACATCCCCGTCAAACCTTCGCATCACAAGTTCTTCTGATTCTGCATACTAGGCAAACACTGTCAGTACCAGGCACCGCCATGTGAATTGGCTTCAGTCCCCAGAGTGTTCATGAAAGTGACCGTAGTACTGGTAGTGAAGATGAGGGAGAGTGGTACATAGGTGATCCCTTACCTGGATGACTGATTAATATGAACCAGGTTCATCACTGAGTCCTGCTCACAGACATAGACAGTCATACAATGCCTAGAAAGTCATGGTTTGTTTATAAATTGTCCCAAGAGCTGTCTGGTGCCCAGTGAGGTAATTGAGCACCAGGGAAAGCTCATAGACACAGGAAGGGGGCAAGTAAGACCATCAGAGAAAAGGGTCAACACAATCATCACACAGACAGAAGCCTTATTAAGCATGGTTGATCCAACACTGGAACAAGTCGTAGAACTCCTAGGCTGTATGGCATTGTGCATTGACTTAGTCCCATGGGCCAGGTGGAACATGCAGCCACTCATGCTTATGGCCATACAGCAGGGGGCACAGGTGGAATATGAAATGTCGGCCCCACTGCATGTAACTCCAAAGGTGAGATCTTTGCTACAGTGGTGAATGACAAGAGACAACTTAACCACAGGCATGCCACTGGACATTCAGAATTCCCACATTTGTGACCAGGGCACAGCTGATCTGGATGCAGGACATACAGAAAACCCTTGCAGCTGACTCCCAAGAGACAGTACTTATGCAGCAGTTCATACAAATTACAAGGTATCTGGCAGTCGACTCCCTGAAGATAAATTCCAGGGCAGCAGTGTTCATAAATAGAGCAAGGAGAGCAATATGGCTATGGGGTGCTGACAGTGAGTCAAAGGTGATGCTCAACAAGCTGCCATTCAGGGGTACCCATGTGTTCGGCAAGGTCTGCAGAGATACCTTAAGGGATAAAGAAGGGCACAGAGGCAAGATGGTAACCCAGGCTCCACCTACCTTCCAGTGAGACAATGCTTCTGCAGAAACAAGACTTACAGGGACTGGGGACACTCTTATCAAGGGAAAAAGAACTCTAATTTTTGTCCCTCACATGACACAGGCAACTACAAGACCAGCAGAAATTCCTGAGGCTGAAGTTCTACCAATAGACAATGGTTAAAAAACAGCTACAAGGCAAAACAGCAGTCTAAACAATGACTACAGCATACAGCAGTCCAATGTAACACATCTTTCCATAGGAGAATGACTATTACAATTTGCCCACATATGGGGGGAGACAACTCAAGACAAGTGGGTGCTAGAAATCATCAGCAAGAGTTACACAACAGAGTTCTCCCATGTACCTATCAAAAACAGACTAGTGATATCCCCCTTCTCAAGAAGGAGAGCACAACCAAAACAGATAGAGCAAATCATTCAACAACTGCTGGATGAAAAGGCAATAGAGGAGGCCCCACTGGAATACAGGGGAGAAGGGATACACTCCATATTCTTCACAATGCCAAAAAAAACAGGGGATCTTTGTCCAATCTTGGACCTAAAATTCTTGAACCACTCAGTGCAGTACAAACCATTCAAAATGGAGACCATCAGGTCAACCATTTGGGTTATTCAGCTAGGGTACTACCTATCACCAGCTGACATGAAAGACGCCTGTCTTTACATCCCCATCAGACCATCACATCACAGATTCCTCCAATTCTGCATCCCAGGAAAACACTATCAGTACCAGGCACAGCCATTCAGACTGGCTTCAGCCTCCAGAGTGTTCATGAAAGTGACCGTAGTGCTGGCAGCAAAAATGAGAGAGTGGGGCATACAGGTGATCCCTTACCTGGACAACTGGTTAACACACGCCAGGTATATCAATGAGTCCCGCTCACAGTCAGAGGCAGTCATACAATGCCTAGAAAGTCATAGATGGATCATAGATTATCCCAAGAGCTGTGTAGTGCCCATTGAGGTCATAGAAGACCTGGAGACACTCATAGACACAGGAAGGGGGCAGGTAAGTCTGTCGGAGAAAAGGGTCAACACCATCATCACACAGAAAGAAGCCTTAATAAGGATGGCCAATCTGATGTTGGAACAAGTCGTACAACTCCTAAGTTTGATGGTGTTGTACATTGATTTAGTCCCATTGGCCAGGTGGAACATGCAACCACTCATAATTATGGCCATTCAGCATAGGGTGCAGCTGGAATATGAGATGTCGGCTACACTGCATGTCACTCCAAAAGTACGATTGTTGCGACAGTAGAGGATGATAAGAGACAACTTAAACAAAAACATGCCCCTGGACATTCAGAATGACGTTGTCATAGACAGAGGTGCCAGCTTGAGGGGATGGGGGGGCTTCAGCAGGTCAACACAGCGCAAGGAACATTGTTGCCTAGGGAGTCGAAACTATTGATCAGCATCTTGGAAATGAGAGTGATACTCCGGGTTCTGGTACATTTCAGTACCATGATCAGGGTCAAGAATGTGTTAATCCACCCAGACAATAGGGTCACAGTGGTGTACCCAGTAAAACAAGGTGGAACTAGGAGCATAAGAATGTTGCAGGAAACAGCCAAACTGTTTGCATGGACACAGAAACACCTGTCTCACATTACAGCAGTTCACCTGGTAGGGAAAACTGAATACAACAGCAAACTGCTTCATCAGGCTGCAAATACTCCCCAGGGAATGGCAGATACACCTTTTGCGATGGTCAGCAGGAGCAGAGAGCCAGTACAGATAGTTCTCATGGCCACTCAAGCACACACACACAAACCACAACATTCTTTTTGAGGTTCAGAGACAGCAAATCATGTTGGGGTGGACACACTGTCTGTGGAGTGGAGATTCAACAGGGCCTACATATTCCCCTAAGCCCATTGATCCATCAAGAGCTTAGGAAAATCAGACAAACAGAAACAACAGTAATACTGATCGCCCTCTAATAGCACCACATAGCATGGCTTGTAACTGTTGTGGCGGACTACCTGGACTTTCTCAACAGAGGCCGGTGATAACCCAAACCCACGGACCATGAAACTAACCAACTAGCTCCTGAGAGGGAAAAACTGCTAAACACCCTACACAATTATAAGAGCACTACAATAAAAATGGCAGTAAGAAACGTGTGGTCTATACCGTGCCACCACAGACAGCGACAGAGGAAAAAGCATGCTTTGCATTAAGTGCTCCGCAGGTCACTGTCTGAGGTACTAGATGCAGGAGCAAGGGAAAGGAAGTGAGAAGCCTGGCTGAGCTGCTCCTGTGGTGTGGAGTGCTAGTACATGAGCGACAGGGATGGTGGTGGAGGCCAGGGTTCTAATCCTGGTCTCCCAAATTTTATCCTCCCCCCTCCAATAACCTAGCTCTGACTCAGAGTTGATTATTTTAATAACAACACATTGTAACAGTGGTAGCGCTCGCATATCACACTTGCGATCGCTACCACTGGTGTTGTGTTTACTAGCGGCATTGTGTACTGCAGCTATTCTGATCAGAGCTGTATGGACGGTGCTATTCTTGACAGTGCTGTCCATGCAGATGCTGATCTGACCTAGTGCCCTAAAAAACAGCTATCACCCCAAAGTTATAGATACCATGTTGTTGTCTAGAAGAGGATTGACAACCTCTACATACTCCAGACAATGGCTAATATTTTCTGCATGGAGCCCCTTAGAAAAGATAAATTCATTCATGGCCTTAATTGTGGACATATTACTTTACTTACAGGGTGGCACAAACAAGGGTCTGTTGCCAGCATCTCTGAGAGTACAGCTAGCAGCCATAGGTTCAGCTAGGGGGCAGATTGGAAGCTGTAAATCAGGAGCATACACAGATGTTTTCTAGTTTTAGAAAGTGGCAAACAACATTCTCTCCAGACATACAGAAATGACTGCACCATGGGACCTTAACCTGGTGCTGAAAGCCATGAATGCTCACCCATTCAAACCTCTGCCATTAATGGATCTGAAGTGGTTGAACCTAAAGACTGTTTTCATTGTGGTAATTTGTTCAGCCACACAGACAAGTGAGCAGCAAGCTCTCTCCTGCAGAGAACAGTACCTAGTATTTCACAAGGACAGGGTATCATTAAAAACAATTCCTTCTTTCACACCTGAGGTCTCATCAGATTTTTATAGGATGCAAACAATAGAGTTGCCAGCCTCCATGCCATCATTAAACAAGGAAGACGATCTAGCTCTCCAGATGCTAGTCATGAAGTGGGTACTGGCAACATACATCAATCACACAGATCACTTCAGGAAATTGGATAGACTGTTTATGGTCATGCAAGGCTGCCAGGAAGTCGTCCCAGCATCCAGACTGACTATAGCTAGATGGTGTAAGTGGGCCATTCAGAGGGCATATAAAGCAACTGGCAGTCTGCCACTACATGATTTTAAGCGGCAGTCTACTGGGACAGTGCCCACATCCTGAACCAAGAGGAATATGGCAACAATGGAAGAAATCTGTGCAGCTGCCACATGAGTGCCCATACACACATTCACAAGATACTATAGACTGGATATTATACAACAAAGAAGAATTCATGCCATTCTGTGTTACAGGCAGTTCTGTCCCTACATCAGGGTCCAATTCCAGACTCCTCCACCCTGAAGGAATGGGATACAGCTTTTTAGAACCTAAGTTGTTAAGAAATGGAGTGCCTAAGAGGCTATCCCCCACCCACACAGGTAGTTTACTCACTTTGTAAAGGTGATTGTAGGCATTAATTTTCTGAAGCGCACCACAGCCCACACAAAAGAAACAGGACATGAATGGAGAGGGACTCATCAAAGTTATCAACCAGCATGCCATACGGACCAGTAGCAACTACAGTGTAATGTGGGCAGGTAATAAGAACAGAACTCATTTACATTATAGTTATGCCTGTTATTGGGTCACAAGTTTCCTTGTCCTAATCAATTTTATTGCAGATGACAAGCTTTGGAAGGAATCATAATGGCCCTGGTGGGCTGAGTGCAGGGGAAGGGGCTTGAATTTCATTCCAAGAGTCACTTGTGCAATGACAGTCTATCAGGTGGCCCTATACTATATATCCAAGCTGTAAGAAATGGAGTGCATCAGAGGATTACACCCATAGTCACCTTTACCAGATAAGTAAACTACCACTGATGGTCACTGAAGATGTTACAAAGCTGCCACAGTGCAGGATTTCAAGTGATTTTCAGTCACCAATCTCACTTGTGCCAAGAGTAGTGAGCTTTAGATCCTAACTTATGTTTCGGTTCACTTTGTGTCTGGTCTGGTCTGATTTGGCCAGATCACTGCCTGCAGCGGACGAAGATGTGGTAGGGCAGTTCTTTTTCAGCTAACCCTATGTGTTTTCCTAAACAGTTTCTGATCCATTCCATATATTGTCAGTGTCAGTGGCTCAGCAGGTAGCACACACACCTCTGAGGCTAAGAAATCAGAAGGCTGTGGGTTCTATCCCCACACCAAGCACTTGGGTTAATATCCCAATACTGACACTGTAGTGCAGCATGGGGGGGGGGGGCTGCACTCCTGAGGTGCTGTCTTTTGGATGAGACATTAAACTGAGGTCCCATCTGCCTGTTCTGGTGGTAGTTCAGGTGGATGTTAAAGATCCCATGGCACTTCTCAAAAAGAGTAGGCACTTTTGATTGAATACAAAACAAAGAAAAACAATCAAACAATATCTCATACATAGTCCTGAAAAGGGTAAATGAAAAAAATAATTAAACCCACTGTAATAATCATAACGACATACACATTTTAAGAATACATTCAAATCTCACCCCATCTCCTAGTCCCTTATCTGATAAATAATCAGTATTAACAAACCCAATCCTATTTGTATTTAAAAAAAACATTAAATCCATTCCGCCATCTAGTGACCACTTGAGAGGAATAAATCTGAGAGTCTCGCAAATAAATATTTGTCATTTCCTTAACTATTATGTTACTAAAACATTCATAAGTCATTCTGTTCTGTAAAATAACCCATTGACACCTTGCTTGCCAGAAATAAAAACGAAGACAACAAAATAGAAGAGATAAAGTAGTAGTGTAAAATTGAGAAAGCCGTTTGGGATATTTCCCCACCGCCAAGATCTTATAATTAAGTTTTGTCAACCACTGCAAGGACATTTTCCCAGCCAAAAAGTTCCACAAGGACTGAGAAAAAGAACACTGCAACAGAAAATGTTCCATAGTTTCCTCTAGAGCAATGCAATCCAGATATGATCAGTTCCTCTCTTCCTTGGCCTTATATTTCGCATTCCCTCTGACATTTATTCTACCATACATAATCAGCCAAATGGTTTCCCACATGTGATGAGGAAGTCTGGTATTATTAAGTTGGGCCAAAATCAACAGACCACAGGTGGACAGTTCTTAAATGCCAGTTCCAAAGGATATATACTACCAATAAATATGTTGTACAGCTTTTTTCCAGAGAATTGTTGTATCATGCCTTTAGAAACCTTCCATTTATATAGTTTCTGCCCTGCAGGTGTGACATATGATGGCAGACCTAAGGATTTACTAAATTTCAGAGCCAAATCATGGCAGATATACAAATATGCCCCTAGAGTTAAGTTCACCCATTGATGTCCCTCATTTCCCAAAGGCAACAGTTCACACTTAACAGTGTGGGAAAAAAATAAAGAAAAACAAAATACAATTGGATCAATCATACCTACACCCCCCACCATTTTTTTATCTAAACAAGTATATTGTATTATTATCGGATTTAATCTATTTCCCCACAACATTTGAAAAAATAAACTATAAGTCTTTGTTTCCAAAGTCTGAGGTAAAGGAAAAATAATAGCTACATACTGTAGACAGGGCATTATAAACTGTTTCAAAATATGAATTCACTTCTGTTTAGTAAGCTTCCATTGCTTCCAGCGAAGAACTTTAGCCTCTATTTTCTGAAGAGCCAATTCCAAATTTTCTAATGGCAAATGTTGGGGTCCAAATTGAATTCACAAAATTGAAAGGGGTGTAGAAGTAATATCAATACCGCCTGTTGCCCGACAGCAGGAGTATTTACCCCTATAAATAACTCCCTAGTTTTAGAAACATTTAATTTAGCATTAGAAACCATAACATATGTTTCAAATGTAGACCTAAACTCAGTAACCTGACTAGGATGTGCAAAAAAAACCACAAACATCATCTGCATATGCTTGTACCATCAAATCTTTCCTTATCCCAGGTCCAGCTATCCCTACCCATGTGGGATGATCAGTAGTTGACCGTAAAAGGGGATCTAAAGAAAAGACATACAATAGTGGGCTCAAAGGGCAACCCTGTCTTACTCCATTATTGAGTACAAACCCATGTGCGACCTTTCCAAAACTCATCTGTCAACAAAGCCAATAAGGTAATTTGGTCTATTAAGCACAATATTACATCTAAAGAACCAAAGGTAGTAATGCCATTGTTTAATGCTTATGTTAGGCCTCATTTTGAATACGTATCACAACTCTGGTGCCCCTATAAGAAATCTAATATCCAACAAGTGGAGAAAGTTCAGCGTAGATTTACAAAAAACTTGAAAGGTATGAGGCATCTATCTTACAAATCTAGGCTGAGTAGCTTAAATTTTATTTCCTTGGAAACTCATAGGTTGCGTGGAGATTTATTATATCTTTTTGATATAATTCGTGATCCAGAGTTAATGGTAGATTTAGGGCTCCAAAATTCTCCAAAAAACTCCAAAATTTCACACAGTGCTTTAGGTGAGGGTGAGCCAGTATGCTATTCAGAAATAGCAGCACCTCCTTTCTCCCACTTTGGATCCTCATTCCTGTGCACCCCAATATCCTATTTTCCCTACTCACCACTGGGATCCGTGCGAAATCCTGACACACAAATACCTGGCTGCCATGATCCCATCACCGAAATACCGACAGTACAAGTTCCCGACAATACATTTGCCCATATTGTCAATATCCCGACACAACGTACATTCAGTATTCAGACATCACTCATCAAGACCACATTGCAGCAGTGAAATTTACATCACATAGCAATCATAGGGCAGGATTCAGACATCGCAAAGTTAGAATAGGGTATTCAGACGTTGCTTAGTAAAACCACATTGGGGCAGTGAAATTTACATCACAAAGCATGGTGGTAAAGTATTTAAAAGTTCCACTTAACAAAATGCTGATCTGTGACTCCGTTCTGTTCTGCTCTCCCTCTTCAGTTAAAATTTATATCTTTATTTATCTTGTTAAAAGCAGTCCTTTATTTCTCTATTTAAAATCATTAAAAACCAAGTTGCTTAAATGGTCAAGTTGTGTGTGATCCCCCTAAGAAAGTCGAGAGATGACCATTGCGCCCTTTCACTAATTACATTAGTGATTTTACCCTTGCATTTAGCATAGCGCTTCTTCAGTGGTGACCTTGGTAATCAGTTTATTTTTTCAATAGTTGTCTCAGTTAGCAACTGTTCTTTTTTGAGCTCTGTGAGAAAGGAATAGGTGCCAACATGTGTAGAGCCAATCAAGGCACCTAGTCGCTGGTGCCACGCCTCAGCATTATTTTGGGTCCTAGGAATACCAAGTTTCACCTGATTGTGCACAGACCAAAATTCTTGAGGAAAAATCAGTGGGCTATGGATTGTGGCTTTATTTTGCATTTGGTGCCAGACATGCCCCAAGATGTAATTCTCTTCGAACCAGTCTAGCAATGCCGCACTGTTTTCAGGTATTTCTTTTTTCAATTCTGTAAAAGCTGGTTTGATGTCCTTGGGTGGGAGAAATGCAAGCAAAACTAAATGGTGCATCATTAGACTGAAGTCGGGATCATTGCCATATTGTGTTGCCAAACCCATTCTATGTATCTTATGGCAAACAATTTAGACAAAGTGAAATAAGCACCCCTTGTTGGCTATTTTGGGGAACTCTGACTTGCTTGCATTTACAGCTGCCTGCTCAAAATTGATAATAATAAATTCAGGGGACAGACTTTGGTTGGACTCATCTGCAATGTCCTGAGACAGGTGCCGGTAGCTTGTTTGGGTTTTTGCAGACATACAGACACACACAAGTGGAACAATCCTGTAGTTTTACACACTGCCCATGGGAGCATAATCAAGTATAGCTGGTGGAACATGGTGGGGACAGTTTTAAAAGTCCCATCCATGATCCAGTAACAGGCAATGTGGAGGTGTTCAATATTTTTGGCTGTGGTGAATATGAGTATCCATTCCTCACCACGTGTTGAATCCTGAGCTAGTCATGGAAGCCCATAAATGTGCCTCATTTCTTCTGGTATGCAAAGTTACTTGAGTCTCCTGCCATCAGTTGGCTTATTAGTTAGCCATGCTCTCTTAACGACTTGCACAAGTGCCTGTTTTTTGGGCAAACTTTGACATACTTCTGTAGGAAGTGATGAAACTGCAGCTTGAATGAGCTGTGATGGGTTTTTGTGTGTGTCCAGCACCCATTTCTTAAGAGTGGCCAAGGCACCTGCAATTGGTGCATCTGTAGCATCTGGTGCATAGTTGTGGTCAGTGTGGTGCCTAAGGTGTTGGCCACTCATCAGAACGGTTGTGGCTCAGCCATGGCACTGAGCTGACTTGTGGCTCTGGCAACACATTTAGTAGAGATTGCCATGGTTCCTCTCTTTAATGAGAAGATAGCCACCTTGACAGATTCTATCCCAACCAGTCTGTGAAGGGACGAGTCTGCAAACTAAAGCAGCAGCCTCTGCCTGCGCCATAACTGCAATTACAATTGCTAGTGTTACTGCTGGTGCATGGAATCCTGGTATCCTAGTTACAGCAGTATCCTGGGAACACTGTAGCATATGCACTTTAAATGCACAGTGAACCAATAGCTGTGAGTTGCAATCACATATCAAGATCACTTACTTCACTGTGCCTTACAGTGTTTGCTTTATTCAGTTCACTGCAAGCAACACAGCAACAGTGAGTAGATTCTGATCTTGAATCTAGGCAAAAATAACCAAAAGTTAAATTGTGAAGGCATTTAAAGAAGTTTAAAAAGTGGTGTAGGGGTTTGGAGTACATTATTTAATTAGATATCCATCTGTACTGGTAATACAATCCTCAGGGAAGTCCCCGTATCAGTGTGAGTCTCCAGAAATTTCCTGAATTAACATTTTGTGCAAAGAGCTCAATAAAGCATGCAGGCATGATTCAAATGAAATTCACCATTCCAGTGCTGTTTGAGATGAGCAGTGTCAAGAGCAGAACAGTCATGTTTCTCTTTTCATTTTGTGCCAACGTGCACTGTCGAGATTTCAATGAATCGGGCAAATATGATGTTGGGCAACTGCTGTCAGACTATTGGTGATGGGATTACGAATGCTGGGTGAACATGAGTCAGGATTAGTACCTAATCTTCCACCACCCTCTTGCATTGTGCTGATGCCTTTAGATGATCTGAAATCATCTTAAAGAGGGGCATTATCTATCATGGGATGCATGGGGGGGGGCATGGCTTGAAGCCAACTTGGATGGCAGCTTGAATTTGAGGGCTCTCCTTAACCTGCTATTTATCCAAATTTAACCCGAGTACCAATGCTCCAGTCTATCTATATTAGATGGACTAAACATTGCCAGACACACCGGATCCACAGAGATATTATTCAAACTGCTGGCCCATAGAAATCTAGAGCACTGATTTTCTTGCCGAATCACATGAGGGACAGGTCTAGAAGTACAGCTGAATCTCCAACATGGCAGCAGCAACTATCCCATTGGAAGATCCCAATTTGAAAGAAATATGTGGCATGTTCACGTAAGTCATCTCTATAATGGGCAATTTGAAGTGGGCTGCTCAAAGAGATGCTTCAGACATTGTGAACTTATCGCAGAGATCAAACATCATGGAGCAGCATCTTGCGGATAATGAAGATATACTGCACTGCATGGACACAAGGCTCAATGACCAGGACAAAACTATTCACCTACTCTGGAACCACATGGAAGATCTGGAGAATCATAACCGCTGGAATAACCTGTAGTTTGAAGGTTTTCCAGAGGCTGTGAAGACATAGACACTATTCTCTTCCAGCAAAATGATCTACCGAGAATCCTAGGCTGGCAAAGGGCAGGCTGACTGGAAATTGACCAAACCCACCGATCACTTGCTCCAAGGCCTGAACAAGGAGGCTGCCCACACCCCATTCTGGTGAGGTTCCTGAGGTTCATGGACTAGGAGCTCATACTGATGGAGGCCAGAACTAGGAGGAATCTTACACGGCAGGGAGAAAAAATATAGGTGTTTGCAGATTTCTCCCAAGAGCTGTCTGCTAGAAGACGGGCCTTGATGCTTTCATGAAGGGTCTATGTGGACATTGGACTGGAATACTCTCTGTATTATCCACCAACCCTGTGGGTCATAGTTAGTGGTGCCCCAAAACTGTTTGAGAGGCCAGAATCTGCAGAAAAATTTCTGGAGGCCTATGCCCTGAAGCTCAATTGGTATAGGTTGGGGGACCACCCCCTGCATGACAAAGAACTCCAGCCAGACAGGTTCCCAAGGACTGCTCCATACAAGCAGCTCACATGTCACCCCTGCTACTGATACCTTAATCAACACCTAAGCAATAGAATCTGAAGCAGATGCGTGAGTCCCATCACCAAAGGGCTAGCGTCACAACAGAAAGAAACAAAAGCCAGAGGGGACACACCTGCACAAGTCTCCCTGGTTCCGATCTTGGAGCCGTAGCAATAGCAGAGACTCTGTGGATTCCTCTGGCACCTCTGATATCCCTCCAGGCTCCAACTGTTTCAGAGCACTGCAGAACACATCCAGTGAGGCCCCCTTAGTGATACCGGTTGCGGAGGATGTTTTGGAGCAGATTCAAAGTGAAGTTCCTTCCCAGGAGGTGCAAGTGACATGGGCCGAGGCAGTCGCCATAGAAGCCTATGAGCTACTAGGCAATGACCAATCTGAGGGCCTAAATATGCAGTTGGCATTGGGGGCCTTCCCTCTTTTGTCGGATGCCGTTTTTGTGGAGGGCTGACAGTGACTCATGCAAGAGTCAGTCTCTCCTTGTTTCCACCGGACTGCCCATAAGTAAGTGGGTCAGGACTGAACTAGAGGTTGATGGTCAGGACAGTACCACAGGTAAGGGGGGGTGGGAATTTTGTTTCAGAACAAGTGGCCAAATATTTGGGCCCTGTGTGCCCCCTCCCACCACAGGTAGGAAATGCTTCATATTTTCAATGGGCGCTGCATTAATGTTGTATGGCAAGGCTAACCCCGCTTGTTTTTATTCCAAAAAGTTAAAACTGTTGCTGAGGTTGTTTTTGTTTATTTTTTTCTCTTCTTAAGCTGCTAAAAGTTTGCATGATCTCTAGAGGGCCCCAGTGCAATGTCTGTCTGTCGGGTGGGCTGCAAGTTGGCTGTAGGAATAAGCAAGCTCCTTCCTCCACACGAGCACACAGCTCACATGGCACAGTGTTGCATAGGGAACTCCTTGCCTGGCAGCATGAAAGAAAGACACCAAATGGGACAGAAATATACAGTGGATAACACACAGATTGAATGTCTCCTTCCCTCTCTGATGGCACCACCATGGCAGGTGTAATAAATAGATCAGGGTAGGGGGCATGCCCCCCACTGTACACTCACGGGGATCAGCATACTTGGATATAGCTGGCATGAGGGGATGGGGGCCAGCTGCAGGCCCAGAAGTGCACTGAGCCACAGGGGATTTGCATATAGCAAGCAAGTGACAACCAGTGCCCCCCCAGGCTGGTAACTGGTAAACACCAATGGGGCCCAGAGATCCCGAAGGCTTGCAACAAGTGGCCTTTAGAGGGAGGTATCCTTTGCCAAACTTGGCCATGGCCAAGTTCTCACCTGTGGGCTAGAGGGCGGAGGGTGGGAGAGGGGCTAAATATGTATGCATGGATACCCTAAGCATGATACCATTGGAGCATTGTGGAGCAGGTAGCGTCAGAAGAAGGGTAAGGGCTTCAATAGAAAGACTACTGCAACTTCACTAGGAGTGAGGTAGGCAGTGAATCACCTCCCAGCAACTATCACCAGTATCTGGGCTATACTATAACCGATGGACAAGGTGAAGACTGGTCTAGGTTTGATGGGAGGGGGGAACGAACACATCATGAATACAGTGGTTTTATACTAATGTTTATGTTTTTATTACAAGATTTTATGTTAATGTATTTACAATGATATGTGTCATACCAGGTTCAGAAAGTAAACAGGAACACTGTTGTAAGAAGGAGGGGGGCAGGACAAAGAGGATCTTGAGAAGAAAATAAAGGTTCTGCCGGAGCAGGGACAGCTAGGTCGGGCCCGCACTACATGGCTGTATAAGTATCTGCCATATAATCCACCCAATGGAGGTTAGCATGGTGTTGTGGCTTGTCAGGGGGCTCAACTCACCAGTCAAAGGAAAAAAGTTTTACTCCACCTCAAGAGAATGAGGCCCATGATAACATTCCTACAAGAAACCAAGCTCTCCACAAGGGAGGCCCAAAATCGGCAGCAGGGCTGGGTAGGGGAAGAACTGCACAGTACATCCCCTACACATAAGATGTGGGTCTCAATCCTCTTACACAGAAATCTTCAATGGACAGTGGGCAGGTACAAAAAGACAAGGAAGGAAAGTGGTTGATAGCCGAGATGGACACTCCTCAGTGGCCCCTTATCCTCCTTAACATATAAGCAGCAAACCAGAATGCCCCTGAGTTTTTCCATCACATCAAACAACTCCTCACAGAATTCAACACTAGAAAATGCCAAGTGGTGATAGGGGGGATTTAATCTTACTCTAGACCTCATAGTGGACAGGAGTAAGGGGAATACTGAGCCTCACAGGCAGGTGGCTAAAGCGGTCCCCAGGTTAATCGCTGAACATTCCCTACTGGATGTCTGGAGCACCAGACACCCAAGGAGGTGCATGATTATGCCTGTTTCTTGGCCACATGTGGGTCATCCAGCAAGATAGACCTCTGGTTGATGTCCTGTTCAGCCTACAAAATGGTGGCCAGGGTCCACACCCCCCAGGTAGAAATATCAGATCATGTGCCCCTAGAGTTAAGGGTGAACTGGGGTCCTGAGGAGCCCCAATTGTTGACTTGGAGACTGCACATTCTTCTTCTGGAGGATCCCCAGTTTCAAGACTCACTGGCAGCAGAAGCCAAAGACTACTGGAACAACAATGACAATGGGGAGGTCTTTGACTCCACCCTGTTGGAGGCGTATAGGGCTACTGTTAGAGGTAGGATCATTACCTTCACCTCAGCTAGGAGTAAGAAAAGAGTAGCAGAACTGGCATCACTGGAGCTTACACTAACCAACCTAGAAGCCCAATACAAAAGCCTATCAAACAGAGTCCCTACCAACACACTACTGGCCCAGCTCACCAGCACAAGGTTGAAACTGAATGCACACCTAACTAGACAGGCAGAGTTCAACTTGAGGCATATCAGCCACTCTTACTGGGAAGTGGGGTGGGGGGTCAGCAAATTATTAGCTTACTGGCTCAAAAGCAAACAGGCCACCAGGACTATCCAGGGCCCACTGAACAAGGTCAGGACCCAGAATACCTCACAAATAGGTATTAATCAGATTATGGACCAGTTCTATGATACCCTCTACTCCTCCCCATCCCTGCCTGAGAAGGATAGGATTAAGGCATTCCTTGCAGGCCTCCCCATTCCCAGGCTAGCTAATGCTGAGGCTGCCAAATTGGATGATCCCCTGACTGAGACAGAGGTGGCAAGGGCTATAAAGTCCATGAATCCAAGGAAATTCCTGGGGAAGGAATGCCTCCCCATAGATTTGTACCAAATACCCAGGGTGGACATAGCAAGGTATTTGCTAAGAGGCTTCACAGACTCACTGGGTAGATGGGAGCTACTGCCAGCAATGAGGGAGGCGGTAATAATAGTCCTCCCAAGGAAGGACAAGAACCCGCTCAATCCTGGAAACTACCGACCAATGTCCCTCATTAATGCGGATGCCAAAAGCCTTGTTAAAGTCCTGGCAGGCCACCTGGAAACTCTCCTTCCTGGGCTGATCCATCTGGCTCAGGCAGGCTTCGTCAAAGGAAGGATAGGGTTAGACCACCATAGAACCCTCACTACATTAATGCACAATGCTCACAACTCCATCTTCCCTACTGTGGCTGTAGCAATAGATTTTGAGAAAGCCTTCAACAGTGTTGAATGGTCGGATTTGATGCACACCCTAGAGAAGATGGGAGCTGGCACAGGCTACAGAGCATGGGAGAAATGCCTCGACTCCTCACCTATGGCATCAGCCTCACCAACAAAATGGTTTCAGGGCCTTCAATCTACACAAATGGACTAGACAAGGCTGCCCTCTGTCCCTTTTATTATTTGTCATGGCAATAGAGCCACTGGTCATAGCCATTAGGGAGGCAAGGGGTATGCCAGGTGTACAGGTGGGAAATACTGCCCTCAAAACATTCCTCTGTGTGGATCATCTCTTTATCACCACAGCATATACACCACTAGCCATCCAAGAGGTCCTGGAGATCCTGGGGAGGTTCATCCAAGCCTCGGGCCTTTAGGTAAACCAAACAAAAAAAGAGGTACTCCCCTTCAATGTGGCCTGTAAAAGCCAAGACTTCACTTTCCTGGGCCTTAGATGGTCACACAAAGTGATTAAGTACTTGGGGGTGACTATTTATACTAATCCTTTAACATTGATTAAGACCAACTTTGACAAGTTGCTGGCTGCAATCAGAGCAGACCTGGATCATTGGAAATCACGGAACTTATCCCTAGCAGGCAAAATTGATTCAGTTAACTTAATGATAGCCCCCAAAACACTATATCTTCTGGTTCACCTCCCTATGGTCATCCCCCAGAAATGGTTTCAGAAAATCGATGCCCTGATAGAGTTTTTTTGTGGGAAGGATGCCCCCCTCATTTCAGCATACAGAAACTTCACCAACACTGGAGTAAAGAGGGATGGGGTTACGCTGGTTGCAAAGTTACCAGCAGGCATTTGTTACATCACAAACAGTTAAATGGTTCACATTTCCAAGCCATGCGGCCCTAACCTGAGTACCCCTGGATGCTTCTGAATCCTTAGTAGGATTCCCTTCCCCAGCTACATTGCTTTACTTCAGCAGACGTGTAACCAATTCCTGTCCCTCAACCATTCTACTGTCCTTAAAATATTGGGACAAGGTGCACAAAGCCTTACAGGCATCCCCTGCACCCTGGTTGCACGTGCCCATCTGGAGGAATTTGTTAGTGACAGTGGGCAAGTCCCCTATCTACTGGAAAATGTGGGACTCCCAGGGCATTAGATTGATCTGGGACTTGCTGGCATCAGGCATCACTACTGTGGACACATTTCAAGCACTCAAAGAGAGATACCACCTATTATCCAATCACTTTTGGAGATATCTTCAAATCTGGGATGCCATTAGTAGGCCTACCCACCAGCCATCTACACTGAGCACCCCACCTCTCTCTCTCCACCTGGTTAAAACATGAGCAAGGGGTGGGTAAGTCGTATTTATAAAGCCATGTGGGAGGCCCAAGCAGACCCATCCCTGTTGGCCAAAGCCCAGTGGGAACAGGAGCTGGGGGTCCCTATCTCAGACAGGCAGTGGGCCCAATGCTTGTCCAGAATTCACCAGGTATGTCGAGATGGCAGGATGCATCCAATAATGAACAAAACATTGCAGAGATGGTATTATACTCCTGCCAAGCTGATGAAACTGGGATTACTCCAGAATGACAGCTGCTGGCAGTGTGGCCAACAGGGGACGCACCTATACCACATACTATGGGCTTGCCCCCAGATCAGGCCCTTCTGTGAGTCAATATCAGATATGGGTCTGGAAATTCTCCCTCATATTCATATAACTTCTCCCCTACTTCTACTTGGCTGTACCCCACAAAGAATCCACACATTTCGATCCGGTGCACTTTGGGCATATGCGAAACATCTATTACTGATGTGCTGGCACACCCTAGACTCTCCCTCCTTAACAGAACTTCTGATGTCACCGGCACAAGTGGCTACATATGAAAGAATGTCTAATTTTGCCAGTGGAACACTGTCCAGGTATAAGCAAGTCTGGTGGCCATTCTTGAAGTCAGAATACTGTCATAAGGCCCAGATTGAAGAAGAAGCACTGCCCTAATGACCCTTCTCCCCCCTCAGCGGTTCTATGTCATCTAGTCTTCTACTTTATACTGCTTTATTTGTTTAACAAGTGTTCCAGTGATTGCAAGTTGTAAATAGTTTATTAGCTTAAATAACAATGTCTGTTTTCTTATGCAAACAACTAGTAATACCTCATAGATAGCAGGCCCCCAAGGAACCCAACCGGATGAGCTTAGGCTCTTGCTGGGAAGAAATCAGGCAAGGCCTCCAGTAAAGGGGCAGCCTTCAACAAGGGAGAAATCCAGTTAACTCATTACATAGAAACATAGACTTTGACAGCAGATAAGGACCACTTGGTCCACCTAGTCTGACCAATTCCCTACCTATTGGATAAGCTGCAGATCCTAGTTAATCAACAGGCTACTTCTTCCTACCCCCCACCAGAATGTCCTTATGTCTGTCCCATGCATTCTAGAATTTCTCCACTGTTTTTGACCCCACGATTTCCTCAGGAAGGCCTTTTCATGCATCCTCCACCCTCTCTGTGAAAAAATACTTCCTCACATTGCCCCTGAACCATCCCCCACCCTCCAAATTGTATCCCCTTATTCTTGCACATCTCTTTTTCTGAAAGATGCTTCCTTCTTGGATTTTGTTGATTCCCCTGAGGTACTTGAAAGTTTCTATCATGTTTGTCCTCTCCGTCCTTTCCTCAAGGGTATAAATATTAAGCTCATTTAGTCTCTCTTTGTATGGCTTCTGTTGCAGACTATACAATATTTTAGTTGCCCTCCTCTGGACTGCCTCCATCTCGTCTATGTCCTTGGAGAGATGGGGTCTCCAGAACTGCATGCAGTACTCCAGATGTGGTCTCACCAACTGTCTGTACAGAGGGTCTGCAAGAGAAGCCATATGAGGAGAGACTAAAGAAGCTTAATATGTATACCCTTGATGAAAGGAGGGAGAGGGGGGACATGATAGAAACTTTTAAGTACCTCAGTGGAATCAACAAAGTCTAAGAGGGTAGCATCTTTCAGAAAAAGAGATGTGCATGAACATGGGAGCACAATTTAAAGATGGGGGGGCAGTTCAAGAGCAATGTGAGGAAGTATTTTTTCACAGAGAGGGTGGTAGATGCATGAAACACCTTTCCTGAAGAGGTTATGGGTTCTAAAACTGTGGGAGAATTCAAGAATACATGGGATGGACATAAGACAATTCTTGCGGGGGTAAGACGAAGTAGGCTGTTGGTTAACTAGGATGTGCAGCTTATCCTGTAGGTAGGGAAATGGGCAGACTAGGTGGGCCAAGAGGTCCTTATCTGCCGTCAAAGTCTATGTTTCTATAGTCCTGAATCCCTCCAGGTGGACCCCAGTCTCCAGTGTAGCCAAAACCCTGAGCTCTGCACCAGTTTTTCAAACATTGATTGAATCCCATGGTGCGGAGCACCCTAGCCTCACCCTTGCCATAAACAGGCACACCTCCAAGAAGGTTACCGTGCATGCTACTTGTCTAAGGCTTCTCCTCAACTCCACAAACTCCTCCTGAACTGTTCTGATCCCATTCCCAGCCAGGTCATTTGGCCCTAGGTGGACAATGACATCCAGCTCCCTCCACCGTGCAGCTGCTCCCAACATCTTAAAGGTTCACTCCCTGTCCCTCCAAGCCATAGCACCAGGCAGACACCTTACCTCCCTCTCCCCCAGTTCTACACTCCTAACAATAAAGGCTCCCACCAGGAGATGTTTCCTTCCCCTGTAAGGTCTCATGCCACCCTCCTGTAGGTCATCTTTGTGGAGGTTCCCAGCATCCCCCTTGGTCTCCATTGTGGGTGCTTCTATAGAGGAACCACACTCTGCCAGAACGGTGTACAAATTGTGGAGAGGTACAACTGGAGGGATGTGCTTCTCTTCCACAATTCTCACCCTCCCTGAGCCCACTGTGGTCCAACCACTCCTCTTTCTTTTCAACCTCTGAGGCAGCAGCAGCGGCCCTGGTGGTCCCTGGGAGGGAGAGGAGGTCCCCCGAATCCTGGCCAACTCAGCATGGAGACGAGCAACCTCCTCCCTCAACCCAGAGAGGTGCCTGCAGATGGGACAACACTGCATCTTCCAGAATGTCTTCCAGAAGACTGACGCTCCACAGCCACTGCACTGTACCACTCCCATCATGTCTTATTTGTGGCCCCTCAACTGTTGTTATGTTTGCTTACTCTTTCCTCTCTCTCTCTCTCTCTCTGTTTATTTATTATTTTTTTATTTTTTTTCTCCCTACTTTCCTACTGCCTCTGTGCTCTTAAAACTCCTCTTCAGGGACAGGAAGTTCCTGTATTCCTCAGTAGTCTCCTTCTTACGTGCTCAGAGTCAGGCCTCCAGCAGCTAGAGGGGGATGGAGAGCTGCTCTTTTCCTTCTAGGATGGTGAGTCTTTTGTGCCTCTGAGATCACTCTCTTCCTCCTCCCAAACAGGAAGTTCCTGTTGTCAGTCAAATCTTGTGCCTATAAAAGTAGAACAGGCTAATGGTGAGGGGTGGAGGGTTGAGAGGGATGGCTATATAATCCCAGTAAAGTTCTAACAGCACCTCCTTCCTCTTGCTGTTCTCTGCTAAAAGTTTTCTAGGGCAGTTTTAAATACAAACACCTGGCTTCTTGCTGCCTAAGCCACTCCCCCTAATTCACAGTTCCTTCTTCACCTTGCTAACTGCTCAGATTACAGTTCCCTTCACCCAGCTCAAACAGACTAACTCTTGGTTTTCGTTTTTGTTTTTATTTGTTTGTTTTTACCCTAAATTGAAGGTCCCAGTAGTAGAGTTCTAGTTCTTAAGTCCCAGTAAAGTAGTAAAGTTCTAACAGTACCTCCTTCCTCTTTCTGTTCACTGCCAAAAGTTATCTAGGGCAGTTTTAAAAACAAACATCTGGTTTCCTGCTGCCTATGCCACCCCCCCTCCCCCAATTCACAGTTCCTTTCTTCACCTTGCTAACTGCACAGATAATAGTTCCCTTCACCCAACTCAGACAAAGGCACTAACTCTTTGTTTTTTTTTGCTTGTTTGTTTTTACCGTAAATTTAAGGTTTCCAGTAGTAGAGTTCTAACTCTTAAGTCCCAGTAGAGTAGTAACGTTCTAACAGCACCTCCTTCCTCTTGCTGTTCTCTGCCAAAAGTCATCTAGGGCAGTTTTAAAAATGAACACCTGGCTTCCTGCTGCCTTAGCCACTCCCCTAATTCACAGTTCCCTTCTTCACCTTGCTAACTGCACAGATAACAGTTCCCTTCACCCAACTCAGACAAACATGCTAACTCTTTGTTGTTGTTTTTTTTTTTGTTTCTTTTTACCCTAAACTGAAGGTCCCAGTAGTAGAGTTCTAGTTCTTATGTCCCAGTAAAGTAGTAAAGTGAGATGTAAGAATATGTTACATGTTAGTTAAAGCTTCAAAGCTGTCAGGTGTGTGGGCCATTGTTGTTAAGGCCCCTTTCTATTTTCTTCCATTATGTACATTACTACTATGTTTGCTGTTTTATTTACATCAATATCAATTTTCAACTTAAAAAAAAATCATGGGACGCTTGGCTACCCCAAAAAGCTGCTATTGTAAGCACAATTATTTTTTGTCTGGAGAATGTAATGAGGTACTTTATACTTATCATTATTCTCATGAATAATCCAGGACTATCCAGTCAAAATGATCCATTATCTGGGGCACTTCTACATGTTAGAATGGACACTAGTGGCTATCTGCTCAAGAAATAATAACCAGTATGAAACAAAGAAACACTGAATTTGTGGGCAGATAAGGACCTCTTGGCCCACCTAGTCTGCCCATTATTCCCTACCCATGGTATCACCACAGATTCTACTTGATCTCCCTCCATCCATTCACCCCCCTTCCTTTCCCTAAGATTCTTTTATGCCTATCCCATGCATTCGTGAACCCCATCACTGTTTTGGCCCCCACTACTTCTGCTGAAAAACTATTCCAGGAATCCACCATTCTTTCTGTGAAGAAGTACAACCTCACATTTCTAACCACCTCCAGCTTGTTATCATGCCACCTTGTCCTTGAGCACCTTTTTCCCTCCTGTATCTTATGTACCCTTATAAGGTATTTAAAGATCTCTATGATACCCCACTCTCTCTCTCTCTCTCTCTCTCTCTCTCGCTCCTCTCTTCCAGGATGTGCATATTTCGATCCTTAAGACTATCCTTATAAGGCTTCTGATACAGACCCTGCACCATTTTAGTTGCCCTCCTCTGGACCTCCTCCACTCTGTCTATGCCCTTCCAGAGATGTGGTCTCCAGAAGTGGGCACAGTACTCTTTGTGGGGTCTTACTAGTGATTTATGTAGAGGTAATACCACCTCCCTCTTACTGCAGGTTATACCCCTCATTATGCACCCCAGTACCCTACTAGCCCTACCTACTGCCTTGTCATACTGCCTGGCCACCTTTAAGTCATCAGATATGATCACCCCCAGGTCTCTTTCCTGCTTGGTGGTTTTCAATACCACTCTTCCCATTTTGTACTCTGTGCCTGGGTTTCTGTGCCCCAAGTGCATTACTTTGCACTTTTCATGTTGAAACCCAGCTGCCATACCCTTGACCATTCCTCGAGTTTTCTCAGGTTTCTGCTCATCTTTTCCACTCCCCCTGGAGTGTCAACTCTATAGCAAATGTTAGTGTCATCCACACAGAGACAGACCTTCACTTCCAGCTCCTCTGTAATGTCACTTATAAAGACATTAAAGAGGACCAGTCCCAATACTGGTTCCTGAGGCATCCTGCCAGTTACCCTCCTTTCCTCTGAGTGAATTCTGTTTACAACCACCCTCTGCTATGTATCCCCTAACCAATATCTTATCCAATTTATCACCTTTGGATCCACTCTTAAGCTATGCAGCTTGCTCACTAACATCCTATGTGGAATGGTGTAGAAAGCTTTAATGAAATCTTGGTAGGCTATGTCCACTGCCCCACCCTAATCTACTTGGTCACCCAGTCAAAGAACTCTATCAGATTTGTTTGACATGACCTGCCTCCCCCCGAATTCATGCTGCCACAGGTATTGCAACCCATTGGATTCAAGATGTTCTATAATCCTTACCTTCATGGGTACTCCATGTGTGGAGCTCCAATTTTCTTTACTGTCATCTCCTGCCAAAAAACATGAAATACTGATGTATTCAGAAATAGAAATATAATTTATTTATTTGTCATTTTTGTCAAAGAAAGGTAAACTAAGCTGAGATAGCTTGTTTCCATGTGCATCCCAGAGGGGTTGATTACATGTTATTATTTAAGCAGGGGCATAATGGCTAGAAGTTAACCTCCTGAGGAAAACCAATAGTCAAAGCACTGGGGTTCTAGCTTTAGGCCTGGCATTGGGTATTAAAACTGTCAAGTACTACTTGGAAAAGGAGTTCTAGCCTTAGCCCTGGTATTGTGTGTTATAAGTACCAAGTGTTATTTGGATCAATAAAAGATTTGTTTGCAGTTTAGTGCTTGGAATCTGAGTCTGCCTTGCTGAGTGTGCTATTACTACTGTTCTATTCAGGTTAGTTATATGGACTTTTTTTTTGACAGGGGCATGTGGCCATGACATCTTGGACATTTCCCTATTCTTCTTTGATAAATGTCATGGAATGTTTAACATCCACCTGGGTGGTGACCAGAGATAGGCACAAGGGATCTCAGTTTTTGTGTCCCATCTGAAGGATGGCACCTCAACAGTGCAGCCCCCATACTGCACTACAGTGTAAGTTATGGGTACTACCCCAAGTACCTGGTGTGCGATTAGAACACACAATCTTTTAATCTTCAAGTCCCAGGAGTTAGTGTTCTACCTACTGAGCCATGGATACTAACAAAACAAATAAAACATGTAAAACAGGGTAGTCTGTGCTACCCTAGAATCAGCCCATAATAAACTGACAAACCATGGTGAGAGATTAAATCTTCAATTATTATCTCAAAATAATGTAATAATTTTCATAAAAGGAAGCAGCACTGTTCTGGTCTGCTCAATGAAGCATCACAGCATCTGCAAAGCAATTTTCTACTTCCCTGTGAAAATAATTACAGTTGGTAGTAGTAGTAGAGCTTGCATCTACAGGACTCAAATCTCCTCTCATTCAAAAAATTGAACAGTAGGATGTTCCATTATGAAATACTAAAGGAATTTGCATGAAAACAGATTCTTTGTCCCTTAGAAATAATCTTATCTGCTGCTAGTCCTGCCTTGACATTAAAATCCTCTGCTTGTGACATCAGAATGATTTCCATGACAACATGTTGTTATCACAAAGAGAGGATTAAGACTTCATATCAGACCTAAGCAATGTGACCAGATGAAGTCTGATGGCATATAATCCTATTTTATTGAGCATATCTTCAGTAGTACAAAATGTAAAGTCCTGAAATTCAGATTTGGGAAGGGGGCGTTTGTGTAACTGAGTTTTGCTGATGTCAGCTGTAAATTTCTTGCTGGAAAGCACTAAATCAATGATAACACATCTAGGTGACCAGTAGCAGTAAATCTTCATGTGGTTAGGCCTACCCAGTGGCACTGAGGCACTGTTAGTGCCTTATCTTTCACCATGCCAGAGAACTGGGTTTGGGCCACCAAGGGTCGGCTGGGAAGGGGTAGGGCAAGAGAAGATTGAGCAGCCACCTGGGAGCACTCCTCTCCTCTCTTAGGTTGGGGTGCTGTGCCATACCAACTCTTGGCTGCCACCAAGTGGAAGACTGGTGGCAACAATGACACACGGAAGGCAGGTTACAGTCAAGGAGTGTGGAAGAGAGTGTTGTTCCAGACTGCATGCATGCCTCCTCGCACATGCATCTTCTGAGCATGCCATGACTTTGGGAGGCCCTGACAGTTAGGAAGCAGCAGGAGGAAAATCAAGCATCCCAAGCTCTGTGAAGCCTTGACTGGACATCTAGATGCACCCCTTCCACTCCTTCTAGTAGGTCCTTCTGGACTGTGTGCTCCAGGAGGGAGGATGGCCCTCCCCTTCCTGACCCCACCACAGGGAGAATCCACAAGGGAACTTGGCTGCCAGAGTGGAGGGAGGAGGGTGACAGTCCAGAGTGCCTGGGGATGAGGCTGAGTAGCTGCCTGGCCTGGCTGGAGGATAAACACCTTTTTATGAAAAAATAAAATCTACATGTGAATGCCAATGGTAGTACCTGACCTTGATTTTGTTTAAACAAACACTTGTTATGGTTCTTTTCAAAATAATATACTGTGCTATATTTTTATTGATCTTGATCCATAGATAACTCACAGACAGCACATATAGGACTGGCACTGTAACTGATGCATAGGGATTTGACTAGTACCAGTTTGTGAAAAGTAGCAGTTTGCAGGATGATACAGTACTGTCCTAGATACTTAAGTGAGAATATAGTGCATACTAATTATGATGAACCAGCAGTCCACAAAAAGTAGATATGAGGTGTGTTCAATTGTATCTTTCAAACAGCTAACATAGGAGCACATTAATTTTCATTCCCTGATTCAGATTTAAATTAAAATCTTTTAAAATGAAAAGATTTATCAGTATGCTCTGCATTGCCACCTACTGTTGATGTTCTACTTAACGTTTTATGCTTTCTCTTTAAAGTTTTGCACTACAAAGCTCTACTGAACTGAAGTTTTCAAAAGACTTTTTCACATTTGCCACATTTTTGTACCTCCATTTATTTTTTTTGTCATTCGGTACCTGTGACATCTTGTTCTTCATGATTGATGCTGAGAGCTAGTATTCATTCTCATTTTTTTTCCTGCTGAACAAGAAATGAAGGGCACATTGCTCTCAACATCATGTCAGATGGCACTTGTCAATTTCAAGGAGACAAAGGCAATTACAGAAACAGTTGCTGTGAGTAATTTTTATGATTTAAAAAAAGGTTGACGTTGCAAAATGTTAACACAATTTCTCCAAGAACTCCACTGTACAAAATTGCATATGACAGACAACATTTGACATCCCCCCCCACACACACACAAAAATGTAAGTAGTAGGATTGATTTGATGAAGTAAGATTGCAGGGCCTATTGTATGCCAGGCAGGGATTTAATACTGTACATAAGAGTACCGTGAAGGGGTACCTGTGAAGAATACAGTGGTGATGGTGTTGTGTAAAACTAGGGGCATAATAAGCCATGAGACTAGAGACTGAGTAGCTTATCATGCCCCCAGCTAAGTGATGTGAAATTACCACCACATTCTTTACCGGTGTCCATGTCTAATGAGTAGTATGAATGTGTTAGAAAACATACATTTTGAAGAGCCTGCCCGGTGGTGCTGAGGGTTGAGGTGCTGGATGCCACACCTCGTGCTACACCAGCAATCCGGGTTCAGAAGTGAGCCCGGGCACTGGGGGTTGGCAGGGAAGGGAGATGGATCGAGAGTCCATAGGACAGTTCTCCTCTCCCTGGGGAGGGATCTAGGGGTCTGCCCAGCACAGTAGTGACCCCCGGGGGAAACCAGGGGGTACTACCTGCTTGGCTACAAGAATCGGGGACAAGCACGGTGGGCATCTATGGGGCAATGCCTGTATGCTGACACCATTGCACAACTGTGCTCAGGGGGAAAACACAAGAAAAATGCGTCCTAGACCACCGGTGAGGTGACAGTGGCCCCAGGGGAACACCCACATCCTAAATGCCAGACCAGATATGTCTGGATCTCTCCATGGCTGACCCATCGGCCACAGGTAAGGCACCTCATACTTAGGAGTTGACTGCCAGGGGGAGGACGGAACCAGACCGGCAGTGTTACCGGGGCTCAGGCCTGCCTACGGTCATTGGGGGGGGGTCTGGGAGATGCGAGGATTCAGGCTGGGAGTTAGGGTTGTGTCCAAGTGGGAACTCCTGAAGGATGCCTGGGATCTGGGAGTATAAACAGAATAAAAAAAAAAAAAAACATTTTGAAAACTGAGTGCAAGAAATTAGTTAAATACAGTTCAGGTTCTACTTAGAACATTATGTATAGTACCATATTCTGATTGGCAGTTCTGGTTCAGATTTTCTCTAATGCTCTTTGTGCTCTTGGAGGTATTACATTATCACAGTGATGGGAAAACAGTGAAGACCATTACAGCAACATTTTTGACAATTCACTGTGATGGTCCACTGGGTTCCCAATGCTACTGCCTCTGGGGTGTTTGCCCCTTCCCCGAAACCAACTCCTACCCAGAGTTGGTTATCTTAAGTGCATAACTTGTGGGGGGCAAAGCCCCCCAAGGAAAACACACTCTTCCCCAGCGATGGCACAATACCAATTGGCTGTGTTGTGCTGTTGCTTTTCTGATGGTCGTCACAATCTGTGTTGCTATAGCATGGTGGAACCACTGTTGGACCCATGTGCTTAGTTTTTATCTGTCCTGTTGGACCTACATGCTTTGCAAAGGAGTCATTTTTTTTTCTGCAAATATGTAAGTTGTCTTCTTTTCTAATGTAAATGCAGCTGTTTATTTTTTTAAAAATGCCAATGTGTGCTCTTGGAGCAATTGCTTCAAGTGTAGAATGCTACCCATTTGGTGTTTTAGGGCACTGCTTACTTTGTTTTAGTTGATTTTCATATCACATGACAGTGCATTCAGAGATTATTGCTTAAGACCTTCCTTTAGTTTGTTTAATTTCATGTAGAAAGTTTTGATATATAGTAGGTTCATGTAAATTTTGGTTTTTGTAGCTGTATTTTTGTACTGTTTCTTTTATTTAGTTTGGGTGTGTTAAGTATTACTCGGTATTACTCAGTATTTCAAAAGGTGGAATAAGGTGGAGCCCATTGTGACCACCTTCCCTGCACTAGCAGGGAGTTTTAGAACCCAGATTTATTTAATAGGAATGCGTCTAGAGATTCCTTGAATTTTCCCTTAGATTTTATATTAACTAGATTGTCAGGTAATGAATTGCCCAGTTTGCCCACTCTAATTGTGAAATAGTTCTTTCTTTTGTTTATGCTTACTTTAAGAATAAAAAGTTGTCTATTATGACACCTTAATTCTTCAGGTTTTATAGCCCACCTAAGGTTAAGGTCAGATATTTGATCTGGGTCATTCAAGATGTCAAATAACATAAGTAGGTCCCCTCTGGTTCTTCAGAGTTTTAGATCATAAAGATCTAGATATCTTAACCTTTCCATGTATTCCAAATTATACATTGGTGTAATTAATTTAGTTGCTCTCCTCTGAACTGATTCAATTAGCCTGGAATCTTTTTCCAGATATGGTGCCCAAAAGGATGCTGCAAAATCCATAATTGGTCTAACAGAGGTTGTAATTATTGGCAAGAGACATGCTCTACTTCTATTAATAAATGATTTTTTTATCAATGTTAAAATTCTCTTTGCTTTTAATGCTGTTTGCCTCCATTGATTAGACAATGTTAGGTCTTTATTAATGATTACCCCAAGATCTCTTTCAGAGTCTACAGATCTAATTAGTGACCCATTCAGACAACAGGAACTGTGTGTTCTTTCTTCCTAGATGAATTATGGTGCATTTGTCAGTGTTAAATTCCATTTTATTGGTTATTGCCCAATCCTCTATGCAAATACAACTAAATTTGATCAATTTTGTATTGTGTATCAACTTCATAACAATTTTGTGTCATCTGCAAATTTGGACAGATGGCACTGAATACCAGTATTTATATCATTAATAAAAATACCGAATAGTATTGGACCCAATACGGAGCCTTGGGGAACACCACTCGTCACACAGATCTCTTTAGAAAATTGATTAGAGACTCAGATTTTTTGTGTTCTATTATTTAACCATTCTGAGATTCATTTTATTATATATGTGTTAAACCCACTCTTTGATAATTTCAATAGAAGCTGCACATGAGGAACCTTATCAAATGCTTATTTAAAATCAGACACTAGGACATCAACTGGTATACTCTTAGTACTTTCACTGATTGGTTCATAAAATGAAATCAGATTACTGGTACATGATTTACTCTTGTGAAATCCATATTGATTTGAATCACTCAAGTTTTCAGCTGATATTTCGGTCTCTATTCTACTCTTGGGTATTTTCCCCATACATTTGTATATAATAGATGTGTGATTAATTGTTCTGTAGTTGTTTGTATTCCCCTTATTGCCATTTTTATGTTGGCTTGTGCTTGCGCAGCCAAGATATTGTGGCAGTAGCAGATTTGGAGGCAGGGTCACTGTTGGGCTAATACAGGGCATGCATCAGAAGGTGCGTCCCTCATTCCCCAATCAGGCAGCAGGAGGCGTTGATGTCATGCATGCCTAGTGTGGCCATCACAACAAAGAAAAGTTACTCTGCAATGAGAGCAAAGCTCTCATGCAGCATGACCATTACACGCCTCCCATGGTGCAGGCAACATGGAGTCAGTGACTGCTGCCACTGCTGCCTGTCACAATGCCTATGGGGGAGCCCACTCCCCCTTGGCATCATACGTCCCTCCAACAGTTTTTCTTTGATAATGGGGGGCCCAATCCCTGTCGGCTTTAACCCCCTGTATGTCAACATCATGCACCCTCCCCCCCATTTGTTATGTGCTGACGGGGGTGCCCAATCCCCTGTCGGCTAAAGCACCCCCCACCCACAAACACTGAGGTGGCATGCTGGGGAAATCCCACCTGAAAAATGGAAACCATCCCGCGATGTCTTTTTTTTTTTAAACCCTGTAAAACAAAAATGGTCTTCATCATCTCCCTACCCCTCCACAACCCGCACCCACCCACTGTGCACCCTGCCTCCCCACATCCACCCCACCCCATATTTACCTCTGGAGTCTGGCCCGATGGTCTTCGGTGGACTGGGAACACGTTTGCACTCTTCAAAGCTGACCGTGAACTGAGAAAATGCCGGTAAGCTGTATAATGGAATAAATAGGGTTTTTTCAACTTTGATGCATATCTCAGTCATTTTTTTGAATTTTGGCACCACATTTTCCACATGGGGTTTTTTGGGACCCTCCTCATGAATTCTTTCACGACGTTAATCTGTTCCAAAAGGTGATTTTTGCGGTCACTGCGCAGAATCACCTTTCCAGACTGATTAACGCCATGACAGTGCCAGAATTCATGAGGTGAGCTCTCAAAAAGCCTATGTTTCAAATCTGGAGGGAAAAATCCCAAAAATGACTGTTTTAAAAGTGTGCATTGTACAGTTTCCACACACGCTCATAACTTCACAAATTTGCAATATTTTGATGCCAGATTTTCAACATTGGCATTTTTCCACACCTCCTTGTGAACAGTACAGCTCTCATTTTTCACATCCTGGCCAAAATGTGTTTTCACACTCCCAGTGCAAAATAGTGTGGCCGATGTGGGAATTTGATGTTTGTGACAGATTACAAAAATGACAGTGACACTGTTCATGAGCAGAGGTTCTAAAATGCCTATGTTGAAAATTTGGTGACGATACTCCATAAAGTGACTGTGTTACGAGTGTGCATTGCTCAGTTTGCATGCACTCTCATAAGTTCAGGAATTTATAATATTTTCGCTCCAGATTTCCAACACTGCCATTGTTCTGCACCTCCTTATGAACAGTACAGCTGTGATTTTTCACCTCCTGGCTGAAATGTAGAGGGTAAGGCTTGTCTGTTTGCAGATGACACCAAGATCTGCAACAGAGTAGATGATCCAGATGGGGTGGGCAGAATGAGAAGAGATCTGGATAAACTAGCAGAATGGTCAGAAGAGTGGCAACTGGGATTTAATGCAAAGAAGTGCAAAATCATGCACATAGGGAAGAGAAACCCTGAAGCCACTTATAGGCTGGGAGGAGTTGCTAGCAGTCACAAAGGAAGAAAGAGACTTGGGCATCATCATCACTGATGACCTGAAATCATCCAAGCAGACCTCTAAAGCAGTAGGTAAGGCTAGGGGGTGTTAGGGTGTAGTAGTAAAGTATCACAAGTCGTAAGGGAAGGTAATAATCCTCTGTACAAGACATTGGTTAGGCCCCATCTGGAGTACTGCGTGCAGTATTGAGCCACACCTTCACAAGGACATTAACCAAATTGAGGCAGTCCAGAGAAGGGCAACCAAAATGGTGCAGGACTGCATCAGAAGACATATGAGGACAGATTAACGGGCTCAATATGTATACCCTTGAGCAAAGGAGGAGAGAGGTGATATGATCGAGACATTTAAACACCTTAAGGGCATAAACAAGGTGAAAGAGTCTAACATGTTTAAAATATAAGAAAATAGCAGGACAAGAGGACACAGCAATGAGATTAGAGGAGGCCGATTAAGGGGAATGTGAAATTCTTTTCACAGAAAGGGTGGTAGATGCATGGAATGGCTTACCACAAGAAGTGGTGGCTATGAATACAGTGCAGGGCTTCAAACAGGCATGGGATAGGCATAAGGGAGCAATACAAATGACTATGAATAGATAGGTCACTGACATAGCAAAGGCCGATGGCACATTTATAAGGTAGAAAAAGAAATGGGAAAACTGGATGGGCCTTGCGGTCCTTATCTGCCGTCAACTTCTATGTTTCTATGTTTCTATGTAAATGTGTTTTTGCACTTACGGCGCAGAATAGCCATGGGAAATCCGTGTTCGAGAAATATTATGAAAATGACAGTGACTCTGTTCATTAGCAGAGGTCCTAAAATGCCTATGTTGAAAATTTGGTGATGAAAGTCCATAAAATTAGTGTTTTCCAAGTGTGCATTGTGCAGTTTGCATGCATGCTCATAACTTAGTGAATTTGTAATATGTTCACTCCAGATTTTCAATATTGGCTTTTTTCCACACCTCCTTATGAACAGTACAGCTGTCATTTTACATATCCTGGCCGAAATGTATTTTTCGCACGTCTGGTGCAGAAGTGCACGATCTCTGTGCGAAATCAGTTTTTGGGACAGTGTGAGGAAATGAAGGTGACACTGTTCATGAGCAGAGGTTCTAAAATGCCTATGTTGAAAATTTGCTGCCGAAAGTCCTTAAAATGACTGTGTTGAAAGCATGTGTTGCACAGTTTCAACGCACCCTTGTAACTTCGCAAATTTGCAATATTTTCATGCCAGATTTTCAACACTGGCATTTTTTCACACCTCCTTATCAACAGTACAGCTGTCATTTTTCACATCCTGTCCAAAATATATTTCCACACCTGTGGCCCACAATGGCATGGTCGCTGTGGGAAATCAACATTTGGGACTGATTAACAAAATCACAGCGTCACTGTTCATGAGGGGAGGTCCCAAAATGCCTATGTTAAAATGTGGCTAACAAGATTCCACAAATAATTGGGTTACAGCTGTGTGTTGCGCAGTTTCTATGCATGCTAATGACTTCACCAATTTTTCATATTTTCACTCCAGATTTTCAACGTTGCCATTTTTTATGCTTCCTCATAAACAATACAGTTGCCATTCTCCACATCCTGCCCAAAATATGTTTTTGTCCCTGTGTCACCAAAGCATAGCTGCTGTGCAAAACCACCTTTCAGCTCACAAACTGATTGTGCCGCTTCTCTTGAGGTGGCTTCACAAACAGCCCATGTTGAAAATCTGGAGTGAAAATACCACCACACCCCTATGGTGTTAGGGTTTCCAACTATAGCACCCAGCCCAGTACAGACTGATAGGTGCCAGGGCTGTGACTTGGGATCACCGGATGTAATGTTCATGCCATTGCACCCCCAACCCCACCCTGCAGCCACTGACAGGCATTGTTGTGTGCCTTGCACTGTTCGGCCACAAAATTCACCCCATTCTCCCATACTGCACCCATGTCAGCATATTTCCTTATGGAATGGGTAAGTATAATGCCCAAAGAACCCAAAGCACACCACAACACTTGTCAGTGTCTACAGGGTAGGGTGACGTAAAATGGCAGGAGCATTATAGCTGAAGACCCAAAGGCACACCCCAATGCCTGTCACTCTTTACAGGGTGAGGGTGGGGTTGGCATCACTTCAATACTTCACTGCCATTCCTATTATGCATCTGTACCTCTGGCACTACCAAAGCCAATGCCAGTGAGACAACATTAGGCATTGACAAATGCTTGTTATGTATTGGCATCACAATCGCATATTTCCATTTGGATGGAATCACCCCAAGAACTAGTGATTTATTGAAGAGAATGGTTAATGGGATGGTTAGTCCTTTAGCAGTTTCCTTCACAAATTTTGCATTTATGTAATCTGGTCCTGGAGACGATTTTTCATTAACCCCTGTTATTTGGGAGAGGGGGGCACAGTTACTTTGTTTCTCTTGTAGGCGGGTCCCTTTAACTTTGGTTTTGCAGGTGGTTACAGTGTATGAGAGCAGTTTTGGGGTCCATATTACTTTGATTGTGCTGCAGGCCTGTCACTTTTGCTTTGTTTTTACAAGCAGGTAACAGAATGAATGACATCCCTTTAGTGTATAATGGAGTGTTAACTAACTTGTCATTCAACCATTATTCGCTAGTGATACCACTTTAGCAAATAATGGAGTGTTACATAAGCAATAACCCATGACAGGGTGTGGGGTTATATGCATTTAATCCACACCTGGGGTGCGTTGTGAAGCATAAGGCCACAAGCCAAGTGTTCTCACAGCATCCCAGATGTAAATTAAATGCCTACAGCCCCACACCCTGGAGTGGGTTATTGCACTTATAACATAGGTTAGTTCACCCATAGCACAGAATCCCCCAGAAAGTAGGCCTTACCCCTCTTTTCCTAAATAAAAAGCATATTATCCTTCTGCTGTGCAAAGTAGTACCTCACAAAATAGGTTTAATGTATCTTTTCTGGGTTCTCCTGTGAAAGTATGTGTTCTGTTATATAATATCTGTTCTGCTTAATGGATTACTAAGTAGCAGTGTACACCACAATGCTATGGTGTGACTTTGTGAATGAGTGTTTTTGGCTATTTCCATGTGTCTGATAGCTGTGTATTAAACTCCTCTTTCAATGTACTGTTGCCATCGGTTGTTCAGCTCAATGATACTGACTTACTCTGGCATGTAAAATGAATACTAGTTAAGGGACAAAACAGCACTGTTTAACTGTGGCGGGAACATTCCTTTTGTTTACATCTGTGCAGATTAGTTCCACTTACTATTATGTCTTTGTCTGAGTACAGAGTGTTGACGGCTGCTGTTCACCAGCTTTCACAGAGACAAGGGAAGGGAAGGTTTTAAGACATTGTTAGGTTTTCCTACTGCTGTCCTGCACTGCATCGCTAAAGGTACATGGTAACACTGCTTCCTTGATGAACACATGTTGACTGCTCCTGGAAACAGTTTTAAAATCCAACTGCAGTTTCCATACCGCTGCTGTGACAATGTGAGAGAGGTGCCATTCCTCTACTTCTCACTGACTGCAGTCCTGAGACTGCTGCAGTCATTACACGACCTGGGAATATTTGGGAATGGAGAAACTTTTACGATACCACTGCCATACAGTTGTGGTTAGTGTGAGAATGGGGGGAGTAGGGTGGAAACAGATAAAATTCCTCTACACTTCCCATCCCATTTCTGTGTGACTCCGGCAGGGTATGGGTGTCTGATGCGAATCCCCACTTTCGTATCCTTACTGTGACTCTGTGGCAGAGGGTGGCCCTATGTTTACACATTACTGCATTGCTGACAGTGTATAATATCTTACTCATGCTTTTAGTACTCCTTATTTCAGTACTACCACACATTGCTTGTGCTACTGCTACCAGACGTATGTTGTCTGTTATGAGTACTACCCTTGAATGATGTCAGCACTGTGAGCTACTTCTCCATGGTCTGAACTGTGCAGATACCTCTTAACGCTTGAGAAGCTGTTAGAGTGGACCATTTTTACTGAACTGCTGCAGAGCGACACATTATAAGTGGGGCAATACAGGACCGTGCTTTACCCTATTGGTGAATGGTTTAGTTATGTGTGACACCGACAACTGCTCTGGGACAAAGTGCTGCTTCTGTACATTCCTGCTGCCGCATTGACATAAACAGCACTCCTATTTTTGCAGCTGTCGTTACATATTTTGTCACCTTCTGTCCTTCTCCTGCAACTGCTTACTACCGCATTCTCTTAAGTATATGCTCTTATCGATGATCTCTTGCACCATCAGTGAAGCAAATGCTGTGGGACACTGCCTGGCCGGGGGGTAGGGGTTGGATTCACAAAACACTACAGTTACAGGTGTAACATAATACAGGTACTTTGCATAGAGACCACTTAACTGTTTTCTATTTCCTATTTGACACGCTACACTACTTCAGTGTCTCAGCTGGTGGAACTGATCGCCTCATGGCAGAGATGTTCGGAATTGCTTGTTGCACCAGCAACCACTGGGAAAAAAAAGACGTTGCCAGCTGAGGATTACCACACTCTCCCATTACTTCACCAGCCCCTACATTTTGTCCAGGCAAGTGCAGTTCAGTGGGTGATGTGGGAGTTGAAATGGGACACGGGTGCAAAATTTTCCTTTTTTTGAACTTGCTGAACCATGGCTTCCTCATGAGGAAATGTCTCCTTTAGCCAGTCATCAACATTAAGATCACCAAATAAGAAGAAATTGCTTTCCATTTCTTTTTGCAATACCACAGACTGCTACATTCACTAAGGAAAAAAATGGCTGTTTTACAAACAAGCAGAGCAGACTCAGTAAATACCTACGCTGTGTAAAAAGGTTTTGTAAACACTGTAAGACGATCTGGCTAGACAAACATGGATTAAATACTGAATTTAATCCACAGCAACCTGACAGCTGTTCTCTAAACACAGTTCATCCTTAAGGTAACCCATGTTATAAAGAAAATTAGTGGATAACAGGGGGTCAAACATGTAATATAAGATTGTATTTCATTTGAGTGGTCAGTTTCTGCTACCATTTTGTTAAAAAGGTAATCAGAATCAAAGCTTAAAATAAAACTTTGAATGGAAAACTGATAAAACCAAGTTAAAGTGTGAAGCCATACTTTCTGGCACTAGTTGGTAGTTTCATGGAAGTGATGATTAAGTTCTCTGTGGAGTTAGTGATATACCGTACAGTCTCTGAACTCTCCACTCTTCCGCTAGCAAAAAAACAGTTTATCAGATGCTGTGGCAGAAACTTACCCACCTTTCTGGAAAGAGTGTCAATTGAATTTAATGGTCACTTGGGAGGGGCATGGGAATTTGCAGGGTATGACCTAAGAAGTCAATCCTCTGCCATGCTTCCATCAATAGGATTAATCTGACTGCCTTGGTATCCTTGTATCTGTCTGTCTATCTATGTGTGTCTATCCATTTATCTATCTATCTATCTATCTATCTATCTATCTATCTATCTATCTATCTATCTCTCCAACTATATAGCAATGGTTCTTGTTAACCATCAATGATTCAGGGAGTTCTTGTGCCCCTTCTTCAGAGTGGTTAGGACCCTGTAATTTAAAAACATATACGTATGCATGTCTATATATGCAAATAAACAATATTTTAGTAATCCGTATTATCATTTGTTTTATATTTCTTCACTTACATTCATATATTCGGTACATCTTCTCTGCGTCAATACCATAAGCCAAATTGACCTGTACCTTTTTACTCTATTTTAGATTTTCCCTTACCACCTGTCTTGTATGAAACCCTTCCTTCCCAGTTTTGAGCACACATTAATGCTTCATTTACATTTGAAATATGAAAATGAATGCTCCTTATAATTTGGCTCATTCCAGGTTTTTATTAGTATCCTTAGTAGAGATGTTGTGAAGTTTTAATTCGCCAGTGAAGTTGTTGCAAAGTGGCAAAAATTCACATTCGTGGTGCTTTGCAAAATTTTCACAGACCTCAGCAACTTTGACTTCACCCAAATCATGAAGTTTTCACTGTGCAAAGTTTGCTCTGTGATGTGTGGAATTTCTCCTGTGAAACTCCACACTTGGCAGATTGATCCATGCTCTTCAAATTGCATGAAATTCACAGACTCATTTGCAGAGTGAATTTTGCCAACTTCACCCATCTCTAATCCTTAGCTGATTTTGTGCACCTATGATGGTGGCAGGCAGGATGCAATCAGTAATGCTGCAATATATCACAGAATGCTGCAGTATACTGGAGGGAACAATGTAAGTCAATGTCAATTAAACCATTTTATCATGAAGTATTTTGTGACATGTCACTTAGTGCAAGCTACTGCATTGTATCATTGCTGGTTCAGCTGTGTTGTGCATTAATGTTTGGGAGCAGTGCATGCTTCATGTTAGTTACTGTTAGTTACACGAATAGTGATGTTTAGCAATTAGTGTTAAAAACAACAGAGAATACTGATGAAAACTTGTTTAACAATTGGTGTCAAAAATAACAGAGAAGACTGACAAAATCTTGGACCAAGCATTATTAAAAGTAATGCTCCATCTATTACTTCAAATGTAAAAAAGTGCTAAAGCAAACTCAAAATAAGGGTGAGGTAGCATACAAGATAAAAGACATGGGCAACCAAAACAGAATAAAAATGAACAGGTCAGAATTCTCTCTGCTAATGTGCATTGCTACGTTAACTCCTTAGTTAATTATCTTACATGGTTTTACTTCCATTTTCCTTATACAGTTCTATTAAATATTGTTTTTTCAATGCCATGAGTCATAGCCAGTAATAGTGTATCATGATATAAATACTTTAGTGTATCTTACAACCACTGCTCTTGCTTCAAAGTTTCCTTGAACTTTTTTCATTACAGATTTACTGGAAAAAAATGACATTTGGAAATCATTCTTCTTTGTGTGTCATTTAATTTCTTATATACAGGTGGTTCTAAATCACCATTATACATTTTACTATATACATTTTTAAGGTTTAGTAGGGTGTTTAATTTTAAACCTCTGACTTTGCATATTAATAGTTTGGCCCCCATTGAATGGTAGGGTTTCTTGATTCAGAGGGTTTTGCCATGTTGTTTTTGCTCTCAACTACAGTCCAGATAGTTTGGAATTTTGTTCTGAATTTCCAGGGTAGAAAGGGCTTGCCACAGAATTCTGCCTTTCATCAGTTTGGTGAAGAAATATTAATCCATTCCCATGTTATAAGTATTTGAAATTTCAGTTCTGAACATGTTTAGTAGGGTCTTTCAAACAGATGTTATATATGAAAGAAGAATGTTGCCTCATGAAATAGAATTCCTGTTTGTGAGGTGGAATTTCTCTTTCATGAAAAAAAAATCTTCTCTCATATAGTGGCCATCTTGTTTTCCTATTTTTTTATCCTACATAATTGTTTTCAAAACCCATAAAAACGATGCCCTGGAGAGACACAAACACATTAATCTAGTAAAACATGACCCATTGATTTCCATTCTAGAGTTAGTTATTCAAAAAAACAACACCAAAATGTGTTTTATGGGACATCCCAAAACTCCTCAGCAAGTCTTGTTTCGTTAGCTGATTTTCTTGTTTCGTGAGCCTTACAAAAGAGGAAAAGGGCCTTTTTTCAGATTCTTCTTTTGTGAGAGGGCATCTTCTTTCATGAGCTCACAAAAATCTCATGAAACAATAAAGTGGCTCATAAAACAAGATTTTACACTTCGTTTTTTTCACATTCTTGTTTTGTGAGAAGGCATCTTGTCTTGTAAGTTCACAAAAATCTCACAAAACAAGAAGGTGGCTTATGAAACTATATTTTATACTTAGGTTTCTTTTTACATTCTTGTTTCATAAGATAGCATCTTCTTTCACAAGCTCAAGAATGTCTCATGAAACAAGAAGGTGGGATCACAAAACAAGATCTTGTTTCACTAGCCAATAATATTCTTTTGTGAGCTGTCATGAAATAAGACTGCTGGCTCACAAAACAGAAATATGAGCTCATTAAATAAGAATTTCTTTATATGCAAAGAATCAACACTTTTGTTCATAACTGTGCAGTCTTTTTAAAATTTTAAAGCCAGTGTTATTCAATGTCTTCATCAATGACATTGGAGATGGCATTAAGGGCAAAATGTGCCTATTCATGGATGACACCAAACTCTATGGGAGAGCTGACACAGCTGAAGGGATACAGGACCTACAGGAAGATATGGAAAAGCTAGGGAGGTGGTCCTGGATCTGGCAGCTTGACTTCAATGCCAAGAAAAGCAAAGTTATGTATATTGGAGCCAGGAACCCTAGGACTGAGTACTACCTGGGTAGAGTTTGAGTATCTGCATCAGAGGAGGAGAAGGACCTGGGAATGATGATCATTAGTGACTTGAAGCACTCCACACAGTGCAAGAAAGGAGCAGTAAAGGCAAACAAGATGCTGGGATGCATATCTAGGTGGATCAGAATTAGGATAGAGGGGGTTATAATACCCTTGTACCGGTCAGTGGTAAGGCTGCAACTAGAGTATGGAGTTCAGTACTGGTGCCCGCACCTCAAAAAGAACATTAACCTGCTGGAGAAGGTCCAGAGGAGGGCTACAAAGATGATATTTGGTCAGCATTTTAAGGCATATGAGGAGAGGTTGAGGGCACTGAATATGTACTCCTTGGAAGACAGGAGAGAGAGAGAGAAAGAGAGAGAGAGAGGGGACATGATTGGGACCTTCAAGTACTTGAAAGGGACAAATAAGGTTGATAAGGAGAGTCTCTTTAAGCTGAGTGTCAACCAAAAAATGAGGGGGCACAGTCTTAAGCTAGAGGGTGGGAGGTTTAGGAGGGAGGGAGGTCAGGAAGAACTTATTAACAGAGAGGGTGGTGGACACTTGGAATGCACTGCCAGAAGAGGTAATTGAAGACAGTGGGCAGCTTTAAGAGAGGCTGGGACAGGTATGGGGGAGGGTAAGGGTCACGGGAAGGGAGGATGGAAGGAGTGGGGAGAGGGAGCAGGGACAATAGCTCAAGTAGTGGACCCTGCAACATCAGCAGACTTGATAGACCAAATGGCCTTTATCTGCTGGCTTCTTCGTATGTTCGTATGTAAACAAGTGACTTTTATGACCCTACCTCATGAACCATTGTGGAAACATACTTGGCACATGACTGAAAAGGATGTAGTCACACTTAACTGCAGGACCCTTCTCTACCTAGACAAACAACTGTGTGTCTGTATCTGTAGCAACATGGAAGTGTAAGACTTGGAAGGCCTTGTCCCTATGTACGTATGCCATCAGCTCAGCAAAACCATTATGGTGACAACAATGTGGGCACTGCAACCTGTCAGATGGTCTTTGTGACAATTAGGATTTTGCAGTGCCTACAGTCGTTGCCACCCCAGGGGTATTGCATTCTTTCCTCCTACACCTCCAACCTGGAGGTGATTCAGTTATTATCATGGTGGCATGGGTGGAAAGCCCAATGCAGTTGGGGGTTGTAGGGCAAAGCCCTCCCCAAATAGCCAGGATGTGTCCCAGTGCTTTGGGTGTGACAGGGTTCAGGTGGCACAACTGCTGAGTGACATGCTTGCTGTCAGCATTTGGATGTCGTTGTAATGTCAGTCACCCTTCTGGGTTTCAAACTAACATGGTGGAACAGCTTCTGCACACACATGGACTCCTCACTTGATGCATGGACCACAGGGCCCTATGTTTCTGCATCTGTAGCTGCACAGAAATACAGGGCCCAGAGGGTCCTTCACTTTTACAGCCTGATGGATTTCACATATGGCACAGTGCCCAAGGGACTCTGCACATCTGCATTGATAGAGGTATGGAAGCACAGGGCCCAGAAGTCTCTGCACTTCTGTAGCCAGGTAGATGTGGCCACACAGGTCCTGAAGGGGCCTTCATGAATGAGAATAGAAGTCTACTATCTGGAAAAGAAAGAAAATTAATTGCAAAAAGCTGCATTAATGCACCAGTTAAGGTTCAGCTTAAAGCAGCAAAAATAGGGAAATGTGGCATTAGAGTTTCCAACACTAACTCCCCTCCACCAAGCAGGAAAAGGACAAGCCCATGCAATCAACCACAGACAGCAATCATCAGGTAAGACAAATGACATAGAACTGTGTCCAGATGATAGAGATGCAGTACTAAGGTATCTTTCGAACAGGAGGCCAAAGCCTATCAACGCTCCTTATTTAATATCCATAATACTGTATCTTAGCTCCAGGTAATATTAATGTGTCCAATCTTGCCTTAAATGTATATTTGTTATTACTACTGACTATACAGCTCACAGTCCTCTGTGAGTAGTAATATTTTCTTTTTAAACTATTAAACTTATGTCCCTTAACTTGGAGTGAATGACTCCTGGTATTGATTTATCCTGTCTCAAATTCAAGCTCCATATTGCACATCATGTTTATGTCCTTGATGATGTACCACATGAGCAAGAGATCACCTCTTAAGCACCTCATCTCTAGTGTGATCAGGTTTAGGTGTTTTAACCTATCAGGATAACTTAGATTGCATAGCCCAGACAAATGTTTGGTCACTCTTTCCTGCACTCTCTCCACCTGGAAAACATCCACTCTTTTATATGGGCAACACAACTAACACCCATATTTTAGGTGTGGAAGAACATAGGACCTGTACAAGGGTACTATTACTAATGGGTCCTTTGATTTAATGTCTCTTAGTATTGACCATATTATTTTATTTTCTTTATTAATAGCTTTGTTTATATGCCTTGTGCTGCTTAAATCATTGCTTATCAGTATTCCCAGGTCCTTTTCAATGACAGTTTCAAAGAGTTGCCTTCCACATAGAAAATATGCATTTTATTTTTAATTTTTAACCCCTAAGTGCATAACCGTGCATTTTTCATTCTTCTCATTCTGCCCACCCAATCTGGATCATTTAGTCTGTGCAGATCTTGGTGTCATCTGCAAACAGACAAACCTTAATCTCCAGTCCATCTGCAATGTCACTGATGAAGATATTGAAGAGGACTGACCCCAGGACTGATCCCTGAGGTACCCCACTTGTGACTTGCATCTCTTCTGACTGTATACCATTTACCACCACTATCTGTTTTCTGCCCATCAACCAGTTTGCCACCCAGTTGACCAACTTCTGACCCACCCCAAGCCTACCCAGCTTATTAATCAATCGAAAGCTTTGCTGAAGTCAAGGTAGGTGACATCAACTGCTCCCCCTTGGTCCACCACTCTGGTTACCCAGTCAAAGAAATCTATGAGATTAATTTGACAGGACCTTCTTGTTGTAAACCCATGCTGTCTTGGATCCTGTGCTCCTATGAATTCCAGGTGTTACACTATCCTTTCCTTAAGGAGTGTCTCCACAATCTTGCCCACTACTGAGGTAAGACTGACTGGTCTGTAGTTCCCTGCTTCCTCCCTGCTACCACTCTTGTGGAGCAGGATCACATGAGCCCTTCTCCAGTCTTCTGGGACCTCTCCTGTGCTCAGAGACTCACTAAACAGTTCTGATAATGGATCTGCAAGTTCTACCCTTAGCTCCTTTAGTACCTTGGGATGTATTCCATCAGGTCCCATTGCCTTGTCCACCCTGAGCTTATCGAGCTCTTGTAGGACCCTTTCTTTAGTGAAGGGACTAGTGCACACCTCCCTCCCCCTGTGTCCTTGGTGCTGAGCTGTGGGCCCTGCTCAACCTTCTCTTCGGTAAATACTGAGCCAAAGTATCTATTTAGGATAGATGCTTTTACATGGTCCTCCTCCTCATATGCCCCTAATCCCCTTGATCTTAGCAATACCCCCTCTGGACTTTCTCCTTTCACTAATGTATCTATAGAAAGTCTTGTCACCTTCTTTTACTGTTTGTGCTAGTGTTTCCTTGGTATGGGCCTTTGCCTGCCTTACTGCCTTCCCTGCTTCCCTTAGGGAAGTTTGGCATGCCTCCCTATCTTCATCCCGCTGCGTTCCCTTATATTTCCTGAAGGCCAGCCTTTTGGCTCTAACCTTTTCTGCTACTGTATTTGAGAAACAAAGTGGTTTCCTTCTTCTTTTTCACTTCCTTTTCTCTCTAACACAATGGGATGTTGCATTAAGGATTGCATCCTTAATTTTTGCCTACTTTGCCTGTACCTCCTCACCTGTATTTCTTCTTGCCAGGGCTAGCTTAACTCTGTTGGCCATCTTATCAAAGTCAGCTCCTCTGAAGTCCCATATTTTTGCCTTGGAATTGGATGATTTAGTTCTAGTGGCCAAATTGAACCATACCATGCGATGGTCACTGGCCCCCAGGTTACCTTCTACCTGGAGATCTGTGATCCTTTCTTCATTAGTCTGTACTAGATCTAGGATAGCCCTGTCTCTTGTGGGTTGTTGCACCACTTGTTTGAGTCCTTTCCCCTGCAGGGAATCCACCATGTGTCTCGTTCTGGCAGATGTTCCTGCTGGTATTAACCAATCTGTAGCTGGCATGTTGAAGTCTCCCATTATCAGAACCTCACCTTTAGCTGTCATGTTTTGTATATCTTCTAACAGTAATGTGTCTGTGTCCTCCCCCTGGTCTGGAGGCCTGTAGACAACCCCAGTTCATAGGCTGTCCCATTTCCTGTTTCCAGGGTAACCCACAGTTCGTCTGGCTTCTTATGTGTATTCTGAATTTTGTAGCTTTGATATTTTCATTGACATAAAGGGCCACTCCACCCCCCCTCCCTTTTAGCACCTTCCTTGGTCTCTTATGAACAGTACATAGCCAGGTACTGAAGTCTCCCAAGTGTGGTTACTGGTAAACCATGTCTCGCTATTGGCTACTATGTCCAATTTAGCCTCTGTCATTATTGCCTGCAGGCCTGGGATCTTGTTTCCCAGACTGCGAGCGTTTGTATACATGATTTTCTTTTGGCCAGATTTCAGTGTGTTATTCTTTGGGTGTGGTCTGGCATTTCCCCTGTGCATCGTGTGGGGAACCAGACCTTTTACCTTACCCGGTGATACAAATAAACTACAAACATGCTGAACTCCTGTTTGACCACTAGATGAGGGGGGAAGGGTGTTCTTCCCATTCGACGTATCGGGTGCTGCACCTCTCTCCCCATTTGCTAGTTTAAATGTTCTGCAAAGATGTCAAACTTCTGCCCCAATGCACTGACTCCCTCCTTAGTCAGATGCAGTCCATCAAATTTAAAGAACTTTCACTCCCAAAACTGTTGCCAGTTCCATACAAATTTGTGTCCTTTTTCCTGGCACCAGCCCTTGAGCCACATATCTAGCTTCCCTATCTCCCCTTCTCTGACCTTCTGTCCATCTTCCCCCCTCTCCCAGACTGGCAGACTCTCAGAGAAGGAGATGCCAGATGTAATGCATGATAGTTTATCACCCAGCCTGGTCAGATGTTCCTTGGTCTCCACAACTGACTGGCTGGTGAGATTGTTAGTCCCTATGGGTACTAGGACATCAATGTTTTCTCCAGCTTCCTGTACAGTTTTAGCAATGCAATCGGTGTCTCTCCATGCTTATATACCTGGGAGATATCTGACCATTACCCCTGGCTGGAGATATGTATCAACTCCCCAAATCATGGAGTCTCCTATGATCAGAAGTTTTTTGGATTTCCTTTTTGCTTTTTTTGTTTTGGTTCCTTTTTTCGGTTAGTTTTGCTGTGATAGCTCCTGTGCTGCAGTGTCCTCTGCCCTTTTGTTTGATGTCGGAGATAGAGGTAGATACCTGTTTGTAGTTTTTATATGGTTTTGTGGAGGTGATATGTTGGAGAGCACCAAGTGATGGGGCACCTGATTTGCCCTTCCTAACCACCTGCCAACCTCCTGGACCAACTGCCCTCTGCGGTCAAGGTGCTTCTGTTGGATGCTGGGAAAATGGCAGGTGGTTCTTATAATATAATTCCTCCTGAATATGTGATTTGAGGTGTGTAATCTCTTCCCATGTTGCCTGGAGCTGAGCCCTTAGATCTGCACTGGCCCAGCATGTAGGACAGTGTCCTAAATCTTGTAAAACTGCCCTTCTGAAAAGTGTCCTCCAGTACCTGCAATTAATATCCATTCTGGATAAGTTGCTGGGTTTATAACCTGGTCAAAGTAATTAGAAGAAGGAAAATGACAGCAAAAGTTTGATTTTGTGTTTTGTTTGTTTTTGTATAACTTGTTACAACAAGTTAAATTACCTGTGCCCCTGTAAATGAGGTCACTGTGTGGATACCCCTCTGATCCACCCCTTCCTGCTTTGCTATAGGAAATGTCATGTCTGTGCTACTCTATAAAAGGAGTGTAGTGTGGTGGTTGGGGATGGGGTGGGTGGCTGGGCCCTTCCCCTGCCAAAAAAGAAGAACCACGGATGAAAGAAACAAGGAGGTAAGAGCAGAAACAATCAGCCAGCAACAAATGCAGTAGCCCTGAAAGCTTATCCTAATGATAGTGCTTTTTGCAAGTGCTTCAAATTTTTCTATTACTACTCAATGAGGCACCAAATCAAAAGCTTTATTCAGGTCCATTTCTATCTGTGGCATGCATAGCACAAGAGATACCTGCTGACTTGTTGCTGCAAACAGAAATCCAGGATACGCAAATCACAATAGTGGTATTCAAATCACAACTGGATACTCAAAACATAGGATCCTGCAACCACAGATGAATCCATGATACCCAAATTAAGGGAGTTCTTTTTTCTGCAGAAGTGCAAGCCTGTAAGGGGCCAGCAGTTCTGTTGCCTCTGGTTGTCATGCACACTGTAAGACATATACCACAGGTGCAAGACATACACACTGACTTACAGCTCCAGAAGGGAAGTTTTGCAATGTGGGTATCATGGCTTCAACAGTGGATGTAGAAATTGTTCAAGGTGGGTATCAGGTTTTCAGATACAAAAATTGCAACACTACTTCTGTCTGCAGAACTGCAGGTCCCTGAGGGGCATGTCCCTCTTCAGCCAGAGGTGTAACACATACACACTGACTTCTAGCTACAGAAGCACAAGCCTCTATAGAACCTGCCACTATGCAGATAGAAGTTCTGTTGCAATGTATCCATGTAGATATCATGGGTTCAACAGTGGATATAGAAATTGTTCAAGATTATAGCATGTTTTCAGTTATGCACCTGCATATTGAAAACAATGCAGTAGAGGATCATGCTGTCTAGCAAGATACCTCATGCAGTGTGCATGAGTACCTCATTCTGCAGAGACACAAGCTGGATGGGGCATTCTGTCTGCAGAACATACTGTACGACATACATACACAGGTGTGGCTGCAGAAGCTCATGCCCCTCTGGGGCCAGTTCTTATACAGCTGCAGATTCAAATCCATGAAGGTATCACATTAGTACTTTTGCATTTGTGTCATCTGGAAACAGCTGTATGTTTGCCTTATCTGGGGATGGCTGTCTGTGGTTGGTTTCTTGGGCTTGTCCTTTTGCTTCATGGGGGGGGGCTAGGGTTGGAAACCATAACACCACCTTTGCCTACTTTTATTGCTTTAAGATGAACCCTAACTTTTTTTTTTTGCAATGAAGATACAGATATAGATATAGATATAGATATATACTAGCATGGTCATGCCAGTATAGTTAGGGTTGTTTGGCCACCTCTATGTTAAACCCAAAATTTTGCACTTTAATAACTTTGCAACCATATGATTGATGTGTCCAATGTTTTTCATGTGCTGTCTGGCACCATAGATCTCTGCATCCAGCATGTTTTGTTTGGTGTCGGTGGTGTGGTTGTGGAGTAGCAGAGTGCCAAAAACTGCGTAATTTACAATTTAGGTGCAAATTCTTTGCTCATCCATATCTCTGAAAGAGTTTGGGGGTCTGGTCTGAAATTGTTATGGTGTCTGGGGTCTGGGCTGCAGATATGCCTTTGGATGATTTGGTTAACAAAATATTAATCCATTCAAAAGTTATTAAAGTTTTAAGTTTTCCATTATAGCCTATGGGAAAAATTAGATGTCTGTTGCAAAAGCAGTTTCTGCTTTCACAAAACCACTTTTTTGCTGCCTCAAAAGGAAAAGTTAGTGACATGCTGCCACCATCTTGTTTTCAGTTAGTGACAGGGAAAAAGCACTGTAATTCAAAAAATACTGCCCCTTAGTAAATACCAACTGATGTGTTTACCTAATGGGGCCCAAGGAACATGATTCTGGCCTTACTTTTTTACAATAGAATCTGGAAATATATTTTTTTTAATTGGCCTTTAGTAGTGTCACACATTTGCAGCACTATATTTGCAAAGCTGCCACACATTTGCAGCAGTTTTTGCACAAGTAATGGCACTGTTGCATGCAAACTGTCACAAATTTGTGGCACTTTTTCTGAAAACTGAAATAAATTTGAACCACTACTTCAATTTAAAAAAAAAAACATCGGCCCTATAAATGTCCCAAATCTTTCCTGGATATTTTTTCCACAAATAAGCCCAGAATCATACTCCTCGGCCCCCCTTTAGGTAAACACCTGTTAGAGTTCACCTAATAAAGGGTTATTTTGTCCGGTTATTGCCTCCAAGGGGGCAGAGGCATGTTTTATAGATAAAAAGGTTTCTGCAGACATCGGGGTGCCCAATCACAATGTCAGCAATAGAAATCACCCCTGCCAGTGTGGGACACTGGGGAGCCCTCTCCCAGAGTCCCAAAGTATTTGGTTTCAGCCAACATGTGGGTGCCCAGTTCTAGTGTTGGCAGCAGAAATCCTCCCTCCCACCAGTGTGGTACAATGGGGAGCCCACTCCAAGTGTTCAGAAATATATATATATTGTTTTAAATGTCTCTGCCAACATTGGGGTACCAAATCCCCATGTCAGCAGTAGACATCCACTCCAACCCCCCCGAAACTGTGGGACACTGGTGAGCTCACTCCCAATGTCCCAAAATAAATATATTTTTTAAATGTCTCTGCTGACATCAGGGTACCCAATCCCCATGTTGGCACCACAACCTACAACCCTCCCTGATGGTGTGGGACACTGGGTAGCCCACTCCCAGTGTCTCCAGTTGTACCCCCCAGTACTGTGAGACACTGGGGAGCTCACCCCCAGTGTACTATTGCTTCCAGTACCTGTGAAAAAAGAAAACAGTCCTCTTATGTCTTTTTTTTTTGTCATCAAGAAAAAAGAGAACACGGTCCCTCATTATCTCCCCATCCCCCTTCTCCCATCCTGACCCTCCCACTAAGCAAACCACCACCCCATACCTCCCCCTTGCCCTATACTTATCAGTGGAGATTGTCTTCTTCCATCTTCTGTGGACTGGGGCACATTTGCACTCTTCAAAGCCCAACCACAAACTGAAGAATCAAGGTAAGTGCCGTATAAAGGAGGACAATAGCATTTTGAACTTACGTTGCTATCTTGGATAGTGTTAGGTATTTTTGCACCATATTTTCAACATGGGCATCTTGGGATCCCTCCTCATGAACATGTCACTGTTGTTTCGTTAATTGAACATGTAAGGTGATTTTATGACTGCTGCACAAAATCACCTTTCAGGACTGAGTAACGAAATGACAGTGCCAGTGTTCATGAGGTGAAGTCCCAAAAAGCCCATGTTGAAAATTTGGTGCAAAATACCCAGTAACACCAAGTTACACGCGGTTGTTTGAATTTTCCTACACATGTTTGTACCTTTGGAAATGTTCAATATTTTGTAGCTAAATTTTCAACATAGCCATTTTTTTCACACTACCTCATGAACAGTACAGCTATCATTTTTCACATTCAGCCTGAAACATGTTTTCACACCTGCGGTGCGGAATGGCACATTTGCTGTGTGAAATTACTGTTGGGGACCAATTATTGAAATGACAGTACCAGTGTCCCTGAGGTGGGGTTCCATAAAGGCCATGTTAAAAATGTGGTGAAAAATTCATAAAAATGCCTGAGTTACATGCATCTGTTGAATTTATTCTACTCACGTGCATAACTTTGGTACTTTTCAATATTTTGCAGCCAAATTTTCAACATAGCCATTTTTTCACACCACCTCATGTACAGTACGGCTGTCATTTTTCACGTCCTGCCTGAAATTTGTTTTCACACCTGTGGCACAGAATGGCGTTGCTGTTGGGCATAATTACATTTTGCTTTGCCTTTCACAGTTTCTCTGTACTGGGGGACATGAGGTGGGAACATAAAATGGATATGCTGACAATTTTATCACTGTTGTTTGACAGATGGAAGCGCAGGTCTCAGAGGAACCTGCACTTCCACACCTACTTACATATGCACATCTATGGAGGAATTGGAGCTCAGGGTCTGTGCTCCCACAGTAAAATAAGGATACTATTAAACTATCTCAAAAATTAAGGAAATTAATTGCAAAAAAACACTCTTAATACATCAGTTAGGTTCCTATTACAATAACAACAGTATGGAAATTCAGTGTTAGGATTCCCAACCCTACAACCCCACCCCCACCCTCCTCACACCAACAGGTGTTGGGGTGTGCCTTAGGGTCATCAAGCCTAACTCTCACCTATTCTCTATACTGTACCATCGTAGCATCCTTACACATGGAATGGGGTGAGAGTTAATCCTGATGACCCCAAGGCACCCTGACACTGTTGGTGGAGGGTGGGGTGGGTGGGTGGTAGGGTTGGGAACCCTAACATTGAATTTCCATACTTTTGTCATCATAATAGAATCCCTAACTGATGCATCAATGGAGTGCTTTTGCAATGAATAATATATATACTGTATATCTGTCTATCTCTCTCTCTCTCTCTCTCTCTCTCTCTCTATATATATATATATATATTATGGCAGCACGGTAGTATAGTTAGGGTTGAGGAGCCATTTCTATGTTAAACCCCCAAATTTTGCACCTTAATAACTTTGCAACCGTTTGATAGATTTGGCTGAAATTTAGAATACACGATCAAGAACCATAGGCCTTGGGATCTGCCAAGTTCTGTAGTGGTTGGATACACAGCTGTGGAGTTATTGAGCGTGATCTGCACTCGCGTTATGCTTTTTCTAGATTCTATGGTCAACGGCGTACAGGTCGCGGTTTGCAACCAGCCCAAAATCTTCAGGGAACGTGCGGCCAGGGTCCCCGATGTGCCTTTCAAAGATTTGGTGAAAAAATATTAAACGGTTCAAAAGTTATTCAAAATACAATTTCCCATTATGAGTCAATGGGAAAAGTTAACAAAAAGTTCGACAGTGTCGCAAATGCGTTTTTACTTTCGCAAATGGGCCTGTTACTTTCGCAAATCTGCCATTTTGTTCTCAGTTGGTGATCAGAAAAATGGTTGGCATTTCAATTTGGGACCCTCTAGCAACCTAATTATTTTTGTATTCACCTAGTCGGACCCTGAGGATGCTAGCCATGTCTTTATTTTGGGGTAAAACACCCCAGAAATATGTTTTTCAAATTTCTGGAAAAAGTACTTTCGCAAATTACTTTCATGCTCACAAAAGTGTCGAATTTTTTTGCGAAAGCTTTCGCAAATTGTGACAGTAGTTTTCTAGTCTGTGGGAAAGTGACAGCAATTCTTTGGCACTGCGCTGCAAAAGAACGGTTGGGAGTTTTGGGATGGAATTTGGAGGGAACGCAGCTGACATCTCTCAGATGTGCCTTTCAGTGTTGTGACAGTTTTTCCCATAGGATAACATTACGGCGCCCGACGTATTACAGGAATCCTTTGGCACCCTGCTGCAAAATAACGGTTTGGTCTTTTTTCCTGAAATTTGGAGGGAAGACAGCCAACAGCCCACAGATGTGCCTTTCAGTGGTTTGGTGAAAAAAAATTACAGGGAGGCAAAGTTATGGCACTCTGAACTTCTCTTTTTTCCCCATAGGATAACATTACGGCGTTCGCCTTGCCTTTCAGGGCCCGTATCTCAGAAACGGTGCAAGATACGGACTTTTCGTTGGAAAAATACTTAGCCCCCTAATGGGGGCTAAGTACAAAATTAGCCAGGACAGTTGTAAATCATATGACTTTTACATATTTTTTCTATGTTGTACGGTTCCTAAGATATAACCTATTTAGTATTCCAAGTCCTCATTTTCTGCTCCGATACCCATTATTATGCATACATTCTTTGTACTCACTGTCATTCTCTATGCAGGTTTTGGGTAAAACCAGCCTGTGCGCTTACATTACTGTTACTGTTGCCCTTTCCGCTAGCGGTTCCATACCCGTTTCACTTACCGTTGACGTCTGAGCCACCATGTGCGTTATTCTTTGCGTTTTCATTTACGCTTGCGTTTCTGTTATTTTTTGCCATTTGTGTCTACAGTACTGTTTCTCTTTCTGTTTCACTTTGCATCACCATGCCCATTGACATTTCTGTTTGCAGGCACCATGTTACTATGTGACAACACATCACATGGCAGACCGTTCCCGTCTACGCCACCGTGTGCATTACCCTTTCTGTTCTCATTTACGCTTGCGTTACCATGTGCGCCACTGTTAGCACTTCTGTTTGAGTTGCTGTTCCTGTTACTATGGCACAAGACATCATGTGGCAGGCCCCACGCTCCCGCTGTTGCATTACAGTCACTATTTCTCGTTATCATTCTCAAAAAGAAGGGAAATTAGAGGCAAAAAACTCCATTTAATGCATTAGTTAGGGTTGTTCCTCAACGACAAAAGTGAGGAAATTCGCTGTTAGGTTAAACCCTAACAGTGAATTTCCTCACTTTTGTCGCTATGGAACAACCCTAACTAATGCATTAAATGGAGTTTTTTGCCTCTTATATATATATATATATATAGATATATGTTACAGATATAGATATATGAACATATGAGCATACATAAGAGCTAGCAGAAGAAGACTAACTTAGTCAATTGAGTCTGCTGGTTAGTAATGAAATGCCCCTGGCTTATGCAATTGACTGTGCTCCCCCCACATCAATCTCTCCTCCACAACTCCCCCCACACAGTATCCTGGGATCCTTTTATGCCTATCCCATGCCCTCTTAAAGCCACCCACCATTTTCTGTGAGACCACCTCTTCTGGCAGTGCATTCCATGTGTCCACCACCCACTCCATGAAAAAATGTTTCTTGACATACTGTACTTCCTAAACCTCCCCCATCAGTTCAGACTGTACCTCCTCCTGGTTCTATTGTCACTTATCTTAAAGAGACTTTCCTTTCCCACTCTGTTTACTCACTTCAGGTATTTAAAGGTCTCTATCATATCCCCCCTATCTTTTCTCTCTTCCAGGGAGTACATTTTTAGGCTGACAGCCTCTCTTCATAAGATTTCCCTTGCTGTCTCCCAGTCATCTTGGCTGCTCTCCTTTGTTCCCTCTCTAACAAGTCAATGTCCTTCTTATGATATTGAATCCAGAACCTTTCCCCATATTCTAAATGGGATCTCACTAGTGACCTGTACAAGGGCAATACGATCTCACTCTGCATTCTGCTGAATTCCTTGGCTATACACCCCTACATCTTGTTTGCCTTCACTGCTACCTTTTTTACATTGTGTGGAGTGCTTTAGATCACTGGTAATCATCAACTCCAGATCCCTTTCCTCCTCTTTTGTCTCTATATGGTCCCACCCCAGGTAATATATGGTCCCAGAATTTTTGGCCCCAATGTGCATTGAAGCCAAGTTGCCAGATCTCTGACCATCTCTGAAGTTTCCTGAGGTCTTCCTGTAGGTGCTGTATCCCTTCAATTGTGGCCACTCTTCCACAGAGTTTGGTGTTATCTGCAAACAGGCACATCTTGCCCTTAATGCCTTCTCCAATGTCAATTATGAAGACATTGAACAACACCGGCCCAAGCACCAATACCTGTGGGACCCTACTGGTAACCTTCTTGGCACTAGACAACTCACCCCACCACCACCACCCTCTGGGTTTTGTCATCTAACCAGTTTTCTACCACTTTGTCATTTCCTCCCCGACACCAAAATCTTTCAGTTAATGATTAGCCTCCTATGCAGCACAAAATCAAAGGCCCTGCTAAAGTCCATGTAAATGACATCTACTGCCTTGCCCCCATCCACCGCCTTGGTGACCCAGTCAAAAAAATCAATCAGGTTTGTCTGACAGGACCTTCCTCCTACAAACCTGCGCTGCTTCTCATCCTGAAGACCATTCTCTTCTATGTAACTTATCAGTCTCTCCTTGAGTATGGTCTCCATGAGTTTGCACATGATTGATATCAAACTAATTTGCCTACAGTTCCCAAGGTCATCCCTGAGTCTGCTCTGATGGAAGGGCACTGCATGTGCTGTTCTCCAGTCCTGTAGCACCACTCCCGACTCCAGGAATCAATTGAAGAGGTCTGCCAGTGGCCACACAAGATCCTCAGCTTGCTCCGTCAGTACCGTTGGATGAATGTCCTTTGGACCTGGGAACTTATCCATTTTCAGTGTAAAGAGACCCTCCCTCACCCATTCCACTTCTATTACCACATCTGTTGCCCAACTCCTTGCTCCATTCTCCCCCCAGAGGGTACAGGACCATCTTTTTCCCTAGTACAGACAGAGCAGAAGTACTTATTGAGCACGTCCACCTTCATCACATCTTCCTCCATGCATCCAGCCCCTCTTCCTCAGCTTAACTATCCCATCCTTCCTGTCTCTTTTCTCACTTATGTAGCTATAGAAGGCTTTTCCCATATTCTTTATTCCTTCTGCTATTTGCAGTTCCTTTAGTTCCTTTCCTTGCTGCATCACCTTGCCAGCCACTTTAGCTAATCTCTGGTATTCCTCCTTACCCACTCCACTTTCTGTCCTCTTGTGTCTCTTGTAGACCAGTCTCTTGACTCTCACCTCCCTGGTAACCTCAGAGTTGAACCAGCTGGGTGATTTGTCCCTTGATTTCTTGCACCTGAACTTAACACAGTCCACTGTGGCTGCTGGTATTGCATCTCTAATGATGGCCCAAAGTCTGTCCACCACCATGTCTGCTTTGATGCCATGTAGCTTCTTCCTTAGTACCTCCCACATTTTATGGAAATCTTCTCTCCTGAAGTCCAGGATGTTGGTCTTGGTGTAGAAGCTATCCCTTCCAATTTCAAAGTGAAGCACATTGAGCTGTGGTCACTATCCCTCAGGGGGTCCCTGACCATTATCTCCTGTACGTACTCCCCATTTGTGAGCACCAGATAAAGGATAGCCCCCTCCCTGGTAGGCTGTATAACCCCCTAAGTCATGAACCTTCCCTGTAATGCATCCAGGAACACCTGACTCCTGGCATAGGACGTGGCTGGCATACCCCAGTCCAGCTTAGGTAGATTAAAGCCCCCCCACCACTACCACTTCTCCTTTACTTGCTGCTTCCAGCAATTCTTTACATAGTTCCTTGTCTTTCTCTCTGTCTTTTGGTTGGGCAGTCTGTAGACCATCACCAACCTGGCCTTCCTCCCTATTGGTCTAAAGCTGGATCCATAGCCATTCCACATTTTGCTTCCAGCAATTCTTTACATAGTTCCTTATCTTTCTCTCTTCCTCTTGGTTGGGTAATCTGTACACCACCGCCAACCTTACCTTCCTCCCTATTGGTCTAAAGCTGGATCCATAGCCATTCCACATTCCCTTGATCATTCTCCTCCTTAGTGCATATTATCCCCTCCCTAATGTATGCCACCACCACCCCCTTGCCTATCACTCTATCACTTCTGTACAGCTTGTATGCTGGGATTGAGAAATTCCATTCTTGATGTGCTGTAACTCAGGTCTCAGTAACTGTTGCCATATCTACCCTCCCCTCTGCTAAGTGGGCGTACACATCTGCCATCGTGTTACAAAATCTGTGAGCATTTCTTGACACCACTCTCCACCTTGACTCTGTGTTTCCCTGCCTAGTCACTGTGCCTTTCATGATATGCTGGTGCACTATACTCCCTCCCTCTCCCCTGCACTCAAATGTCCTCCATTGTCCATACTCCTTCTTCATGATTGTTACTTCCTGCATGGAGGAGGTGGTCCATCAAAGGCATGAGGTGTCTGTGTCCTCTGGTCCATCTCACCCCCCCACCAGTATAAATTTAAGTCTTTTTCCATGTGTTCCCACAGCTTGTCCCCAAGTACTTTCTTACCCTTGTAATTAAGGTTCAGCCTATCTGTTGAATATAACCTCTTGTCTGACAGTATACCATTGTTAAAGTGATGCTGTATCAATGAATTCCACACAGCAGCATAACCCATTCAACACCAAAAGTGTCGAACAGGTTGTTGGAGTGATGAATGGATTCATCAACTCCCGAGTTTGGCTGCTCACCCCTGAATCCACCCACCTGGAGTTAGATATATGGGGAGGTGCAGGCAATATGTGGGGGTGTGTGATGGCAAAGCCCCCAGCAAACAATACTAAAATGCCCTGATGCTTGGGGCACTGTGGCTATCCATTGACAGATTTGCTAGGCGACGTGTTGGCCATTGGCAAAATCCTGTCACTGTACCAGACTTCGACAATTTTGTTGTCAAAATAGCTTGATGAAATCTTGTCCAACCACTTGTCACCACAACCTACAATACAAATGAACCCTTCCACCTTGCACCAGTTCCTTAGCCAATCATTAAATTCTTCAATTCTCCTCTTTCTATGTTTGCTCTGGGGAAAAGAATCACCTCTGAAAACTTGCAGGGAACTACTTAGCCTGAATACCAATTTGTGGTCACGGGACACAAATGGAAATTAACAGGAGGTAGGTTCAGGAGAGATGTGAGGAAGTACTACTTTACAGAAAAGGTGGAGGACCCTTGTAACAGTCTATTGGCTGAAGTGGGTGGTATGAAAACAGTCAGGGGATTCAAGCAGGGCTGGGACATAAAGAAGGGAATAGTGGTTACTCGGGATGACAGGAAAACCATGTAGGAGAATAGAGAGAGGACAGAGAGGGTTAGTACCCTGGAGGAAAAGTAGGTTCCAGGGATTATAGGGAACTTGGGTAGACTGGATGGATCTGTGATATTTTTCTGCTGCCAATTTTTATCCTTCTTTGTTTCTAGATATTTCTGTCACGTTACCAAGACACAGTCTACAAAAAACTTATTTTATTATTACACCTGCACTGATCCTGCACTTCCTTGCATTTAATCCCAGCTCCCATTCCTCAGACCATTTCTCTAATTTTTTTAAGGTCTTCCCTCATTCTTTCTACCCCCATGGCATTTTTATGCCATCATGGTCTATGTTTCTATGTTTCAATGAAAAGCCCATAGAGTTGACCGTGTCCCTGCACTTCTTTGTTAACTCTGTGAACCTGCTCTGTGCCACCCACACCTCTTCTCTTGCTAAGTCATTGATTCCTAGGTTGATGACCAAGTGAAGCTTAACCATTAACCCCACCTTACCACTTCCCTAATCCCAGGTTCTGCCCTCCACGCCTCCATCCTTGGTAAACAAACAATCACCCTTCTATTCCTTGGGTCCCCATTTCTCCCCCCAGTGGATGTCTTTAATTATGGAATGCCCAAAGATAACCACCCTTTTGTTCCCTAAAGGCCTATTGTTCAATCTCCTTTGCACACCCAATGACCAGCCTTGTCCCCCTTTGTGAGCTACCTGACTGTTATGAATGTATTCCCGTTTGTACCATCACTGTTCCATACTTCTGTTTCTACAATCCCTTTATTTTTTTTTCCAATTATTTAACCAGGTGAGACACACTAAGCTGAAAGCTTGTTTACAGGTGCAACCTGGGAGCATGAGGAAGTTAAGTGACTTGCTCAGGGTCACACAGTATGCAAGTGGGGGCTGTGGGATTCAAACCCAGGTCTCCAGATTTGTAGCTCAGAGCCTTAAACAACTGCGCCATACTGCCTCCTGTGACAGGGTTGAATAAGGCCCTGTCCCATTTGTTATGCAGAAAGAGCGAAATGCAAGGATCTGTTCTATCATCTCCTTTTATATCTCTTATTTGTCTGGTTGTGCAACCAAATTTTCTTGTGAGACAAAGGAACTGATTTCTCCGACGGTTTCACGATACATCGCCTCTCGCTGTCTCGCTACCTTCAATTTCTGTCTCTATCTTTTCTTCTCCCTTGCATATCTGTGGTTATAAAAATATACATCAATCTTTATGTAAAACTGTATTTGAAATAGGGATCCCTTTGCTAGAAAATGTACACAGTTATACTGCTGAAACTATTGCAAAAAGCTATTTGGAACTCAAGGGGTTAACCTGAGATTCTGGTTTACAAAATATCTGCAGAGCTGTGAACAAGAAGTCAATTCTGAGTCACTATAATCTTTTTGCTGCACCTGCAGGTAACTGACAACAACATTTTAGGAAAAACAGGATGTCTGTTAATGAGCAGAGGTTGCAAAGACTTATAAAAAGAACAGCAATGCTTTTGCTAGGGGGACACTTTTCCTTTTGGTGATTTTGATGCAGAGTTGTTTGAGCCTGGCTTCAAGATCCAAAAGTCCAGGAAACAAAGAAGATGCCTGAAACAACAGTGGCAACAAAAGACTGTTGGACATAAGGGGTTAAAATATGAAAATACTGACACTGAACTGATAACTGATTGTGATTTTGTTTCAGAACAAGCTAATTATGTTTCTCTCCAGGGTTATTTTAAGCAACTTTGGGTGAAACCAAAACAGTGTGAACAAATGTTTAAAAAACGTTATGGGTTACTGTACAGAGTTTGGGTTAAATCTCAGATACAAGAACAGACAGAACAATTGGTTATACCACAAAAGTATAGATATGAGTTGTTACAGATAGCACATGATAGTCCTAAGGCTGGTCACTCAGTGAGGGATCGCACCCATGCCAGATTGCTGTACAGATTTTACTGGCCTGGAATTCATGAAGATGTTGCTACCTATTGCAGTTCTTGTGCTGAATGTCAGAAAGTAGCTCCTGTAACTAATAAAGACAAGGTCTTACAGGAGGTCTGACTTTGGCAAGATGGGAGATTGCCTCAGAAAAGCACTAGCAAACAGGCTAGAAGGAGGGGGTGGAGCAACAATGGGGAAACATCAAAACTGCCATCACAGAGGCAACAAGTCTTTGTGTGAAGCAAATAAACAAATCAAAACAAAAAATAAGTCACTATAGTTCTCAAAAGAGGTGGTGGTGAAGGTTAGGGAGAAAAAGATAGCATTTAGGAAGTATAAGGAAACAGAAGGAGCAGGACAGAGAACTGTACCAGTTAAGACAGAAGGAAGCAGGGAGGGAAGTCAGAATAGCAAAGGCCCAAACTGAGGAAAAGATAGCCAACTCAGTTAAGAAGGGGGATAAAACCTTTTATAGGTACATCAGGGAGCAAAGAAAGACAAAGGGAGGGATAGTGAGGCTGAATCAAATGGAAGGTGGGTGGGCAGAGAGGGACAGTGAAAAAGCAGGGATACTGAATGAATATTTCTGCTCAGCATTCACAAAAGAGGAGGGGAGGTACCTAATCCAATTAACAGAAGCACTCTGGATAGGGGGTCGATCCCAGTCCTTTCACAGAAGAAAGGGTTCTGCAAGAACTCCTAAAACTGAAGGTGGACAAAGCAATGGGGCATGACGAGATTCACCCCAGAATTCTAAAAGAATTAAGGGGAGAACTAGTGACACCACTGACTACCCTTTTTAACAAATCATGGGAGGATGGTGTGGTACCTGAGTACTGGAGGAACTCAGATGTGAGTCCCCTTCACAAAAGTGGGAGAAAGACAGAGGCAGGGAACTACAGACCTGTCAGTTTGACCTCTGTGGTAGAGAAAGGGATGGAATCACTTCTGAAGGAAAGAATTGTTGAGAACCTAGAGGCCAATGGGGCACAGGACCCAAGGCAGCATGAGTTCACAGTGGGAAGGTCATGTCAGATGAATCTAATTGATTTCTTTCACTGGGTGACCAAAGTAGTAGACCAGGAAGGGGCTGTGGACATCGCCTACCTAGACTTTGGCAAAACATTTGACACAGTCCCACACAAAAGATTAATAAACAAATTAACCAGCCTGGGAGTGGGTCCCAGGGTGGTAGCCTGGGTGAAACATTGAATGGACAACAGGACACAGAAGGTAATTGTAAATGGAGTCCACTCTGAAGAAAGAGGGGTTACTAGTGGGGTACCGTTGGGTTCAGTACTGGGTCCAGTCCCTTTTAATGTCTTTATAAGTGACATTGCAGAGGGATTGGAAGGAAAAGTATGCCTCTTTGCAGATGTCATAACGATCTGCAACAGGGTTGATGCACACGGAGGTGTGCAAAGGAGAAGGAGGGACTTGGCAACGTTGGAGGAATTGTCTGAAGTATGGCAGCTTAGATTCAATGCAAAGAAGTGCAAAATAATACACCTAGTAAACAAAAAACAAGGGGAAAATTACACAATGGGAGGAGGAAGTAACAACAACAAAAATGGAAAGGGATCTGGGGGTAATCATATCAGATGACCTTAAGGTTGGCAAGCAATATGAGAAGGCAGTAGGAGGGCTGGAGGATACTGAGATGTATAAGGAGAGGCATCACCAGCAGAAAACAAGAAGTTGTTATCCCTCTGTGCACACCGTTGGTGAGACCCCATCTGGAGTACTGCATCCAGTTCTGGAGACCCCATCTCAGCACTTTTAAGTACCTCAGTGGAATCAATAAAGTCCAAGAGGGTAGCAACTTTCAGAAAAAGAGATGTGCAAGAACAAGGGACACAATTTGAAGAAGTGGGGGGATAGCTCTGGGGCAATTTGAGGAAGTATTTTTTCACAGAGAGGGTGGTGGACTCATGGAACAACCTTCCTGAGGAGGTTGTGGGTCTAAAACCATGGGAGAATACAAGAATGCATGGGACAGACATAAGGCAATTCTTGTGGGGGGTAGGTAGAAATAGTCTGTTGGTTAACTAGGATCTGCATCGTATCCCTGTAGGTAGGGAAATGGGCAGACTAGGTGGGTCAAGTGGTCCTTATCTTCCGTCAAAGTATATGTTTCTATGTTAAGGTGCCCCTGATGCCCCTACCTTTGGTAGATGTGCCTTTTGAGAGCATTGCAATGAATGTGGTTGGCCTTTTAGGTAAAAGTAAAAAGGAAATTTGTTTCATTCTGTTAGTATGTAACTATGCTACTCGATACCTAGAGGCAGTCCCTATGCATACAGCCACAGCCTCAAAAGTGGCAGCAGAGCTTGCCAAGATTTTCAGCAAGGTGAGCATACCTAAAGAGATTATTACTGATCAGGGTAGTAATTTTGATGCTGCATTTCTGAAGGAGCTGTAACAACTACTAGGTATGACTGCATAAGAACCTCCCCTTATCACCCTCAGACAGATGGTCTTGTTGAGCGTTTTAACCAAACCCTAAAACACATGTTAAAACGGTTTGTAAAAGGGGAAGGGAAAGATTGAGACAATACTTACTGTATCTTACCTGCTGTTTGCTGACAGAGAAGTGTCACAAGCCTCAACAGGTTTTTCACCATTTGAGATGCTATATGGTAGACAAACTAGAGGACCACTAGATGTAATAAAAGAACCATGGTAAGATAACCCCACTCAGAAACAATCTATTACATCTTACATGTATGCCCTGAGAAAGAAGCTGGCACAATATGTTGAAATTGCCCATAATAATCGGGAAGAGGCCCAAAACCAGCAGGAGGCTTATTATGACCATGGGGTAAAAGAAAAGGTTTTTGAGCCAGGTGAAAAGGTCTTGCTACTGTTACCCACTACAGAAAATAAAACCATTTTTTTATATGTAAACTTGATATTTTATTTGTATTCAAAGAACAGTAACAACAGAGAAAAAGCCAGAACAAATATCTCCAGCCAAATCAAACCATGAACACTACTAAGTTTTAAAAATAAGCATATACAAATCACCAGTGACTGCATATACCATATAGAAGACAGAGGACAAGGAGAAGAGAGGAGGACATCCACCTTACCAATAGGAAACCCCCACACTCTTGACTTATGCAAATTACAAAGTATTTTGCTACTAGTTCCCCCCAAATTACCCCATAGAGGTCATCCATTTATCCCAGCCATTTGAGGAGCATAAAAGTTTATGGTTCTTCCACAACATAACTTTATGAAAAGCAACTACCTTAGAAACAGCCCATTGCCGGTGGGAAATAGGAGGAATCACTGGGGATCTCCAGTGCAATAATACAAGCATTTTGGCTTCCAGTGCAGCAGTAAAAAGAAGACCTTTATAAGACAAAACTCATAGATCCAATATAGAGGGTTCCCCCAAAATCCAGAAAAGGGAGGAAGTCAGATTAGGGAGCTGCAATATGCATTCTATACAACCAGTAATGCACTCCCACCAGTCCTTCGGTACAGAACAATCCCACAAGATATGAAAAATTGTCCCTGACTCCCGAAAGCAGTGCCAACATAAATCAGATGTCAATATCCCCAGCTGTGTCAGTTGAAGCAGAATACAATGCCACTGGCCTAATACATTTTTTTGAATCAACTGCAGCTGAGGATCGGAAGAGGCACGATGCGCTTCTTTCCAGCAACTGGACCACCTCTCATCCTTTAATGGGACTCCCAGTTCTTCCTCCCATTTACCTTTCTGAGAAGTCCAGTCAGGCAGAAACTGTTGCTGTAATTCCTTGTAAAGCAGGCTTAAATGACCTTCGGACACCTTAGACCATCTATGGAGAAACCTGACAACAGGAGATTGCAGCGTGTAAGAAGCTTGAAAATATTTAGTAGAAAAAAAACACATGTCTCAATTGAAGATATCTCCAGAGATGCTTCAGAGGTATATTACTTAGCCTGTAACTCCTCAAAGGGAAGGAAACAAAATGTGCAGGAGTCAACCACATTGCCCAAAACTTGAATCCCTAGAGAATCCCATCCTTTCCATGAAATTTGTTGGCCACCAATTTTGAAGAGAGGGTTATTTCATAACAACTCATAAATTCCCAAAAAGAGGATTCCCACTCTGATGATTTGCAATATCTACCCCATGCCCACCAAGAGAAGGCCACCGGGGGGCATGTATATTTGGGGAAGGAAGCGAGTGTTTGTCAAAAGGACAGTCAGTGGCACATCTCCCACTTAGGTTTGTTCAATATCAACCAAGAAGGGAGTATTCCCTGAACAGTATAATACCCACTGCAAAGCTTGTTTATCCCAAAAAGAGAGATGGTACACCCACAACCATGTCATGCTCCATCTACCCACTGTAGTGGGGGCCTGTAATATCTTTCTTCTAAAATGGGGGGTTGGCCTTCCCAAATAAAATCTGAGAATAACCTGTCCAAACGAGCCCACACCAGTGGCTGAATAAAATAAGGAAAGTTAGTCAATTTATAATACAGATGGGGGAAGGCCATCATTGCAATGGTAGCTATCTTGCCAGGTAGAGACAGCACAAGCTGCTTCCACCTAGTAAAATCTGAACAGAGGTCTTCCACCACTAAAGATAGGTTCAGAGAACACAGTCCTCTGAGGTCTCTTGAAATAAACATTCCCAGATATTTCATTCTCCCTGGAGCCCATTGCAAAGTGTATGATCCAAGACAGGCCCAAGCAGGGTCCACTCCATAGAGAGGTAGAATTTCTGACTTGCCCCAGTTTATCTTGAGTACAGAGACAGCTCCAAAAAAACCTATAACTCTCCAGGCCACTGGGAGGGAGGCTTCAACTCTGGTAAGCATCAGTAACAAATCATCTGCATAAAGCAGAGTGGTATAATACTTCTGTCCCACTGGGATATTTGTAATGTCAGGGTGTTGGCAAAGAGCTAAGTTTAGAGGATGTATTGTTAACAGAAATAATAGAGGACTCAGGGGACACCCCTGTCTAGTGCCTCTAAATAATGAAAAGCAGTCTGACAATACCCCATTAACTAGAACTTTTGCCTTAGGTGAGTAATAAAGGCAACTGATTCAGTGCCAGAAATGCTGGCCAAAACCAAATTTGCTCAAGACAGCTTGCAGATAGTTCCATTCAGTTGAGTCAAATGCCTTTTCGGTGTTGACCCAATCAGTGCAACTGAATTTTGCCCCCTAACTGCTACCTGAATGAGATCTATCACAGCACGGAGTTTATCACTGCCCTGCCTACCTTACATGAAACCCGACTGTGATCTACTAACCAAGGATGGTAACACATTTTCCAGCTGAAGAGACAGAATTTTAATAAAAATTTTACAATCAACATTAAGCAAAGAGATCAGCCTATAATTGTTGCATATCATAGACTCCTTCCCTGGTTTAGGCAGAACAGTGATTATTGCCTCCCTCATATATTCAGATAGAGATCTGGCTTGTGTAATGGCATGAAAAATATCCAGCAAAGGTCCTGCCAGTTGAGACACAAACCCCAATAAAAATCAGCTGTCAGACCATCTGGGCCAGGCACTTTGCCAGGGTACATCAAATTTATAGCCTGATGTACCCCCTGTAAGGAAATATCAGCTTCCAAGGAGGTGATGGCTTCTGGGGAAAGATAAGGGAGCCGAACATCTGAGAAAAAAGCCTCATACTAATCCGAAGAGGGGGCAACCGAGGAGGTATAGAGCTGCACATAAAAAGCTTGAAAGTGCTTGGCCATACACTAGACATCTGATATTAATTCATCCTGGGGCCCCCTAAGACAGGGGACATACGCCTCCAAGGACTTTTTCTTCAACAGGTAAGTTAACAGCTTACCAGTCTTATCCCTTGATTCCCAGTAGGCCTGCTTCAGAAAAAATAATGCCCTGGTGGCCTTTTGTTGCAAAATATTATTCAATAGTTCCCTAGAAGAGGAAAGTTCTGAATTTATGGCATCCCCTGCACTAGCCACTGGGGAACAATAAAGTCCTTCCTCTAAAACCCTAATCTTCCCCATCAATGCAGCTACCTCCTGCTTACACTGCTTGTTAACATGGGATGCAAAGGAAATGACCCTTCCCCAAACAAAGGATTTAAATGCGTCCCAGAGGATAAATTCAAAGGTTCTGGGGATGTGTGAGACCGGAAATAAAAAAACAATCTCTTCCCTCAATCAAGAATGAAAGTCCCTCCGGCCAAGAAGAGCCAGATTGAACCTCCATCATGAGGACCTTGCTACCATTTGCCTTGGCATCCAGACCAAGTCCATCGGGGCATGATCCGAGAGCACAATAGGTTTATGCCAGGTGTCTAACACATCCAGGAGTATAGACACACTGCACAAAAAATAGTCCAGCCTACTAAAGGTTTGGAATCTTGGAAATCTATAGGCGTAGTAGCGAGTGGTAGAAAAAAGTGTTCTCCAACAGTCTCTAAGGGAGAGTTTTCCAATAACCTGATTAAACACAGCCCTGGAGCAGTGATGGGAAGGGACCCCACTTTCAACAGGTTCTCTGTCCATCACCGGATACAGAACTAGATTGAAATCTCTTCCTGAAAGAAAGACCATTGGGGAACAGTACCAGTCAAAAATAGCTTGAGCTAGAGAAGAGAAAAAATCTGGGAAGTCTTCACTCGTGCATTGACATTACAGAGCAAAATCGGTATAAGGTCTATTTTCCCCTGCACCATAACCCATCTCCTTTCTCTATCCAGCTGCCACCTTTCCACCACCACTGGATACCCTCTATGAAGCAAAATGGAAACACACCATTTTTTTAATCTAAAAAAACTGGAATAAGCTCTAGTACCCCCCACTGAACCAAACTACTCTCATCACTTTTCAAGAGATGTGTCTCCTGTAGAAAGTTAATATCACAATTAATAAACCTCATAAAGAAAAAAACCTTCTTACTCTTAATGAGAATGTTCAGTCCTTGAACATTCCAGGACAAGAAGGTAACTTAGATCATGTTATGTCCCCAAACATATTCCAACAAACATGATAAGAAAGAAAACTATCGAACCAACAATAAGCAATAACTACAAAGTGGGAAAAGGTGGACGTCCTGGTAACAAAAAATGCAAATCCCTCATTATCTTCCCTCCCCGCAAACCAGATACACCCAACCCACTGGTGAATAGAACTATCCCTCCAGCAAACCATTATACTCTTGCATAAACATACTGCACAAACGTAAAACATAGTGCCCAAAGTAAGCAAACCCGTCATGCCCCCCTCAGCCCTGTATCCCTCAATCCACTTATTAACAGTAGCAAGCATGTCTTACTGTTCCCCTCATTATCCCCCCACAGAGAGCATGAAAAGTGGGTAGTTGCAGGCCAGTGGCACCCACAACAATGACCACCCGCTCTTCAAACAGCATGTAGGAGGACATCAGAGCACTTGACTAAGTCCTCCTAAGTGAGTACAACCTGTACAGCCACCCAGAAAGATAAATGTAAAACCATTTCACCATGCACATTAAAATAAAGAAACCCTGAAATAACAAGCCCACCCCTGTAAACCAAATATACATTTTGAATAAGCCACTCCTCCTTCTAAATTGACAAGTAATACTACCCCAATATAGCAAAACTAACCAACTTCCAAAGTATGCAACCATGTATTAGTCCCAGTCTGCTGTAAAGTAAATGCAGATCTTCTTTCAGCCAGGTGAATTCAGCACCAGAATCTCAAGTCCAGTTCAGCCCATTAAGGAGAAAGAAAACTGACCACAGGACATCTAAGGTTACACAATCAAGTCATATCCATGGTGCCAGAAACTTGTGAGTTGGAGAGGGCAGGTCTGATCGCTGCAGCAAAGAGTGATCCATCACCATTTGCCACACAATCCTGGTTCGAACTAGCATAGAGTGTTTTTGGCGGTTGAAAAACATCATAATTTGGAACCACAACCTGCTTCAAAGGGGGGAACCACTGTGTCTGTTACCTGTGAGGCGGCCACGAATTTCTCTTCCCGTAATCCACCCAGTCCATTGCTGGAGAAACAGCCAAGCAGTCCTGAGTTACTGGGGAGAGCATTGGATGTTCAGGCTCAGGTGTAGGAGAACATTCAGGGAGGAGCACAGGATCACACTGACCATTATTACCTGAGGAGGCTGTAGTCAGGGCACCAGACCCCTTGCGTCTACTTTGGTTCCTCTGCCACTTCTAGATTGAATCCCCTGGACCTTTTTCAGTAATTACACCATCCACAGAATGATAGAAGGCAGCACTAGTTCCCGGGGAAGTGTCCTGCAGCCAGGGGGAACTCTCCCCGTGCCTGACTCCAGGATCCTGCCTTGAAGTAGCAAGCAGGTTACACTGGGGGCTTTGGATGGTTTATTGAGTGAAGCTACAAACTCTTGGGCTGCCTGAGGTATGAAGAAATGGAGCCATTTATCTTCCCACCACACTTTCAATACAGCTGGACAGTGTAAGCTAAATGTGATTTTGCATGCCACCAAGTCCCCTTCAACCATGGAGAACACTTTTCTTTGGTCAGCCACAAGCTTAGAGAAATCCTGGTAAATATAGACCTTATGTCCATTCCATGTCAATGGTCCCCACTCCCTAGCCATCCTCCAAATAAGCTCTTTAGTTGAGAAGCACAAGAAATACACCAAAATTGGATGGGGAGGGGAACCCCAGGCTGGACGAGGACCAAAAGAACAGTGCACCCATTTGATATCTAAGGGCACTTTTCAATTGTAATTTAGAACCTGAGGAAAGAAAGCTTGCAGAAATTGATAAAGATTATCTCCTTCCTTGCCCTCCAGCAGTTCAGTGATGCAGAGATTGTTCCAATGGCCTCAGTTCTTGAGGTCATCAACATTAATAGCAAACTGGTGAACCTGTTCCTCCAAAGTCACAAGTTTATCTTGCTGCCACAGGATACTGAATCCACCTGCATACAGAATAATTTGGCACCTGCAATATGCTGCTCAGCTTCATCCATCCTCTCTCCCAGCCAGGCTACTGAGGGTTGAAGTGCAGGAATCACTTGGGTAAGATTTTGAAGCGTCTTGCAAATGCCAGAGATATCCTCCTGACTGCCACCTCAGAGGAATCCATTGTAGTGAAGGCCATTCTTCCAGTGGCCCGGTGATGTACACTACTCAGGCAAAGTAAGAAGCTGCACAAATGCACTCCAGACTATACCCGGTAGAAAGGGAGAGAGTCCACAATCAGATAAATTCACAGAGTGAGCAGATTTACAGGTGAAAACAGCAATTTTGAAGCAATCTGAGAAAGTGACCAACAGAGCACACACTTCAGGCTGCCATCTTGCAGTCTGTCACGCCGGAAGTCTCAGAAAATAAACTATCAATGAAGTGGCAATGGCTTTATAAAGTGCTTAGACGTACTCCCACAGTTAACTATTAAACGGAGACCCCGATAGGAAAAATCCTATTAATATATACCATGCTAACCTCCTCAAAAAATGAACTGAAAAAATACTAAAAGCTGTTTTGCTGGTTTTACCAGAAACTGAAAAAGAAGATATTGATGTAGCTTGTGACAGACTGGAACAAACTGTAACTGCTGATGCTCTAAAGGTGAATGATTCCTTAACCTCTGAACAAACTGCAGAAATGTGTAACTTACTTAAGACTTTTAACAGTACTTTTACCACAGTACCAGGCCGAGCAAAAGGGGTTGAGAATGTAATAGTGACAAGGTATGCTCACTCTATTAGACAAAAGACATATGGATTATCAGAGCGGTTAAGAGCAGATGTGGTTAAGGAAATACAAAAAATGAAAGAATTGGGTGTCGTAGAAGAGACGAGAAGTGCTTGGTCATCACCAATGGTGATTGTAAACAAAAAAGAAGGGGGTGTAAGAATATTCCTTGATTTTAGGAAACTTAATCAAGTGTCAGAATTTGACAGTTATCCTATGCTCAGAATAGATGATTTGGTGGACAGACTGGGAAATGTCAAGTATATCAGTACCCTCAATCTCACCAAGGGTTATTGTCAAATCCCCATAACTAAAGAATCCAGAGACAAAACAGCATTTGCCACTCCTGTTGGATTCTATCAGTTCACTACCATGCCATTTGGTTTACATGGTGCACCTGCTACATTCCAGTGGTACATGGAGGTAATCTTATCCCCTCACACTAGTTATTGTGCTGTGTACCTGGACGATGTTGTGGTGTACAGTCCAGACTGGAAAAGCCACCTGGAACACCTACGAGCAGTTATCCAAGCTATCAAAAATGCAGGTCTGACCATTAATCCTACCAATCGTGAACTGGGCATGCAGGAAACCAGATATTTGGGATACGTTTTGGGAAATTGAGAAGTAAAGCCAGAGATTTCTAAGATAGAAGCTATAGTTAACAGTCCTATCCCTAAAACAAAGAAACATGTCAGGTCATTTTTAGGGCAGGCTGGTTATTAGAGATCTGTTCCTAAATTTGCCCAGCTAGCTACTCCCCTCACTGAACTCACGATGAAATGGTTCCTGAATAATGTGAAATGGACCCCAGAGTGTGATGAAGCTTTTTGGGCCATTAAAACTGCATTATGTTCAGCCCCAGTTTTAAGAAGCCCTGACTTTGAGTAAGAATTTCTGTTACAGACTGATGCATCAGAGGTAGGCCTAGGTGTGATTTTGAGTCAAAATACAGATGGGATGGAACATCCCATTCTATATATCAGTAGGAAGTTGCAAGACAGAGAGAAAAGGTATTCCAGCAGCTGTCTGCTGTAGCTGAGACAGAGAGCAGCCACCAGCTTCCTGAAAGCAAGGGGGTAATTTAATAGAGCACACTGAACAGAATTCTTAATTTTGGGGCCTGTGTAAGTAAGTAGAAGTAAGTGTTTTGGTTCTCTGATTTTGGGGTTGACTTTACTTTAGTGTAACTTCTTTTTGCCAGGGTGGAAATCTAGCTGGGAGAATATTTGCAGTCATTAGTGAGTAGGGCTGTTACTTAAACCCTGTGAAATAGGTGTCTCATAAAGGGAGGAGCTGGAGGAGGCCTGAGGAACTGTGGATTCAAAACAGGAGTTGTTTGTAGATTCTGTCTGCTGTAGCTCTGTAACTAAGACAGAGAGCAGTCACCAGCTTCCTTAAATCAAGGAGGTGATTTAATAGAGTACACTGAATTGAATTCTTAATTTTGGGGCCTGTGTAAGTAAGTAGAAGTCAATGTTTTGGTTCTTTGTTTTTCAGGTTGACTTTACTTTAGTGTAACTTTTTTCAAGGAGGAAATCTAGCTGGGAGAATATTTGTAGTAATTTGTGACTAAACCTGTTAAACTCTGTGAAATGGGTGTCTGAAAGGAAAGAAGGCACTCACCAGGGTGGTGGGTCATTTGTAATTGATTGTTTCTGGAGGGCACGGCTTACTTCCACCCACTTTACCCTCACCCCACCGCCCCAAGTGCATCATTTCTTTTATATCAGGGGTTCTGACATCACTTTCCCAATAGTGTAAAGGCCATATACCTGTGCATATCCTTAACAGCACAGCACACTGAATAGGGGCTAAACACCCTCACATGCTTACACCAACTAAAATAACAACAACAACACAATCTTAAACAGGAAGGGAAACAGACATGTGGGGAGTGGTGAAATGCACTGTCTGTGGAGCAGCAGTTTTCAGGGAGATGTTCTGAAGGCTGTGTTGCTGCCCTATTTGCAGGCACCTCTCTAGTCTGAGAGAGGAGGTTACCCATCTCCATGCTGACTAGGCAAGGGTTTGGTAAATCTCCTCCCCCACCCAGGTACCACCCATGCCGCCACCACTGCCTCAGAGGTTGTCAAGAAAAAGAAGCAGTTGGACCATGGTGGGCTCAGGGAGGGAGAGGGTGGTGGAACAGAGGTGCATCCCTCCAGTTGTGCACTCCACAATTCATTCACAGTTCCGGTAGAGCGTGGTTACTTTATAGAGGCACCCGCAGTGGAGACCAAGGAAGATGCTTGGAACCTCCACAAAGGAGACCCTCAGGAGGATGGCACAGGACCCCACAGGGGAAGGAAACAACTCCTGGTGGGGACTCAATCATTAGGGGGTAGAACTGGGGGAGGGATGGGAGAGGGAGGTAAGGTGCCTTCCCGGCACCATGGCTTGGAGGGACAGGAAGTGAATCCTCAGGATCATAGGAGCAGCTGCATGGGGCAGGGAGCTGGATGTTATTGTCCACCTAGGGATAAATGACCTAGCTGTGAATGGGATCAGAGCAGTACAGCAGGAATTTTTGGAGTTGGAGAGGGGCTTTATACAAGTAGCACACACGGTAACTGTCTCAGAAGTGCTGCCTGTCTATGGCATGGGTGAGGCTAGGGTACTCTCCATCATGGAATTCAATGACTGGGTAAAAAACTGGGGTGGAGTTCAGAAATTTGGCTTCATTGGGGTCTGGGGGTCCACCTGAAGGGATAAAGTCCTATACTGGCATGATGGTCTACATCTGTCCAGGAGGGGAACCAGGATCCTAGGTGATAGGTTTAAATGCTTCACTGGCAAGCATTTAAACTAGCCAATGGGAGAGGCACTGAAGAGAAACAGGGAAATCCCAGCCCCCCACAAAACAGGACAGTTAGTGAAGTAGACAAAAAGGTAGAGCAGTCAATAGGGTGCAGGACAAGGGTAAATCCAGAAAAAAGCAGTAAGGACAGGGATGTGCCAAAAAGGGGCAAGTCAATAAAACAATTGAGGGCGATGAGTACCAATGCCCATAGTCTGGGTACCAAGCTCCCTGAACTAGTGGCCTTGATGGAAGAGAGACACCTGGATATCATGGCAGTCACAGAAACATGGTACACAAAGAACCATGACTGGGATGTCAACATAACAAGGTACACAATCTACAGGAGGGACAGGGAGGTTAGAAGAAAGGAGGAGTAGCTCTCTACATAAGGGAAGAAATCAAAGCAACAGAACTAAATGGTAAACAGGAAGGGGAGGAGGCACTGTGGGTCACCCTGGAAACAGAAAATGGCACCACAATCCACACAGGGGGTTGTCTACAGACCCCATCTCAGGGGTAGGCAATGGAAAATGAAATTATAGAAGGAATCCTTCAAATGGAAAAAAAAGGAGAGATATTATTGATGGGGACCTAAATATGCCAGATGTTAACTGGAGCCAACTTTACAGCAGCCACATCCAACAGCAGGGTCATTCTCAATGCTCTACAAGTGGCATGCCTCAGACAACTAGTGTTGGAACCCACTCAGGATGGAGTAATCTTAGACTTGGTACTCTCAAATGGAGATGGAGAGAGGATCTCAGGTTTAGAAGTGGGTAGCCATCTGGGAACAAGCGACCACCAAACAGTGTGGTTCACAATAAACACAGCTGTAGAGTCAAGACATACAAAAGCAAGGGTGTTGGACTTTAGGAGGGGGCTGACTGGCAAAATGGGAGAGTGCCTCAGAAAAGCACTAGCAAACAGACAAGAAGAAGGGGTGGAAGAATAATTGGGAAAAATCAAAACTGCCATCACAGAGGCAACAAGCTTTTGTGTAAAGCAAATCAACAAGACAAAAGAAGGAAAAGGCCACTATAATTTTCAAAAGAGGTGGCAGGGAAGGTTAAGGAGAAAAGGATAGTGTTTAGGAAATATTAGGAAACATAGGAGGAATAAGACAGAAGACTATATCAGTTAAAACAGAAGGAGGCAGGGAAGGCAGTCAGAATTGCAAAGGCCACAAATGAGGAAAAGATAGCAAATTATGTTAAGAAAGAGGATAAAACCTTTTACAGGTACATTAGGGAGAGAATAAAGACCAAGGGAGGGATACTGAGGCTTAATAAAGGGGAGGAAATGTGGGCAGATGGTGACAGTGAAAAAGTAGGGATACTGAATGAATACTTCTGCTCAGTATTCACAAAAGAAGAGGAGGGGGGTACCTAAATCAGACAATGGAAACACTCTGGATAGGAGGGTCAATACCAGTCCATTTACAGAAGAAAGAGTTCTGAAAGAAATCTTAAAACTGAAAGTGAACAAGGCAATGGGGCCTGACAGGATTCACCCCATAATTTTAAAAGAACTATGGGGAGAACTAGAGATACCACTGACCACCCTTTTTAACAAATCATGGGAGGATGGTGGTGGTACCTGAGGACTGGAGTAGGGTGGATAGGATTTCACTTCACAAAAGTGGGAGCAAGGTAGAGGCAGGAAACTACAGACCTGTTTGACCTCAGTGGTAGGGAAAATGGTGGAATGACTTCTGAAGGAAAGAACTGTTGAGTACCTAGAGGCCAGAGGGGCACAGGACCCAAGGCAGCATGGATTCACAGCAGGAAGGTCATGTCAGACAAATCTAATCGATTTCTTTGACCAGGTGACCATTGTAGTAGACCAGGTAGGGGCTGTGGACATGGCCTACCTAGACTTTAGCAAGACATTTGACACAGTCCCACACAAAAGATTAATAAACAAGTTAGCCAGCCTTGGAGTGGGTCCCAAGGTGGTAGCCTGGGTAAAAAACTGGCTTGACAACAGGGTACAGAGGATAATAATAAACAGAGTCCACGCTGAAGAAAGAGGGGTTACTAGTGGGGTACCACAGGGTTTAGTACTGGGACCAGTCCTCTTTAATGTCTTTATAAGTGACATTGTGGAGGGACTGGAAGGAAAAGTATGACTCTTTGCAGATGACACAAAGATCTGCAACAGGATTGAGACACAAAGTGGAGTGGAAAGGATGAGAAAGGACTTGGCAAGGTTGGAGGAATGGTCAAATGTATGGCAGCTTAGATTCAATGCAAAGAAGTGCAAAGTAATGCACCTGGGAAACAAAAACCCAGGGGAACAGTACACAATGGAGGATGAGATACTAGCAACAACAAATATGGAAAGGGACCTGGGATAGTCATATCAGATGACCTAAAGGTGGGCAAGCAATGTGAGAAGGCAGTAAGGAGAGCTGGGGGGATACTGGGATGCATAGTGAGAGGCATCACCAGTAGAAAACAGGAAGTTGTTATTCCTCTGTACAGACAGTTGGTGAGACCCCATCTGGAGTACTGCATGCAGTTCTGGAGACTCCAGCTCCTCAAGGACATAGACAGGATGGAGGATGTCCAGAGGAGGACAACTAAAATGGTGCAAGGTGTGCAGCAGGAGCCATATGAAGAGATCCTAAAGGAGCTTAATATGTATACCCTTGAGGAAAGGAGGGACAGGGGGACATGATAGAAACTTTCAAGTTCCTCAAGGGAACCAACAAAGTCCAAGAGGGTAGCATCTTTCAGAAGAAGAGATGTGTGAGAACAAGGGGACACAATTTGAAGATAGATGGTGGACAGCTCTGAGGTAATGTGAGGAAATATTTTTTCACAGTGAGCGTGGTGGATGCATGGAACGGCTTTCCTGAGGAGGGCGTGGAGTCAAAAATAGTGGGAGAATTTAAGAATGCATGGGACAGACATAAAACAATTCTAGTGGGGGGTAGGAGGAAATAGGCTGTTGGTTAACTAGGAGCTGCTGCTTATCCATTAGGAAGGGAAATGGGCAGACTGGGTGATCCAAGTGGTCCTTAACTGCCAACAAATTCTATGTTTTTATGTTTCTAAGGAAAGGAATGCTTGGTTTCAAAGTGAGCCATGGAGTCCCATAAGTTTTACTTGCTAGGAGCTGACTTTGTATTTATAACAGATCACAATCCTCTCTATTGGCTTAACCAAATGAGGGATACAAATTCAAGAATCAAACGGTGGTACCTTGCACTACAGTCGTTTAAATTTAAAGTGATGCACAAATCTGGGAAAGAGAATGTTAATGTTGATTTTCTGTCAATATTTGGATCATGAAATTGAGAATTCAGAAGGTTGAAAAAATGTGAGTTGAAATTCTCTGTTTGCTATGCTGCACATGCACTCAATTGTAAAAGTTATAAGCTAATGCTAGAAGATAATTAAAAGGAAGTTTTGGAAATCTGTTTTTGTAAAACAGGTTCATTCTTAAAGAGGGGGATATGTGACAGGGCTGAATATGGCCTTGTCCCATTTGTTATGCAGAAAGAGTTAAATGAAAGGATCTGATTTATCATTTCCTTTTCTGTCTCTTGTTTGATTGCGCAACCAAATTTTCTTGAGAGACCTAGGAACTGATCTCTCCAACGGTCTCGCGATCCTTCGCCTCTCACTATTTCTCTACCTTCACTTGCTATTTCTGTATTTTCTTCTCCCTTACATATCTGCAGTTATAAAAATATATGTGAATCTTTGCAAAAAACTGTATTTGAAACTGGGATCTCTTTGTTTGAAAACGTATATAGTTATACTGTTGAAATGTTTGCAAAAAGCTATTTGGAGTTCAAGGGATTAACCTGAGATTTTGGTTTGCAAAATCTCTGCAGAGCTGTCAACAAGAGGTCAGTTCTGGGTCACTATGTTCTTTTTGCTGCACCTCAAGAAACTGATGAGAACATTTTAGGAAAAACAGAATGTCTGTTAACGTGCGGGGATTTCAAAGACATAAAAAGAGCAGCATGTTTTTGCTGAAGAAAGAGAGAGACACAGAGTGAGAGACTGAGATCTGAAACTGAGAAGAAACACTCAGAAGAAGGATTTCATTTTCTCTGTTTACACTGCCTTTATAAATAGTTGTTCTGAACAATTTTAATTTTTTTATTTTACTGTTATTAATAATCATAAAACGCTCATTGCAGATTTTATAACTGCTCCTGGTCTTACTATGCTTCCTCTCCTGTGCCTCGATGACACTTTATACATCCATACTGTATAACTATATGTATCTATATATATATAAATATATATATATATATTTATATATAGATATAGATAGATAGATTATATATATTATGGTAGCATGGTAGTGCTACCATAGTTAGGGTTGAGTAGCACTTTTAAGGTTAAAGGGTCAAATTTTGCACCTTAATAACTTTGCCACTGTTCAACAGATTTGCCTGAAATTTGGTATGCATGATTGAGCATGGTAGATCTTGGGATCTGCCAAGTTTTGTACTGGTGGATATACAGCTGCAGAGTTATTAAACGACAACGAATTATGCAATTATGCTTTTTTTTGATTTCTTTGCTCTCACCTACAGGTCGCACAGTTTATGCTACCGGTCTGGAAACTTCATGGAACGTGCAGCTGGGGTCCCCGGTGTGCCTTTTGAAGATTTTGTGAAAAAATAGTAAACGGTTCAAAAGTTATTCAAAAAACAAGTTCCCATTATAAGTCAATGGAAAAAGTTAACAAAAAGTTCAACACTTTCACAAATGCACTTTTTAGTGGCGCAAATGGCCCTAGTAGTTTTGCAAATCTGCCATTTTGTTGATCAGTTGGTGATCAGAAAAATGCTTGCCATTTAAAATTGGAACCCTCTAGGAACACAATTCTTTTTGTGTTCACCTAGTTGGACCCTCAGGATGCTAGCCATGTCTTTATTTTGGGGTTAAACACCCTAGAAATAGGTTTTTCAAGTTTTTGAAAAAAGCAGTGTTGCAAAGTAGTGTTGCACTTGTGACACTTTCGTAAAATTTTGCTAAAGATTTCGCAAATTGCGACACTACTTTTTCAGACTTGGCCAAAATGACAGGAATTCTTTGCCACCCTGCTGCGAAAGAACAGTTTGGTCTTTTGAGCTAAAATTTTGAGGGAAGGCAGTCAACATCTCACAGATGTGCCTCTTGGTGGTTTGGTAAAAAAATATTGCAGGTCTCCCAAGTTACGATACTCTGAAGTTTATGTTTTTTCCCATAGTCTAACATGATGGCATCTGCTGGACTTTTCGGTGCTCGTATATCGAAAACAGTGCGAGATACAGAATTTTTGTTGTGGGCTATATAATAGCAAAAACCTACCCAGGAAAATCATGATTTTTGTGAAATTAAAATTTTTTTCTACATCATGCGGTTGCTGAGATATTAGCAATTAAGTACTTCCAATGCTCGTTTTGAGCTTCAATCCCCATTACAATGCATACATTCTTTGTACACACTGTGTTTCTGTATGCACCTGTTTGGCAAAACTAGGGTATGCATTTCTGTTACTGTTACAGTTACTGTTTCCACTTGCGTTTATGTCTCCGTTTGCGTTTCCATTCCTGTGTACACCATGTGCGTTACCCTTTGCATCGTCATTCACACTTGCGTTTTCGTTACTGTTACCATTTGCATTTCCACTACTGTTTCTCTTTGCGTTTTTGTTTGCATCGCCGTGTGCATTGTCATTTGCGTTTCCAGCAGCCCTTTCCTTTGCGTTTCCATTTCTCTTTCGTTTTACATCTTCCTTGCTGTTACTGTTACCATTTGCAATTGCGTTACTGTGCCCATGCACATTACAGTTTGCATTTCCATATGCACTTGTATTTCCTTTTGTGCTTCTGTTTACTTTGCTGTTATTGTTGCTGTTACCGTTACCATTTCCATTTACAATTGTGGTACTGTGCCCGTGCGCGTTTCAGTTTGCGTTTCCATACCTGCTTCTGTTCCAGTTTCCGTTTCTCTTTCCTTTGGCATTATTCTTTATGTTAATGTTACCATTTGCATTTACAATTGCAGTACCATACCTGTGCGCATTATGGTTTACGTTTACGTGTGCGCTTGCATTTGCACTTATGTTTCTGCTTCCTTTCATGTTCTTTTTGCTGTGACACTTAAAATTTTCATTTAAAATACTGCTGCGATCACTGTTCGCATTACCAGTTGCATTTTCATATGTGCTTCAATGTCCATTTGCGTCACTGTTCGCTTCGGCATCACTTTGAGCTTGCGTTTCTATTAATGTTTCCTTTACCATTTACGTTTGTGTTACCATGTGTGCCACTGTTCGTGCTTCTGTTTGCATTCCTGTTCCTGTTACTATGTCACAAGACATCACGTGGTGGGAGCGTGGGGCCCTTTCCGCTGCATTACATTCACTATTTCTCATCATCGTTCTCAAAAAGAAGGGAAATTAGATGCAAAAAAATCCATTTAATGCATTAGTTAGGGTTGTTCCATAGTGACAAAAGTGAGGAAATTTGGTGCTAGAGTTGAAAGCCCCTTGACCCCCCCATCCACCCCAACCAGCATCGGGTGCGATTGAGAGTCGCTGGTCCTAACTCTCACCCCATTCTCCTATACCTCTGCTTCTTCACACATGTGATGGGGTGAGAGTTAGGGCCGATAACCCCAATGTGCACCCTGATGCCAGTTGGGGGGTCAGGCTGGGGGGTCCAAGGGGGGGCTTTCAACCCTAACACCGAATTTCCTCACTTTTGTCGCTGTGGAACAACCCCCTAACTAATGCATTAAATGGAGTTTTTTGCCTCTAATACCTCTCTCTCTCTCTCTCTCTCTCTCTCTCTATATATATATATATATATATATAAATGGTGGTAAAGTTGTGCCTCTATAGTTAGGGTTCAACCTTCACTTCCACATAAATCACAAAATTTTGCACTTTAATACCTCCACAATAGTGATTTGCATGAAATTTTGCATGCACCATCAGGGACCAAAGATCTCTTGATGTGGCAAGTTTTGTTTCAGTTGAATGTGTGGATGCAGAGATATAGAGTGTCAGAGAATGTGAAAATTATTGTTTTGGGGGAAATTCTTTGTCATGCCACTACACAACAATAGTGTGGAATACTGGTCTGACATTTTCAGGGTAGAAAGATCTTGGGTCACAGATGTGCCTTTTGAAGGTTTGGTTAAAATATTTTAGTCTGTTTCAAAATTATTCAAATTCAAAGTTTCCCATTATTTCCTATGGTACAAGTTAGATGTGAGCCTCAGAAAAGGATTCTTTATCGCAAATGCGGAATCCTTCTTTGCAAAACGGAATCCTTTGCCACCAACGCAGAATCATTTTTGTGCTGCTGCCATCTTTTTAGTTAGCGGTGGCAACAAAATTAAATAACTAAAAAAATATATGGCTTTAGATGACAACAGTTGTCTTTACCTAATCAGGACCCATAAAATCTGATTCTGGGGTTAGTGTTTCTATAAGTTACTATGAAATGTGTTTTTTTTAACATGCTGAAATCCTTTTACACAAACTGGGGGAGAGCATGAAACAGGATCCTTTTTTGCAGTTTTGGAAAAAAGGATTTTCTTTTTCTATAAATTGCGAAAAAGGAACCACAAAAAAAGGAGCTTTTTTTTCACTCCACAGTTGTGAAAATGTATTAATTTGGTGTCCAGTTACACAAGTTTCAAATTTAGCTTTGTTTTCTATAGGATAACATTGTAGTGTGAGGTGTTTTTTGGTGCTACCACAGGCAAATGAGGATACCACTACACTATATCAAAAATTATTGATGGATGGAAGTGCAGGATCAGAGGGCCCTGCACTCCCACATGCAAATACGGATACCATTATGGACTGATGGGAGTGCAGGGCCTGTGTTCCCACAGGGAAAAAGGATTTGATTACAATATCTCAAAAATTATGGATGGATGGCACTGTGAGCTCCCACACACAAATATGAATACCATTATGGAGTGATGGGAGTGCAGGCCTTATGGAAGAATGGCAGCAAAGGGCCCAGGTGGCACTGACCTCCCATATGCAAATATCCATATGGATGGACTACAAGAAAATAAGGCTATGATTATACCATCTCAGAAAGTAAGGAAATTTGTTGCAAAAAACTTCATTAATGTATCAGTTAGGGTTCCAGCAACAAAAGTTGGGAAGTGTTAACATACATACAAACATATGAAAATGTCTAGCAGATACAGGCCATAGTAGTCTATTGGCTGTGTTTGAGTGTGCAGCTCCCAGTCTAAATCCTGATTGGGCCAGGAACCCCTCAATTTTCTAACCACAACAGTGGTTCAAAGTCCTCTGTGTGCTGCAGCTCAGCTGAATCTGCAAGGGATTCAACCATCCCTGATCAGGCCAGGAACCCCTCAATTTTTGAACCACAACAGTGATTTGAAAATCCTCTGTATACTGCAGCTCAGCTGAATCTGAAAGGTACTAGACCTGACTCTGAATCTGGCATCAGTGAAAGCTGATCTCCAACTGGCCCATGCTGTCTCCTACTGCTCAGTTCTCTAGCTACTGTATTCCCTCTGTTTTTTAAGTTGAATTTTTGCCCACCCCCCGCATTTATTAAATGCTGTCACTGTAGTGGGATACCATGCCACTGCTTCATATTGGCCAATAATTTCAGGAGCACTCCTTGCTTTGGACAGCCCATTCTGTGTTCTTAAAGGGGCACAACTCAACCTCTGGGTAGTCTCATTTGTCAGCACTCTAGCAGAGTGCCTGAATTTAAATGGTGAGGGCAATCTCTCCACCAGTGACCACAAACTACCAAGCACAAGCTACCTCCACAAGAGAAATCACTATGTCATTCCGAGCTGCTACACTATCTCAAGATGCTACACTGGTGATACTGTTTATCCTCACAGGACTCCTAAGTGGAAGTACACCCTTGCCAGCTCCTCTGACTCCACCGCAACCAGAGCAAAATGAATGTAGTACCATAACATCTGTCATAAACTCGACAACTGCTACCCATGAAGTACAGGGGTTCATCCATCCAGAACTAAGTGATCAATGCTACACATATTGGCAATCCTTATGGACACTTCTCCCTCAATGCACATTCTTCCAGGGAACCTACATGCAGAGCCACTCTAGTAGAAGGAATCATACCCACTACAACAAACTGCTCAAGGAAAACATTAAAAGAATACTCAGAGCTTCTACTGCTCTCGAACAACATACATCCTAATCCAGGACCACCCCATAATTCGATCTCACTATTAAAAAATACAGAGCCACTTACATAGGCATCAACTAATATCTGCAGCCTCCTCCCTAAACTAGATAGCCTACAGGTATGTATCACTCAGCAAAATCCTGATGGCCTTTCTGTAGTGGAAACCTGGATCACTCTAACATACCTGATCAGCAATTTCTATCCCAGGATATCTAGTATTTCATCAGGACTGACTTTCCAAGACAGGTGAGGGATGTGCGATATACATCAAGGACACGTTAAAATGCCTCACCATTCCAGTACCTAATACTAGTGACCAAATACAAATGATGGCTATCAAGTTGCTCCTTGGTTTCCATAATAAAACACTTACAGTGATCTCAGTTTACATCCCACCAAAGCATACCACAACTGGCTTCATGTCTCAGATGAACAGTTTAAGCAACCTGTGCCTGCACTCTGAAATGCTAATGCTAGGTGATTTTATTATCAACCAGCTCTCCTCCACAGCTGCTGCCCACAAGGATGCACTGTCTACCATCCACTTCTCACAGCTCATTAAAACCCCTACAAGACTAAATTACCGAGCTGGATCTGGTACCTTGCTAGACTGGGTGCTTTCTAACTGGCCAGAGCATGTAACAGATGCCACTGTTCTCCCTGACTGCCTTAGTGACCACTGTCCTGCCACCTGCCACTGGTCCAATAAGTATTGCAAACCCCCTGCTAGAACCATTACCAATTAGGTTCTAATCCAGGGCCACCTGGAGCAGCTGAAAGCCAACCTTAGGCATCAAGATTGGTCTGATATTCACAACAACAGCAATGTTGACACTGCACCTGGCCAGTTCATTAGTAGCTTCAATGCAATCTTTGACAAGCATGCCCCTCTTAAAATATGAAAAGGAATGGGTGCCAGCAATCCATGGATTACCCCTACCCTTAATGAACTCTTAAAATCTAGGGATCGCCTCTGGCACAAGGCACAGGCCTCTGGTACCCAATCCAACCACCAAAACTACAAAATGGCAAGAAATGAGTGCTCCAGAGTGGTCCAGACAGAGAAAAGTCAGTATTTTAATGATGCCTTATCTAAAACCTGGAATAACAGCAGGTATATTCTGGAAAAACATTCATGACATCACAGGGAAGAACGCCAAGTTAACCACCAACATGATAAACATAGAAGGAACCCCATCAATGGACCCAAAAGTCATTACCGACACGTTCAACAAGGTGTTCTCTGATCTGAGCAGTGTCCTCTCACCAGTCTTTTTCAACCCTACCACCACTAGTGACATGACAACTTGCTGAACCAGGATCCTCACCATGACTACCCACCATTTTATTTCAGGTCCATCTCTGAATGTGAAGCAAGACGCTATCTTAAGAAAGTGCTAGGGAAATACAGATACAGTGGGGATTCTCTGGATCTCAAATTTATCAACCTCGCACTTGAAGAAATCTTAGTGCCTCTTACTAAAAGAATAAGCCTTTCACTTAACCTCTCACAATTCCCACAGAGATGGAAAGCTGCTATGGTCACCCCAGTACATAACAGTGGACATCGGGCACAACACGGAAACTATTGCCCAATTTTGATTCTCCCACTGTACTTTCAAAAGTCCTGGAGTGCATCATGGCTGACCAGCTGGAGGAGTACCTGGAAACCTGCCAACTGCAATGTGCCCAACAGCATGGGTTTAGACATGGACATAGTATCATCACTGCCCTATTGGAATTTACTGGTTTTATCCATAACTCGCTGAAACAAGGGCTCTTGGTTGGTGCAATATTTATAGACCTAACCAAGGCATTTAATACCATATACTACTTATCAACCAGCTTACCAGCATTGGCTTCTCCTGCAACACCACCAAGTGGTTCTCCAGCTATTTAACCAGTTCCTCTGAACAAGTAAAAATTGGAGATGTCATCTCTGATAGTAGAACAGTATGATCTGGAGTCCCTCAAGGATCCATCCTGGGACCGCTATTATTTAGCATCTTTCTGAATAAGCTACCAAAGTCCTATCATGGCAACTCCTACTATATGCAGATGATGCCATAATATATACTAGTAATTCACATCCAAAACCATTCAGATTCAGCTACAGCAAGACTTCGCATCTGCCAAAAAATGGTTCACTGACCAAAAGCTAATCCTGAACTACAAAAAAATGAAGACCATGCTGTTTTCCAGCGTCCACAGCAAACATAAGTCCTTCCCCCTTATTATCAGTAACAATGTGGGATCACCCCTGGAACAAGTACAACATTTTAAATATCTGGGTATAACCATCAACTCCATGCTGTCCTATACCCTGCACATAGATTCAACCATGAAAGCAATAAACAGGTGAATAGGCATACTTTAGAGGCATAGACACAACCTGACCCCTGAGATGCTGAACCTAGCCATGCATAGTTCTGTTATCTCACTCACTGACTATTACATTGTCATCTATGGATCTGCCTCAGACACAGCCCTCTGGTGCATCAAAATAGCTCAAAATAAAACCTGCTGCCTTCTAACCAAGGCAGAATGCCAACCCCACACATGTGACCTATATATCCAGGCCAACTGGCTCCAATTCAACAATAGATTCAGATATTAAACATGCCTGCTCACCAAAAAAGTAAACCTAGGTATGATGCCTCCAGGTGTTCAATCACTTCTGGTGCCTTCATTAAACCCTCGCACTACCAGAAGTTCCAGCAGTCAAATTTTCAGAACTCCTAGATGCTGTACCTTGCTTGGACAGTATGCTTTCACCAATAGAGCCCCGCTCTGGATAAATGCACTGCAATCAGACATTTCCAATGCAACACAGTTGGGCTCCTTTAAGTGCTTTGTTCAGCAACATTTAGTCACTGAGGCTACCTGTGACTGCTACCACTAGGCACTACCAAATTCTACCGGACGTGCTCCTTATGGGTATCCCCCCCCACCCTCATCTACTCTAATTACTACCTTCACTTGCACTTATTTTGCACTTAGCTATGGGGCCTCCCTGCCCCCAACTATCCTCTCCCTCTCCTCCCTATCCTCCACCCCTACCACCCCTCCTCCCTCTCTTCCCTTATGGCCTTTTTGCCTGTTTCATTCTGTATTTAGTAACCTAGTAACAATTAGACTCAGGCATACATTGTACAATGCCTCTGCTGTATGTAAGTTGTATCTCTGATCACTGCTAGTGTCATTTACACTTTATTTTATCGATGGTAATCTCTTGAATCTTTGTCTCCCTTCTGTTTACACATAAATGTATTTCAGCCTGGTGACACTTGCAATGTAACTATTGTAAATGTTAGCCTGACTATGTTATCATTCTTTCGTGGAACCTATGTAAAAAGCATCTGCTCACAGGGCTTGAATCCAAGATGTTAATAAATAAATAAATAATGTACTGCATTTTCCCCCCAAACACCTGTGTCATCCAAAGACTGCCTCCTTCCTTCCCCTGTTTCCCCTTGGTTATGACCTTACTGCTGACCCTGTCCCACCCCCTCTTAAAGCTTCCCACAGATACCAGCAAAATCACCTCCTCTGGCAGTTGGTTCCACTTTATTACCACCCGTTGTGTGAAATAGTGCCTCATGAGTTCCCTCTTGAATCTATCACCCTCCAATTTCAGACTTTGCCCTCTTATATTACTCTCCCCCTTAGTCTAAACATGTACTCAGTCCTTACCCAGTTTATGCCCTTTAAATGTTTATCGATCTCAATCATATCATCTGCTTCCCACCTTTCCTCCAGGGAATACATGTTGAACTCCCTCAGTCTTTCCTCATATGGCATGTCCCCCAGGCCTAAGATCATTTTATCACCCTACGCTGTACTCTCTCCAGTAGACTGATGTCTTTCTGTAAGTATGGGCACTAGAACTGTACACTGTACTTTAACTGTGGTCTCACCAGTGACCTGTGGCAGAATGACTTCCTTCCTTCGAGAAGTGATCCCTCTGGCAAGGCACCCCAGAATTTTATTAGCTTTACTTGTCACCCTCCTGCACTGCACAGATGTCTCCTGTAATAAGTACCCCTGGATCTTTTTCCTCCACTGAGGTGGATAACTGCACTCCCCCCCAGCCAGTAGCCATACCTAGAGTTTTTGACTTCCAAGTGCATGACCATGCACTTCTTAGCATTTGCAAAATAAAAGAAGAAATCAGGACACTAAAAGAAATATGGAGTCTGGAAAACTTTATTGACCTATCTGTGGTATACCAAGCACATTAATATTCCCCTACCACACTCCCCTCCCCCTACAGGATGAGACAACCACTAGTAATTGTAAAATAGGGCCTATGAGGAAGAAACAAACAAGGGACAATGATGATTTGATTTACAATGATTAGACTGTTGTAGGATCAAACAGGGAGCAAAGAAGCAGATGGGCACTAAAGTTACCACCACCACCTCCTAATATGTGTTTATTCAATATATTCACTCCACTGCAGGATGATTTTCTGCCACCTCCACCCCTGTATCAGGACATTCGGAAAACTACCAAATGGACAAATTAAATGCAGAAAAAAGTAGAAACAAAATTGTTTGTCTCACTATCTCCAAGGGTCATGAATTCCAAATAGAAATCTCTTGCCCTTCCTACCACCAGTATGTCAGTATGAGGATTCCAGAGATACAGTCATTTTAAGTGACTCCATTATATGCTACACTGATACTATACTATGTAAAAACAACACAATGTGCCTTAGTTAATTGATTCCCTGTAGCCAGGATTGCAAATATTATGCAACTGGTTCCTAAAATACTAGGAAAACTAAAGGAAAATCCATTTTTTGTTCACATTGGTGTTAACATCATAGGTCTTACCCTCTATGAAGTCATAAGGACTAGCTTTTAAAAACATGGGGAGATACTGAAAAACAGTGGTAGTTATGTTTTTATTAGTAAAATTCTTCTTACAAGCCTGCCTTTGCAAAATTTAACAAAGCATACTATTTTTTTTTTATATTTTTAAACCAAATTAATAATATAGCCTCTTATGATCCCACCTCAGGAACAAGGGCAGATAACATTTTCAGCTCCTGTCCGAAAGGTGATTTCATGCAGGGACAACAAAATCACCTTTTGGGCTGTTAAAAATGATTTTGGCCAGGATTTGAAAAATGGCAGCTGTCACACTCTTGAGGTGCTTAGTAATAGTAATAATAATAATGATAAACTTTATTTCTAGAGTGCAATTCCAGAAACCAAAGCACTGTACAGAATTATGGATACAAACATATTAAAACAAATAAAAAACTGGAACAGTCCAATTTCAGATTACATAAGAATAAAAACAGATTTAAGCAGTAGAATCCCCACAGACAAGACAAAACAGATGGGTATTTAAGGCCATCTTGAAGCTTTCCATGGTCCAGTACTCTCGGATCTGACAAAGTAGAGAGTTCCACAGGGTAGGGGCTGCAGATACACGGAGGTTTTCAGCTGTACCCTGGAAATCTCTAACAACCCCTCATCAGCTGAGCAGAGCGGTCGTCTGGGACAGTAAGGATTCAAGAGCTGTTGTAGGTAGCCCGGACCCTGTCCATGCAGGGTCTTATGGGTCAGAAGATCAACCTTGAAGGTGATCCACCACTATACAGGCAGTCAGTGCAGTTCACACAGCACAGGAGTGATGTGGCTTGAGCGAGGCGTCCCCATCAACAGCAGCATTGCAGCATTCTGCACCAGCAGCAGGTGGTGGATATCAACCCCTGGAAGCCCTAGGAAGAGGGAATTGCAGTAGTCCAGGTGCAAGGTCACAAAGGCATGGATCAGCATCAGAAGGTCGCTGGATGGAACAAGGTGCTTGAACCGAGCAATGTTCCTCAGATGATAAAATGAGGACTTGACTACTGCCAACACCTGCTAATGCAGTGTCAGCCCATCATCAAGAATCACCCCCAGGTTTCACACCCGTTCAGAGGAAGGCAGCTGCTGACCCTCGAGCCAAAGTCCAGAGGGGAACCCTGCCACCGACTCCTCTTTCCGGTGACCTGGATCAACCACCAACACCTCAGTGACCACTTATCGGAATTCAACTTCAACCAGCTGGATTTCATCCAGTCCTGGATTTCCATGAGGCAGCTATTAAAGACTGAGACTGCACTATTCTGGTCTGGTACAAAAGACAGGTAGAGCTGGGTATCATCTGCATAAAAGTGAAACCACAGCCCATACCATCTCACAATGTCTCCCAAAGGCAGAATATACACCACAAAAAACATTGGGGACAGCACCAAGCCCTGAGGGACCCCACATGGCAAAGAAAATGAGTCAGAGGAAAACAACTCCAATACCACCCTCTGGAATCTGCCGGTGAGGAATGATTGAAACCACCTGAGGACCGAACCAGCCAGGCCACAGATTACCCTCAGGCACTTGAGCAGCACCCCATGGTCCATAGTGTTGAAAGCTGAAGAGAGATCAAGAAGCACCAAGATAGAATGGCGCTTCTGATCTCTTGCCATCAAGAGATCATTGAGCACCCGAACCAGAGCAGTCTCAATACTATGCCTCTTCCGGAATCCGGACTGGAGAGGATCATAGATATCATGGATGATAAGATGGTTCTCCAGCTGCAGCGCAACTGTTTTCTCAAGTCATGTTCTCTACAAAGGGAAAGTTAGAGATAGATCTGTAGTTAGCAAAGCAGTTTGGGCCCAGAGAAGCTTTCTTAAGGAGCAGTGTCACCACAGCTTCCTTCAGGGAGCTAGGGAACTAACCCATCTCTAAGCAGCATCAAACAATCTTAGCAAGGACAGGTCTGATGGAATCAATACACCCCCATTATAAGGTGCATTGGGCCTGGGTCCAAACTACAGCACATCGGCTGCATACTCTAGACAATCCACACAATATCAGTGATCTCTGGCCTGTCAAAGGATAACCAAGAAAACCGAGGTAAGGTGACCAAGCACTGACCACCATCAACCCCATAGAGTGAGCTGGTTGGATCTTAGCCCTAATGTTGGCCTCCTTATCAGCAAAGAATCGAGCAAACTCGTCACACTTGGCTTGTGAAAATGCACTTCGAACCTGCAGACAGGTTGACTTGCACAACCTGTCCACAGTTCGAAAGAGCTCAGCTGGTTGATTCTGAGCTGCAGCAATCTCCCTGGACAGGAATTCTGCCTTCTTATGGGTGATTGCTGATTGATAGACTTGATAATGTTCCATCAATCTAATGTGGTCAGCATCCAGGGCTGATTTCCGCCGGCATCGCTCTAACCTTCATCTGACTCATCTCAACTCTCGCAAGGTCCCATCAAACCAAGGGGACCGAGGGCAAAGAGAGAAAGAGGGGGCAAACACAGACAGGGGCGAGAGAGACCAGAGCTTCCATCACGGCCTTATTATAAGCCTGAACCGAAATTTCTGGAGCCCCACTTGCACCCGAAAGTCCTGATAGGTTTAATACTGCCAATAGGCCATCAGAGGTCACATATCTCAAAGGCCGGTATCGGACCATCTCCACAGGGGCAGGCCTATAGGAGGGATCCCGAAGATTGAACCTTATGGTGTGGTGATCGGACCATCCAACTGGTTCTACCACTAAATCGGAGGTCTCCATCCCCAGGAGGAAAACCAGGTCAAGTGAGTTACCATGGCTATGGGTTGCAGAGGCAACTACCTGTGTGAAGCCCAGCAAATTCATAAGTTGGAGGAAGTCCTGGCCAAATTGCAAAAAATTCACCATCGACCCAGGCATTGAAGTCACCCAGGACCATTAACCTAGGTGACTAGAATGCCATGTCGACAACGAAGTCCACGACTTCCTGCAGGAACAATTTCTTACCCCCGGGGGTGGATGGTAGATAAGAATGATCCTACACCCCACACCTGCAACCACAGTACACTCAAATGATCTGGATTCCTCAACTGGCACACTCATGAGGCCCAATTTCAATCTAAAACAAATGGCTACACCCCCACCCTTGCGGTCCAATCTCAAGTGATGTATCACTGAAAACCTAGCCAGAAGAGTTGCCTCGAGAATGGGGCTAGCATTATCATCCAGCAGGACTTGGTAATGCAAGCCAGGTCTGTTGATCCAACAAGCTCAGCAATAATAGCCGTCTTGTTCCTAATAGACCTGGCATTGCACAACACTGCTCGAGTCGGACAGGATTCCGAGGCTGGCCGGGCTCCCTGCCCAGAAACACTGGAGCCTTTGGGTATGGAGACCAGATAGGAAGGACCATGTTCTGGAATCCATTTCACCCCTGGGCATCTCCTGGTTCTAACTACCCCAATCTGACCACCTAGCTCACCCCCCTGAGGTTCAGGACCCCCAGACCCCCTCCACCTCCTGCCTACTATTCCCAGTGCCCTGCAGTGTCTACACACTGCTACCAGCAGAGGAGGACAATTAAAGGGGTGAAGGTCCTGGAGCTCAGAAGGGGAGTAGCACCTATTCAGAAGAGCTACTGCCAGCACATCATCAGTTAAACAAAAGCTGCTAAAAAATCAAAAAACACTTACTCTAATCTATAAACCAATACAATCTAAATGCCCTCACACACCCCCATACAAACACCTCATGCACTCCTCAACCAGACTCAGCACATTCCTAAAAGTAGAATAGAATAAAAAAATGTGCAAAATTATCAGTCCAAATATAGTTTCCCAGGGTAGATAAATGACATGGGGAAGACCAGTCATGTTGCTTGCAAACAGCTTGGGTTCTGAGACCAGAGAGCTCTCACCACTTTCGTAAATAATCCAGAATAATTCTACCCCAGTACCACCTCTCATGTAGTGGGGAAAGAATCAACAGTAAATCAGAGAAGATGAAAACAGTATATTAGCCGCAGAACATTAATTCAATTTAAGTACTGGAAACTGGAAACTCGGCTGTCTCCCACAGTCGGAATGATAATTTAGCCCCAGCTCCATCTCTCACCTAATGGGAGGGGGGATCTACAATAAATCCACAGCATCTCTGGAATTAAACAGGATAATTCAAAATGTTAAAAGAAAAAGGTCAGTGTACTTAAACTCTCACCGCCCGTACACCAGGATAGCAAGAACCATGGAGGGAGGGAGGTCAGCTTTCGGGAGCACAGATCACTACCGGAGAGAATGGCCGATGTCACCGACAGGTAATCAAACTTAAAGGAAAGTACAGAAGGAAATGGAATTCACAGTCAAAATGCCAAACTCCTCAAACATGTTCTGTATTGCAAACATATGGCTATGTTGTAAATTTGGGGTAAAAATACTGAGACATCAAAATTATGAGTCTGTGTTCTCAAAATTCAATATAGGCTCATAACTTTGTTCTTTTTTAATATTCATGCACCAAATTTTCAACATACCCTTCTTATGGCCTCATCTCATTAACAAGGGCAGAGAAAACTTTCAACTCCTGCCCAAAAGGTGATTTTGCACAGGGACCATGAAATTACCATTTGGGACAGATCTGGACATGCTGTTGTCCTTCCCCTCACAAAGGGTGGTGACCTCTCCTCTCCTGGGAACTATCATCCTATCTCTCTACTGCCAACCTTAGTTAAATTACAAGAACACATAGCCCTCAACCAACTCTCCCTGTTTCTCTCTGACTTCACTTTTTTCACCCCCTTCCAGTCTAGCTTCAGGAAATACTACTCTACCACCACCTATCTCCTAAGGTTAACTGACACCATTTCCTCAGGCTTTGACAAAGGGCACATTACCTCAGCTATCTTTGTAGACCTGGCAAAAGACTTTGACACTGTCTCTCACCCCCCTTCTCCTTCACAGCCTTTCAGCTGGTGGACTATCTGCTTCTGCTACAGGATTGTTCAGTGCCTACCTGTCTAGCAGGTTGCAATCAGTAAGAATTGCTGATGCTATCTCTACCCCCCCTGCCTATAACCACTGGAGTCCCCCAAGGCTCAGTGCTAGGCCCCATCCTGTTCTCCATCTTTTTAAATGACCCCCGTTTGCACTGCATCCAACATCCACATGTATGCGGATGATACAGTATTGTTTACCTCTGGCAATATTGTTGCTGATGTCACTTCCAGGCTCCAGTCCAACTTCACCAAAGTCCAACTCTGGTTTAGTTCTCATCAACTCTTTCTAAATGCCAAGAAGACAATCTACATGTCTTTTGGCACAAGGCAGAGACTCGCTAGGCTAAGTCACCTCCCCACCTTTCACACCCTTGATGGGACTGCTCTTGAGGACTCCTCCTCTTTCAGGTATCTAGGCATCTGGCTGGACAGACACCTTGACTTCTCTGTACACATTGATGCCATTCTGAAAAATCTAAGACCTAAGCTTGGGACACTTTACAGAAACCGCAGCTGCATCCCGCTCACTGCCAGGTGTGAGCAGGTACAGAAGATGATCATGCCCATTTTCGACTACTGCGACATAGTCTATGATGCTGCCCCACAGTCCCACCTATCCAGGCTGGACTCTCTCTTCAATTCCTTCTGTCGTTTTGCTCTTGATGCCCCTCCCCGCACCCATTATTGTCACCTCTACTGTTCTCTCAATCTCCATCCCCTATACTCCCGGGGAGCGCTAAATGGTGCCAAGTTCATCTCTAAATTCTGTCTTGGATCTCTCCCCTCTTATATCTCCTCCTGTCTTGGCACCCCTACCCACTCCCTCTATTCCCTGAGATCCCAGGCTGACACTCGTACCCTCTCACTCCTGTGCAGAACCACTTCATCTGGCCAAAAAGCCTTCTCCTACCACCTGCCTAAATTGTGGAAAGCACTCCTTCCACAAATCCACCATTCCTCCTCCTTTTACTCCCTTACCTCTGCGCTGCACAATTACCTTACACTTACCTGCACCTGCTTCTGACCCCATCCTGACATACCTGTTTCCCCATCTCCCTCTCACTTTTTTCTCTCCCTCTCTTTCTCCTCTTTCTCATCCCCCTACCCTACATTCACTTATACTACCCCATATTGACTAGCTCTTAAAAATGGTGACTGGATCCTATGTGTTCACCCTGCTGCATCTGCATCACTAGTGTACTGCTTGTAATGTATGCATTGTCAACCCTGCATCCTATGCTTGGTCCCTGTACTGATTATATATGCATGCTGCTCCTATGAACTGCCAGCACAGTAACTGTTGCAACAGCCTATATTGTACTCATTTGCCATGAACCTGTTTTGTAACTGTATGTATGTATTCACCATCTGTTATGTATGTATCTGAACTTGCACTCTGTGCATCCATCTCCCCATTCCCCCAGGACATACTGTGAGACGAGCATTAAGTTGCTCAGTGTATCTTTCCTGGTGAAACAATTCAATAAATAAATAAATAAAAATCTGTTTAATGACAGTGCAATTGTTCATGAGGTGTGATACCAAAGAAGGCATGTTGAACATTTGGGGCAAAAATATGCAAAAAGGGCCATGTTATGGCACTAAGTTCAAAACCCCATTGAAATACATTGAACTGCATACCTGTTTCTTCGGTTCGCAGTCCAGCATTAAAGAGTGTCTGCGGTCCACAGAAGATTACAGTGCCAGACTCCACAATGGGTAAGTAAGGGCTTGGGGGGTGGGTGCTGAGTGGGATGGTCGGTTGGCAGTCACTAATGGTCACAAAAGACATCAAAAGACAGTTTTCTATTTTCAGGTTTAAGAGGGAAAAAATCGGACCGAGGCTCCCAATCATGATACTGGGATTGGGCACCACCAGTGTCAGTGTTATGTTTCTGTGGGTGCTGAGGGAGGGTTGGGTGGGCAGCAAGAAAAATATGTATTTAAAAAACAGAAATAACATGCATGTGTGGTAGTGGATGGGAGGGGTCAGAAAAAAAAGAAGGACAGAGGATTCATGATGGTGACACTCGGGTATTGGGCACCCTAGTGTCACTGTTATGTTTCTGGGGGATACTAAGAGGGAGGGTCAGGTGTGTGGGAAGAAACAGTATATATTTAATAAAAAAGAACAGTCTCATCCATGGTCTTGCTCCATTCACTCCAGTACTAACATACTAAAATGCCAGGAGAATAGGCCTAACGATCTTTCGTGTCTGCTCGTTTGGTCAGCCCCCACCCTGGGTGCTGACCTTACTGCCCCCCTCGCCTTCTCTGGCTTCTCCCTTCCCAGTTCTGGATATTCTTGCTGCATTGGATTTTGCTTCCAGAACCCTTCCCCTGTACCTGTCCCACCTCCTCTTGAACCCTTCCACTGTCTCTGCCTCCACCAGCCCCCTAGGCAGTGCATTCCATGGCTCCACCACCCTCTCAGTGAAGCAGCACCTCCTCCTTTCTCCCCTGAATCTTCCCCCCTCCAATGTAGCACAGCACTATTTTTCCCCAGAGGTCACAGTGGAACATGACACAGTCAGCCATGTACAAAATGCCCACCAAGCTCTATTGCACCAGTGTAAGCAGTCTTGCATGTGCAATACAGTTTGGTGGTCAACTTGGATACAGCAGACTGTGTCATGTTCCACCTTGACCTCAGGGGAAAAATAGTGCTTTGTGACTGGTGTTAATGGAGACAGCGGAATGCTTCACAGACTGCGAAGGAGGCTGTGAAGGAAATCCACATTGTTCTTCAGTCAGTATCTGGTCCGGTATACCTCTCAACCTCCTGCCTCATAAATCAGGAACAAGGCTAAAAAAAAATCAGGGACAAAGGACCTAAATCAGGGACACATCTTCAAAAATGGTGATATTCACTCAGGAAACTGATAAGAGAAAGGGACTTAGTGTAAAATGCATTTTCTGTGGAAGAACAAGTCTGTAACTGTAATGTGTGACATTATTTTATGCTTAAAACACCCACTGTTTGGTCATGGAAAGACAATTTTTAGGAGGGACAGAGTAACAATTTGAGGCAAAATCAGGGATATCACTGAAATCAGGGACAGTTGAGAGGTATGCAGTCTGGTGAGTCCTTCTCTGATAGCAGGAAGTCTGCAGGGCTTCACCCACTGCAGCCCTAAAAGGCTCTAAATCTGACTGTGGCAATTACCATCCAATAAGTGTGACTTTCAAATTATGTAAGATTCTGTTTTTTTTATTATTAAAAATCAGTTAATATCTGAATTTAAAAAGCCAGAAAAGATAGATATTCACCAACATATATTTACTAGTGGGTGATTTTGCTCTACTAACATAATAATAATGTGTATTAAAGTTATCCTTCACATTGATGAAGGCAAATTGATTGATGTAATTTACTGTACTTGGATTATGCCATGGCTTTTATTAAGGTTCCTCACATAGCAATAATTAATAAATGACAAAAACTTGGCTATTACTCCAACAGTATGCTATCTAACTGGTTTCATAACAAAACACAGAGGGTCAAACTATGTTGGCACTTATCCTCTGCCAGCCTGGTAACAAGAGGTATACCCCACTGCTCACGTCTCAGGCCAGTTTTGTTTAACATCTTTATTATGGATATTGATAACAACTTGTATGGACAATGGCCACATGACCAAAGCCATTCTTGTCAACCTGGCAAAGGTGATTGTCACTCTCTCACACTCACTCCTCCTGTGCAAGCTAGTGCTTGCTGGGCTGTCCAACGAGACCACCAGCTGGTTCCACCCCTACCTGGTAGGCAGGTCCCAATCTGTCAGAATTGGCAACACCATCTCTTCCTCCCTCCCAGTCACCACCGGTGTACCACAAGGCTTTGTCCTAGGTCTGCTCCTGTTCTCCATCTTTCTCAATGACCTGCCCTCAGCCTGCCCACACACATCCATACACATGTATACTGATGACATGGTTCTGTATACATCTGGCCCCACTACCAGTAATGTGGCTACCAGACCTCAGCGGGACTTCAGTGATGTCCAACTTTGGTTTTGGTCAAATAAGCTCTTCTTGATTGCCAAAAAAATTGTCTCCATGACCTTCGGCACAAGGCAGAGACTTTCTTGGCTCCCCTCCAACCCCACCTTCCACACCCTGGACAGGACTACGCTGGAGGCTTGTGCCTCCCTTAGATACCTCGGGGTCTGGCTTGACCAGCACCTCAACTTTTCTGTTCACATCAATGCCATTAACAAAAAGCTGCACCCCAAGCTGGATGCCTTATACTACAACTGTGGTTGCATCCTGTTTCTAGCTCACCATGCTATTGTGCAGAAAATGATTCTCCCAATCTTGACTACGGTGACGTAGTCAAAAGTGCTGTTCCCAAGTCCACCCTATCCAGACTGGAACCCCTCTTCCACTTCTTCTGTCACTTTGCCCTTGACTCTTTTCCCTCTTCCCACCACTGCATCCTCTATTAGACCCTTGGCCTCCCATCACTTCAGGACCAAAGACAATACCACTGTGCTAAGATCACAGCCAAGTTCTGGGCCAATTCTCTACCTCCCTACCTCGCCTCAGTCCTGTCAACTCCTTCCCTTCCTGTGTACTCACTTAGGAACAGTGACTCCCGTTCCTTGGCCATTCCATGCATATTCACGGCTGCAGGACAGGCTGCCTTTAACTACCACATACCTAAACAGTGGAACTCCCTTCCCAACTACATCTGGCATGCCCACCCCTCCCAGCTCCTCAACACCCTCCTCAAAGCTCATTTCTCCTCCACCTGTTTGTGTGCCTAAAGTATGATCTGTAACTAGGGCTTAGCCTCTCCTTAAGTGTCTAAAACAAATGCTGGCTAATTTTGAGTTTATGTATCTCAACCTTGAGCAGCTACTAACTGTATTATCAGCTCTTGTTGTATTGCCTGTTATGTTTGTACACTGAATTCTGTATATACTATCCCTTACCCCATACCCCCAGGAAACATCTGGAATTGAGTAGTAGTCTGCTTAGCATGCCTTCCTGGTAAAACTTTTAAATAAATAAATAACAATCTAAAATCATGAGCGGCTATTAAGACAATCAAACTTTGGACAAAACAATAGGTCATGGAACTAAATATAGTGAAGTCTAAAGTTATGCATCTGAGTAAAACAAACTCTTTAAATTCCATACATTGGGGAAGGAAATAATACTAATCAAAAAGGAAAAAGATCTGACTATTATTATTACAAATACTTTCAAATCTTCAAATCAATGTGGCGATATACGTGACAAAACCAATGGAACACTAGGCTATATTAAACATTATGTTACTTTAAGATGCAAATCAGTTGTCTTCCCTACACAGAAATCTGGTTAGGTCTTATTTAGACTACTGTTTCTCTAACTAGAACCCACATTTAAATATAGACAAATTGCTGATGGAGAGAATTCAATAAAGGTATCTTTAAAAACCATAATGATAAATGAATTCTAGCTGGTAAGAACTTAAAATATTATTATACTACAGTATGTAGTTCAAGCAGTCTGGAAGGACCTTGTGTCTTCTTCTGCCTTCAATTCTAGTATAACACCTGTAGAAGGATGCAGCATAGAAACATAGAAACATAGAAGTTGACGGCAGATAAGGACCGCAAGGCCCATCCAGTCTGCCCATTTCTTTTTCTACCTTATAAATGTGCCATCGGCCTTTGCTCTGTCAGTGGCCTATCTATTCATAGTCATTTGTATTGCTCCCTTATGCCTATCCCATGCCTGTTTGAAGCCCTGCACTGTATTCATAGCCACCACTTCTTGTGGTAAGCCATTCCATGCATCCACCACCCTTTCTGTGAAAAAGAATTTCCTCACATTCCCCCTTAATCGGCCTCCCTCTAATCTCATGCTGTGTCCTCTTGTCCTGCTATTTTCTTATATTTAAACATGTTAGACTCTTTCACCTTGTTTATGCCCTTAAGGTGTTTGAATGCCTCGATCATATCACCTCTCTCCCCCTTTGCTCAAGGGTATACATATTGAGCTCCGTTAATCTGTCCTCATATGTCTTCTGATGCAGTCCTGCACCATTTTGGTTGCCCTTCTCTGGACTGCCTCAATTTGGTTAATGTCCTTGTGAAGGTGTGGCCTCCAATACTGCATGCAGTACTCCAGATGGGGCCTAACCAGTGTCTTGTAAAGAGGGATTATTACCTCCTCTTACGACTTGTGATACCCTACTAATACACCCTAACACCCCCTAGCCTTACCTACTGCTTTGAGGTCTGCTTGGATGATTTTAGGTCATCAGTGATGATGATGCCCAAGTCTCTTTCTTCCTTTGTGACTGCTAGCAACTCCCTCCCAGCCTATAGGTGGCTTCAAGGTTTCTCTTCCCTATGTGCATGATTTTGCACTTCTTTGCATTAAATCCCAGTTGCCACTCTTCTGACCATTCTGCTAGTTTATCCTGATCTTCTCATTCTGCCCACCCCATCTGGATCATCTACTCTGTTGCAGATCTTGGTGTCATCTGAAAACAGACAAGCCTTACCCTCTAGTCCATCTGCAAGGTCACTAATGAAGATGTTGAAGAGGACTGGCCCAGGACTGATCCTGAGGTACCCCACTTGTGACTTGCATCTCTTCTGACTGTATACCATTTACCACCACTCTCTGTTTTCTGCCCGTCAACCAGTTTGCCACCCAGTTGACCAACTTCTGACCCACCCAGCCTACCCAGCTTATTTATCAATCTTCTATGTGGAACAGTGTCAAAAGCTTTGCTGAAGTCAAGGTAGGCGACATCAACTGCTCCCCTTGGTCCACCTCTCTGGTTACCCAGTCAAAGAAATCTATGAGATTAGTTTGACAGACCTTCCTTTGTAAACCCATGCTGTCTTGGATCCTGTGCCCTATGGATTCCAGGTGTTGCACTATCCTTTCCTTAAGGAGTGCCTCCATAATCTTGCCCACTACTGAGGTGTAAGACTGACTGGTCTGTAGTTCCCTGCCTCCTCCCTGCTACCACTCTTGTGGGCGGGATCACATGAGCCCTTCTCCAGTCTTCTGGGACCTCTCCTGTGCTCAGAGACTCACTAAACAATTCTGCTAATGGCTCTGCTAGTTCCTCCTTTAGCTCCTTAAGTACCCTGGGATGTATGCCATCAGGTCCCATTGCCTTATCCACCCTGAGCTTAGCAAGCTCTTGTAGGACCCTTTCTTTTGTAGAGGGAGTAGTGCTCACCTCCCTCCCCTCCGTGTCCATGGTGCTGAGCTGTGGGCCCTGCCCTACCTTCTCTTCAGTAAATACTGAGCAAAAGTATCTATTTAGGATAGATGCCTTTACAGGGTCCTCCTCCACATGCTCCCTTTTCTCCATTAGCTTAGCAATACCCCTCTGGACTTTCTCCTTTCACTAATGTATCTATAGAAAGTCTTGTCACCTTCTTTTTACTGTTCGTGCTAGTGTTTCCTCAGTTTGGGACTTTGCCTGCCTTACTGCCTTACCTGCTTCCCTTAGGGCAGTTTGGTATGCCTCCTATCTTCATCCCGCTGTGTTCCCTTATATTTCCTGAAGGCCAAGCCTTTTGGCTCTGACCTTTCTGCTACTGTATTTGAGAACCAAAGTGGTTTCCTTCTTCTTTTGCACTTCCTTTTCTGTCTAACACAATGGGATGTTGCTTCAAGTATTGCATCCTTAATGCTTGCCCACTTTACCTGTACCCCTCACCTGTGTTTCTTTTGCCAGGGCTAGCTTAACTCTGTTGGCCATCTTATCAAAGTCAGCTCCTCTGAAGTCCCATATTTTGCCTTGGAATGGGATGATTTAGATGTAGTAGCCAAATTGAACCATACCATGTGATGGTCACTGGCCCCAGGTGACCTTCTACCTGGAGATCTGTGATCCCTTCTTTGTTAGTCAGTACTAGATCTAGGATAGCCCTGTCTCTTGTGGGTTGCTGTACCAGTTGTTTGAGGCCCTCCTGCAGGAATCCACTATGAGTCTAGCTCTGGCAGATGTTCCTGCTGGTATTGACCTATCTGTATCCGGCATGTTGAAGTCTCCCATTATCAGAACCTCCCTTTAGCTGTCATGTTTGTATATCTTCTAACAGTAATGTGTCTATGTCCTCCTCTGGTCTGGGGCCTGTAGACAACCCCAGTTCTTATGGCTGTCCCATTTCCTGTTTCCAGGGTGACCCACAGTTCTTCTGGCTTCTTATGTGTATTCTGAATTTCTGTAGCTTTGATATTTTCATTACCATACAGGGCCACTCCTCCCCCCCTTTTTGCCCCTCGGTCTCTTCTGAACAATACATAACCAGGTACTGAAGTCTCCCAAGTGTGGTTACTGGTAAACCACGTCTCACTAATTGCTACTATGTCCAGTTTAGCCTCTGACATTATTGCCTGCAGGTCTGGGATCTTATTTCCCAGGCTGTGAGCATTTGTGTACATGATTTTCCATTGGCCAGATTTTGGTGTGTTAGTTGTTGGCTGAAGTTTGGCATTACCCCTGTGCGTCGTATGGGGAGACAAACCTTTTTTCTTACCTGGTGATGCAAATGAACGGCAAGCATGCTGAATTCCTGTTTGACCACTAGCTGAGTGCAGCAGAGTGCTCTGCAGGTGTGCACTGTGCATGACAGGGCATTCCATAGCTTTTTTCCAGCCCTTCTCTGTGCAAAATACCTAGGAAATGTTTGTGGATGGGCCATAAGTGTGAGTTGATTCATGGTAGACACTGGTATAACTTGAGGGAGACACACTGCCCCCCCTCCATCTTGATCTCACTCTGGTTGAGTCAATCTCTCCATTTCATTGATTGCCTCCCCCTCCCACACACACACACATACATACTACACAGACCTCTGAGTCATGCAAGCTGCTCCCCGAAAGCATTCACCAATTGTTTTCAGCTCTGACCTGCACTAATTATGTCTCCATCAAGTGCACACCAGCAGCATATGGTCCATCCACCTTTCCTCCACCATCCCACCACTGCTTAGTTAAGCACTCCCTTAAAATTCCTTTCTTTAGGTATTTTACGTTCTTGTACAGTATGTATGCTAATACTGGCACAGAGGCTACTCTGACAGCTGCAGCAGTGGTACCATCTACCATTCCAGGGAATGGGAACCATAAACTGAAGGTGAATGGTTCTCATACCTTGAGACTGCAAGTGAGACCATTGTTACAGACCATTCTTACAACCATAAAAGTAATCTCCACAACAGTATTAATATATTATTGCTCGAAGTTGATCAATTATATAATAAAATTTAAAAAAACTAAAATCAAATATGCCTATTTCCATGGCATCTGAGCAGTAAAATCCATACAAAATAAGTTTGTCTAATGTGCAAAGACAGGGATTGCTCTCACTGGTCAACAGTGCCTCCTCAAACTCTAATTAAACAATACGCATTGAAATGTATAAACTGGAATGCTAAATGTAAACTGCAAGATTATATTTTTTCAATTCATGTATTGAAAAATGATCACATGTTCCTTCAGCACCAGAATCACATTTCACAATTTATAAACAGTGTACTATGTAAACTGTGAAATACTATGCAAACTGTGGCCTACCATTCTGGCATTTTTGAAATGTTGTGTTATGAAATTGATGATGTCAGAATATAATTTAAACTTTTTAAAATAGGAGTCCAAAGTGAACCCAAAATACTCTGTGAATGACAAAATTACATTTCCCTATTTTGCCATGTGCAAAACACAGTTTTGAGCATGGTTTCAGTTGGTGTAAGGGTTTGGTTGATTAAGGAGAGACTATGGAGGGGAATAGTTTCAAGGAGACTCGTAGACTTTACTTGTGGAAATGTCAGGCTCAGCGTCAGGCGATCAGCAGCAACAATAGGGACAGAGGCTGAGCAGAAGCTGAACAAAGCTGGAACACCTTACTTTAGTAATGATGTGACCTTGCTGGTCAATCAGTTGATCAAAAAGGTGGATTCTCCTTTTGGGCTAAATCTTTGTTCCACAGAAAACAGAAAGCCTGAAGCCCTGCTTCTTTGTTGTTGTGACATGACTGGTAGGGGAGAGGGCTGGTACTCTTCATTGAATTAAATTCTATCCGAGCTGCAGACAGAGGACTAGTGCTGTCAGCTGTTAACTGGACCATCATTCCTGAGGAAGTTTTATTTTACAGAGAGAGTGGTTGAGCTGTGGTACAGTCTGATGGCTGAGGTGTGGGGCATCAAAGCCTTTCATGCTTTCAGGCATGACTGGGACACTGGTAAGGGCTTAGTAATTACTCAGGGGAGTAGCAGTAAAGCAGTAAAGATGTGGGTGGATGATGTGGACAAAAACTCCATATACTCAAAAGGTCTTGGGGTAAGATATGGTATTACAGGCTGCTTGAATGGACCGGTGATCTTTTTCTGCTGTCACTGTCCATGTGTCTATGTTCTTCTAGTAATGTCACTATAGAGAGTTGGCAATGAATGTAATGAGAGCAAATGATCACACAAAATCATGAACCAGACATTAATGGAGGCAGCACTCCCTCAGGATATGTCACTAAAGAGCTTCCCACTACACACTGTAATGTGCTTTCCATGGGTTACTTTGGATGCACCTGGAGGGTTGCCAGATAAACAGGCAGAGGGTGCAGCTGATCACGTATGGCCAGTGGAATGTGATAGAGGATTAAAAATCATCCTTTCACTTCTTTCCATACTGTCATCCTTAGGCTACCTTAGTCTCAGCAGCTGCTGGGGGCACCCACCTCATTGTGATCCCAGCATGAGTCAGTGCAAGTTATCATCAGTTTTTCAAATGTAAAATGTTTTTAAACCATTGAAACACCCTACTTCCCCCCCACCCAAAATTAACATAAAGTTTCCCCTTATCACTGTCATCCTTTTGCCATTAATTTTGGCAACCACTAAAACACCCAATCACCCATCCACAACAGTGCCACAACCAGTGCCGCTTAATCTGCACCTAACTAATTTCTTGCCTTGGGTGGGGTTTGGCCTGACTACTATGATCAGTCAGTATCAGAAAGTGCATCCCATTCTGGTTCATCCCACTCTCATGATGTCACAAAAGTTGTTTATACAGCACTGGTAGTACTAGCTGCTTGCTATACACATGGTTTGAGTAGCATGCATTATCCTTACTAATAAGTGGCAGTGCCTTCACTGATCATCATTGTCAGTCAACCTGGCATGGTCACCAACTCATACTAGCACTCCTAGCTGGTCATGGCCAAATTTCCAAACTGCAGCTGCCTTTGGCCGGCAGTGTGTGACCTCCCATTATGGTTAGATCTGTCATGATAATGATTCTTTATGAGGTTTTGTGCAAGCATAACTTACTATCTTTCTGAGCAGTATGTTGTATTATGCTGTTGTTGACTTATTTTTGGGGGCAGCTCTAAGTTCTACATACCTGATTCAGTTGCAACAGCTCAGAAACCTCAGGCTGTTCAGAGGGATGGAAGTAGAGACTGGTAGCTGTCTGCTACTGCCAGCAAATCCAGAGGCAGCAAAGGAGGTAAAGGAGAGGATGGTGGCAGGCCCATTGCTGGTATGGTTTTAATTGTTTGACAAGCACTACTGATATATTTAAGTGTGTGAACTAGTTGATGCTGGTGCTGTATTAGTCCAAAGGGCTATGACCGCTTTGAGTTGGAGAAGCTCACTTTCTTAGGATGTTAAAAGAGCCCTAAAGTAACAAAATATAAAGAGATATGTTTTCTGGTATGTCCCGCTGAGTCTATTTTTGCTCCCTGTGTTAGTAGAAGTGTTTTGTTTACTGACATTTTTTAAAGAATGCATACCTCCTTTCTCAAGGTGGGGATCTCCATTTTCTAATTTGTTTCTGCTGCTGCCTACTGATCCTGTTTCCCAAGATGCAACAAGTCTTGCAAAACTGTGGCATAGGCTTTCCGTAGCATAAACAGCTGTGCAGTGTAATATTACAATAAGCTGATTATTTAGTAAATTCTGTCTTACTTCTGTGCATTACCAATATGCCCATAAATTGTATATGTATTTTTGCCATTCCCTAAAATGTTATTTGATTCTTGATGTTTGAGTGGGTTTGTCTCTTTGGTTGTATAGCTAAATCTGTCTCACTGAACTGCCTGTGGGGCCACTGGTGTCACAATCTTGGGAAAAGCACTGTGAAATTTACATGAACATCTCCCTACTCTAACACTGTTAAGGAGGTTTTGAAACTAACTGAAGTTAATCAGGGTGTTTCACACATTTGCTGCTACCTGCTTTGTTTTTCTAAATTAGTGACATGCTGTATATACCAATGGGCAAGTTCACATCATCTTCTCATATGCAAATGTAATATTCACAAACAATGGATCTTTCACTTATCAGGTAATGGAGGCACCCAGGATAGTTGCAGGGGGTTATTGCTGATAGTAAAAACTAACAATTCATACTTCTCAAGCCCTCCAACAGCAACAAAAATTAAACTGACTGGCAACAAATTGTCATATAGGTGTGAGTTTAGTTCTCCTTTAAATGCCCTGTTTACACTGTGGCAGTGATTGAAAATATCTGCTGCTCCTTGATCGCTGCACTGTCTGCGGATGCGGCAATTCATGTTTACACAACCCCCCCCCTTGCTGCACCACAAGTCACACCACGGGGTGGCTGTCCCTTCAGTGGGGGGGTGTTTCCTGATTCTGGGAAATAAGGACTGCTGCATATCGAGCTCATAATTGCATTTACAGCACTGGAAAATGTGCTCGATCCGAAACTGGTACCCTCTCCTGCACTGATCCAAAAATGGGATTGGAAGGCATCCTGAGGCACTCTGGTGAGTGTCCACATGGTGACATTTGTAGCTCATCAACCACTGCACATGGTGTGCTGCAAATGGGGTAGTGTAAACAGGACTAATGAGTACTGGTCTGAGGGCACACCTGTCTGGAACTTCACTTGTGACCTCTCTCACTAATGAGTACCACCCATTTTGTACTAGCCTGTTTGTTCTCCCTCCTAGTCAGTTCCCTACTCAGCACAGTTTTAGCCTTTCCCCATCGCTAGCTCTTCTAGTATTTGACCAGTCTCCAATGTGGAAATGAGTGCCAGGCTAGCTTGGAATGCTTCTAAACAGTGACCATGCTGCACCTGCCTGGTCAACAATTGTTTTATGTCTGCTGTTGTTGCAGTGACCAAATGCATAGCAGATGGGACTTTTGTGGGCACTGAGGGACTGCTGGCATCTTCCTGAGCCTGCTGCCTCTCCTCTTCCTTGGGCATAGGGGCTGGCCTGGTGCCTGGTGTAGTTATGGTGGTGGATATTCACAGTGTGGAGGAACAAGGAGACATTTATTAAATGATTTGCATGACCTCAATTTAGCCTAGTTTTACTCCAATCATTTTTGTCCTACAGTTATGTAAGTATAGAATTTGCTGACAGAGAGGAGTGTAGCGCACAGCTTTACCTTTGTGTATATTTAGGATATACTCTGTTGTAGAAGCTAGGATTTACCCATGCCTGGGGTGGCTTAGTCATAATGCTGCAGGCCAAGTGAGTAAACCACAACAGAATTGGGTAAATCCTAGCATCACCCACACCCTGGAGTGGTGTATTGCGATTATACAATGTGCCTTTCTTTTTGGCAACAAAAATTATTAAACATGAGATTTTTCCCTCCATTTTATGTTACTTTTATTGAGTTTATTGCTGCATGACAAAAAATTGTCCTCAGTTGCTGTGTTTCTCATTTCCTGCACATGCCATTTTCCAGTCCAGATGGTTTTTGTGTGGCTGGGAAATGTTTACTGTTGTGCCCCATGTCACCAGTTGACCCTGTCCAGGCTCTGTTTTTGTTATAGGAGTTGGGACAGTCTCGTAAAGGTTGCTCTATGCCCTGCCTTTTTCTTCTATATAGATGTTTTTCCTCCGTGAGCCTTGGCAGGGGGCTGTGGTCTTCCTCACGGAGGAACTCACTTCTCTGGTCCCACACGTTCCCGCTCTTACCGACCGCAGAAGTTAACATAGAAACATAGAAACATAGAATTTGACGGCAGATAAGGACCGCTTGGCCCACCCAGTCTGCCCATTTCCCTACCTGATGGATAAGCTGCAGATCCTAGTTAACCAGCAGCCTACTTCTTCCTACCCCAACCCCCTAGAATTGCCTTATGACTGTCCCATGCATGCTTGAATTCCACCACTGTTTTTGACTCCACAACCTTCCTCTGGAAGGCTGTTCCATGCATCCACAACCCTCTCTGTGAAAAATATCTTCCTTAAATTACCTCTGAGCTGCCTCCTTCTATCTTCTCTTCAAATTGTGCCCTTGTTCTTGCACACCTCTTTTTGGAAAGATGCTACCTCTTGGACTTTGTTGATTCCCTTGAGGTACTTGAAAGTTTCATCATGTCCCCCTCTCCTTTCTTTCCTCGAGGCTATACATATTAAGCTCCTTAAGTCTCTCTTCATATGTCTTCCGGTGCAGACCCTGCACCATTTTAGTTGCCCTCCTCTGGACAGCTTCCATCCTGTCTATGTCTTTGCGGAGATTGGGTCTCCAGAACTGCACGCAGTACTCCAGATGTGGTCTCACCAGCTGTCTGTACAGAGGGATAATAACTTCATGTTTTCTGCTGGTGATGCCTCTCCCTATGCATCCCAGTATCCCCCCAGCCCTCCTTGCTGCCCTCTCACATTGCTTGCCCACCTTTAGGTCATCTGATATGACTACCCCCAGGTCCCTTTCCATTTTTGTTGTTGTTAGTATCTCACCCCCATTGTGTACTCTTCCCTTGGGTTTTTGTTTCCCAGGTGCATTACCTTGCACCTTAGCATTGAATCTAAGCTGCCATACATTTGACCATTCCTCTAACCTTGCCAAGTCCCTTCTCATCCTTTCCACCCCACTTGTGCATCAACTCTGTTGCAGATCTTTGTGTCATCTGCAAAGAGACATACTTTTCCTTCCAGTCCCTCTGCAATGTCGCTATATAAAGACATTGAAGAGGACCGTCCTATACTGAACCCTGTGGTACCCCACTGCTAACCCCTTTTTTCAGAGTGGACTCCATTTACTATTACTCTCTGTGTCCTATTCTCCAGCCAATCCTTTACCCAGGCTGTCATCTTGGGACCCACTCCCAGGCTGGCTAACTTGTATATTAATCTTTTGTGTGGGACTGTGTCAACTGCCTTGCTAAAGTTCTAGGTAGGCCATGTCCACAGCCCTCCTGATCTACTACTGGTCACCCAGTAAAGAAATCAATCAGATTTGTCTGGCATGACCTTCCCACTGTGAATCCATGCTGCCTTGGGTCCTGTGCCCTCTGGCCTCTAGATCGCTAACAATTCTTTCCTTCAGAAGTGATTCCATCATTTTCCTACCACTGAGGTTAAACTAACAGGTCTGCAGTTTCCTGCTTCTGCCTTGCTCCCACTTTTGTGAAGGGAATTACATCTCGCCTCCTCCAGTCCTCAGGTACCACCCCATCCTCCCATGATTTGTTAAAGAGGGTAGTCAGTGGTGTCACTAGTTCTATCCTTAGTTCTTTAGAATTCTGGGATGAATTCCATCAGGCCCCATTGCTTTGTCCACCTTCAGTTTTAAGAGCTCTTTCAGAACTCTTTCTTCTGTAAATGGGCTGGTATCAACTTCTGTATCCAGAGTGTTTCTACTGTTTGTTTTAGGTACCTCCCTCTTCCTTTGTAAATACTGAGCAAAAATATTTGTTTAGTATCTCTGCCTTTTCACAGTCACCCTCTGCCCACCCTCCCTCCCCTTATTAAGCCACTCACTACCTCCCTTGGTCTTCCTTTGCTCCCTGATGTACCTATAAAAGGTTTTATCCCCTTCTTAACTGAGTTGGCTATCTTTTCCTCGGTTTGGGCCTTTGCTGTTCTGACTGCCTTTCCAGCTTCCCTTTGCTTTAACTGATACAGTTCTCTGTCCTGTTCCTTCTGTGATTCCTTGTACTTCCTGAATGTTTTCTTTTTCTCTTGAACCTTCACTGCCACTTCCTTTGAGAATCATAGTGGTTTCTTACCTCGTTTCGTTTTGTTTATTTGCTTTACACAAAGGCTTGTTACCTCTGTGATGGCAGTTTTTATTATTCCCCATTGTTCTTCCACCCCTCCTTCCTGCCCATTTGCTAGTGCATTCCACCGGGCTGGTCCCTATGCCTTGCTTTAAGGCACAGAACACTGCTTTCACTTTGGTGGATGGTGCGCATGCACAGCAGCTTTCATAAGTTCCCCCATGGATTGCCCCCCACAGCGGTGCCAGGGAGGAGGGTGCCAGCTTTCCACCCCCCAGAGACCCAATCCAGACACTGGTGTCTGCCCTCAGAGATGTGGGGCCATCATGAAACCATGCCAGGCTCCTTTTTCCATTTACTTCCATTCCCCCTCACCACCGATGTAGTGACATCAGTATGTGCCTCCCTGCCAGTATTGCCCTCCAGCTGCTGCCAAAGGGCAATCAACGAGTGGGATGACAGGTCTCCCTCCCCCAGAGAGAGGAGAGGAGAGTAGTCCTCCAGATGCTCGATCCTCTTTTCCCCTCTACCGACCCCCAGTGGCCCAGGCTTGTTCCGAACCTGGGTCACCAACACGGCATGAGGTGTAGCAACCAGCATTTCAACCTCCAGTGCCACTGGGCTGGTCCCTATGCCTTGCTTTAAGGCACAGAACACTGCTTTCATTTTGGTGGATGGTGCGCATGCACAGCAGCTTTCATAGGTGCCATGCCATAAAACACCTGTTCCCCTGTCCTATCACACTTCTCGGCCAGGGAAAAAAAGTAGACTTTTTTTGTCTCTGTGGTCTGATTCAGCTCCCAGGAGATGGGCCAAAGTCACATAGTGCTGAGCAGCAGAGGTCGCAGATTTCTGTTGAGGATTGAGGAGGCTACAAGCGGCAAGAGGGAGGCAGCATGCAGCACCGAGGAGTCAAGCTCCATTGAGGTGAAAGTGATTTTTTTTCTTTAATCAAGGGTCAGTAGAAGAGTTTTTCTAGGTACAGTTTACAGCTTTGTTTATGGATCTGTTAAGCTGTACCTTTACTGCTGCATTTCATATTTGTATTTTGCCATTTAGTGAGGTGGTTGCAGCAACTGTGATGGCTTGGGTAATGTGGGAATGGAGGCGTCAACTGAGAGGGGGGAAAAACAAGATTGACAGGTGAGCTGCGAGCAAGCTGTTGTGTGGAGAAGAGTTCTAAAAGACTGTTTTGCCTGCTGTGTGGGTATTCCAAGTGTTTGCACAGTTACTGCTTTTAGGTTAGGTCTAAGGAGCAGTCCATTGTTTTGTTTGAAATTCACGGGTTTGAAGTTAGTGAGAGAACAAAATGGAGTCTGCTTGCTTTGATTTTTTCTACGGTTGGAGTGATCTGTGAATGGGGAGGGGGGTGAGATGTGGCTGGCTGGTATTTTTTACCATTGGTCATGCCAGGATTTACAACATGTAAATTGTGCTGGCCAGCCAAACAGACTTGAGGATTTTAAGAGCCATTGCATAATTATATTTATTTATATTTCTTTTCATACTGAAAGTTGTAGGATAAATGGGGAGAGAAAAGAGATTTATAGGTAGCGTTTGGAGCACTTTGAGATTTGTCTTTAAAATTGTAACAGGCAGCGAGGGGGAACTTAACTCAGGAGATTAATCTTGGGGCTGAGTAGATTCAGGAAGCCCTGTGAATCAGGCATGTAATTGGAGGGTGGAGCTGACAGAGACTTAGTGCCTTCTAACAGGTGCACTATAAAAGACTCCCTTATCCAATGTGACCAAGCATACTCATTTCCCAGTGAGTGAGTGGAACAGCAAAAGAGTGGAACAGGTACTGGCATATAAAGTGTTAGCAAGCATCCACAGGGAATCACAGTGATGCAGGGGGCTCTGCCAGTTGGTTGAGGTAAGGTACATCTTCACATCTGTTGTTTTACTCACTGCAGGAAAAGGAAAAAGGTTAGATGGCAGGCCACTAGTGGGAATAGGAGGGACACCCTATCTAGGGTAAGGTGAAATAAGTTTCTAGTTTGGCACTGGGGAGAAAAATCTAAATGTAGTTAAGAGGCAGAGCAAGGGTAAAAAGGGAAAGTCAGGAGACACCCTATCTGGGGTAGGGTGATATAGGAAAGACTGCTAGGAGGTTCAAGGAGGTAGAACCAAATAGAGGGTCAGGGTGCAGTAAGGAGCAGGAGGAAGAACATGTAGCCAAAAATTGGAGTGGTGCCTTATAGTAGGTGCGGAGCAGCAGTCTTCAGGGAGAAATTCTGGAGACTGAGATGCTGCCCCATATGTATGCCATCTCCCTGGGTAAAGGGATTAGGTCACTAGACTCTGACTGACTGGCCAGGATCTAGATGGTCTTATCCCTGACCCAGGGGCCACCATGTCCACTGCAGCTGCCTTAGAAGATGCCTCAGGAAGGAGGACTGGCCAGACAGTGGTGGGCTCTGAAAGGGTTAGAATGGCAGGGCAAGGGCAAATTCCTTCACCAGTGCTACTATGCGACTTCTTCACTGTTCTGGCAGAACAAGATTCCTGGGAGGTAGCACCCATAACAGTGGCAGGGGAGGATGTGGGTGGTCCTCTGAAGAAGGGAACCCAAGGTGAGCGGCAGAGGATCCCAGTAGAAGAAGAAGCATGGTCTGGTGGGGGACTCAATTATTAGGCAGATAGATTTGGGAACTGGGAGGGGTGGTGAGGGAGATAAGGTGCCTATCTGGCACCACAGCTTGGAGGGATGGTCAAGGGATCGGAAGGATCACTAGGACAGCAGGGCAGGGGGGAACTGGATTTCCCTGTCCACCTGGGGACAAATGACCTAGCTTGGGATGCAACTGGGATTGTTCATATGGAGTACAGGGTTCTGGAGAGAGGCCTAAAACAGGTAGCATGATGGTGGCTTTCACTGATGTGCTACCTGTGTATGGTCAAGGGTAGGACAGGGAACATTGCATCAGGAGATTCAACTCATGGTTGAATGAGGTATCCAGTGATATTAGCTATTCCATGTAAGTGACTAGTACAATAGCATCTATACAATGCTGAATGGCAGAATGTGTAGTTGCAGAGAATGGTGCATGGTGGGCAATGCTGACTTTGCACATGGGCGACATGCGTCAAAATGGTGACTGCCCTCTAGGGCAAATGGCACAATGGCAACCTCCCCCTAGGGCAACTGGCACAATGGCGAACCAGAAAAACAGCGAACTAGCCGAAATAGTGCATCCAGCGTGTGCGCCCACAACAGAAAACATAAAATAAAATGAATAAGGATGCAGTCACTGGAAGTACACAAATTCCAGGTGCTTACACTCCCCCCAACCCTGCCCTGCTGTACAGACACATGCTGCCCTCCCAGGGCAGGACATGGGCCAGGGCCCAAGCAAACCAAACCCCACACCCCCTTCCCTTGGTAACGGCACAGCACATCCACGGGACTGTAGCAGGTGGTGCTCCCCCCCAGGCACATGCACCACAGACAAGGAACACTGTGGCCAAGCCTGAAACTAGCAGTCACTTGTAGTGCAGTAGGTTAGGGCAGGGAGGTAGGTAGAACAAGGTGGTGTGCCATAGCAAGCAATGATTTGAGACCCCACACTTGCTACTGTACAGCAGGACAAAATGTAAGCACACCAGGAATATGGCAGCAGAATTCCACATACCTAACCGCATCACAGTCATACATTGTGGCAGCTTTTCAGAAAACACTGGCTGCCAACACCACAGTCCAGCAGCAGTTCCACAGCACATGTTTCACTGCACATAGTGCCATGCTGCGCCGCCTACAATTCAGCAAAACCGCAGCAACGGCAAAAGTCCTCCTTTTGTTGCTGGATGACCATGGTGGACGTTTCATACATTGCCACACCCACACCTGTCAGACACAGTCACATGGCCTGCCAGGGTGCATAAAGGCTCCCCTCTGGCAGCAAAAGCTGTCTCAGATAGACGGCAAAGGAGGATGGATGCTGTTACTTTCCTCAAGATCCAGAAGGGGGAGACCCTTACTATCCCATGCAGGAGACATTTACAGGTGTGACAAGAAGGTACGTGGTAAAGTATACTGGCACTGCTGCCAGGATAACAAGTACCAGTGCTCTGCATGCCTGCACACAGAGGCAGACAACATTGTGTACCAGGGACAGCCACACAATCATGTTCCCAATGTTGGGGAAATAGGCATGTGGACAGTTGTGGTGGAGGTCCATGACAGAGCACTGACCAGCATGGAGAGCACAGGGCAGGTCATCATCCAGTGCAGCATCGATGTGTCTGATGTTGTGGCAGACAGGCTTCCTGCAGTGCTACTGCTGAAGCAAACAGTGCAGCGGGTAAGGCAGGCTGTGAAGGGCTGTCCTGCAACACCAGCCATGGTGCCAGAGCTGAACATCCCACCAGAGTATCCTGTTATTCTTGTGGGGGAGCCTTCTCCCAGCATGATACTTGACCATCAGCAGACAGGGTGCTGGTCTTCACAAAACAGCAGTACCTGCACTTCCTTGGTGACAGTGAAGACTGGTTCCTTGACAGCACCTTCCACACATCACCACCAATCTTCGGGCAACTGTATACCATCCATATACTGCGCATAGATTTTGTGGTGCCCGCCGTGTACATGTTAATGTGCAGCTGTTGGGAGCAGGTTTATGCACGTGTGTTTGGCAAGGTGTAGTGACTGTTGGGGGACTGCACATTGAAGACGGCACTCATGGATTTTGAACAGACAACCTGGTGTGCGTTCTCCAAAGTGTTCCCGGGTTTGGCAGTCAGGGGGTGCTTCTTCCACTACTGCCAAGCTGTCTGCCACTGCATCCAGCATAGCCCCAAGGTGTTGCAGTGCTATTCCACCAATGAAGATTGCACACTGCAGATCAGATTGTTGCCTGCCCTGGCCTTCGTGCCTGTGGGGGATGCTACAGATGCCTATGCCAACCCCTGTGCCACTCCATTCTACATGGGTAATGATGCACTCCTGCAGCTGGTCCTTGACTATATGGAGGACACCTGTCTTGGCAGAGCTGTTGGCTGGATGGCTAGGCAGTGCCCATTGTTTTCATTGGAGGCACAGAATGTCTATGATGCCACACGTGCAGGTCTGGCACGGATGAATAACTCAGTTGAGAGCTGGCACTGGGGCTTCAACATCTGCCTCGGTGCCACCAATCCTAGCATATGGCACTTCATCAACTGCCTCAGGGAGGAGCAGCACCTCAGTGAGCTCAGCGTGGAGCAGATTGTCTCTGGGGCTGCCACAGCCAACAAATGCAAATGCTACAAAGACCTCATCCAGAGGATAGAGGGCATAGTGCACAAGTACTCTCAGCACAGCATGGCTGACTACCTGAAGGGGATTGCCTACAACCTTCAGCTCCAGGTGTAGCCAACCTGTTGTTGCATGCTGTGCCCCTGCCCCCCCCAGCTGGTGCATGCTGTCAGGCAGGTTGACATGCTTGCAACTGGGCACCCTTACACCGCCTTGTGTGTCCCCCATCCATGCGTACTTTGGTAGCCTCTGCTGCAGCTCCACCCAATGCCTGTGTGGTCCTGGCCCTGTTGCCACCTGTGCCAGTCCCTGTCTCCATCTCTGGGTGGTTTGTACATTTCCCACATTCCCCCTTTGTCTGATTGTGTGGTTCTTGTGCATTTCAGCCAGCAGCTCCCTCCGCTGGTCTGCTGATGGTGCCTTCGACACCGCCCACCCACACCAGCACCCCCACCACCACCTGACTGTCTGTGGTGACCTTTTTATGTTGCTACAGCATTGCACTGCCTGTCCACTGTTCCACCCATCCATGTGGCCCATGCCTCCCACATCTCACCCATTCATGTCTTCTCACCCCATGCTTCTGTGAAGCACCGGACGGGTCACCTTCCCACTCCTGGTGTTCCTCTCACACCGCACATACCCCCCTGCATCCAGCATTCCTTCCTGGTCACCTGCATGTCCCCCAATGCCGGTGGTGATGGTCGCTTTTTTTTTAATTTGCGCCATTCTCTGTTATGATGCCCGCCGTTCCTGCCACTGTGTTGTATCACCATGCGCTGTTGTCCGTGAGCCCATGTTGTGGTTGCCATTGGGTATGAGCTGTTATGATATGAAACTGTTGATGGAATGTTGCAGAGAGGAGGGGTGCAGCTACATTGTGGACTGGTGAGCAACCTGGGAGACTTTGGGCCCATACAAAGGTGATGGTCTGCACCCATCAAAGGAAGGAACTGCAGTCCACAGTGGATGGTTTAAATGTTACCTTGATGAATATTTAAACTAACTGAGGGGAAGGGGTGAAATGACAGAGGTAGGCATATACTGCTCCCACACACAAAGTGAAGCAGGAGGGAAGGAGAACCTGAAGGGAGAAAACTCCCCCAGGGAACAGATTCAAGGCAAAAAGAAGGGGTACTGGAGACAAAAGGGCAAGGAACAAACATAGTAATACAGCAGAGGAAAATAAGGAAGGACTAATGGAATGAAGGGTGGGTTGCAAACAGGGTGGGAGAAATATGCAGAAAGCCACATGTGCAAATGCAAGAAGTCTTGGAAATAAAATTCCAGATTTTGAAGCTATCGTGCCAGAGGCAGACCTGAACATAGTGGCCATCACTGAGTAGACCTGAACATAGTGGCCATCACCGAGTCATGGGGCACAATTTTCAAACTGACCCTTAGATTGACACAAGTTGTGGCAAACAGCAACTTGCATCAAATGCTGGTGCGCCAGGGATCTTGTACCCAATTTTTGAACAGGAAGGGTCATGTTGCCAAACTCCCTCAGTTTGCTGCAACTGCTTCTATGCCTCAAAGAAATGGTGCATGGAAGGGGAATACCACCAGCTGCTAGATGGCCTTACAACATGGCAAGCAATGCCAGGGACTCACTGGTTGTGTACTTTAGCAGTCAGCAGAGGCTGTGTTGGAGAAGAACATACGAACATACGAACATATGAAATTTGCCAGCAGATAAAGGCCTAGAGGTCTATCTAGTCTGCTCGAATGTGCAGCTAGCACCCCTTATTCTGCAGCTGCCCCTCCCTTCCACCCTTCCCCTTCATTAACCCTCCCCCTTGTCCTGTCCCATCCTCGTTTGAAGCAGTCCACTGTTCTACTGCATACCACTTCAGGAGGTAACGATTCCACCCAGCCACCACCCTCTGTAAAAAGTGTCTCCTCATCTCCCTCCTGAACCTTCCTCGCTCCAGTCTCATATCATGGCCCCTGGTCCCTCCCTCCCTTACTTTGAACAGCCCTCTGTACTTGTCTTGTTTATTCCTTTCACGTATTTAAGGTTTCAATCATGTCACCCCTGTCTCTCCTCCTCCAGTGAGTACATGTTCAACTCCTTCAACCCCTCTCGTATGATAAGTCCCCAGCCCCTTGATCATCTTTGTCACTCTCGCTGCACCTCCAGTAACTTAATGTCCCTCTTCAGATACGGACGCCAGTACTGCATGCAGTACTCCAGGTGTGTAGTCTAACTAATGACCTATACAGTGGCAGAATCACCTCCGCCTCCTCGAGGATATACCCCTTGCAATACAACCCAGCATTTTGTTGGCCTTGCAGCTGCCTTCCTACATTGTGCTGAGTTGTTCATTGACCCTGTAATGAGCACACCCAGATCCTTCTCCTCCTCTGTCTAGGCTAGCTGCACTCCCTAGCTGGTAACTCCTCCTTGGGTCTCTTCATCCCAAAATGCAGCACCTTGCACTTTTGGCATTAAAGCCCAGTTGCCAGGTGTCTGACCAGGTTTCAAGCTTTGCCAGATCATCCTGCAACCCTGCCATCCCCTTAGGTCATCCACCACTGCACCTACCTTGGTATCATCAGCAAACAGACTGATCTTGCTCTTGATGTCCCATGATATGTCTGCAATGAATATCCCAAACACTGGTCCCAACACCGAGCCCTGTGGAACACCACTCGACACTGCCTGTGGGTGTGAGAGCTCCCCACCCACCACCACCCTCTGTTGCCTTCCCTGCAGCCAGTTTCCTACCCATCTCACCAGCTTTGCACCCGCCCCTGTGCCTACTAACTTTCTTCCCAGCCTTCCATGTGGCACTGAGTCGAATGCCTTACCGAAGTCCAGATACAGGACATCCACTGCATGGCCCCTGTCCAGTTGCCTAGTTATCCAGTCATAGAATTCGACCAGGTTGGTTTGGCAGGATCTGCCATGTATGAAGCCATGCTGTCTGCTGTCCTGTAGTCCTTTGGCCTTTAGGAGGGCCACCAGCCTCTCCTTCAGGATGGTCTCCATTAGCTTACCCACGATGGATGTGAGGCTCACTGGTCTGTAGTTTCCCGGTTCATCCTTGGGGCCACTCTTGTGGAGGGGCACCACATGAGCCATCCTCCAGTCCTGAGGTACACACCCCGAATGTAGTGAGGCATTAAATAGGTCTGCCAAAGGTCCTGCAAGGACCTCTGCCAGCTCCTTCAGTACCCTGGGGTGGATGCCATCTGGGCCTGGCACCTTGTCTACCCTCAGTGCCATCAAACCCTCTTGAACTCTGCTCTCTATGATTTCCCCATCTGTCACCACTTCCCACCCTGCTTCTGCCATTTCTCCCACCTTGGGTGTCACCCCTCTCTTCTCTTTAGTAAATACTGAGCAGAAGTACTCATTTAGTGCTTCCGCCTTATCGCACCCTGCTTCCATCCAACCCCCCTCCTTCCTAATCCTTACTATGTGGTCCTTACAGCTCCTTTTCTCCCTGATGTACTTCTCCCCCTTCTTAATGCCTTGTGCCAGCCTGAGTTCCTTAAATGCTTTGGCTCCCCTTACTGCCCTTGTCACCTCCTTCGATTCTGTCAAGTACTCCTCCCTGTCCTCCCCCCTCCCTGTTTTCTTGTACTTCCTAAGAAGGGTTGGATTAGGAGGTGGTGAGTTTCATGGACTAGGACAGGGACAGAGTAATGTGTGATGCTGTGGCACAGACAGTTCAGGATGGGCGGGCAGCACTCTGGTGCCATGGGGCAGGATGTGGAGCAGAAGATAGTGGACATGACAGATGCCAGAGAGGGGCACAGAGTAAGAGATTGCCTGACAGCTCTGGCCATCCCTCTATCTGAACTATCTGTACTGTGGTCAACTGTGCAGAGTCACAGGGATGCTCCATGTGTAGCTGATAGGGTGCTGTAGACATGTGCAGGTAGGTGCCAGGAACCTCTGCACACTTAATCTCACATGTGCCAACAGGCTGGACTGCCCAAATGTGCCGTTATGGCACTATGGCCATCCAGGCAATATGTACTGTGGCCCACGGTACTGGGCACAGTACAGTCTGCCACTCCACTCTGCCTGGCCACTGGCAGTATACTATCCCCAGCTATTGCCTGTGTTCCCCATGCCAGCTGCTGACACCCATTCACCCTACTCCAGGTTTCTCAGGCTGATGGTGGCCATGCAGTGGCCGTACACCAGCTGTAGCTAATCTACTCTAGTGGACCATGCAACCTTTGGATAGGATTAGAAAATCTCATTTACGGGGATGCTGCAGCCCCATTGTGGTGCAAGCACCCTTCTTTCTTGGTGCAGCCGTGTATCCACTACAAGAATGGCAAAAGCCCAGCTGCTGCATTTGGTCCCCCAACTGTGACTTGCTGCGATAGAAAATCCAGAATAATGCAAGGTGCAGCACAGTGAGCATCTTGCATCATTTCTCTTTGATGCAAGCACCTCTCATCATTCCTGACAATTTGAAAATCAGGACCATGGTGCACAGGAATCCATGACTGGGATGTGGCAATACCAGGATACATGCAGTTCAGGAAAGATAGGGAAGGGAAGAAAGGTGAGGTTGTTGTGTTATCTATCAGGCACGATATCAAGGCAATACAAATGCAAGGGGGTAATGATGGTCTGTAGGTACACTGAGTCACTGTGGAGACAACAGCTTGAGCCTTCATTTGCGCTGGGGTGATTTACAGACTTCCAACACAATGGGAGGATCTAGACAAGGACATAAGTGAAGCCATTAGCAAGATGGCAGATAAGGAGGAGACAATCCTGATGAGGGACATTACTCTACCAGATATTTATTGAAGCCTCCCAGCCATGGCCTCTGCAAGAAGCAAGGTCACCATAGACTCTCTGCAGGGGGTGCTTCTGAGGCAAAACCCACTTGTAATTGGGCAATAATGGACCTGGTGCTTATGAACGGGGACAGTGTTGCAGATGTCAGGGTAGGATGCCACCTGAGGACCAGAGATCATCAGACAGTGTGGTTTAACATTAGGATAATAATGGAGGCAAACCACACAAGAATGAGGGTCCAAGACTTCAGGAGAACAGATTTAATAACAAGCATTTGTCAATGCCAAACATTCACTTGCAGGTGTATGCCAGGATGGGTAACAGAAGGTGTGGGGTGGACTGCACACAGAGAGAGGGAGCAGGAAGGTTTACTTGGATGCATGGTGCTTGTGGGGGAATGGAGGGTGTGCTTTGGTGACCCTGTGTAGTTATTTTAAACTGAGTTATTTATTGATGTTATTGTAGTGTCTGTTTTATTACTGTTTAAAATAGTATTTGTGTGTCTATTTTATTTCTCTTGCTTGTCTTAATTGTGAGGCGACCAGGGCCTGTGGGATTGGGCGCCACAAAAATAAACTTTACCTTGACTTGCCTGTTAAAGCATAATCCACAGTCATCCTGGTGCTAAAGCACATCACACAACAAGCAAAGCAGTCCTCCTACAACCAGAACTATCTCCAATCAGTCCCTCGGCAAGCAGACTTCATCTTCCATCACAAACAGCGCAGCTACCTTTACACTGTAAAAACCTTCAGCTGGGCCCTAAACATAAAACTACCTTAAATAAAAAATTAAAAAAAGTAAATGTTGTTTTCTTGATCATCACACTCTCCTTACACACAGAAACAAATTAGAAATATTGGGAATTGTTTATATTTTTCACTGGATACATACGGGAGAGAAGGATCTGCAAGAACCAAATAGTGAGGATCAGGAAGGACCAAGGGGTTGGGGCAGAGAAAGGGGTGGAACAGGCAGAAGCAATAAATAAGTACTTCTGTTCTTTATAAATGAAGGAGAAGGGCGGGCAACTATTGCAGGGGTTGGGGAGGGTGGACAAGGGGGAGGGGTAAGAGATGGGGTGATCACTGAGGGCAGAGTATTGGAAGGTCTAAGTGCTCAGAGTGTGGATAAGACATCAGGATCAGGTGTCATTCTTCCCAAGGTGCTGAAGGAACAGGCAGAGATCCTGGCTGGGCCACTGGCAGACCTATTCAATACCTCCCTGGACACTTGGTGCATATCACATGACAGGAGGATGACTCACATGGTACCCCTCCATAAAGTTTCCCAAAGGATGAACCACACAATTACAGACCAGTGAGCGTAACATCCATCTGGGGGAAGATGATGGAGACAATCCTGAAGGAGAGGATGGTGTCCTTTCTGGCAGGCAATGGGCTCCAGGACAGCCATCAACATGGGTTTGTCTCAGGAAGATTCTGTCAAACTAACCTCGCTGAGTATTATGCCTAGGTAATGAAAGAATTGAGCAAGGGCCATGATGTGGATGTCATATATTTGGACTTCAGCAAGGCCTTTGATTCAGTGCCTGATGAGAGGTTGGGGGGAAGTTGACATGTGGGGTTGGGGACTAAAATGGTTAAATTGATTGAAAACTGGCTGCAGAGAAACAACAGAGGGTAGTGTTGGGGAGGGAGCTCTCAACTCCAAGGGCTGTGATGAGTGGGGTGCCACAGGGATTGGTACTGGGGCTGCTGCTCTTTGGGATATTCATAGCACACATCTCACATGGCATCAGGAATAAGATCAGTCGGTTCGCTGATGACACTGGGTTGGGGATGGTGGTGGACAACATAGCAGGATGGCAGGGGCTGCAGGATGACCTGACCAAAACTGAGGAGTGGTTGGAAGTGTGGCAGTTGGGGTTTAATGTTTAAAAGTGCAAAGTACTGCACTTCAGAGCAAAGAACCCAGGGAGGGGTTATCAGCTGGAAGGAGTTCAGGTAGGTACCACTGAGAAAAAAAAGGATTGAGGGGTGGTTATAATAGGGAAAATGAACAATACAGAGCAGTGCAGGAAGGCAGCAGCAAAGGCCAACAGGATGCTGGGATATATTACAAGAAGAATCTCCACCAGGACCATGGAGGTGATTCTGCCTCTCTACATGTCATTGGTCAGGCCACACCAGGAGTACTGCATGCAGTACTAGAACCCATATCTGAAGAAGGATGTAAGAGTACTGGGAAAGGGTACAATGCAGAGCAATGAAGATGATTCAGGGATTGGAGGACAGGCCTTATGAGGAGAAGCTGAGTGTGCTACATATGTACTCTCTGGAGGAGAGAAGGGATCGGGGGGGATATGACTAAGACCTTTAAGTACTTAAAAGGGATAAAAAAGACATGCACTGCAGAGATATTAAAGCTGTGGATGGGGAGGTGCATGAGAGGGCATGGTCTTAGAGTGGAGTGGGGAAGATAATAGAGGAAAATGAGGAGACACTTTTTCAAGGAGAGGGTTGTGGCAGAATGGAACACTGAGGAGGTGATATCCTGTAATGCAGTGGATAGTTTCAAAAGGGGATGGGACAAGGTGAGGGCGGATAATTGTGAAGGGGAGGGGGTGGGGTAGTTGCAAGGTTAGGGTGCTAGCTGTACACTCAAGCAAACTTGAAAGACCACATGGCTTTTTGACGCTGGCAAATTTGTATGTTCATATTACAGCTGTCTCTTTGCTGACCATGAAAAATCCTCTGTCTTTATCAGCTCATTAGGGAAATCTCTTCTGCTTGCCCTGACAGTGAGATAACTAAGTCTGTGGCTGTACAAGAGGCCTTAATAGTATATGGATAGGGCTTATTGTGTATAGAAAATGGTGATTTTTCCAAATCTTGTTGTAGGACAGCTCAAAGGTCAAAAACGTTGTACTATCGCTCTGACGTTATATCGATAGTACAACTTTTCAGCCTTGAACTGTTAACCAATTGGCTGAAACAACTCTGATCCAAAACAGTCACACAAAATGGTGACATCACGTAGCAAGCAGTTGGGCAAGCAGGTGATTAGGATAGTTTGGACACAGACTGCCACAGTGAGGTCTGTGTGTCCAAACTATCAATTAGCCAGTTTTCTTTCTTTCTTTTTTTTTAAATCACCGGTGCAGTTATGGGCTTAGAGCAGAGAAGGATAGCAGCTGGCATCCTTGGGGAGCAAAGCAGGAATGTAAAGAGGACTGGTCTGGGAGCAAGCAGGAGAATGAAGACAAGATATGCACCTTGTGAAATTGAACTCTATGCATTTCGTGGAACCATATACTATATAAAATAGTGGATGGGTGATCACCCACAACTTAGTCTGTGTTTCCATCTCAGCAGTTGATGGCATCATAGAGACCTCTCGAGCTTCACTCTTGAGGTCTCTATGATATCTTCAACTCTCTCGATGGTAACACAGCCTTGTTATGGATGGTCACCCATCCACTATTCTATATGGTGTATGTGTGTGTATGTGTGTGTGTGTGTGTATGTGTATGTGTGCACTGTATGTTAGGAGAGGAAAATTCTGCCATTGGAACAAAGCAGAATTTTGAATCCCTGTGTTCCATAGTAAACATTGCATGGTAAACATTCCAGTTCTTCAATGTAGGGAAAGAGAGACACAAATAGGATGAAAAAAGTAGCCACTAATACTTCTTAAACAAAGAGAAAAGATTGGAAAACACTGTTACATAGGCAGAGGCAGACCCAAACTGCTCAAATGTATTCCTGAAGCTTATAAAAGCATGTAAGAGGATTAAAACACTCCAGGGTGTGCATTATAATGAAACAACCACACTTTTCATGTGTTTTTTAAAGACACTTGGCTGTGCCTTGTGCCTAACAAAGCACCTGAAGTGTATGATTATTTCACCATAATACACACCTTCTCATGTCTTATTGCTTACTTGAAGTCTGAACCGCCATTGGTTAATCTCATACAATGAAGTTGCTTGATTCCTGCGCTTGAGACCTAGGATTTGGAAGGATATTTGTGCAACATTTTAGAAGTGTCCTGCTGGCTGAGGAGTGAGTTTTTATCCCTGGTTTCAGAGAAGGGTTTGTGTATTAGAATCAGACATAGCAAAGTGTCTACATTGAAAGGCCTGCTTACATCACATGTGTCACTAGTCAATCAATTGATTCTGGGTGCGGCTTTTATCACTGACCTGTCTTAGGCAAACTACACAGTGAGAAGCCAGTCAGAAAAGACTTGACTGCTTATGTTTGAGGCTGAGAAACTTGCTATACTGCAGAGAACAAACTAGATGCATTTGAGGAACTGAGAACCTGGTAAGACATAATATTGTTGGGGACTTGTTAGGAAGGTAAGCTACATTTTCCACACAAAGTTTCATTTTTTTTATTGGCATTAAGAAGAGAATTGCAGGATTCCATTAAAGTGTAGTAATTTTATAACCAGAGGGGGTGAATTACAACTGAAGTTGCTTGATTCCTGTGCTTGAGACCTAGGATTTGGAAGGATATTTGTGCAACATTTTATAAGTGTCCTGCTTGCTGAGGAGAGAGTTCATTTTTATCCCTGGACTCAGTAGAGTGGTTTGTGTAGGAGCAGTGGTCTAGTAAATTGTGGTGTTGGTTGAATTACTATAAAGTGCAGTACTCACCAGGGTGGTGGAGCAGTGTGTATTTGATTGTTTCTAACAATCACCAGTGGTTGTGGTCTACCCACCCACCCTTCCCTCACCCCGCCCACCCCAGGCATGGCATTCCTTTATAGCCAAGGTTCTGACATCACTTCCTCAACAGATCTTGGGGAAGAACTGTCATATTCTTAATAACCCAGCACAGTGCATAAAGGGTAAGTACACACCAAAAAAAAAAAGAGAGATTTTATATATTACTCATTGTATATTATAAGGGAGAGGGACATGTGGGGAGTGGTGAAATGCACTGGCAGTGGGGCAGCAGTTTTTCCAGGAGACATTCTGGAACCTGCATTGCTGCCCTATTTGCAGGCAACTGTCAGTTCTGAGGCAGGAGGTTGCCCACCTCCAAGCTGAACTGGCAAGGACTAAGGAGGCCTCCCACACCCAAAAAGCACCAGTTCCACAACCACTGCCTCAGAGGTTGCCAAGTGTGAAGAGCAGTTGGACCACAGTGGGTTCTGGGAGGGTGAGGGTGGTGGAACAGAGGTGTAGCCCCCTAGTTGTACCTCTATACAAATCATATGTCAGTCTGGCAAATCAAGGTTCCTCTATGATGACACTCTCAGTGGAAACCAAGAAGAATGCTGGGGACATCCACAAGGGAGACCCACAAAAGGGTGACAAGGGACACCACAGGGGAACAAAACAGCTTCTGATAGGGGACTCAGTTCTTAGGGGTGTAGACCTGGGGAAGGGAGAGGAGAGGGAAGTAAGGTGCCTGCCTGGTGCCATGGCTTGGAGGGACAGGAAGCAAATCCTCAGGATTGCAGAAGCAGTATCACATCACAGGAGAGGGAACTAGGTATCATTGTCCACCTTGGGACAAATGACCTAGTTAGGCATGAGATCAGTGCAGTGCAGGATGAATTTGTGGAGTTGGGGAGGGGCCTCAGACTGGTAGCAATCACGGTAACCTTCTCAGAGGTGCTGCCAGTCTATGGCAGGGGTGAAGATAGGGTACTGCACACCATGCAGTTTAATAAATGGTTGCAAAACAGGTGCAGAGTACAGGGCTTTGGCTTCATTGGGGACTGGGGGTCCACCTGGAGAGATGAAGATCTATACTGGCATGATGGTCTGCATCTGTCCAAGTGGGAAACAAGCTCCTAGCTGACAGGTTTAAAAGCTTCCTTGGCAAGCTTTTAAACTAGCCAAGGGAGGAGGTGCTGATAGGAAGCAGGAAAGTTCAAGCCTTCCCCCACAAAACATAGCAGGTAGTAGGGTAAACACTGAGGTATAGAGCTTGACAGAGGGCAGGACAGGAGTAAATGGAAAAATAGACAAGGGCAATAAGAGCAGGGATGGGGTAAAAAAGGATAAAGTCAACATTAAATGGAGGGCAATGAGTACCAATGGCCGTAGTCTGGGAAACAAGCTTCCTGAGCTAGTAGCCCTGATGGAAGAGGAACACTTGGATATTGTGGCAGTCACAGAAACATGGTACACAGAGAACCATGACTGGGATGTCAACATACCAGGGTACACAATCTACAGAAGGGACAGGGAGGGTAAAAGAGGAGGTAGAGTAGCTCTCTACATAAGAAGAAGAAGAATCAGCATTTATATAGCAATTTTTCATACATCCAAAGCACTTTACAAGCAATGTTAGACTGGTAGTGAAGTGACTGAATGTGTGGTGGCGGCCATATCACACATCATCACCCACACACAGCCTGGATAAACTGGTTTATGGGAAGGGGAATGTTGGACAGGACACCGGGAATGTTCCCTACTCTTTGCGAAGAGTGCCCTGGGTCCTTTTACTTCCGCCTGGACACCCACAAGGACAACACCTGGATGGGCAGAAGGGACCTAGGTTTAACATCTCATCTGAAGGACGGCACACCCCAGCAGTACAGCACCCACCAATACTGCACTCAGATGCCAGCGATTTTTAGGTGCAAGTCAAATCCTGGTGTGGGATGAGAACCCACAACCTTCTGGTCCAGAGGCAGATGTGCTACCAACTGAGACACGCTGACACCTAAGGGAAAGAATCAAAGCTACAGAACTAAAAAGTAAAGAGGGAGGACAAGAGGCACTCTGGGTCACCTTGGAGACAGAGAATGGCATCACAATCCACACAGGGGTTGTATACAGACCCCCATCTCAAGGAGAGGAAATGGACAAGAAAATGATAGAGGACATTCTCAAAATGGCTGAAAAAGGGGAGATACTGTTAATGGGGGACCTGAATATGCCAGATGTTAACTGGATGACATGGACTGCAGCCACATCCAAGAGGAGGGTCATTCTCGATGCCCTACAGGGGGCATGCCTTAGACAGCTAGTGGTGGAACCCACTTGGGAGGGAGCAATATTAGACCTGGTACTCTCAAATGAAGAGAGGATCACAAATTTAGAAGTCAGTAGACATCTGGGAACAAGCGACCACTGCACAGTGTGCCTACAATGAACACAACCATGGAGACAAGCCATACAAAGACAAGGATACTGGACTTTAGAAGGGCTGACTTGGCATAATGGGTGAATACCTGAGAATGCATTAGCAAATGGCCAGAAAGGAGGGGTGGAAGAACAAGAGAGAAAATCAAAACTGCCATCATGGAGGCAACAAGCCTTTGTGTGAAACAAATAAAGAAAACAAAGCGGAATAAAAAACACTATGGTTCTCAAAGAGGTGTCAGGGAAGGTTAAGGAGAAAAAGGCTGCATTCAAAAAGTATAAGGAATCACAGAAGGAGCATGACAGAGAACTGTATCAATTAAAGCAGAAAGAAGTGGGGAAGGCAGTCAGAAAAGCAAAGGCCCAAACCGAGGAAAAGATAGCCAACTCAGTTAAGAAGGGGGATAAAACCTTTTATAGGTACATTAGGGAGCATAGAAAGGTTAAAGGAGGGATAGTGAAGATTAATAAAGGAGGGGGGAGGTGGGCAGAGGGAGACAGTGAAAAGGCAAAGATACTGAATGAATACTTTTGCTCAGTATTCACAAAAGAAGAAGAGGAGGAGCTACCTAAACCAAACAATAGAAGCACTCTGGGTAGCGGGGTTGATGCCAGTCCATTTACAGAAGAAAGAGTCCTGAAAGAACTCCTAAAACTCAAGGTGGACAAAGCAATGGGCATATCTCTCAACTGTACCACATTACGAGGAACGTTCCTCATTTTACTTCACAAAAGCTCCCTGTTCTACATTGTGAGGACTTGTCCCACATTCAGTGTTAACACTTTAAAGCAAAAATCTATAGTAAATGATGCAAAAAGTATATTATTCAATTAATAACAGACTTTCTGAACATAAATGCAAACATTTTAACAGTGTTCTGAGCTTCTTAGGTAAAGATTTGATTAAGTGTTCCACATTTTGCTCGTTTGTTCCACATTTTGAGAGGCAATGTTCCACATTTGGGGGACAAAAGGTTGACAGGTATGGCAATGGGGCCAGACGGGATTCACCCTAGAATCCTAAAAGAACTAAGGGAGGACCTAGTGACACCACTGACCACACTTTTTAACAAATCATGGGAGGATGGGGTGGTACCTAAGGACTGGAGGAGGGCAGATGTGATTCCCCTTCACAAAAGTGGGAGCAAGGCAGAAGCAGGAAACTACAGACCTGTTAGTTTGACCTCAGTGGTGGGAAAAATGATGGAATCACTTCTGAAAGAAAGAATTGTTGAGTACCTAGAGGCCAGCAGGGCACAGGACCCAAAGCAGCATGGATTCACAGCAGGAAGGTCATGTCAGACGAATCTAATCAAATTCTTTGACTGGGTGACCAAAGTAATAGACCAGGAAGGGGTTGTAGAAATGGCCTACCTAGACTTTAGCAAGGCATTTGACACAGTCCCGCACAAAAGATTAATAATCAAGATAGCCAGCCTGGGAATGGGTCCCAGGGTGATAGCCTGGGTAGCAAACAGACTGCAGAATAGGACACAGAAGGTAATAGTGAATGGAACACATTCCAAAGAAAGGGGGTTGCTAGTGGAGTACCTCAGGGCTCAGTACTGGGTCCAGTCCTCTTTAACGTCTTTATAGGTGACATTGCAGAGGGTCTGGAAGGAAAGGTATGCCTCTTTGCAGATGACACAAAGATCTGTAACGGAGTTTATACACAAGGGGGGGGTAGAAAGGATGAGAAGGGACTTGGCAAGGTTGGAGGAATGGTCAGACATATGGCAACTTAGATTCAATGCAAAGAAGTGGAAGTAATGCATCTGGGAAATAAAAATCCAGGAGAAGAGTACACAATAGCAGGGGAGGTACTAACAACAACATTAATGGAAAGGGACCTGGGGGTAGTCATATCAGATGACCTAAAGGTGGGTAAGCAATGTGAGAAGTCGTAAGGAGAGCCAGGGGGATACTGGGATGCATAGGGAGGGGCATCACAAGTAGAAAAAGGGAAGTGGTTATCCCTCTGTACAGACAGTTGGTGAGACCCCATCTGGAGTACTGTGTGCAGTTTTGGAGACCTCATCAATGCAAGGACATAGACAGGATGGAAGCAGCCCAGAGGAGGGCAACTAAAATGGTGCAGGGTCTACATCAGAAACCATATGAAGAGAGACTGAGAAAGCTTAATATGTATACCCTTGATGAAAGGAGGGACAGGGGGACATGATAGAAACTTTTAAGTTCCTCAAGGGAATCAACAAAGTCCAGGAGGGTAGCATCTTTCAGAAAAAGAGATGTGTAAGAACAAGAGGGCACAATTTAAAGATAGATGGGGGACGGCTCAGGGGTAATGTGAGGAAATTTTTTTTTCATGGAGAGAGTTGTGGATGCATGGAACCACCTTCCTGGACAGGTTGTGGCATCTAAAATAGTGGGGGAATTCAAACATGCATGGGACAGACATAAGGCAATTATAGTGGGGGGTTGCAGGAAGTAGGCTGTTGGTTAACTAGAATCTGCAGCTTATCCAATAGGTAGGGAAATGAGCAGACTGGGTGGGCCAAGTGGTCCTTACCTGCCGTCAAAGTCTCTGTTTCTATGTTTCTATGTGATGGCCACCCAGGTAAAAAAGAAAGATGGCATGCTATAAGAAAGCAAACTGCATTCTCTGAAATGCAGTTAGGTTCACTTCTCTTCCACATCTCTGCAGCTGCCCAAAGCCAACACCTTTATCTATGTCTCTGTAAAACTGAATTCTGGAGCAACCTAGATGTCTAACAAATAGGGAGTTTACCCTTTCTTCTAATTTATAAAGGGAAAAAAGCTTGACATTATGTTTTTTTCCCTTGCTTGCCTGGATAATCCATAGGAAGACATTATACTGTCATTGATGGCTTACTTTCTAATGTTCATGTGTACTAACCCCCCCTAAAAAGAAGACAGATATTGTTGGCAAATGTACACTGAGCTGGCAGACGAAGTTTGACTTCTCTGTCAGGGTGCACTTTAATTCCTTTGCCAGCAGTATACATTTTTTTTCTATTTTTTTTTGTTTTGGTGTGTTTTTTTGTTTGTGCACACAGTGGTCAAATCTTGTTGTATGTTCCAGAATAAACTTGAAAGCAACAGCAGAGCTCCCCTCTGTGTAATATTCTAATGCCTTCAAAATAGCATTTAAATTTAACAGTTGAAGTTTAATTAAAAAAGGCTCCCTCAAAGTAAATGCCTGCCTCACTTTTAGTGTTTTGCTGTGGTTTTCTGTCCTAGACTCATTACTGCTGAAAACAGGGGTGAGGTTAATCATTCTGGGCCCCTGTGCAGCCCCCTTGCCAGGACCTACCACTCTATTCCCTGTGGCCTCCCCCACACATCCAACTTTTAACTAACCCTTCTGTCCTGTATTAATAAAGCAATAGCAGGTCTACTAGTTTACCCAGCATCTTTTAATTAGTGCCATTGACTGCACTGAACTATTTGACTTGACCACTGGAAATTAATCTGACTGAGCCTGGAGCCAGAACTTAAGTAAGTATGCTACTACTGCTGTATTCATTTCTGTAAGGACAGGGACATCATCAGTGGGCACTCACACCTAAGTTACTCTGATTTGCAAAAAAGTTAAACAGCATCACTTTTCTGGAGGTGTGAGAGAGAATAGCGAGGATTATCATAGCAGACAGCATAGTGCAGTGGTTCAAGGCTCTGAGTTACAAACCTGGAGACCTGGGTTTGAATCCCACGGCCCCAACGTGCACACTGTGTGGACCTGAGCAAGTCACTTAACTTCCTTGTGCTCCCAGGTTGCACCTCTAAACAAGTTTTCAGCTTATTGTCTCTCCTGGTGAAAAAATAAATAAAATCAATGGACACCTTGTAAGGTGACCACCTGTCAGATTTTTTACCTGGTGATCAGGTTTTCAGGGTCCCTATCAGGAAATCCAATTTTGCTCTGTACTGGTCAGGTTTTTGAGCCATTGTGAGCAGGGGTCAACCCTAAAAAAACGTGCACTAGCCAGCAGAGCAAGTTGATTCAAAATTGCAGTAGTCCATAAATGGTTGCACTAGCCCTCAATTATAATGTCAAATTTTGATCACCTATACAGGAAACAATGCAAGCCAAGAAATACTCTGATTGCATATTTATCCTGCTCCCCAGCAGAAAGAAAAGACTGCAATGCCATCACATGCAGTCAGTCCCCCCCCCCCATTGTTTTGTACCATGGCCTCCACTCTTCCTTTTCTCTTTCTGCACACACACATACCAAACCAGTGGCTATCGCAACAGCAAATGTTCAGTCAAGCAGTCCTAGCTCTGCACACACACAATGGCTGACACCATCATGCACCTCACCACACTGTCACCACCACCCACAGGGCAATAAACAGAGTCAGGCAGAGAAAGACACTTTCAGCCCCCACCCTTTAGTCAACTGAGACCTGCACTTCTGGAAGATTTTGTACTGTCTCAAGTGAGCCAGGAGCACATCTAAGATTTATTTGGTGTGGGGGCTACACAAACCTAAGGGGCTTGGGAAATAGAAAACTATGACATTTTTATTTTAAAAGCATTGATTTTAATATGCTCTACACTAACACTAACAGATTCTTCTTTAACATTGTCCTTTCATCAGTCATGGGGAAATAGTACACAGGTATAATGCTATACTATCTCTATTTCTATATAGGATGATCTGTGTAACCCAGGAATGCCTATTTTAAGCTTTCAAATTATGTATTTTATTAAAGTTTATTTTTGTACCATAAATTATTCAAAGTTTTGTTTTTAGGATGAAAAGACATGCTGGGTGGGATATGGGTAGGATTGTATGGATATTGATGGCTGGCATGGTCCATTTAGAAGAGCTGGGGACCCCCTACACTTGCCAGTAATGGCAGCTATGGATCTGTGGATGGTCATTTCAGAGTCTGGTCTTCAGTGGTGTCCAGGGAAGGAACAGAGTTAAGAGATTTGTAAGGGAGAGGGAGAGGGAAGTTATGGTGAGGCTGGGATAAAACCCACCACCTGCAGGGCCGACCCAGTATACCTCCTCGCATTTTGTCATTGAAATATTGGATACAGACACTCAAAATGCAGGGAAATGAGGGGCACTGGTCTTAATAATATGGGACAATTTTTTAGACAGAGACACATTCAGAAAACTGGAAGCTAGTGACTTAAAAGCACTCTACCCTTGATCACACCCTGGACACTAGCTGAAAGTCCTAACAGAGGAGTAATAATGACTCACATTGAGTCTTTATTACTTTTACTTACTTGGTATGAAAGAACAGAAGAAGGCCAGAGCCCATCGAGACTGTTCCCCACACTATGTGGGACATTATTTATTTATTATCCCTCAACCAAACATCTAATTTGCTTTTAAAGACAGTGGCACTAGTTGCCTCTACCAATTCTTGTGGCAAGGTGTTCCATACAATGGATGCTCTTACTGGAAAAAAGTTTCCCCTTTTGCTGGTTTTATAAGTTTTTACTTCAAGCTGTTTGATATGCAGTCTCGGAACATGTCTCCTTTTGGAGAGTGCTAGACCACATTTTTCCATTAGATCTGGTGAATTTATTAAATTAAAAACCATAAGCATATCACCTCTTAATCTTCTAGTTTGAAGAGAGAAGAGACCAGTAGCTTTTAATCTGTTCTGATAATCCAAGTTTGTTAATCTTGGAATCATTCTAGTTACTCTCCTTTGAACCTGTTCAAGAATTGCTATGTTTTTTTTTTGGATTGGATTCCGGAAAGGGGAGCCATAGTCTAGATATGGTCTAATGTATGCCCTATACAATAGAGTAAGGCATTGTTCAGTGCGATTAACAAAAGTGCATTTTATTTGCTTCAAAAGTCTGTTGGTCATGCAAGCAGTTCTAACACAGTGATCATTTGATGTAAGTTTATTATTAACACATATCCCTAAATCATTTACACAATTTGATGAGTGAAGTGGTAGTCTGTTTATATAATATCTTGTTTTTGGATTATTTACACCGAAATGCAGTACTAAACATTTGTCTTGATTAAACTGCATATGATTTTCATTTGCTTAAAGTGTTAATTTTTCCAAAACCTTCTTTAATGCAGAAATAGTTTCTTGATTATTAACCTTGCCCCCTAATTTAGTATCGTCTGCAAATTTAACCATGAAGTTATTTGGCGCTGTTTGTAAATCACTGATAAAGAGATTAAACCATGTTGGTCCCAAGACCGACCCCTGTGGTACACCACTTGTCACATTACCCGAATCAGACAAGATATCATTAATTCTGACTCCCTGAGAACAATTTGTCAAGCAGTTTAAAGTCCAATTGACAATATCAGGTGAAAAACCTAGTTTGTACATTTTAGTAATGAGTTTTTCATGTGAGACTTTATCGAAAGCTCTACTAAAGTCCAAAAGAATTACATCAGTAGGGATACCCACATCTAGTAGAGTATTTATATTATTGTAAAAAGATATCAGATTGGTGGTGCAGGAATACTTGGGAGTAAACCCATGCTGATTTGAATAATAAATTCCTAATTTTTTAAAATCTAAATCTATTAGAGACTTCATTACACGTTCCATTAACTTACCAGCCACTGAGGTCAGGCTAATTGGATGATAATTTTGCACAGAACCACTACTGCCTTTTTTAAATATGGGAGTAACTAATTGCTGAACACCAATCATTTGGTACAATGCCTTCTTGTAAGGATTTGTTGAACATAATTGACAAATGTATAGAAATATTAATAGAGGTTTCGATCAGAAACCATGGATGAATACCGCCTGGGCCCGGACTAGTATTTTTTTTTTTGGTTTTTTGATAGCCTGTATAATGTCAGTTAGATAGAACCTATGATAATCTATGTGGTGAACTTTAAATGTACTAATAGGTGATTCTTGAGAGAAGACAGAACAAAAGTACTTATTAAAGGGATTCGAGGTTTCTATATCAGATAGAGAAGAGCCATTGGTTATAATGGGACCAAAGGTCCTTGATATGCCTTTTTTACTATTTATATAGGAGAAAAGAGATTTGTGACAGTCTTTTATGTGAGCTAGTTTAAATTCTAGCTTATTTTTGCCAATTTAATAGAATTTTTAAGTTTTCACAGATAGTCTGTATTTATGTAATAGAGTAGTTTCATCGAACAGAACTATTCTTAAGTTTCCTAAAAGTTAAATTTTATTTTAATCTGATTTTAATTGTCTTGTTGAACCAAGGGGAATTTTTCCTTTATTATTAAATTTCCTCTTAGATGAAATAAAGGTATTTTCCAAATAATGTACAATGTTTTTAAAAAAGTCCCAAGTTTGTTGTGTTGTACAATTAAGAAGATTAGAGTCCCAGTTTATGTTTTGTAAGTATTCATTGATTTTAGAAAAATTTGCTTTATTATAATTTTTTGTACAATATAACTTCCTTTGTGTATTTTTAAACTGTTGAATTTCAAAAAGAATAGATGAATGATCACTGGTCCCAAGTGGATCCCAAATTTATAAATTGCTAATTTGTTGCTCTATGTTAGTAAATAATAGATCCAAAATATTAGGACCTTGATTGTGTTCAGTAACAAGTTGCTGTAATCCAATACTAACTACCACATCTATTAGTCTTTTCTCGGCATGGGACTGACCTGAGAATGAGTCCCAGTTAATCTGAGGGAGGATAAAGTCACCAAATATTACAGTATCTTGAGATTCTGAAAAATGTGTAATTTCTTTAAACATATCAGTTGTGTAATCTGAATTTGCAGATGGAGGTCAATAGATGTTATCAATAGTTATATAGGACTGCTCCTTCAATAAGATTTTAACCCATATACTTTTCAAAGGAAAGGGAGAACACACTTCAAAAGAAGGAATATAGTTTCGTATGTACATACAAACTCCACTGCCTTGCTTATCTAATCTGTTTTTATGATATAACTTATAACCTGGAATTTCTCTGGACCAAATTGAGGATGCATTCCACCAAGTTTCAGTTACTCCCACCACGCCTATATTTACAGTTTTACATTTGGCTTTGAGTTCTGCTAATCTGAGTTGGTTTAAAGATCTTGCAATCAAAGCTAGGAATTTACATTTAATTGTAGTAATATTTTGGTAAGTATTCAGAGACTTGGGAATAGACCCATTCCCCCCCATTGTTTTTAGTTTAAACAATGATTTATGATTTTAGTAATACTTTTCCCCATAAGTGTACTACCCCTACGACTGAGATGTAAACCGTCCCCAGCAAAACAAGGAAGAACGATCTGAAAATGATTCCCAGTGGGTAATACAGGGTATATCCTGCTTAAAACACCACTTTCTCAGCCATTCATTTAGGGCTTTGATTTTCTGCGTCATGGTAGATGTTGCTCTCAGGACAGGTAGAATTTCAGATATACATACACAGCATCCCCTATCAAATAACAGGTTACATAACGCCACATAGTCCTTTTGTAACCGATTAAATGGGGTGTTGTTTATATCATTAACACCGGCATGTATGATAACCAGTGGATTTTCCCCCACATTTTGTAAACTTTTAGGCATCATGGAGGTAATGTCAAATACCCTGGCCCCACAGAAGCTAGAACAAGTGCGGTTGCTCTTGTCACTTTTGCATACCGCCCTGTCAATGTGCTTAATGATTGACTCTCCCAGGACTAACACTTGTTTTGAGACAGTAGGGGTACAAGAATCAGAAACAGGTGATTGTTTGACACACTCTGGAGTGATTAACTTAATAGATATTGATTTGGTAGCTTGATACTTACTTGGACAAATATTCATGGGCATTAACTCCTGATTGAAAAGTGTTTTTAAACCATTATTATCAACAGAGGGTGATGCACAGGATAAATCATGTAGCACTTCATTATTAGATACAGTCAATTGCTCAAACCTATTACGTGTTTCAATAGGGGCACTATTGTGTATTTGACCGCCCTTCCTTTTTAAGAGGCTTTGTGACAATGGTCCAGTCATCATTATCATGAGATGAGGGCAGATAATAATCCACCTTATAAGAGGGGGCAGAGGCAACAGGTATACTAGTACTAATCATTACAATTGTCTCCTCATCAGGAGGCATAGAAATGCTACCTAAATGTAAAGGAAATTGTTCATTAGAATGAAATTGTTCATTCATAAGATCAATGTAACTTTCCAGTTCCCTAATATCAGTAGAAACTCATTTAATATTAAGCAGTAACGCTATCTCTGCTTCAAGAGTAGTAATCAGATGGCAATTAGCACATACTTACTCGCTCCCATACTTTCCCTCACTATACATCAAACACTGCATACACATACTAAGTTCTTTTTTCCATTATTAAAGGTATATATTTACTAAGTAGAGGATATGCTAAAATTATCTTATCCAAGTTTGTCTAATGCCAGCAGTTTCAGTGTGCCCAGCGGACACAGCAGACATGCGCAGACGCATATGTCTCTGCGTGCAGCCCCACGCACGCTTGCTAGATGGGCAGGTTTTAAGCTGAAAAACTGGAAGTAAGTGTCTGTTCACTTCCGGTTTTGGCACGAAGTAAAAATAACAATATTTACTTAAATTCATCAAGATTCTGTGAGTTGAAGATTTACAAGCCCTTAAAATGGCAAGAGAACCACCAGGCAACAGTGCTTTTAACAGAGAGTTGTTGTTTTGGGGTAGGAGGTATACTAGCCTATTGCTAGTCCTCCAGGTTCCCACAATGCTCTGCTATTCACTGAAGAGTCTGTTACAAGCATATGGTACCACACAATACAGCAACAGTTAAAACAAATATATTAATGGTATATCAAAGTATATTGGTGCACTGCACTACTCCACCTCTCACCAGAGGTTCGCTATATCAGTAGCAATGCCACTATTAAATGCCCCGCTCACTAGAGGGGCAGGTTTTAAGCTGAAAAACCGGAAGTAAGTGTCCGTTCACTTCCGGTTTCAGCGCAAAGTAAAAATAACAATATTTACTTAAATTCATCAAGATTCTGTGACTTGAAGGTTTACAAGCCCTTAAAAGGGCAAGAGAACCACCAGGCAACAGTGTTTTTAACAGAGAGATGTTGTTTTGGGGTAGGAGGTGTACTAGCCTATTGCTAGTCCTCCAGGTTCCCACAATGCTCTGCTATTCACTAAAGAGTCAGTTACAAGCAAGTGGTACCACCCAGGGTTGAAAAAAACAATGTTTCTCTATGATCCTTCCCTTCCTTCTGCCAAACAGGAAGTTCCTGTTGACAGTCAAATCCAGTGGCTATAAAACTAGAACTGGCTTAGGGTGGGTGGGATGGAGGGCAATTAGTAAGAAAAAAAGGCTAGCAACAGGAAGTTGTAATTTGAGTCACCTGCTTTTATAGTGTCTAAGCCACACCCCCAGTTAAGCTCTCTCTCCTCCTACTGATTTAGAAAAGTAAGTTGATACAGTACCCTTCACAGCACAGAACACACACTGACTTTCTTTCTTTTCTTTCTTTTTTAACCCTAAATAAGACCCCTTCTACTTCAATAAAGTATCTGTCGGTTAATCTCAACAGACCCTGGCTCTGGCTGAGATATACTTGTTAAATTAATAAGAAAATGTAGCTTCTTTTAGTTAGCTGCTTTCTGCTCTACAAGCAAGGCTAGGAACAGGAAGTTGTAATTTGAGTCACCTGCTTTTATAGTGTCTAAGCCACACCCCCAATTAAGCTCTCTCTCCTCCTACTGGTTTAGCAAAGTAAGTTGATACAGTACCCTTCACAGCACAGAACGCACACTGACTTTCTTTGTTTTCTTTCTTTTTTTAACCCTAAATAAGACCCCTTCTACTTCTAATAAAGTATCTGTCTGCTTAATCTCAACAGACCCTGACTCCTGCTGAGATATAAGTGTTAAATTAATAAGAAAATGTAGCTCCTTTTAGTTAGCTGCTTTCTGCTCTACAAGCAAGGCTAGCCTCTTGAACTGCCAGATAATTGCAGTTTTTAATGAGCTGTTAGCCATACCAGGCCATCTGGAACATTGAGAGAGATTAGCATGAGGACTAGAGCCTGCTACAGTAGAGACTTTTTTAATTTCATTAAGCGCCATGAAAACCAACACTAGCCAAGATGGACAAGCAGAGAGTTAGCTGCATTAGCCCTGTACAATTTGCACCAGTGTTTGGGCTAGTAAAACAATGTTAAGATAGATCCCAGATTTTGAGTGCTCGCATACTTTTGAAACATATTTTGTCATATTATTCATTGTTTCAGCTACATGTCCAGGTTACAAACAAGTTATCATGTCAGTATAGCCCTTTGTTTGTGAAAGCAGTCAACCTGGGAGGTGTAAAGTATGGCCATTAACACCATTAGCACTTAAACCTAATCTTTTTCACTGCAGCAAAGCTGATCCCACCTTTTGTATCAGTAGCAGAGTTGTCATCCACTTTGATTTGCTGGTAAACATTTTCATTTATAACAAAATGTAGGTGTTTTTAAATGTGTTTAATTATTTTTGCTTCCTCAGGATAAAAGTGCGGGCCCCCAAGGTGCAGGAGCACAGTTTGCACCTAGCTAAGGCCAGCCCTGGCTGAAAATGGTGTTGCATGATTATTTGGAGGCCTCCTACCAAGATAGCTCTGGAAGTCTGAAGTTCAGTATTTTATAATACTGTACAGAATACTTCCCTTCAGACTTCCAGAGCCAGTTTGTAAAGGGAGCAAATTATGCAACACCACCTTCTGCAGTAATGAGTCTGGGACAGTAAACCACAACAAAACACTGAAAATGAAGCCGGCATTAAGTATGAGCCTTTGTGGTAGCCTTTTTTTTTTACTTTTTTAATTGAACTATATCAGTTAAAGTATATTTCAATTCAGGGCATTCGATTCACATTTGAATCATAAAAACATTTAAAGGAAAGATGTCCAAATTAAGATTCCCCCTTCCCCCAAAAACCTTACCCCCCCCACCCAAATTAAACATTTTGCAAGGGAAACACAGTTTTAAACTTACCAGAATGTAGTTTGTTTTTCTTTTGAATAGTCCAGTGTTCCACAAAATGTCGGAACCGTATATTGAAGAGAGTGGTGCGGTGCTGCAGTTTCCAATGAAATGGAACCATGTAGGTTCTGACATCTTGTGGAACACTGGACTTTTCAAAAGAAAAACTATATTCCAGTAAGTGTAAAACTGCATTTCCCTTGCAAAACACTTAATCAGGGGTTAAGGCGTTTGGGGAAGGGGGGGACTCTAATTTGGACAGCTTTCCTTTAAAATCACCGGACTAGCTGGCAAGGCTGCATAAGTCATTAAAAGGAAGCTCAGTCATGCTTCAGAATGAAGATTACAATGAGCAATACGGAAGATTTATCTGCCAGCTGATCTGCCTTTCGATGTCTTCTGCATACCTCTCAACCTCCCTCATCACAAATCAGGGACAAGGCTTAAAATGATCAGGAACAAATGACCAAAATCAGGGACACATCTGAACAAATAGTAATATTAGTTTTAGAAGCTGTGTACAAACATGCTTCTTAGTATGAATAACGTTTTCTTAATGAGAACTAGACTGTAACACCAATGGCTGTCATTATTTTGTGATTCAAATCCCTACTCTTCAGTGACAGAAATGCAAAATTTAGGAGGGACAGAAGAAATTTCTGAGGCAAAATCAGGGACATCCCTGAAAATCAGGGACAATTGAGAGGTATGGTCTTCCATGACATGCAGTACAAATCAGAATAAATGGGGCCAAAAATTTAACCACACTTTCAGACACATAATGACTGGAATTTTATTTCTCATTCAATTTTTCATGGGGCTATTTAAAGCCAACTGCAACAAACAATTAAATTTAATTTTAGAACATATTACACTCAACTAACATCTAACATCTGACATCTAGATCTACAGGGCACCTTTACCCTTTCTTTAGCTGTCTTAAGATAAAGGATTTTATATTTAACATTTCCTACAACTAAATCAACTTTCACAGACCCTTCTTCTATAGAAAATGTCACCTACAGTAATAACCACTCCATTTTTTGTCAGACTATATTAATTTAAGACTACTTTTATCTGTATTTCAGCTAGTACATGAATGAATTGAGTTGGCTAATTCTGAGCCACAACCTGTTTTGAATTTTTCACTAGGTTGCCCCCAATCTTAACCCATATACTGTGTATTCCTTGGAAAGGAAGGCACTGCAGCACAGCTTTAATATTAGTAATGAGCTAAGCTATGAAAATGAGCTTGGTACATCCTGCGAACCTCAGTCTGATTCCCACAACAGCCACTTCTGTACATACTGTGTGTGGGTGAGTGACTCTCTACTCTGAGGCCAGCAGACATAAGGTGCTTTTACAGACAGGTTCCCTGCTGAAAGGATCGTTACCTGTGTAGTGCCATTGCAGTCTATTCTGTTGTCCCTTCAATTTACATGCACAGCAACATATCAGCACACCCTGTCCCATGGTTCCTGTCAGAGCAGTCATCTTGCATGAGAGCTAGTGCATGGGATACACAGCTGCCAGAATGGCCTTTTCACACTGCGGGATGCAATGGAAGATATCAGGATGAACCATGCCAACCATGGAATGTGGTTTGGGTGAGCGTTCACTTTGAATCGGAAGGAGTGCAATTTACACAACAGTGGATGGAACGGTAAACTAGTTCTGTAACGGTCACTCCATTACACAACTGGTTGTGTAAAAGCACCTATACTTTAAGTTCTTTTATCATGCCTTTACTCTTTAGTGGATATTATAGAACACTAGTAGCTCTACCCTACATGGCATTGTGATATAAACAGCAACAGATGATATGAAAGACTTTGTTTCCTTTCTTGGTAGACATTTTCTGTATTCATGTACAGAATATTTGATGACTGAGTCAGGTGCTGAACTAGGCTGACAAGAATGTTGAACACATTATTGAGATGAAATAGGATAGGGAAATGCTATGAACATATCTCTTTTTTTTTTTTTGTAATCAGCCAAAATATATCTTCTGCAGAAAGATCATCCCACTAGATGGAGTAAAAATATCTCAAATGGGGAACCCCAGAGCCCGTCTATGAGTTTACACATCCCTAGCCATCCATGGTACTTAAAAATAAACACTGACAGTAGCTGTGCCTCGCAGCATGGCAGTAAGCATAATTAATTTACACGGACATGTATCCCTTTTGTTGCTATGAAGTGAAGAAATTTGGTACCAACATACTACTCAATAGTCTGTACTGTCCATATTATGATGTAGAAACCAAAAGGAATAGGCATATTGATGGAGACAAACACAAATTTATCTCTCAGCATTAATTGTGCTATTTAAATATTTGCTTTTTTTGATGAAAGGATACAGCAAATAATTTCAAGGAGCATCGCATAATTCCTCGGTCTGCATTTTTGGGCATCAAGCATCTGCAGATGTTTGTACACAAGGGCATCACATACACCTAGGAGCCTGTGTATGTGGGCACTGAATATCTGCAGTCTGCATAATGTTGCTATGATAAATTTGCAGATATTTGCATAATTACCTTGCATGATACATTTTAAAAAAGCAGCTGTATCAATAATAGTGAATGGTCCAGATATCAGCTAATCTGTAGATGTCTGCAAATCTGGGCATCCCATACACTGAACATTTCCCCCTCAAAAGTGCCCCCCCCCCCATATGGGAAAGAAGTTGGTAAAACACATATGTGCTGTAATTAAACTCAGACTTTTAAAAAAGCAGAAATTTGTAATACTCAAATTTGGTAAATGACAAACTATGCACAAATGAGGATACTTTCTACAGTGCCTTAAATTTCGATCTCCATGTATAATGTAATGTTGCTTCTTTCTTTTACTTTTTAAGAAACAAACATTTCATGACTTTGCAAACTTTCTCTTTTTGTATATGTCAGTCTGCTGCCCAAAAGAATAGATTACTACTAGTACCTTACCTCGTGGCCCGCTACCCGAGATGAGTTGTCTCATCCTGGTCTGGAGTCTCAGAGAGGCAGCCAAGTGGGAAGAAGAGACTATAGCCTGGCTGGGTTAGCACTTGGCAAACAGCCAAACACTGACACAGGAGCGCAATGCGGTCAAATCCACAGCAGCAGCATGCAGTCAGACAATAGGAAGTGCCAGTGCAGGGTGAGAGTACACATCATAAAAGTACCCAGGAGGTTCACCTGAAAGCAAACTGCCACATATTTTGAGGAATACCACCACCTGTATGTGATGTATTCCAGCAAACATGTAGCTCAAATGGACAGCCACACAATGTATTGAAAGTAACTGAGTAAGGATAATGCTCACTGGGATAAAGTGAACAGACAGGAAAGAATGTTTTAGATCTAGAGGGAGGGCAAGCAAGTCAGCAGGATAGGAAAGTCAAGATCCGGAGGAAGGGTAATGTTCATGGTAGGGCTGAAAGAGGAGGTCTACTGGGGATTGCAGGATCCTGGAGGCACTGGTGCACATGGAGCAGCGACAGCTCCTTGGGAAGAAACAAGCTGAATGTCAAAAGAAGCATAGCATACAAAAGTTGAAAAAGAAAGGGAGCACAGAGATGGGAGGGCATGGAAATAGCAGAGGACACTGATCATCTACTGCAGCTCTTTATGAAGAGGGAGGAAGCGGGAGAGTTTTCATTTGTGCCTGGTCTGACAGAGAAGGGTGATGTCAATATGCTAAATACACATGTTACCACTGCTGATTGCAGTGGTGGTTTTCTTTGAACTGAAGACCACTGCAGCTGAACTGCTGTCAAAGACAGCTCACGCATCCATTGGTGCAGTACGGTCGCAACTGCTACACGGAATACTGCATTGGACAGGAGGGGCACACACCTCCCAAAAGTTGTACTGCCCCAAAGCGTTCCTTACATGTGTGCAGAAGTGAGCATAAAAATTGGTAAATGCCTCAGAGACACTCTGGAAGGAGTGGTTACCCTGAGGGGGTTGAGGAACAATGGGCCAGATTAAGGGATGGAATAGTGAAGGCAACAAACCTCTGAACAAAACAGGTGAGCAGAAACAGGAGGAATAAGAGACCAATATGGTTCAAAAGGGAGATAATGGCAAGGGTAAGGGCAAAAAGGACAGCATTCAGGAGATACATGGAGATGCAGGGGGAAGAGGACAGACAATTTGACAAGCAAAAACAGAGGAAAGCAGGGGAGGTGGTGAGGGGTGCTAAGGCATAAACTGAGGAAAGAATAGTGGGGGGTTAATAAAGGGGCTTAAGACCTTTTTTAGGTATATAAGTCAAAAAGAAAGACATGGGGAAGAATTGTAAAGCTGAGGAGTGCAGAGGTAGACTGTGCAGGGGATGTTCAGGAAAAAGCAGATATCCTGAACAAATACTTTTTTCCTGTCTTCAGAATGGAAGGGGAAGGAGATGTGCTACCTATTGGTTACAGAACCACAGGATGGAGAGAAGTTAATACAAGTACATTTGAAGAGGAAAGAGTTCTGAAGGGGCCTGCGAATCTGAGAGTGGAAAAGGCTATGAGACTAAATGGGGTACATCCAAGGGTTTTGAAGGAACTCAGGGAGTACTGGATGCACCTCTGACAGCGATATCCAATAACTTACTAGATACAGGGAAGAGGTAGTCCAGCTCCATAAAAGCTGCAGCAAGAAAGAGGCTGGCAACTACAGGTCAATAAGTCTGACATCATTAGTGGGGAAACTAATGGAGTCACTTCTAAAGGAAAGACTGGGAGAGTACCTTGCATCTGATGGGTTAAGGAACCCCAGTAAGCATGGATTCATAGGAGAGAGATCATGTCAAACAGATAGATTTCTTTGACTGGGTCACCAGAAAAATAGATAAGGGGGAGTGGTGGATGTAGGCTACTTAAACTTCAGCAAGGCCTTTGACACCCCATAACATAAGAACTTCTTAAAACTATTGGAAGGTGTGGGTGTGGGAACTAAGGTGACGCACTGAGTTTCAAGTTTATTAAGTTTACTAAGTGTGTATTACATAAAGTGTAAAACATCTCATAAAATAACATTTAAGTAAAATCTGCAGAAAAAACCTTGTACAAATTTTATAGATTAAAAATACTTATAATCTGAAGTTTTAATAAAAGCAAATAAAATCAACTATTTCTAATAGCATAGAAGATATCAATTGTATAACAATACATCATATATTATATACAAACTTTATGATTCTTGAGTAGTCTATGAGCAGCAACAGAAATGTTTGCCACCCTGTATAAAATCATCACCTTATCTGTATCTAAAAAAATAATTGAGTTTCTCTTTCTCAGTTTTGTTTTCAAGTCTCTTCAAATACTGTGCCAACCATTTATCTTGCAAGATGCGTAAATTTGGGTAATCCAATAAAATACGTGTGGTATTCCATTTTCCTAAGCATCTGCTCTTACATTCTAGTCCCATTTTAAATGAGTTCCACCCCAATGGACATGTAACTGAGCCAAGATTTGCAGTACATCAAATCTGAAGTTGGCAATAGTTTTATAATGCACATTTTCCTTACATTTAATTATATACATTTCTTTCTTATGAAAATATTTTAGCATTTTATAAGCTGGGAAATTAGTTGATAATAAAATTCTCTCTAGATATTTTTGTTTGGAAATAGCTTGTATCCTTTCCACTACACTAATCACATACAGTACATAGTCAGATCCTTAACACTGTTCTACTAATAGAGGGGAGACCTATTTTCCTTAGTCTGTTATCTAGCTCCTTAAACCATATCAATTACTTTAATATTAATTTGTTGCCTAAAGAGGCTATCAGACTTTCTCTCCAACAATCATATAGGATAGTATTTTCTTCCATAATGGAATATAATTTCAGGAAATAACAGAATTGTCATATTTCTGTTGTCTCAACTAAAGACAGCATGCCTGTTTCCGCTCTCAATAATTCAGATGGTACAAAGTGTGGGAGATTTAAAGTCAATCTGATAAAAAGATTTTGTATGGATTCTAAAAGTTTTACATTTTTTGAAACTCATCAGACTTCAGATCCATACATCATGGTAGAGCTGGCTTTCATTCTATAGTCATTAAGTAACACAGCTGCAGAATTATTTATATATTGTTTAGAGAATTTGTTAATAGCCAAAGCAAGTTGTCGGACCCTTTTTTCATTTTCATCTACATGTGTTTTCCAAATATTTGTATTATGTATAGTAATCCCCAAATAACAATATTTATTTACCTCTTCTGTTTGTTTACAATAATCCAGCTGTAACGTAGAATTTTTGTTTTATTTACAATTAAAATGTTAGATTTATCTATATTAACTTTTAGTTGTAGTTCATTTAAGGCTGATGTTACATGTGTTAAATCTCTTTGAAGTCCACTTGCAGTTTTAGATATTAGTACAGCATTGTCTGCATATAACATAAAATTAAGTTTAGTATCAGATAGTTTTGGGGCATCTGAATTCTGTTTATCTAATTTGTGGAGAATCTGATAAATATATATGTTAAATGATAAAGGTGCTAGCAATCACTCTTGTTTAACTCGTTTTTCTATTCTAAGTGGATCTGTCAGTTTACCATCTGTAGAATAACGCATCTGTATGTATGTATCCATATACAGTCTTTGTATTAACAATAGAAGTTTACTATCAATATCCGATGCATCTAAAATTTTCCACAATATATGCCTATTAACATTATCAAAAGCTGAGGAAAGTAGTGACCTGCCATTTTTGGTGGAAAATATGTATCCCACATTTTTATCAGTTGTATTATGACCATTTAATAGACATAAATTATGTTTAATAAAAAAATTCAATAAAAGAATACCTTTTTTATTAATCTTTTTATCCTTCACATTTCTAAATGGGATTTCTGAGTAATACTCCATTTCCTCCTTATTAGTGTACAAATCATGCTCATCCAAAACTTCCTATATGGACATTCAAATCCCCCATAAGCAATATATGATTATATTTGCATGGAAACATAGCTGATCTAAAAATGATGAGAGCTCCTTTAATTGATTTTCAAATTCTGTAATATTCAACTATGGGGAAAAATATGCATTGACCGACATCAGGTTTTCATTCTTTTCTGTCACAATGTCTACTGCTAACCAATTGGTTTACAAAGATTTGTAGCAGTTCCTTACACTCCATTTATTTATTGTATCAAATAATATCAAACCTCCTTGTTACATCCCTTTTGATTGATTATTTCACCCAGTAAATCACATTTATAATAACCTTGAAAGTCTGTCTGTGACTTCTCATCCAACCATGTTTCTTGTAGAAGAGTTATGTCATAGGATTTTATAAAATTGTACCAGGAACCATTATTAGTTTTACTATTTACACCTGCTATTTGTATTTATTTATTTAAACATTTGGTAACCAGAAAAGGCACACTGAGCCAAGGCTTGATTCCAGGTGCAACCCGGGGGAGGGGAGATGGGGGTACAGTAAATGGATGAGACAACATTAAGTAGGATACAAATATTGTAACCTATGATATTGTAACAACAGGTAGACATTTTGATACAGAGTAGTAACCAAAACAAGGGACAGTTGATGCACAAAATTATAACACAGACATATGAGAAGAGGTTACAATAGTAAGTGTGACAACAGTAAATATTTGTGTACAAGTGCTTGTAGAGGCAGAAGTCACAAAAGCTGGCAAAGAAATGATGCAAAAACGGTTACATTTTAACAGAGACTGGGGAGGAATAAGACGCTATTGATTTTTGCAGGCATGATGAGAGTAGGAGTTCCTCATGGGGGGGAGTATTCCACAAACTTGGGAGCCAGAAGGAGAAGGCTGCTTTGCCAGATGAGGAGGATGGTTGCAGAATGGTGAAGGATCTTTCATTTCTGTGCCACAAGTCATAGGGGGAGTGTGAGTCAGGGGAGAGACAGTACATCAGGTAGGAGGGAAACATGTTGAACCAGAATTTAGATATAAAGTTTAGGGAATGAATACAACATCTATGGGACAGTGGAGTAAGACCTAGAGTGGAGTAAAGATCACAGTGGTGAGTACAAATGGGTGAGTTAGTCGCAAAGCGGCAGAAGGAATTTTGGAGAGTATCCAGCCTAGATAAGGTTGTTGCAGGGTCAGAGCTGTAGATCACATAGGCATAATCAAAGATATGGAGGAGCATTTTAGATAAGATTTTGCTCCTGGTGGGTAGAACAAAGCAAAGCAACTTTGTTTATAAAATAGCATTATTTACCGAAGGACCATAGCACTAGTACAATAAATAAAATCCAAGCTAAATACTCCATAATCATAATAAACATCCATATCAAACTTATATAACATCAAGGAAAGTAAGATTGAACAAATATATTTTCAATGCAGATTTAAAACTCTCCATCGTCAGGCAGTGTCTTATCCAATGAGGTAGAGAATTCCACAGGATAGGGATTATAAATTCAAATGTTTGGGCCCCAGATGACCTAAAATGAACTCTGGGAATCTCTAGCAATCCCTCGTTGGTGGAGCAGAGTGGCCGGGAGGGGCAGTAGGGATGAAGAAGCTCTTGCAGATAGCTCAGACCATGTCTGTGAAGGGCCTTATAGGTCAGCAAGCTGACCTGGAAGGTGATCGGCCACTGAATTGGCAGTCAGTGCAGGTTGTGCAGCACCAGTATGACATGGCAACATCAAGGCAGCCCAGTCAACAGCCTAACTGCTGCATTCTGCACCAGCTGCAAGCAGTGGATATCAACCCCTGGTAGCCCTAGATAAAGGGAATTACAGTAGTCAAGGCGAGAGGTCACAAAGGCATGGACCAAGATAGGAACTTCCTGTTTGGGAGCAGGAAGGGAGTGATCACAGAGTCACAAAAATATCACCATCCTAGAAGGAAAAAAGTAGCTCTCCATCCCCACCTAGCTGCTGGAGGTCTGACTCTGAGCAAGTAGAAAGGAGACTACTGAAGAATACAGGAACTTCCTGTCCCAGAACAGGAAGAGCAGGACCATTAAGGGCACAGAGGCAGTAGGATAATAGGGAGAAAAAAATAAACAGAGAGGAAAGAGTAAGCATACAAAACAACAGTTGAGGGGCCACAAATAAGATATGATGGGATTGGTGCAGTGCAGTGACTGTGGAGCAGCACTCTTCCAGGACATGTTCTGGAGGATGCAGTGTTGTCCCATCTGCAGGCACCTCTCTGGCCTGAGGGAAGAGGTTGCTAGCCTCCAGACTGAGTTGGCCTGGATTCAGAGGACCTCCTCTCCCACCCAGGGACCACCAGGGCTACCACTGCAGCCTTACCGGTTGCCAAGAAAGAAGAGTGGTTGGACCACAGTGAGCTCAGGGAGGGTGAGGGTGGTGGAACAGAGGCACATCCCTCCAGTTGTACCTCTCCACAATTCATATGCCATTCTGGCAGAGTGTGGTTCCTCTATGGAGGCACCCACAGTGGAGACCAAGGAGGATGCTGGGAACCTCCACAAAGGAGACCCACAAGAGGGTGGCATGGGACCTCACAGGGGAAGGACACAACTCCTGGTGGGGGACTTCATTGTTAGGAGGGTAGAACTAGGGAGGGTGGGAAGATGGGGTTAAGGTGCCTGCCTGGCACCATGGTTTGGAGGGACAGGGAGTGAATCCTCAGAATCGTGGGAGCATCTACATGGGGGAGGGAGCTGGATGTCATTGTCCGCCTAGGGACAAATTACCTGACTGGGAAAGGGATCAGAGCAGTGCAGGAGGAGTTTATGGAGTCGGGGAGGTGGCCATAGACAAATAGCATGAACCTTAACCTTCTAGAAGGTGCTGCCTGTCTATGGCATGGGTGAGACTAGGGTGCTCCCACCATGGAATTCAATCAATGGTCAAAAACTGGTGCAGAGCTCAGGGTTTTGGCTTCATTGGGGACTGGGGGTCCACCTGGGTGAATGCAGACCTATACTGGTGCGATAGTCTGTATCTGTCCAGAAGGGGAACTAGGATCCTAGGTGATAGATTTGAATGCTTCATTGGCAAGCATTTAAACTAGTCAAGGGTGGAGGCACTGAAAAGGAGCAGAGAAATCCTATGCCCTTCCACCAAAAAAATCAGGGTAGTTAGTGAGGTAAACACCAAAATAGAGAAGTCGATAGGGAGGAGGGCAGGGTTAAATGAAGGAAAAAGGCAAATGCAGTAAGGACAGGGATGGGGCAAAACAGCGTACGGCCATTAAAAAAATGAAGGGTAATGAGTACCAATGCCCGTAGTCTAGGTAACAAGCTCCCTGAATTGGTGGCCTTGATGGATGAGGAATGCCTGGATATCATGGTAGTCACTGAAATATGGTACACAGAGAACCATAGCTGGGATGTCAACATACCAGGGTACACAATCTACAGGAGGGACAGGGATGGTAGAAGAGGAGGAGGAAGAGTAGCTCTCTATGTAAGGGAAGGGATCAAAGCAATGGCACTAAGGGGTAAACAGAGTGGAGTGGAGGTACTGTGGGTCACCCTGGAGACTGGACATGGCACCACATTCCACATGGGGGTTGTATACAGATGCAAGGTAAGCAATCATAAAAGGTAGGTTATTAACTAGAAATAGTATGATGAAAAACAGGTTGACAGTGTCCCTTTATTAAAGGGACACTGTCAACCTCCTTAAGTCTCAAAATGTGCTTAGTTTAAACAAGCTTTTGTCAATGCCGAATGTTGTCATGCTGGCATTGGTAGTGCAGTGCAGGAAAACATTTTGGGCAGGATGTGAAAAATGACAGCTGTACAGTTCATAAGGAGGTGTCAAAAAATGCTAGTGTTGTGTGTGTGTGGCAAGTAAATATAGCAAATTTGCGAAGTTACAAGGGTGCATGGGAAATGTACAACGCAAGCTTGGAACACAGTCATTTTATGGGTGTTCGACACCAAATTTTCAACATAGGCATTTTAGCACCTCTGCTCATTTACAGTGCCACTGTTATTTCCTCAAACTGTCCCAAAAAGTGATTTCATACATCGACCGCACTATTCTGTGCCGTAAGTGCAAAAACACATTTTGGGCTGGATATGTGAAATGACAGTTGCAGTGTTCATCAAGAAGTGTGGAAAAATGATAATGGTGAAAATCCAGAGTGAAAATATTACAAATTCATGACGTTATGAGTGTGCATGCAATCTGCCAATGCACGCTTGTAACCCAGTAATTTTATGTAGTATCATCACCGTATTTTCAACATAGGCATTTTAGGACCTCTGCTCATGAACTGTGTCACTGTCATTTTCATAATCTGGCCAGAACACTGATTTCCCACAGCGACCGAGATAGTGTGCGCCAGAAGTGTGGAAACACATTTTGGGCAGGATGTGGAAAATGACAGCTGTACAGTTCACAAAGAGGTGTACAAAAATGATAATGTTGAAAATATGGTATAAAAATATTGTGAATTTGAGAAGTTACAAGCCTGCATAGCAACTGTGCAACATGCACTCGTAAAACAGTCATTTTTTGGATTTTTTCCACCAAATTTGCAACATAGACTTTTTGAGAGGCCACCTCATGAACACTGGCACTGTCATTTCATTAATCAGTCGCGAAAGGTGATTCCATGCAGTGACTGCGAAATCACCTTTCTAGGCCAATTAACACCATGACAGTGATAGAATTCACGAAGAGGGGTCCCAAAAACCCCATGTTGAAAATGTGGTGGCAAAATTGCAAAAAATGCCTGAGACTTGCAGCAAAGTTGAAAAAACCTCATTCATTCCATTACACAACTTACTGGCATTTCCTCAGTTCACAGTCAGCTTGGAAGAGTGCAGATGTGTTCCTGGTCCACCGAAGATCATCACGCTGGACTCCGGAGGTAAGTATGGGGTGAGGAGGCAGGGTGCACATGGGGTGGGTGTGGGTTGTGGGAAGGGGGCCTGAGAGAGCTCTGAGGGACCATTTCTTTCTTTGCAGGGTAAAAAAAAAAGACATCAGGGGATCATTTTCCTGTTTAACAGGTGCTTTGGCACACTGGGGTGGGCTCCCAGTGTGCCACCTGTGTGTGTGTGTGTGTGTGGGTGGGTGGGTGCATTAGCTGACAGGGGATTGGGCACCCCCATTGGCAAACAAGGAAAGGAGGAGGGGAGCTGCAGGAGCTGAGGGGGATTGGGCATCCCCTCGGCTATACAAATGAAAGGGGGACAACATTATGCCAATGGGTAGTGGGCTCCCCCATTGGCAACATTCAAGGGGAAGGAGGGGGGAGGAATAAATGCCGACGGGGATTGGGCACCCCTGCCGGCAAAGAGAAACCGTTGATGGGGGAGCGCATGATGCCAAGGGGATTGGGCACCCCCTGGTCAATCAAAAAAGGGGGGTGTTACATGATGCCAATAGGGATTAGGCACCCCCGTCGGCACGCAATAAAGGAAGGGGGTTTGCATGCAACAGTGGCAGTCACTGCCACCATATTGCCTGCACTTAGGGAGAGGCGTGCTGTGGTCACGCTGCATGAGAGCTTCACTCTCATTGCAGGGGACCTTCTGATTGATCTTTTCACCTCATTAGCCAGGCAGGGTGTTGACCCCTGCTGCTGGCTGATTGGGGAATGCAGGACGCACCTATTGGTGCATGCCCTGCCTTCGCCCAACAGCTACCTCACCTCCAAAGCTGCACTGTCCCAAGATGTTGGCTGAGCAAGCGTGCCAACATAAAAACACATTTTTTGATTGCCAACATTATGTAAAGATTGTTGATTTAGCTGGTACTTTGATTCTGACTTTGTTTTTCTTTAAAAAAGTGAAAAATAGACTGCCCACCATACTGGTGTTACCACACAAAAACATGTTTGTTTACATTCTTTCATCAGCTTCCACTGCCTCTTTCCTGGGCTTGGCAACACCCACAACCCAGTCTAGCCACTCATGATGTAGTGGGAGGAAAGCAGCCTATTGAATCATGAGTGACTGCACTGTTTGGGGTTGTTTCTAATACTCAGGAAGTATGCAGTAAGAAGATATCCAGGACTGTAAACAAATCAAGGTTGTTTATAAATATACATTAGCATGCATTTCAGGTCTACTAAATGAAACAGACAAAACAGCTTGAGGAATGGTCAAGGGTATGGCAGCTGGGTTTCAATGTTAAAAAGTGCAAAATCATGCAGCAAGGGCATAGAAACCAAGAAAAGAGCATAGAGCAGTGGGGAGATATTGATGGTCACTAAACAGGAAAAGGACTTGTAATCATAACAGATAACCTTAAGATGGCAAGAAAATGTGACAAAGCAGTAGGGAAAGCCATGTGATCTGGGGTATATTACAAAAGTTAGCAACAGCAGAAGGAAGGAGGTGTTGTTGTGACTGTATTGGCCATTGCTGATACCACACCTAGAGTACTGGGTCCAGTTCTGGAGATCGCACCTCAGCAAGGACAGATACAGGGTAAAGGCTATCCAAAGAAGGGCAACAAAAATGATGCAGATGTTATACCAAATGTCCTGTGAGGAGAGACTGATGGATCTTAACATGTGCACCTTAGAAGAGAGGAGGGAGGGGGGTACATGATAGAGACCTTAAAATACCTCACAGATTAGAATGAGTACAGGAATGGAGCATTTCTAAGAAAAGAAGGTGTGTGGCAGTGCTACTGCTTGCAATGCTGCTGACCCAGGTTTGGAAGCAAGTCCATGTCATCGGGGTCAGTCAGGGGAGGAGCATCAAGCATCCCAGAAAACAGGCTTCACCTCTTGGGAGGGAGGTCCATGAGCTCCGCTGTGGTACTGCCACCTGGGTGACCACAGGTGGCAGTGCGAGTGGAGTTGTGATGAGTGGGCAGATACCTCCTCACTGGGGATGTTAACACTCAAGCATGCCAACATCTGTTGCAGTCCTAGTCCACCAGGTCAAGCAGGGAAAATTCCTCAACCTGTCCTCACTGGCCCCACACCTGCTCACTGGGCTCCCAAACCGCACCCACTCCATACTCCTCCTGGGCTTGGGGAACCCAGGGAACTACACCATGAGGGGGGTAAACTGTGAGGCACAGAAGGGTCAGAAGGTAAGTCCCCAGGACAGCAGGGTGATGGGGTGGGGGAAGAGGAGGCTAACAGTGTAGACTGGGTGTCAAAGGGGCATAAAGTACAGTAAATTAAAAAAAAGGTGTACAAGAAATAGGGGGCATGCAATAAAGCTGAAGGTGGGAAGTTTAGGAGGGATGTAAGAAAGTATTTCTTCAGTGAGAGGGTGGTGGATACCTGAAACATCCTTCCAATTGAGGTAATGGAGGCAAAAACAGTGGTGAGCTTCAAGCATGTATTGGATAGGCATAAAGGCTGTGTCAGTGGCTCAGCAGATAGCACGCCTGCCTCTGAGGCTGGGAGATCAGAAGGCTGTGGGTTCTATCCCCAAACCAGGCACTTGGGTTAGTATCCCAATACTGACACTGTAGTGTAGCATGAGGGGATGCTGCACTCCTGAGGTGCAATCTTTCAGGTAAGACATTAAACCGAGGTCCCATCTGCCTGTTCTGGTGGTAGTTCAGGTGAATGTTAAAGATCCCATGGCACTTCTTGAAAAGAGTAGGGGAATTTTTATTGCAAATAAAAATAAACAAAAACTGTTACAGAAATCCGAAGACATCCATCATTGTACTACCATTAACATCTAAGAAACATATAGGATGATATAGAAGAAGTCTCACATGGAATATAAAGTAAAGAAAAAAAAAATTCAAGCATGAGAAAAATGCATAATCCCCCCAATAACAACAAGAAAAAAAAACTTCAATATAAATATTACAAAAAATAAGTGAACTCAATATACATCACAAACCCCTACACCCATAGTGGCACGAGAATGAATTCTGAATTGAAAAACCAAAAATCTGAATTTCACCCCAGAAATGGCATCTTACTTTCCTTCTGTCTCTTTTTCCATTGTTCCCAGGACATCCTGTCCTTGTCAGAATTGTCCTTGTTTTTAATCTCCTTCTCAATAAGGCCAACCTTTGCTCGTGGGGAAATTTGTTTCTGTTGAAGAACAAACTTACCTCTCACTTGCCACAAAAAAAGCTTAATACATGTAAAAACGAAATGTAATGTGCCAGAATCCATAGTATAGCTAAGATTCAGCTTTCCAATAATTACATTTTCATAATTAACTGTCTGCCAGCTTGGATCCTGCCATCTAGCTGCGACAATCCTCCAAACGTCCTTTGCATACGGACAGTGGATAAAAAAATGCTCCTGAGTCTCAACTTGTAAATTATACACTTCCCTGGGATACATTCTCTTCTCCACCCTCTTATGCTTTGAATTGCGCTTCACTCTCAACCTTCCACGAGTACATAACCAAAGCACATCCCACATCTTGGGTGGGGTCCGTGCATCCATCAGACAGGCCTCTATTTCCAAATAATAGACTGGATAAATATCTTTATACACAATAGGGACTTGAAAACTAGTAGATTCTATGGTTTTATACAATACCTTTCTATCAATCACAGAAACCTGTGATGTAGTCAAGGCCCATTTCCTAATCTTCTCTAAAGAAGAAAGTAGAAAACTAGGCCCAATATCCTTTACTTTCCCTAAAAGGGGTCCCTGTCCCCATCTCTCTAGCAATGGGATGATCCATAACCCTGCCACCTGCTTCCAATCTGCTTGGCCTGGTCTCAGAAAGGCTGAAAATGTATTACAAAGAAAAATACTATGGCAGTAGCTGATAGGATTTATCAGTCGTAAGCCTCCAAATTTAACATCCCTATACAGCACTTCCCTCTTTATCGGATTCAGCTTACTTCCCCAAATCAACTGAAATGTCATGCTTAAAATAGAGACATCACATTAGCTGGTGAGGGGGGACAGCACTCAAATATGACAATTGTGGAAGAAAAAAAGTGTGCACTTGCGAAACCTTTTTTTACTTTGTTGCCACTTTTTCCAAACCTGTACCTTCTGATCACATTGCTCCAGTCTTGACAGCCAATTTAATTTTACCATATAAGGATCACCAAAAGAAATTCCCAGAATTTTTGGGGATTTTTTTGTCATAGAAATACCATGTATGGCGTCACATATCTCTGTATGTGCACTTAACACATACCCCCCACATTTATTCATATTTAATGAGGAACCAGTCAAAATTGAATAATGCTGAACAGTGTCTAAGGCCTTCTCCACTGAGCTAATGTCACCTACCAAGAGGCAAACATCATCTGCATATGCCAAAGTTTTTGTCAAAGCTGGCACACCTCTAATGTCCACACTACAAATAGCAGTATTTGCTGAATCTATTTGTTTTATCATTTAGTGTACTTTATTATGTTTTTACAAACAAACAGTATCACAGAAATCTAGTCTGAACATAGATGGAAATTATCAATTGAATGCAGAGAATACATTTCTAATGAAAGAAGAAATCAAAACCTAAATTAAAAACAAAATACAAAACCAGTTCTAATATAAAGAAGAATTAATTAAATAGGATTGTTTGTTTGCTCCTTTCTTCCCCCACCCCAACCCCTCCCTGCCCACCTTAGTCTGCCACCAGTTATTATTTGTTATGGTTATGGTTGCCCAAAAAGAAGGATAAAGTGAATTATACAAAAAACAAGGGGAGAAGTAAAAAAGATAAGAATAAAAGGGCCTGTCAGAAAAACTGGTTATTAATAACCAGCATCTAATTAATTAACAAAAGGGTATAAAGTGGTTCTCATCTTTGTTTATATTTACCTACACACTTTGAAAGTCCAGCTGTGGTATACTTGGCTTGTAGGGTGAACATGATTTCCTTGAACCATTCTAAATAGTTAGGAGTGGCCGAGTCTAACCAGTGTCTCAATATTACTTTTTTAGCACATGCTGAAATTAGTGCCATATAGGCCCTCTGATTACACCCTGGTATTAATGTGTAGTCACCTATAATACAGGTTTCCAAGTTAAAACTGTCTGTTAGTAATTTTTGTTCCTGTACTAACTGGTCTACATGCTCTATACCTATATGTGGCCAGAAAAGCTGAACATTGATTGGTTTGCCTGAAATTAACAAATTTGGGTTATGGACAGGGGCTGTGTTATATCTCTATAAACATCCATTTTGAGAAGAGCATTTAGCTGATGTTGCACTTGAATTAGCGAGTTTAAGGGGGTAACCTGCAGAGGTTTAGGGAGATTTTTTGGGGGGAATAAAGGGTAGATCCTTGGGATCCATGCCATGTGCTTCACAGAGATTCTGTTCAATCCTGACCCAAGGGGGGGGTGATCATTTCTAGTTAAAGGTTATAACCAATATCGGATTCTAGCCAAATGGATTGCTAAATAATATATATAGAAATTTGGGGCTTGGAGCCCGCCATCAGTTTTCTGCCTAGTAAGTTTAAGATAATTCCGTCTGACTTTTTTACCCTGCCATATCAATTTACTAAGCATACCATGAACCTGTAAAAACCATGAAAATGGTAGGGCCTGATTGAGCATTTGTAAAGGATATAGTAAATGCGGTAGAACATTCATTTTAATAATGCTCATATGTCCCCACAGAGTTAACGGCAGTTTCAACCAACATTTGAGATCATCTGATAAACTGTTAATGAGAGCATCTAAGTTAAGTTTCTCATGATTTGTGAAGAGGAATGAAGATAAATGCCGAGATATTTCATTTTGTCAGAGTTCCATTGTAGACACATATGAGCCACATCATCCTTTACAGTATATTTATTGAGGGGAAGAAATTCAGTTTTTGTCAGATTCAGTTTATAGTTCGAAAAAGACTTGAATTAGGAAATGATGTGAAATACAGCAGGGAGAGATTGGGTGGGATTGGAGATATGTAGAAGTAAATCATCTGCATATGCTGAGATTTTATATTCCTTATTACCTACTGATATGCCTGTTACCAGGGAAGAAAGATTGATTTTCCTGATGAGGGGTTCTAAATAAAGATTAAAAAGGTAGAGGAAAGGGGGCAACCCTGATGGGTACCCTAGAACAGGGAAAAGGGAGTAGATAAAACTCCATTACATTGGATTTGGGCTGTCGGTGATACATAAAGAATTTTAACCCACTGGATGAATTCCAGAGGGATATGGTATTTGGGGAGCAGCAGAAAGAGATACTCCCACGACACCCTATCGAAAGCTTTTTCTGCATCCAGGGAAACAAGAGCTGCTGGTGTATCTGAGTCCCTGGATGCAGAAAATAGATAGGCTATTTTCTTGAAATGGTCTGAGGAGAGTCTGCCCTTAATAAACCCAACCTGTTCCATGCTAATAAGGTGTTCCCAGACCTGGCTGAGTCTAGAGGAGAGAATTTTAGCAGGGATTTTAAGATCTACGTTGATGAGGGAGATACGTCTGTAGTTACCAATCTGTAGAGGATCCCATAGTGGCAAGACACAAGGAAGTGTCTGATATTCCCTTCTCAAATATGTAATAGAAAGTGTCCAGGAGAATAGGTGCTAAAGTCTCTTTAAACATTTTATAAAAGTTAGTTGCAAATCCGTCGGGTCCGGGGGATTTGTCTGCAGATAATGAATCTATGGCTTCACAGATTTCTGTTAGAGTAATAGGAGCTTTTAATTTATCAATTTGATTGTCAGATAACACAGGAAGATTGATATCTTAAAAAAACAAATCTAATTGCTGAGAGAGAAGTGTAATTGTAGGGGCTCAGTATAGTTGCTGATAATACTCACGGAAAGCATTCACAATGTCTGGGGGGGGGGAAGAAGAGCACCCGAGGGTGAGTAAATAGAGGAGACTATTCTGTCGGCCATCTGAGTGTGAAGTCATAAAGCTAGGAGTTTCCCTGCCCTCTCCCCTTGATTGAAGTAGGAGATTTTGGAATGAAGCAGAAGAAATTCTGCTTTTTCAGCAAGTAAATGTATTGGGCTCTGAGAGGCTCAATCTTTCCCCATTCCTCTACTGAAGATGAGGGAGAAAGAAGATATTCTAAATCTGCTATCTGAACCAGTATCGAAGAGAGAGCTGCAGACTTCTGTCTATGACGTTTAGTTGTTAAGTGGATTATTTCTCCCCTTAGTACACATTTCAATGATCCCCATAGAAAATCCCTTTTAGACATGGATGGGGCATTGAGTTTCATGTAATTATTAATAAAATTTTGAATCAGTAGAACATACTCATCCAGTTTTAGGATCTGATTATTAAGTTTCCAAATTCTGTCTCTATGTCCATTTGGTAAAAGGTCCAATTGGAGATGAACTGCTGAATATGTTTTAATAATGGGTCTACACAAAATACATAGAGTAAAGGGATCATTGGGCACCCTTGTCTAACACCGCGAGATACATGTATTACCCGTCCTCTATGTCCATTAATAATAGGAAAGGCAGAAGCAATGCCGTATAACTTCTGCATCCATCCCATAAACATCTGAGGAATGCCATATGCTTCCAACACTCATTTTAAATAAAGATGAGATATTTTGTCATATGCTTTCTCCTGGTCCAAACTTACCAGGAAACCCTTTACTTTATTCTGATGTCCTAAGGATACCACCTCCCTAGGTAAAATCAGATTATCAGTAATATTTTGTACCTTAATTGTGCATACTTGACTTCTGTCAATAACTAAGGGAGCTACCGTCCCCAATCTTTTTGCCAGGATTTTCATCAAAATCTTCACATCCGTGTTCATAAGACTCCATGGCTTCCAGTTCTGAAGCCGTTGTCTATCACCTGCTTTGAAAAATAAACAATTGAATTGTCAAGCCAAACTGAGGTGCTACATCTTCATCAGTTAAAATATGGTTAAAAACTAACTGTAAAAGATCCACTAAGGTGTCCCAAAAAGTTTTATAAAATTCTGAAGTCAGTCCGTCTGGTCCAGGGGTCATATTGGTATTTAAGGAATGAAGTGCCTCCAAAACTTTCTGTGCCGAGATTGGAACAATCAAGTGATCCAGATCCTCCCGCGGTATCCGTGGGATCTGACAGAGATGGAGCAACTTAGAAATCATAGCATCAGTAACAAGGGGAGCAGAATACATCTGGTCCATATAACCAACTACCTCCTCCAAAATACCTGACATAGAGGAAACTTGTAGACCCTGATCAGTACACAAAGAATACATTGTTCTTTGTTGTACTCTAGAATGACAGCTGGCAAAAATGTCGCCTGTCATTCCTTTTCCTGGGGCACAGATCCTATGTTCATATAACAGAGAGGATGCCATATCATACTGTAAATTCATCATTTGTGTTTCAGACACTGTATCTGTTCAGCATAGTCCCTCAGTCCCTCATTCAAACACAAAACAACAGTAATATATTGTCTTTTTAGATCCAAATATTTCAACTATTTATCTGCTTGTTTCTGAAAGGAAAAAGACTGGGGCAACACCTTGAGATCTAATTTTGATTGTATCCACCATCTACTAACATTATCAACTAGACACACAACTGATTTCTTGGCTTTCAAAAAATCTACCACCTGATCAAGACCACATCCCTTTCCCTCACCCAATACTGTTGCCCATTGATAATCTAACTTTAATCACTGGATGATCTAACATTTTCATCGGGACAGTAAATGCTTGCTGTACTGAAAGAGCAAGTGAAACAAAGACATAATCAATTCTTGTGGCAAGTTTAGCTCTATAGTGGGTATATCCCCCTGTCACATGCACATGCCTATAGGCATACACTAGACCTACTTGATGTACCACTATCTCCAAGGCTCCAGAGTCACAATATGTTTTAGAGAGCAGTACACTCTTATCCTGTTCCAATAATACACAATTGAAATCACCAGCCCAAATTAATAAGCATGAGGTAAATAAATATGGTTTTATACAGTTAACCATTTCCACCCATTCCTTTTTAGTTTGTGGTGCATATAAGTTAATTAAACACCACTGTAACCCATGACAATGAAAATCCAGCAGTATACCGCTCCCAGGACATATATCCAAAACCTTTGTAATACAATAGTCCCATCCTGAAAACAAAACACCCACCCACCACGTCTTTCTAGAGTCAATGAAAAAAAAGCAGGGCCCCAACACCACAACTTCTGAGCCTGCTCCATGTCATTCATAGTATACAACCTAATATCCTGCAAACAAGAAATGTCAAGTTTATTGTCTTGTAAACCATTAAATGTGAGAAGAAGGTGCTTCCTATTCCTGATGCTGTTAAGATTTAATGTGGCTATAACATAATGTTGTTGTGCTGACATATGCAAGGATTTAAGGCAGTATATAGAGTGGAAAAAGGTCTAGTGCAAACTGCATCAATTCAGGTGTCAGTTTGTTTGCCTATACGCGCACTGCATCTTGGCATGGCATCAGAATGTGTTTTTTTTTGTCGTAACAGCCCTGACCTTAGCTGTCATGTTATCGCCAGCTGACTCCGAGGACCACTCCTTGAGAGAGGACAGGGTCAAAGACAATTCAGAATCTTATCCCATATCTAAGTCTTGTACTTTTAATACATCAAAGGCATTAGAGAGGGGCACAGATATCACATATTTCCCCTATTTTGGAAGTTTAGCTTTGGGGTTAGCAGTTATCGACCTCTTTTTTGATGCCACAATAATGGATTCAGGCAGGAGCATAGTATGGGTCTTGTCTCCCTCTTTATCAGCCACAAAAACAGAGGGAAGTTCCACCTCAGCCATGGTATCCATAGCCATCAGCTGCAAATGTGGGTCTAGTCCCTCATCGAGGTCCTAAGGGGCAGAGGATGTCACCACCACAGGTGGAGTGGGGGTTGGGAGGTACTTCAACCATTGGAGGAGTCTTATGCACTACAGAAAGCACTGGTGTCTGTTCAACAATAGGGGCCAAGATCGTACCTGCTATATTCCTGGCTCAAATTTGTTGTTGGGTCTCAATACTCAATTTCTGAGCCTTTTCAATCAGTACTTCTTGATTCAGGCCATCAGCATTGTTAAGTGCTGTCCATTCACACATCCAGTAGACATGTCCCTGCTTGCCACACAGATTACATTGGGGATCATTGGTACAGTCTATGGCAGCATGTCCCAGTTCTGAACACATAGAGCATCTCACTCTAGCACAAGCATTATTCAGATGCAAGTGAGATCCACAACAAAAACAAGTCTTAGGCTGCCCCTGATAAAAACAATGACCTCTTTCTGCCCTTGAGAAGAAAGGACTTGGTAGATGTTGAGTATCATGGGCCCCCACATGAAGGCGTACCTTAAACTTCCATCCCCCCATCCAAAGATGTTCCTCATCTAATATTGGGGAGGGATCACCAAGTACAGCACATTTATTTTGCAACCAGTATTGAATATCTGACATAGCAATGCCTTCATTGCGGAAAAGAATAGTGACCTGTTTTATTAGAGGCTTTGTTATTGGGATAGCCCAAAAAGGGATCCACAAGGCTGAATGTCATTTCTTTTCATAAGCAGTCTAAAAGCGGTCCAAACCCACAGGGGACTTAAAACTAATATCAAACACTGAGTCTCCTGAGGCATGAATCAACGCATAAATCTCGTTTGAGAAAAATCTCAATGAGTCTTTCAATAAGGTTTTACCTACATAAATTCTTTCAGAAGGATGGGCCAAACCCCCTGATATTGTAGGCGGACTGCAGTTTTTCATTGGGCAGGAATAATACCCAGAAATGTTGCTTCATTTTTTAGGAATTGCCTCCACAAGTTTTGAGGGTTATATCCAAATTCTCTCCCCAGCCATTTTAGGAGCTTGGGGAACTACACAATCTCCCTGTTGGGCTGGTATCTCCAAATCACATTCTCCTGGTGGACCAGAGACAGTTCATTTCAAGGGATGTTGAACAGAAGATTTGGTAATGATAGGGTCCGTATCCGAGGGCGGTAAGGAAGTACTGGCTACCTCATCAGGAATCTCTTTTGAAGAAACAGCAATTGTTGTAGTGACATGGAGCCCCATAATATCAGGAACCCAGCCTGCCCCCTCCTTTGGGATCCACCCAGCCTCATGCAATGCAGTGTTGACTGACCACAGTTCACTGCTCTCATGTGTAGGATCAATTGCTGTACAGGCAGTATCCGTATGAGAAATTTGCACAGTAATCTTGGGACTAGAAGGTCTGGCCTCAATGCCCAACAGAGGCCCATTGTCAAACTCAATCACTGCACTAGAAGACATTTCCAGCACTATACCAGCAGGTTCCATATTGTTAGTACTCACTGTGACAGAGCACGAAGAAACTGGAGGCAGCACTGCAGCCCGACTTCCCACTCAATCGCTCGTAGTGAGCACTGTATCGCTAAACTCCAACAAGGGTGTCTCGGCCTATCACCCACAGAATACCAGCTCACTGTCAAAGCACTTAAAGCAGAATGTTCTTCAGTGTCCATTCCTTCCCTTGAAGTATGCACAGCAGGTAGCTCATTTCCATGGTCACTTGCTCCCCTACATGGGGTTGGCAGCACCTTTAACAAGTGCAACTGTTGATCAGCACTGAGGGCCTGCACAAAATCAACTCCGTGCTGAAGCCCAGCAGTTATAAAATCCATCAGGCATTCAGTACTTGGGCTGCTGCTTACCTCCTCCATATCCTCACTCAGCAACAGATCAGCTTCACAAACAGCTCCATCAGTATTAGGAGCTATATTCAGCACACCAGAATGAATTGCTCCTGTTGCCTGCACTGACAGACTGAGAGGCTCATCCACATCCATTAGCACACCAGCACACCTACCACAGAGTAGGGGAGGTTATTGAAGGAAATTAAAATCATACAAAATGCAAATCATAAAATATACAAAAACAAAAGAAGCAGAAATCAAAAGAAACATAGGAGGGAGAAAAACAAAAACACCCAAATTAATAAATACAAGGCAGACAGAAACATGTCAAGATGCACCTCTAGAAGGTCCTTTATACAAAAAAAAAGCTGAGGTAAATTAAACAGGAAAAAGCACTACTCATAACCCAGAAGACATTAAGTCACAGGCACATCAGAATACGTAACCCAGGGCATATTTCTCCAAACCCTAAGCAAGGTTTCGGAAAGCAGAATCCTACCATCCTCGTTATATTGAGCCTGTAATTCCCCCATGATTATACGAATGATGTCTTCATGAGACATTAATTTCTGTTGTAAGGCAAATAAACATCTGCTGTTCCAGAGAAACCATTTAATAACCAATAAAACCCTGCGTAAGGTTCCCCGACTCCCCACCCCTGGGTATATACCCCACATTAAAGCATCCATGGTAATGGATTGAAACCTGGAGGAATTCCAGGTGGTTGCTAATAAAGGCCAGAAAGGTTTAATATGTATGCAAGTAAAAAAAAGGTGTTCTGTGGTTTCCAGCTGCTGACTACATCCAGGTCTAATACAAAAACGCTCCTCTAGTTGCTTGTGTTTTTGATTAGCCTTTACATTAATCCTATCATGGCAACTCAACCAATGAAAATCCTTCAACTTATCAGGTATCCTGGGTGTAGTTAGCAAATCAAGAAGCGTCTCCCTATACTGACTTGGGCACCTCGGAAAAATATCAGCTTCTGTAAACTGAGTCTACAACACCCAGCCATATAAATCCTTCCTCCGTTTAGTTATAAACATTTGACTGGTAATCTTCCAACGTTTAGCAGACACAAAAGTGTCCTTTATATAGAGTGGCACATTCAGAGTTCTGTGCAGTGTAGCCAATTCACTCCTATCCCACTGCTTAAACCGAGTACCACAGGACATTAAAAATATTGACTCCCAACTCTTATCCCAAAAAATTAGTAAAGGCCTAAAGTTTGCATACAAAAAGATGCTACAATAAAACAAAACGGGGTTCACCATCCCCAACCTGTCCTGAGCTACCGGGAGATACACTATATTTCTTTTTAGTGGGTTCAATCTGCTGCCCCAGACTGCTTGAAAAAAAAGACTATAAATGGCAGTTTCCAATTGTCAAGATGGAGGAAAAAAATAACTAATATAAAGGAACATAGGGAGAAGAAATATTTTAATTAGGTGTATCCGTTTAATTTTGCTCAATTTCCATTTATTCCATTGAGCCACTAAGGCTTTACCAAGAAGCAGATGAGGTTCCCAATTCAGTAAACACATGTCCTCCTGTTTAAAATTAACTCCAAGAATTTTCAATTGTGTAGCATCAAAACTAATTCCTGCCACATTTATAACAGAGGAAGTGAGGGAGCCGATCTTGGTACCCACACACTTAGCTAAATTTAAGCTTGTACCTGAGTAAGAGGTATAAGTATTACAAATACGTAGAGCTTCACTAATAGAGGCTTCATCTGCCACCAGAATGCAAATATCATCAGCATAAGCCAAAGCCCTGTATCTAAGAGGGTCTGAGTGAACTGCTATAGGACTTAAAAGTGTAGAACTATTCAGAAATTGCAAGAGAGGATCTATACAAAAGGCATATAATAAGGGGCTTAGGGGCAATCCTGGTGGACCCCCCCCTTTGGACTGCCAACATAGGCCCCTTCCATCCTCTACCTATCAGAGTAACTGTGGCCGTCTTATAAAGACATTGAAGACAGCTAACAAATTGCAATGGGATACCATACTTCTTTAAAACTGTCCACAAAAAGGTGTGGCTGACAGAATCAAAGGCCTTTTGATCTAAAGAGAGTACAACACCAGTAGCAGAATGTCTAGTACCCTGTTCAAAAATTTCTCTTAAAAGTATAAGATGGTCTGTGATACTTCTACCAGGAATAGTACATGTCTGTGCTAAAGAGATGACTTGTTTGGCTACTAGTAGTAACCTACTGTTCAAAATTTTGGACAAAATTTTAAAATCCGTGTTCAGCAAAGAAATCTGCCTCCAATTTTCTATACATCGCCTATCCCCTTTTTTAAAAATGTGGATTTGGATACCTCCCATCAAGCGTAAAGATGGTGACCTACCATGAAGAATTGCAGTAAAAACCATGGCCAGTTCTGACAAAATGTGAGGTCCTAAATATTTAAATAATTCTCCGGTCAGCCCATCTCCACATGGTGCCTTATTATTTCCCAAAGCCCTTTCCACCTCTTGAGGTGAAGTATCAGCTGTTAAGGGTGTAGTCTGAGTATTAGAGAGATCTAGAGTGGGAACCAAATCAATATAAGCCTCCAATGAGTCAGACTGCAGGTGAGGGGGGTTATAAGAATGATCTACATAATGAGATACAATATTAAGCAAATGTTTAGGGTCTGTGCATAACTTGTGATATTTATCAAATAGACTGTCCATGTTTTCATTTACATTCCTAGAGGCCTTCCCCTCATAAGGGCAGATCAAGCCCTTTCTACCCTGAGTACAGAAAGTCTGCTGATATTGTAAATGTTTTTCTTGTCGTAAGTGAAAATCTACCATCTGTTGTTTCATCCTGTGAATTTGGGCAGTAAAATCGTGCTTTCCTGTAGCAGACAATGAAAGCAATTTTTGTAACTGTAACCTGTCTGTCAGATAAACTGCATAAGTACTATCTTGGGTTACCTTGCCATGAGAACGCAAAACAGCAATGAGGTCCTGCATCGTATCCTCCCACCAGATACAGGGATCCTCATATAGATCAAATACCAACTTTCTAGCTTGAACAAAATACAAGAGATCCTGACAAGTATTTTTTCTATCTAAAAGCAAAGCATTCAATTTTCAATACCCTGGGCCATTGGGAGGTGCAAATAGTCTACCCAGTACAAGATGTAACATGTTATGATCTGAAAATTCCACAACCGATATTTGAACCTTGGCAATGTGTAAGAACATTGAAGTGAAAAAATAATCTATTCTGGTGGCAGAGGTGCCCCTATAAAAAGTGGGGTCGGCTTTTCTAACAGTCTCAAAATAAGCATCTCTCAAGGTGACGTTCCGAATCATAGTAGATAAAAAAGACATGTCACAAAATATTTTATTAGTCACAGCGAACTTACCTCTGTCCCTAAGTTTTAACCCACAGTTGAAGTCACCGCCTAAAATAGCATGGTGTGCAGAGTATAAATAGGGTTGTATGGCCTGAAACAACTCAGTCCGAGCAACCTTAGTTTGACCTGCATACACATTAATAAATCGGAACAATACATTTTGTATTCTGACATCCAGGATCAGAACCCTACCTGGTACTAGATCTATTAATTTAACAATATGAACATCCACCCCTTTAAACAATATAGTCACTCCAGAACAAGCATCTTCCCCAAGTGACCAGTAGGAGGGGCCTGAATACCAAAATTAGATAGCTTGCTTTAGGTCAGGTAACATGTGCAACATTGTGTCCTGTAGAAAGAAAATACCAGAAGAAAATGATCGTAAGTGTGAATATACGACTTGTCTCTTCCCTACGCTCTTAATACTATTCACATTAATAGAAAACATAGACAGAAGAGACATGATAAACACAAGGTAAGTAAGAACACCAGAATCGGGCATCACTCATTCAAGGGGGTTTCTTAGAGGAGGCTCTTGTGATTCTGACATGTTTAAGTTTCTCAGATTTTTTACCTGGAACCACAGAGGGGCGTGCTTTGTCTAGCTGAGGATCCTCTAACTCTGAACCAAGGTCCAGTAAGGAGGAAACCACTGAAGAAACATCCAACTCATCCCCTGATCCTTCCCCTTCCACAGGTAAAGGAGCAAACCTATTTTTAGTGGGGGTCACCAACATTTTTGGCATCTTGGCTGCTGGTTGAACCCAGTTCTGTCTACGCCTGGATGTCCAGGCCTGGTCTCCAGAGGGTGGACAAGAGGGTCCAGGAAGGGGCTCAAGAGGAGGCAAACTCACCCCAATAGCAGGAGTTGCTACCAAAACCTGAGTGTCTTTTTCAGGAGCCACCATAAGGGGTTCCACAACAGGTAAAACCAGACATGATGTTTCTGGTAGGGCACCACTTCAGGCTCAGCATCTATTAGTGCAGGGACAGCAGTATCTGGCTGATCAGGAGGTGGATCCCTAGACTTAGAGGCCAGACGGTGCACTTAGCATGCTGTGCCAAGGCAATTGTGACTCTCTGCTCATCCCAAATAGCCTGCTCCCCCTGATTATGAGCAGCAGAGGGACAGGAGTGATAAGTATGACCCTTCTCTTCACATAAGTTACAGACTTGATCATTTCTACACAATCCTACACTGTGACCCAGTTCATTACAGTTAATACATTTCAATCTATCACACATGCTACATAGATCTCCAGTGGCTCCACAGCAATAACACACTTTAGGCTGACCAGCATAAAACAAAAAACCCCTCTATCCTTACCCCCCAAAAAAAACTATTAGGAAGATGGATCAGCCCAGTATCAGATGTATTGAGAATCACCTGAATTTTCCAGCCCCCTGTCCAAATATGGTCATCATCAAAAATAGGCTCGGGATGACCCTGAACCGCACATCTGTTTGATCCAGTATACCAAATCTGTAACATTCACTCCTTCGTTCCTGAATAAAACAGTTATCATATGATGAGCAGGTTTGGTCAAAGGAACAACCTCAAAGGGGGTCCATAATGGGGAGGTTTTCAACAAATGATATAAAGACCAAAATTTCTGCAGCCTACTCCCTTGTTTAACGCTAACATCGAAGACTGGTTCCCCTGAAACATGAATCAATGCATAAATTTCTACTGGGGTAAAATGCAAAGACCCTTTAAGCAAAACTCTTTCCACATGTTTACAGTCAGGAAAGGTTGCTAAACCCCCCTTATAAAGCAACCTAATGGCATTATGTCATTTAGCAGGAAAAACAGGGGCTCTAAATAAAGAAGCATAAGATTTAACAAGCTCTGACTATCCTCTTGTAGCACCATTCGTTTGCTCCCCAAGGGGTAGGGCCATAGGTATAGTAGCAAGATCTGGATTCTGAGGCTGAGAAATCAAGGTGTACATCAAAGACAGGACTGGATTCTGAATCAGTTCTAGACCCTCTGGAACATGTAGGGGAGATGAAATATCCATAGCAGAACCCCAGTCCTTAGGTCCACCAGTCCAATCCAAAACACAATCCCTACCATCAGAGGTAGAAGTATTAAGAGGTGGTATAGAAAGTTTTGAGGGTCCAGAGACTCAAGAACCAGTCACAGATCTTTCCCAACCAGCCCCAATTAGAGCCGTATCAACTGACCATGTTTTCTATTCCGCAAGTGGGGATCGGGAATATATCAGAGTCTTGGTTACGGATCCTCATCTTAGGCCAGGCACTATAATGCTTGAAACAGCTATTCCCAGCGAGGTTTCCTCAGAAGTATTAAATAAGTTCCCCTCAAACACAAACAACGGTGACTAACCTGTACCTGTACCTGGTACGAAGGAGAACGGGCGCTGGGAGTCACTTTAATCTGCCAGCTCGGAGCATCCCGCTAAAACAATGGTAGACTGTATAGGAACTGACAGAGGAGCTGCCACGTCAGCAGCTGTATCAGAAGCAATCACCTGTGACATTTCGACTTGCACCGGGAGAGAACACTGTTGTGCTGCTGCAATTGCAGCCTGTAATTCACATTGTCAGACCTTAAATCGGGCTTCTTCATCTGAAAGCTGCTGACGTAAAGCAGCCAATGTCTCCGTTTCTTCATTTAAATGAGAAGAAACCATACATTTGGTAGCTGCAGGAAAAGCACAAGTCCGTTGTCGTGTCAACCCTGAGGACTCAGGTAAAGTCGCATCCCTGTTTGAGCTGGAAATCAGCTCAGATTCAAGATTAGGTGCATCAAAAAAAACTTCAGAATCCAATATTTCGGGGCATACAGGAGCAGCCTGCTCTTCCACATCAGGCACCTCCATCCTCTCCGACTGCTCAACACAAGAGGCCATCACACCAGCCAGCGGTTCCCCTACAGGAGAGTGGGGGAATTTCCCCAGTGCCCTTGCCATATTTTCCCCCATTCACTAAAAATACCATCAACAGTTTAATCTGGTTCAAGGTCAGTTGGTATTCATCTCCCTTGGGTCATGCCTGGAAATAGGCAGAATCTGTCTAGTGCACTTACCTGGTCAATAAAAACTAAATAAAAAATAAAAAAGGAGAATGGTATCAAATGGGGGTAGGTGGCTGGAGTTCAGATGAGGTATGCTTTGCCAGAATATGCATGGAAAATAAGGGCTGATTAGGTGGACCAAGTCAACAAATTCTATGTTTCTATTTCAATACAGGCAACATATTATCCTTTTGTTTCACAACAGTGCATTAATGAGGCATTGCTAATTTCTATGACTGTAACCATAGCAAGCTTGAAGGGACAGCTGTGGGGACACAATATTATGAAAATACAAAAAGACATTCCATATGTCTGAAAACTAATATATTATGTGAAAAATTACACTTAGGCCTAGGCAAAGAGTAAACAACAGACTAAGCAGTCCATGAAACATTCTACTGTATGTGTCATTTCCATTCCAAGTATGGCATTGCTCACAGTGACTGAGTGTAATTATAGGACTTTGCTAATTTTCTCACATTATGCATGAGTGGCATGTATATCACTGTATTATGCACATTCTTTTCTATACACATAAACAGGTAGAACATTTCACGTATACAGTAACATCCTTATCTGCAACTTATCACCAAGAAGTAATGACTAGTAGCAACTAAGTAAATGTGCCATAAAGAGAAACTGACAAGTCCAGAAGAATATTTAAAAAATGAATATTTGAAGAGTATCCTGCTTGCACTTCACATTATTCTGTATTTCTCCTCTCCTTACTGAGCTCATACACATGAAAACAGAATTAGGTCTCCTTTAAAGTTCATCAGCTCCTATTTGCCTATTCCTGACTTGATGTCTCAGGTCTCTGATTGTGACATTACAGTAATTCCAGTAGCAATACAATGTTATGCCATATAACAAAGGACCACGACTTCAAGTAGGGAATAAGCAGTAGTAGTAAAATTTTATTCATAAAAATATGAATAGGGATTACAACTCAGTTTAGGTCCCTTACATCAGAATCTCTATCACAATATAAAATATCACAGTTTATAATTTACATAAAGTAAAATTAAGGTAAGACATAAAAATGTAATTTACCTTATTAGCTAAGCTATGGAAGAGGAAACTCCAAGGAGTTTTTAGATCCTAATTTTCAGAACATTGAATCAGTACTAAAAAATAGTCAGGAGAGATCTGTAGAACATATTATGCTTACACTTTAAGTGTTGGTTTCAATGCAACTGATCATTAATTGCATGGAACGGGGTAATTATCCTGTAGTTACATGTGTAATGCAGGAAACTACATTGGAATGCAGTTACAGTGTAGCTGCACTGTAATAACACTAGTGTCATTATAGATTGAGGGAGCACTCTCTAGTGATGTGCGAAACTGACAGATTTCGCCCCTCAAAATTCACGCATTTCACAAAACATTTTTACAACAAATTAATGTTCTTGGGACATCGATGAGCTTCTTGAGTCAACCAGTTGCTTTAGTAAAGAAATTGACCTGGTTGTTTAGCATGAAGGGGGCATGCAATCAATCCAGAGTGCCCTGAACAGATTTCTGTTCTGTATGTTCAGTTTCCAACACAGCCATGCTTCACAAGATGCTGCCATGTGTAATTATTCTGCACGTTTTCTTCATGTACGGATGGAGATGTGTTGTGCAATATTCCTTTAGTTGAAAACCTTATTTAACACCAAAATAATCTTCCTGAAAATGCATATGTCACTTTTGTCCAGGCACTGCATGTGGAGGGTCAGTGAATAACACATGTGGATAAAGGGTTTTGGAGATGTCAGAGGAGTTCAGTGGGTCCAATGCAGTAGCAATGCCAGAACATTATGACCTGCCATGTGAGATAAATTGCCCTTTTGCCCAGGGCTAGTGGAGTGCTGTGGAAGAAGTGAAAGAGAGAATGACTGCATCCTCATAAACATAGTGCAACGTATGAAAGATTTGGATTGGCAGGAGACACAGTGTGTGGCTACAAAACATCCTCCCATGCACGCTCATTCATTCACATGATCATCTCAGCAGGCTGCTGGCCATGGAGGAGAGCAGAGGTCTGTGCTGGCCACCCGCTCTGTTTCAGGATGGGGGAGGGAGTGGGTTGGGATGGCTGCTGGGGTGTGAGGGCAGGGGCCACTAGAGCACCAGGGAATATGTTAAAAAAGCATACTGAGGTGGGGGATTGATCAGAGATAGTGGGGGGGGGGGTCACCAGACCACCAGGGAAAATTATTAAAAAACAATAAAAAACATAATGGGTGGGTCTAAGGATTGGGAAGGGAATCAATCGGGGATAGGGAGGGGAGGTTCACTAGACCAGAAGGGAAAATTATTTAAGAAATTTAAAAAACATACTGTGTGGGTCTGGGGATTGGGAAGGGGATCAATAGAGAGGATGGAGGGAGGGGGGTTCACTAGACCACCAGGGAAAATTATTAAAACAAAATTAAAAACATTCTGGGAGGAGCTCTGGATTGATAAGGGGATTGATCAGGGAGCTAGGTGATGGGGGTGTATGTCACTTGCCAGGGCAATGGCATAATTCCACCATTTGCGGGCAAAATTCTGCCATTCTGGGTGGAATATTGTATTTCACGGGTGAAATGTTTACAATTTCACACCTGAAAACACTTTCAGGTAATGCTCTGATTCTGCAAAATATTTTGTGTGGCGAAATTGCCGATTTCATGGGAATTTTGCCCACAAAAAAAAAACTTGCTACATCTCTAGTACTCTCACCAATTAGAGGATTCCCTTGCCCTGCATGTGAGTCGCTCTTAAACTGTAAAGAGTGTCTCATGTGTTGATTCCTTGGAAATGGGCATGTTTCAGAACTTTTAATTTTTTTATTTTTAATATACTACTGCTCATCACTGAGAGACCACTGTCTTGTCACTTTCATTGCTACAGGAGTGGTCCCACCTGCAATCCTAGGGGATCAGAACAACTAACCTTTGGTTTGTGGTTATTGTATCTCAAGGCTGTACATTAGACCATGCCAACAGAATCAAGATTGATCTCCGTGGCAGTATCAACATACATATAAAATACAAGATGAGCTGTGTCCAATTATTATGTTTTCTGAAGTTTTTCCAGTGGAGTCCACAGCACATCAGACAAAGATAGCGTGGCACAAATATCTCACAGATTTCAGTGACCTACCTTTGTTGAGACAGGTAAGTTAATATTACTTTCTTTTTCTTTTATAGAGCCTACTGAACCTTGGCAACAGCCACCAGTGGCTTCTGATCCCAAGGGAAAGGCTATGTCCCAACAGGCAGCCAGCAGTATAGCCAAGCAGAAAAAGGCTTTATCCAAGCAGGAGGAAGAGAAATCTATGACTACTACCTCATAGGATTGTATTTCTGCCCCTGATTCTATTCCCCACCCTCACTCCCCTCTTGGCAAGCTGCCTTCTTTTACCATCTTCATTCCCTCTGGAACTTGCCCCCCTCTGCCTCTCCCCTTCATTGCCAACCCTTAGACACCATTTATGGTTCCTTCCTTCTCCCCTTGATCTCTGTCACCCCCCCTTAACTCTGCTTCCCTTCTCCTCAGACCTGACTGCTTCTTATGACTCACCTAAATATTAGACTGATGTCTATGCCCCATCTGATGCTGTGCCCCATAGCACTGTCACCCTACCATATAGGTACTTGATCTTTTTATTGTATTCTTGCATGCTCATCCGCACAACAGTGTGTTGAACTATGCTGCTGTCTGCCTACTTAGTCACTATATTGCTCCTGCACCTTCTATGATTGACTATATAACCACACTCTGATGTTTTGTAACTTTTCTCTTTCTGTACACCCCTTCCCCTCTCCACAGGGTCACACCTGGAAAAGAGCCTCAGCTCATTGTGTGTCTTTCCTGGTTAACAATTTTTAACTAGATCAATAAATAAGTAAATAAGCTATTCTGCTTCTTTAGTCCTCGTACTTGATATCACTCTACCGCTCCCTTATACCTTCCAAATGCCTCCATCGAAAAACTTTCTTGATGGATCAGTGTCAACGTGATTGTGAAATGTATTTAATTGTACATTGTGACTTTAAGGACTAGCATAAAATAATTGTTTGAGGGACTAAGTGCAAACCTCCTGATGAAGGCTAAGTTCGGTCAGAGCACCAGTGCTAGGTGTCTTCCTAAACATAAATCCTCTGTGGTGTACATTAATTTTGGCTATGTGAGCCTTTTTATGTTTATCTCCAAAGTGCAGTTTTCATTGTTTTTATGTTAGCTGAAGTTAGCAGCCTCATACCTGCCCTGTCCATTTCCCCCGTGACACACTACATCTTGTTCCAGCTTGGGTAGGAAGGACTGGCTGTGTGCCCACTTGTACATAGTTATTGTTTGGTTCTTTTACATTCTTATACTGTTGCTTTGTTGTTTGCTTCGTTCACTTTTTTTTTTGCATTCATTGGTTTGTTATCAAAACAGTTTCAGTTACACTTTACAGTAAGGAGAAGCTAAAGCCATTGACCAAGTAGGGTCAGCAGACACTGATACAGGTAGGGTATACGGGCAGACTGGATGGGCCTAGCGGTCCTTATCTGTTATCATCAGCATCTATGTTTCTGTTTCTATGTAAGTTCCATGTGTTTCTTGCTTTTCTGGCACCTTGAGGAGGGTTGCAGGGAGAAGATCACCCCTGGATGCCAAGAAAATACCTCATTAAAGAATTTTCTTGCACTGGGTGCTGGAGGGACACAAAGTTCTTTGTCATTTAACAATGAGAACCATATCAGGTAGCAGAGGGGTGAACACTTATGCTGTGATTGTTTTTTCCTCCTACTGACACATTGCATGCCTTTTTAGGGGAAGGTGGCTTAAGCATGTAACCTTGGTCTCCCTGCTTTTACCTGGGAGCGTGAGAAGAACAGAGCCTAGGGAATCCCCCATGTTTAATAGTATACCAGGTTTGCCTGGAGTTCCCTTAATCATTTCTGCTTGATTATGCCATACCCTGGTGAAGTTACCAAGATTCGAGTGCCTGCTGTTGGCCACCAATTGCTACTTGCCTGCATGACAGCAAGCAGATCCGTACTTGCATATTGCCATGCATAATAATGCCTGTCCAGAGTGCACCGACTCTCAGTCCCCATGGGCCTTCTCTCCATGGAGTGGTGCAGCGATGGCTACACTGAGGAGACCCCCACCCAGGATGAACTCATTCACACCAGAGATTAATCTCATAGCTTGTTTTACAACGTTACCTTTCAGAGGAATCTCAACTGCCATCTTTGAGGATTTTCACTTTGCATGGGCATAGTGCCAGAATAGCTCACTACAAGGTCTACCTCAATAGTCTTCATGAAATCCAACACAAGCCAGCTGACAGACTATCAGGCAATCTTCCTTGTGGGGAATCCCCCCCCATGGAGTTTTGACAGCCTCCTGGTGGGCTCCTACATCATACAATACAGATGATCACTCATTAATATGTCAACAGACCCCTAGCCCAGGATCTGCCTGATATGTCTCTAGTGCCCTCCTGATAGATAGCCAGGGGATTAATGTTGTGATGGATGAAGTCTCTGGAGTCTTGGGAGAGGTATCTGGGTCTCAGGCAAAAAGAGTCACAAAGGCAGACTAGTAACTTTTTTTCTGTGTTACTTCTTCCTAGCAAAACAACCTCTTTAAGGCCAGCACAGGATTGTTAGCTGTGAGCAGGGTACTCACTGGTAAACATCCTACAAGCTCTACCATCAGGAGGTGGGGGTGTTACAAGCACAATACTGTGTTTTCAAGCATTATATTGCACATTGTGATTAGCCTTTTAGCACTACCAAAACCATTCAAACATACCAGTGCACACTGCGCAGCATAAATAAGTGAGAAAAACACTATTTTGAATGGGTGCCTGGTAGTAATTAGTACGCTGTTCACTAACTAACAATTAAGCACCGCACTTGCTGTGCCACTCAATATAGTACTGAGCATGCTGACTGTCAAGCACAAAAAGATCAGTTGGCGTGGCACTAAACCTGTAAGCGCAGTGCTGTTTATTATGCCGACATTCATGTAGAGTGGATTTCAAGTGGCAAAAAAATCCCACAAATGAATACAGAAAAATCAGAACTAAAAAACAGTCATTACAAATAACAGCTCATAACTGCAACTAGATGGCTCTTTAAATTTAACTCTTAAACGTGCACAAAGGTCTTTCATTTCAAAGGAGCAACTGAAGTATTTGTTTTAGCTCACAAATGTAAAGTGTGCTGAGCAGACAGAGCCTGTAAGTTTCCTATCATCACAGCAACACCAGCAACAGATAGACACAAAGAGGATGTGCAGACAAGAGCAGGTTGCCACGGTGATGAGACCTATAACATTCCATTTTGGCTCCCAAAAGTCTAGTATCTAATAAAAGGAAGATCCCTCCAATCACATATTTATTTGTAAAAATAACATTTCATGGAATCTGTAAAAAACTGATGAATAATTACAGTGACCTGTAAAATGAAAGTACTGTGAGTTTTCATTCTGCAGTTCTTTTACATTATTTTGCAATACAGTCTGAACTATCACAGAATTAGGTGAACATTTGTGAAACACTTTCAAAAGATTCTGCATTGATCAAAGTAGAAATTTTGGAAAATGATTGTGAAATGTGCAAACTTTCATGACATTTCTGTGAAATTGTAATTCATGGTTTCTGCCATCACTATTTTGGTGGGATGGAACAAAATATGCCATTGAGACTGAAGTATAACAAGCATTTGTCAATGCTGAATGTTTGCTTGCTGGCATTGGCATTGGTAGTGTAGAAGTTACAGAGCTGCATAATAGGAATGGCAGTGAAGTATTGAACTGAAGCCAACCCCACCACCACCCTGCAGAGAGTGACAGGCATTGGGGTGTGTCTGGGTCGTCAGGCATAACGACCACGCCATTTCACCACACCCTACCCTGCAGACACTGACAAGTGTCACGGTGTGCCTTGGGGTCTTTGGCCCTTATGTGCACCCCATTCCATCAGGAAATACGGTGAGATGGGTGCGGTATAGGAGAATGGGGTGAAGTTTGGGCCTGAAGAGTCTGAGGCACACCTTGATGCCTCTCACTGGCTGCAGGGTGTGGGTGGGGATGGAATGGCATGAGCATGACAGGCAAGAATCCCAAGTCACACCCCTGATGCCTGTCATTGTCTACAGGGTGGGGCATTATGGTCGGAAACTCTAACGCCTCAGGCATTCGTTGGTATTTTCACTCCAAATTTTCAACATGGTTTTTTTGTGACCCCCACCTCATGAACAGTGGCAATATCAGTTTGTTAGCTGAAAACTGCTTTTGCACAGCGACTATGGCATTTAGCACCACAGGTGCAAAAACACATTCTAAACAGGATGTGAAAAATGACAGTGGTACTGTTCATGGGGAGGTGTAAAAAATGGCAATGTTGAAAATCTGCTGTAAAAATCTTAAAAAAACTGGTGAAGTCACAAGCGTGCGTAGAAACTGTGCAACGCACACCCGTAATGTAACTAGTCTGGAATTTTTTACAGCAGATTGTTAACACAGGCATTTTGGGACCTCCAATCATGAACAGTGTCAGTGTGATTTTCTTTATCTGTCCCAAACAATGATTTCCCACAGCGACCACGCATTTCTGTGCTGAAAGTGTGAAAACACATTTCGGCCATGTTGTAGAAAATGACAGCTGTACTGTTCATAAGGAGGTGTGGAAAAATGCCACTGGTGAAAATCTGGACTGAAAATATTACAAATTCATGAACTTACGAGGGTGCGTGGAAACTGCACAATGCTCACTCGTAACACAGTCATTTTATGAAGTTTTGTCACCAAATTTTCAACATAGCCATTTTAAGACCTCTGCTCATGACCAGTGTTGCTGTGATTTTCTTAATCTGTCCCAAACATTGTTTTTGCACACCGACTGTACCATTGTGCTCTACATGTGCTGAAACACATTTTGGGTGAGATGTGAAAAATGGTAGCTGTACTGCTCATAAGGAAGTGCGGTAAAATGGCACTGTTGAAAATCTGGTGTGCAAATATTACAAATTCGCAAACTTGCCAGCGCCGCATGAACTGTGCAACGTAAGGCCCTAAAACAGTCATTTTGGGGAATTTTTTCACCAAATTTTGACATAGCCATTTTAACACTTGCTCATGACCAGTGTCACTGTGATTTTCTTAATGTGTCCCATACATTGATTTACGCTTTGACTGCGCCATTGTGCACTACATGGGCAGAAACACGTTGTGGGCGAGATGTGAAAAAATGACAACTGTACCTTATAAGGAGGTGTGGTAAAATGGCAATGGTAAAAAAATCTGGAGTGAAAATGTTGAAATTTCTGAAAGCTTACGGGCGTGCTTAGGAACTGCGCAGCGCACTTCGTTAAAACAGTGATTTTAGAATTTTTTCACCAAATTTTCAACATAGCCATTTTAAGACCTCTGCTCATGAACAGTGTCACTGTGATTTTCTTAATGTGTCCCGTACATTGATTTCGCACACCGACTGCGCCATTATGCGCTACATGGGCGGAAACACATTTTGGGTGAGATGTGAAAAATGACAGCTGTAGTGCTCATAAGAAGGTGTGGTAAAATGGCAATGTTGAAAATCTGGAGTGAAAATATTGAAAATTCACAAACTTATGGTATGCGTGGGAACTGTGCAATCTGCAGCTAAATAAAACAGTATTTTAGGAATTTTTCCTACTGGGTACAAAATTTGCTTTTTGAGACCCAACCTTATGAACACTCACAGTGTCATTTTGTTAATCATTCCAGAAAGGTGATTTCATGCAGTGGCTGCGAAATCACCCTTCAGGCCCGAGTAACGCCATGACAGTGAAGCATTCATGAGAAGGGGTCCCAAAAACCCCATGTTGAAAATTTGGTGCAAAAATTCCAAAAAATGCCTGAAATATGCAATAAAGTTGAAAAAACCCTATCTATCCCATTATACAGCTTACCGGCATTTCCTCAGTTCACGGACGGCTTTCAAGAGTGCAGACGTGTCCCCGTCCACCGATGATCATCGCGCTGAGCTCTGGAGGTAAGTATGGGGTGAGGGGGGTGTGGGGAGGCAGGGTGCGCAGTGGGTGGGCGCGGGTGGGGGCAGACACAGCGAGGGACCGTTTTTGATTTTCAGGTTTGTTTGTTTTTTTATGACGAGGATGCAGGATGTTTGCCACACTGGGGTGGGCTCCCAGCATGGCAGAAGGACAGCTGGGGATAGTGTGGAGCCGACGGGGGATTGGGCACCCCCGTCAGCCATGGCATCTGTTACCACATTGGGGTGGGCTCCCAGCATGGCACCCTGTACTGGGGGGGGGACAGTGGAGCCAACGGGGGATTGGGCATCCCCGTCAGCTATATGAGGTGTAGCCATGATGGGGTAGGCACCCAGCGTGGCATATGGAACTGTGTTCTGGGGGAGGCGCAGCACAGCCGACAGGGGATTGGGCACCCCCGTCTGCTATACAGTGTGTGCGTTGGGGGGGGCAGCACGCAGTGTGTGTGTGTAGGGGGAGCGCGCATGAGCAGGCGATATCTGATCGCTGCTCACTGAAGTGTAGCTCCCCCTTTCAACTGTACGCCACTGCATTTTGGAGCTGTCATAGACAGCTCCAGCAGGCATTGAAGAACTGCGGCAGCGCCTGAAAACACACTGACTGAATTGGAAGAGGGCTGACACACCTCCGAAAACTCGGATGATGGCACTATGTTTCTTGCACATGCGTGCAAGCAAACATAAAAAGAACTGCACTGGCAGTGCTAATGGAGTTCAAAGCATGAAGGTAGCCAGACCAGAGGAGAACAGCCAGACTTGAATGACCTGCAGAGTAAGACTGGGCTTAGGGCTCTCCATATCTGGGACAGTGAGAAAAGGGCTAGGTGATCAACTGCATTCCGATAGAAGGGACAGAAAACATTGAGTGAATGGTATGGAAAACATAGTCATATTTCTACAGCATCTACCATGTTTCTCCGTAGAAACAAAAAAGAGAAGAACCAGTCAACAATCATGGAGCCAGCATGCATCATCATGGGACAGAACCACTGCCTCATGCCTGCACCTCATCTCCTTTTTCATTGACATTTTGAGAGGTATCATAGAATACTGAAGGGACTGAATTCAGAGATCTGAGTGGGAGAGAAATAAGCTTGGATTGAGAAACATTTGGCATCTTGTATGCATAGAGTATGAGGATTTGGAGCACATGCTATTGCAATAAGTGATAAGGTGTCTACATATGGAGGATTGTGTCCTGATTACTATAACCAAAACTTGGTGGAACAAGGATTATCAGCTGGAGAACTAACGTTAGAGACTATGAACTAAGGATGGAGGGTCACATAATGCAGCACACTCAGACAGTTGGCTCTGGAGTGGTACTGCCCAAATCAAAGTAAAATGCTGCTTTTCTTCATACCTTTGACAAATGCGTGTAACTCTTACCTTGTGGCACCAGGTGGTATGTGTCATAGGATGACAACTGATATGGAAAGCTCATTAGCACAGATAGCTGTGTTCCCCTAGTCCTGCCAAGGCCTCAGTCACTGAAGTACCATCCATCTCCTTACTCCCCCTCGGAGCCTGAGGGGCTGAATGAATGACTCGACAGGTTCTTCTCAGAACTAGCCTCCATTAAAGTCCCATCATTGTTTATTTATTTAAAGAGATTTACCAGGAAAGACATACTGAGCCATGAAGCTCATTTCCAGATGTGTCTGGGGGGGGGGGATAAGTACCAACAAGTAGAAGCACAGTAATAACAATTCAACAATACACAGTATGTACAATAACATACATTACCAGAACAAATAATAATGCAGGTTAAACATCAGAAGTATGAAGTACCCGACACACACAAGAAGGTAACATCACAAAATAGGAAAGGATGAGAAAGTAAGTAGAGGAGAGTGAGAAAGAGATGCTGGGGGATGTTAAAAGGTAAAGTAGTGGTGTAAGTAAAAAAGAGAGGAGAAGAGAACAGATTATGGTGGGGGAATAGAGTGTAGATGATTAGAAAGGGATAGAAAGGGTGATTACTGGGGGTGGGAGTGAGTGAGTAAGAAAGAAGTAAGGGAGTGAGAGGAAACAGTGGATCAGAAAGGGGAAGAGAAAGGGGGGATGAGGTGGGGTGGTGAGAAATATAGAGGTTGGAGTAGATAAAGAGAAGTGTAGGGTAATGGGGCTAAGGGCATTTATAGGAGGAGGCAGTGTGGCCTTGGAGAAGAGAGGAAATAGTGTTTAGAGGTAGCAGAATTAATTGTTTGTGGAAGGGAGTTCCGAAGACTAGGAAGGCGGAAGAAGAAACCAGACTGGCCAGCTGAACAAAACAGAATGATAACCTGAGTTACAAAGATAGTATGTGGAGGGGGGTATGGGGAGAAGAGACAGCTGAGGTAAGGAGGAAGAGAAGCCAATCAGAATGTAGAAATAAAGGTGGCACAGTGGATGAGGCAATGGTCATTCAAGGAAGGAAGGGAGAGATCAATGTAACAGTGGTGAGTCCAGGGAGGACAGACCAAGGCAAAATGGCAGTTGGAGTGGAAGCATGGATCCAGACTGGACAGGGTGGATTTAGGTGCTGCACCATAGACTAAGTCACCATCATCAAAAATGGGGAGAGTCATTTTAGTGATGATGTCTGAGTGGGCAGATATTGGGATACAGCTTTTGTTACTATAACGTGCATCGAGCTTAGGGTGGAGTTTTTTATATATGACATCTATGTGTTGAGGAAAACCAAAGTGGTGGTCATGCCAGACACTGAGATACTTAAATGAGGATACATCATCAATTTTTCTTCCATTGAGAGTGAGGAAGGTGGAGAGTGAAGGGAGTTTAGAAAGCCTCTGTCATGTGCTGAAACACATGGAGACCATTTTCTTAGCATTAAGGGATAGTTGATTAGCCCTGAAACATTTCTGGACAGTGCTGAAATCAAGTTGAAGCCTGAATGTTAACTCTGATGGAGAAGAGCCAGAGGAAAACAAGACCATGTCATCTGCACACATGTGGATGGATGCAGAGGAGCAGGCTGAGGGGAGGTCATTGAGGAATATGGAGAAAAGCACAGGACCAAGGACAGAACCTTGGGGAACACCAGTGTGTGCATGGGTAGAAAGGGGCAGATAGGGTCTTCAATTCTCACTGATTGAGATCTACCTACAAGGTAGGAATTGAACTACCTGGTTTCAGAGTCAGATAGATCTGCTGATTTTAGTTTATCCAGGAGAAGAGGGTGGGAGACAGTTTCAAAAGCTTTCACTAGATTGACAAAGATGGCTGCAGTGAGGAGGCCTTGTTCCATGCCAGAATGGATGTAATCTGTGAGCCTGTGGAGAGAGGAAGTGGTGGAGTGATGTTTGTGAAAACCAGACTGGAAGGAGTGAAAAAGGAGGAGGAGTGAAGGAAAGGGGTAGAGCTGAGATAGAACTGTGTGTTTCTGAAGTTTTGATTAGGTTGGGAGGAGAGAGATTGGGTGGAAATTTCCAGGATAGGAGGAGTCACCTCCATTTGGAAGGGAAAATGACAGTTGCATGCTTCAAGGTATCCAGAACTGAGGCAAGAGAGAATGATAGGTTGAGCAGGGAAGAGATGGGCAAGGCAATAGCCAATGCAGAGAGTGTAGTAGTTTGGGATCAAGCCCATCTGGGCTCCCACCTTTCCAGTGGCTGAAAGCGCCATGAGGGCTTTAAGAGCTGAGGCAGGGGTGATAGGCAAGAAAGAGAAGGGAGAAGAAGGTTGGGTGGAAGAAGAAAGAGGGAGGGGGAGAAGTAGGGAGTGCAGAGAGGAGTTAGGAAGCACAGGTGGTGAAACAGGAGTTGAAAGCTGAAGTGACAGAAGGAGGATCTGAAATGGTGGAGTCACCCACTTTGAGAACAGGGTGGGATTGGGTGGGGAGGAGAAGATCACATGTATTACTTTCCAGAACTTGGAGGGGTTGCTACCACTGTTTTGAAATGTGGAGGAAAAGAACTCAGCCTTAGCTAACCTGGTGGCTCTAGTACTATTACTAGAGGTGGCTGAGGACTTAAAATTATTTAAGTCAGCATTACAGCATTTCAACCAGCATCTTGAAGATGTGGAGACTAGTGAGTTCCCTCAAAGAAGCCAGACAGAGACAAGAGCAAGAGATCAGAGAACTGAAAAAGATGAAAAACTTTAGGATCGTATCAAGGATCAAGGGGGAAGGAACCAGTGAAACAATCTTATTTTTACTGGCATCTCAAAATGAGCTGAGGAACTGAATATTCTGGGTTTCATAGAGGAACTTGTCATGGATGTGGTGGGTCCCCTCTACCTCACAAGCAATGGTACATAGTTGCGAGGGCACATAGCTCAATCATGCTGTTACCCCCAACAGCAAAGCATAAGTTGATTATCATAAAAAATCTAAAATTTCAGGACAATCTGTACAGTACATCAAAAGCTAGAGAAAAAGAAAATCAGGTGTGGAATGGGCATAAATGTTCTACTTTTAGTGATGTAACCAAAGTGCTATACAATAAACAGCATACAAAGATATCAAGCAGGCTCTCCACCAAGCAAACAGTAAGTTCCAGATGTTAAACTCAGTCCACCTCATTGTGCAAACAGATAAAGCTCAGGTGGAATTTCCTTTGGCTGACATAGTGATACTGGAATTACCAAAGCTGGTCCTTCAGCTGGCTCTCCCCGGGTACTCAAAGAGTGGCTGTGCACAAAGACGTAGGTAACTGAACTGTCAATGAGCAATACCAGGCACTTGGGTTAAATCCCACTACTGACACTGTAGTGCAGCATAAGGGGGGTGCTGCACTCCTGAGGTGCAGTCTTTCAGATGAGACGTTAAACCGAGGTCCCATCTGCATGTTCTGGTGGTTGTTCAGGAGAACAATAAATATCCCATAGCACTTTTCGAAAAGAGTAGGAAAATTGGCCAAATTTCCCCCTTTCACTGAAATACCACCAACAGCTAAATCTGGTTCAATTTCAGTTGGTTAATATCTGTATCCCCTTCCCCCTCCTCGGGTCACCCTTGAAAAAGGGGCTTCTTGTGTCAGTGGGCCTACCCAGTCAACACAATTCAATAAATAAATAAATAAAATGACAATCAACCCTAAGTTATTCATTGTATATATATATATATATATATATATATATTAATTTTGAAGGCCTGAACTGTGAACTAATATGATACAATGGGAGGGAGAGCTACAGTAGGTACAGGGTTTAAGACTATGGGTTCTACATGTGGACTACAAGAGATAACTTAATATGGCACTGGGAAGAATGGAACGGTTAATGACAATGGGGCTTAACCCCCAAAGAACCCCTTCTCCAATATTTTTCCTACCTGCTAGTTCAGGAAGCACCACTCTGTGTCTGTGCAATACCAAAAGTGATAAGGTGCGCAACCAACATTCAAAACAGCTAGGAACCACCAAGTGAGGGACTGCAGCAGACCGAGAGGATGAGGGCACATAGTTGGAACCTAGGGCATCTGATTATGAGTGACACAGTGACATTGCTGAAAGTTGTAAACAATCAAGATGACCTGGCAGCTCTAAGGCAACACTGTGGGACAGAATCACTAAGCCTTTTCCACAGGATGCAGTGCTGCATTGAGATGATCAACCACTTGGCATATGAGGAACTGGGAGCTGCAGGGAGACAGGAAAGATGCTGCAGGTAAGGCCCCTCTCACAAACGGGGAGTGGTGTGTTTTAAGGCAAGGCCTTCACGTTATCGACTGACAGCCCTGGTAACCTTGTAACTGTGAAAGAACTTACAAGCACAACTGTTGCTTCTTCTTATTTAACTCAGTACTGATTTACAGAACTTACTATTTGCCCCAATAAAGCCATGCAAATGCCACAGAGAGCAAATCAAGTGGCAGGACTCAGTTGCTGGAATCCATCATACTCACTGATTATGATATTGAACTGCTATTGTGATAAGACACTTCTTAACCTATTGACATGGTATATACAATTTAGAAAATGGGTTGAAGATTTCTTGGCCTCTGGCTGAGCTCTGCCCCTTTCCAAGGGGTACATTTATGTGCCAACAGAGACAGGGACAAAACTAGATCCATGTCAACCTGCCTTATTATCAAAGTGGTATCACTGTACCACTTTGGATTTTGAAAATTACCAGACACCATTTTTTTGTCTGGCTAAGCAAGTGGACTTTCTGACTTTCCCCTACTACAGCAGCCAAAGACCCAGCCCCCGCCCACATGTCCATTCTTTGTTTAAACCATGATTCACCCAGTATAACATGTGGCATTTTTTTTTCAGAAAGCAGAAAACTAAACAAGACCTTACTGAGACTTCAGAGCTAATGATTGTGCATCAGGCGCTCAGTACTGACATTCTCCCAAGCATGATTAAACAGAGATGCAACCGAGCCCCCTCCCACATTGCTGTTCTTAGTTTAAACCACGATTCTACTGCTACAAGTTTTTTAAATAAAACAGAAAACTAAACATTTTTGCCATAGTTCTGTGCAAGCACACTTGTACCAGATAAACAAAAGCACATCAGTTACTCACTACTGTCACCCCTCTCAATCGCAATGAAACAGAGCTGATATAAAAAAAAAACTTTCATACCTTTTTCCCAATCACAGCATCTCACCAATGAGTTCTATATAAAGAGCCGGCCATGCATCACATTAAAGTAAGTAGAAAAACGAAAGTGCACTACAAACAAAAGTGACAGTAGCAAAAAAAAAAAAGCCTAAGGTTGCTGATGCGAGAGGTACAGTGAACCAAGTTATTTACCTATCTGTTCTGATTCATTTGTTATAGACTGTACTTATGGTTGTTACTGTGGCATATTTGAGCAATCAGGATGCGATGATTCACCTCCAGAATATAGTAGACTGTATTGTACAATTTTCTGCAAAGCATATTGCCTTATTCTAGGAGTGTGGGCCATGCAGCCCAACAGCTTTGCAATACGTTATGTATACTGCCATCCCCAGCATAGAGGGTTTATGCACAAGCTCAGAGTGTCAGAAACAATGATAACCACAAGCCACTACTTAGATGAGTATGTCAGGATCAGGACTTAAACATGCCATATGGAATATTAAAGGAGACCAGACCAAAGAAAAGTGCCACCAAGTACTGCACACCTTAAATCAGTGGAACACAAATTGCCATGCTACAAGAAACCCACATGAAGGTGAATCAGAGTACCTTATGGTGCAGAGAATGGATGGGACAGGCTTTCTCGGCTGACAACAGTAACAAAAGAGTGGGGGTGGCTCTCCCCTTTGCTTACAGCATACCTTTTATGTTAATTTCAGAAATGTAAGACCCTGAGGGCAGGTACCTCATTTTAAAGACACTCTGTGCCTAACTGAACTAGTGTCAGCTTCTGTATATGTCCCTAACAAAGATGAATTTGTCTTTTTCACTAGCTTGCTAACCCTTCTTGCTGAATTTCCACTCATCCCCTTAGTGATAGTGGGGGACTGGAACTTAGTACAGGGTGTCACTCAGAGCAGGTCTGTGCAATGTAATAGAGTCTCAACTCCAGTCCAGATATCCTTAGTAGAGCTCTCAGATGTGCTGAGGCTTGTTAAACCATGGCAAACCCTACATCCGAACATTCAAGATTACACCTTCCGCTCATTTGCACATGGCTATGACTCTTGCATTAACTTTTTTTTTTACTGTTAAATATTTTATTGACATTTTTTTTTAGGTGAAGTACACAGCAAAGGAATACATACCAACATTATTAGATATGATAATAGAGATCTGACATACATATGATACAGCCAGTGCAATACAGATATACTAACTGATGAAGCACAGAAGTAGCATCTGAATGTGGTATGCAGTATGAGCTCATAGTTACACCATTCAACTAAAAAAACAGAACCTAACAGAATAACAATGAGCAACAATACAGAAGTAGGTAAGAACACCGGCAGGTACACATATGCATATGCTCTTCCTGCAGACGCTACCCAATGGAATGAAAAGACTATTGTCTTTTTTTTAATTTATATTTTATTAAGAATTTTATCTCAAGTATCCATAATTTTGACACCAAGAAAAGCCAGCGTCACAAAACTCAAGTACAATAGATTATACAATTATTGAAGACCACTAGTTTTACCTATTCCATGTATGTACACTCATTTACAAACATTGTATCTGCCATTAATACAAGCCATCAGAAATGAAGAGACTATTGTCTTAAGTTTGTCACTCAATGTCAGCCCTGGGGGCAACATAGTTCAAATATGGTTGCCAACACATGTAGTAGGCTTTATGGTAGTGGAAGCTAGATGGAATAGTTGATCTAGAGTAGAGATCTGTGTAGATGACAGAAGCTCTTGTTGGGTTGGGATCTTAGTTGAGCACCATCTACACAGGATTAATCCCTTGGCTTGCATAGTGAGGAGAACAAGCCATCTGTGTTTGTCTGGGGTGAGATGTGGAGCCTCTGATGAGAGGCCTGACAGCATCATGGTCACTGATTGAGGGATCGGTCAGTGTAGGACTCTAGGTCCTGTTAGATAGACCTGTTGTCAGAAGGACTGGAGGAGGATGCAGGACCACAGAATATAGTATAGATCTCCACCCTGTGCCCCGCAGTGCCAGCAGGGGTTAGTAGGCATTATCCCCAGCTGGTGCATTACAGCTGGATTTCTGTGTCAGGAATGGAGAATTTTATTTTGTATCAGCCTGCTTCTAGTAATTTTGAAGTCCTGGTGTCCAAATTTCCAAATTTTATGCCAGTCCTGGTCTGATAAAGTAGTTTGCCTTATCTCAATTAGCCTTAGAGATGAACGGCTAGTTAGGTACACTATATATTTGTTCTATATAGATCAAGGTGAGAAGCAGGGTGGTTAATGGACTTATGTCTTCAGAAGCAGGAGGCATCACACCTTATTTCCTCCATTAAATCAGTGCAAGATAACACGGTCAAGGTGTTACCAAGGGATATTGCAAAGGAATTTGAGTAGTACTCTAATGCCTTGCATGGCCCTATGGTGGATCCTCCCACCAGTACTGAAGTACACTGGTACTTGGCCGATATCCTGCTTCCTTCCCCATGTGCAGACAAGCAGGCTCTTCTCTCGACACCAGTCTCTAAACAAGAAATTCTACTGGCTATTAATTCCCTGGCAACTGAGAAAGCCCCTGGACCTGATGGCCTTACTTCCAATTTCTATAAAATATTCACTAAAGAACTTGTCCCCTTGCTGCATCATTTGTATCTTTTCATTTATGAATCAGACATCTCTGACCGTACCCTCCTGGAGGCCTTGATTGTTTTACTTTTGAAGCCTGGGAACCCCCCAGATGCTGTTTCCAGCTATTGTCAGATATCATTATTAAATTGTGACATTAAAATACTGTCTAAAGTCTTGGCCTTGAGGGTGGGTGCACTCTGGGATGGACTTATGCCCCTAACAAGTAGGATTCATGAAAAAACACTCCTCTGTGGCTCACATACACAAACTGTCTCATGTCATCTCACCCTCCAGGGATTCAATTATTCTCACTGCTTTGGTTTCCCTGGATGCAGAGAAGGCATTTGACAGAGTCAACTGGTCTTTTTTAATGGCTACTTTAGAGGTGTTTGGGTTCCCACCATCTTTTTTACACTGGTTTGAAGTTATGTATTCCTGCCCTAGGGCTAAAGTTTATTCTTAATGGAGTATTCTCTTCCTCCTTTTTGCCATAGTCTGGTACCTGGCAAGGCTGCCCCCCTCTCCCCTTTATTATTTAATTTATATCTAGATCCTCTTCTGTTGAAACTTAAACATAATGAGGATTTGTGTGGAGTTCAGGTGGGGCCCTGGCATCTTAAATTGTCTGCATATGTAGATGATATTTTGCTGCATGTGACACATCCCGTGAAGTCTATCCAAGCTGCATTATCCACCATAACAGAATTTAGCACATTTTTGAACTACAAACTTAACTTGGAGAAGTCAGTAGTTATGCCTCTTAATTCTAGGCTTTTTAAATCCGATATTTTGCCTTTGGGGTTGGGCTGGGAACCCAAAAAACTTACATACTTAGGGATTTACTTATTGAGGAATTCATCTCAACTTAAAAAGCTTAATTTAGATGACCTGTTAGATGTTACACAGCAAGACCTACAGTGATAGGGGGGCTATCATTAACCCTCTGGGTTAGAACCAATATCATTAAATTGAATGTTCTCCCCCCTATTTTTTACCCCCTTAATTTATTAGATCTCTGGCTTCCATCTTCATGGTTTCAAAAAGTGCATAGATTAATGGCAGATTTTATTTGGCTGTGCACAACACCTAGGATGACCCATCTGAAATTAGTCGCTCTTAAATAGAGTGGAGATCTTCGTCTTCTGAACTTCTTAGTTTACAATTTTGCTAGTCAATCTAGCAAATATCTAAAATAGCTAAACACTGCACCGGTTGGCGAATCTCTGGCCTACCTTCCTATATGGCTTCAAATAGAGAAAGAATTAATTAGCGGTTGGGGCATTGCACCGCTGTCCCTTATGTTTTGTCCCCTGAAAACCTTTCTGCGGTTTGTCAAAAACACTGTTGTTGGAACCTCAGTTCAGGTTCATTTGCAACTGTGTTTTGCAATGAGATATAAGCCTTCTCAGGCTGTGGTACAGCCTATTTATAGAAACCCCAACTTTCAAATCAGAGGTAAGATGCTTGAAGAAACATGGATGCCTCCCTTAGATGGATTGAGGGTTAATAGCGTGCTCCATGATTGGTCCTTGAGAAATTGTCAATCTATTTTTGCTTTGCTCCAAATGTATACTAGAATGATATTTAAAGTGTACCAGCTTCGTCATTGTTTACAGCGGCATTTTGGTTCATGTATTGGTGAAGTTAACTGTGGGAAGTTCCTGCAAACATTAGTAGAAACTGCACTGCAACCTCATGCAGTTTTTAATTCGTATTTGCTCCTGTTCCTCAAAATATGTTCAGACATTACTGGTGAGTCCCCTTATTGGGATGCCACTTTGTTACCTTCAAATTTCAATTGGTCTAAAATTTGGTCTGACCTCTATAAATATATAGCACAGGATCGACTGCACCTCTCCCAATTCTGTATTTTAAATAATCTTTATTTTATGCTGGTTAATCTACATAGAATGGTTTGGGTGCAATCACCAAGTTGTACGAAGTGGGGACAGGCTGATGGAACTTTGTATCACATTTTCTGGGAGTACATTAAGGTGGCTCCCTTGTGGTAGCTAATTAAAAAGAGAGCTGATCTTTTACTGGGATTGAAACTCATTTTACTCTGGAGGTCTGTCTGATAGGGGATTTTAGTCAGGTTGCTGTTAGGGAAAGGAAATTTAAGATGGCTATGATTTCAATTTCGGTTAAAAGGCTGGTGCTTTGTCACTGGCTAGATCAAACCTCACTTTCATATTTAGAGTGGTTACAGGAGCTTCCAATAATCTTCATGTAGAGAAAATGATAGCTAGCATTAATAATAGACTTACTAGCTATAACAGGAAATGAAACAAGTTGCACACCCTTTATACAGCCTAGGTGATTGTGAACGGCCCCCCGCTTCCTTAAGTTATTTGATGCTCTGTTTTATTCCTTGCCCAATTAGTATAATTTATAAATGTTCCTCTTACATATTTTGAAGCTAATTCTATTATTGACCTTTCCTCCATAGATTAGGGAAGGATAGGGTGGGTTGGGGAGGGTAGTGGGATAGATTTCCATTTGGTATGTGAAGGTCTTCAGTCTTTCTTATTGTATTCTCTTGTGTTATAAGGTTGTTGTAAATTGTTATTGTGGTTGTACTGTTTCTTTTATATATTCAATAAAATATATCTAATTTTTAAAAAAGGGTATATATTTGTTCTGATGGCTGAGTATAATTTCTTGGCCAGCTCCCAGCTCTGAAGCAGACATTGTGACAAAGTTCTAGCCTTGGTGTGCTGGACTGCTGAGGTGTGCAAGGCAGGCTGAACAACACTAAGAAGGTGCAGAAACTTTCAAAAGTCATTATGTAGAAGGCCCCATTTAGTTTGCAGTGACTAGAAGGTATCTACAGTCTTTGTGCCTGCAAGAAATAGGTTATGGAGGAACCAAATACGCTTACATTCCCAGAAAGGCCATTTAAGGGGCTTGTTATTTACTTTGATATTGGGGTTGTTCCACATAGGGGTGAAGTACACGAGTGTTGGATTTATGCCTAGTCATTTATGCATTTGGATCCAGTATTTAACTACAAGGCCAATAGTAGGATGAAGTTTGAGCTTCTTGTAGCATAACAGATGAGTAGGGGAAGAGAATGGGTTTGGAATTACTCAGATCCAGTGTCCATCCATTGGGGTGTCACTCTATTCTGTGGTTTGAACCACTGCAGTGTTTGAACCACCCTGAAGGCCCACAACCTGTAAACTGTTGTCTTAAATAATTATCAAGTTCATACCTAAATTTGTCAAATGTTGAGATGTCAACCAATTTCTGTGGCAGTACATTCCAAGCTTTTGTGGTCCTTACAGTATAATAGTGGGCACATTTCTTAGTGTTGCTATAAAGCACTATACATTTTTTGCTGTTTGACCTCAAATTAGATCACCTATCACTATAGGACAGATCACATTGTTACATAAGTTCTGGTTCCTGTAATATATTAAAAATGAGCATTATATCACTCTGTGATCTCCTATCTTCTAATGAAACCAGGTCCAAGGCTGCTAGTCTTGCCTCGTGTGACACGGTCTTAAGTCAGAGGATCATTTTGGTGGTTCTCCTCTGTACCCCCCTCCAATAGTCTTCTGTTTCTTTTCAACTATGGTGACCAATAATGAGAGCCATAGTCAAGATATGGTCTAATGTACGTCCTACATAGTGGGAGAACACATTGCTCATCTCTAAATATGAAAATTATTTAAATAGTATAGATCAATTTGTTTGATGTTTTTACAGTGGGTGGCTGATGAAAATGATTTGTTAATCATTATTCCCAGATCACATTCAGTGTCAACAGTGTGCTATAATTGACCATTCAGCATATATCCATTTGTGAGGTTATTTCTACCTAAATTCATAACTGAGCATTTACTTGTATTGAATTCCATATTACTAATTAAGGCTCAAATTTGGCCGGTCCACAGGCACAGTGGTTTGATTTCTGCTAGCGACACCAGTGACCCGGGTTCGGGAATGGACTTGGGTTGCTGGAGTGCCAGCCGGGGGAGAAGGAAATGAGCATCTGACAATGGCTCGCCTTCTCAGGGGGGAGGGAGGATAAGCGGCTCGGTGCCTGCTGACTCATGGTGGAGGCTGGGAGTATGGCAGGAGATTGGCCCCAGTAACTAAAGGGAGTGACAGACGTCGGTGTATGCCTTGACATCAGTGGCATGTCGCTTCCTAGGGGAGCAAAGTGGAAAATGTTGCCAGGCCGATCGGGTGACGGCCCTCCAGAACCCTCACCACTGAGCTCCCAGACCTCCATATGCCATCCCAGCAGCACCCCAGGATCGTTGGTTGGCCGCAAGGGCCGTTCTCCTATGGAGGTAAGAGACCCACCCGGTGAAGGGATACACCGGGGTTACCTGGGGTTGGCTGCAATATGGGGCGGTAGGGGTTGGAGAGTTGCTGTGGTGGGGAGTTCGTGTGGGGGGCCCAAAGGAAAGACCAGCCTGGTGTGGGGCAGGAGTAAAAAAAAAAAAAGGCCCAAATTTCATTTTCTTTTAAAAATTGTTTTTTAAGCTAAGTTGTTTGGACTCAGAATAAACTTCCCCAGCCAATTTTGTATCATCAGCGAATTTGCGAATGTGGTTTTTGACATTATAATGCAAGTCACTGATGAAAAGACTAAGCAATGTTGGCCCTAATACCAATCCCCGAGGGACTTCACTACTCACATTTCCACTATCATAGACTTGACCTCCTATTAAAACATGTTGAGATCTGAGTTCCAACCAGTTCTTTTTTTTTTTTAAATTTAAAGTTTATTCATACATTTTCCATCATAAAAGGCAGCATACAGGGCAAACTGATAGAGTCACATTGACACATAGTAAAAAGATGCTGCCCCCCCTCACCTCCTCTTACTGCAGTAACCCATCTCAGTACCCATAGATGCTGAGCCTCTAATAAAAAAAAAAAACATATAGAAGCAACAACCCTAGTATAGGTTTAGTTTGGAACCAGAGAAATTAGTGAGTGAAGGGGATCCCAAATTCTAGTATAAACTGTTAGTCTATTATGTAGACTGGCTATTGCTTTTTCTGTGCGCAAGTTGGATAATACTTCTCTTACCCATTCCTGAAAGGAAGGGGAGGACCTGTCTTTCCAATGATGGAGAATTATTTTCTTAGCCGACAAGGCGACCACGGATATGTGAAATTTACGCGCCTTGACTCTAATAGAGGACAGGTCCCCTAACACACATACCTCAGGGATAAAATATTCTTGGAGGCCCAACAAGGGGTCTAAGGAGGTTTGAATTGAACCCATAAAGTGGAGATTCTTGGAAAAGACCAAAGCATGTGAAAAAGTGTACCCTCATCCTGCAAACATTTGTTGCACTTGTTTGAGTCTAAGTAGCCCCACTTATGAAGTTTAGCCAGGGAGTAATATAAGTTGTGCAGTACATGGTATTGCATGAGACACAGTCTATCTTGAGAAATAAATTTATGACATGACTTCCAGAGAGAATACCAATCCAACTGAAGGTGGGGGAGAAAGTTACTCCAGAATCTGGATGGCCCAATTGGACCCCCAAATTTTTTATGAAACAAAACCTGATATAATTTAGAGATTACACCAGAAGATCCAGAAAGTGGGGATACCTCGGGTATCAGAGAGGAGATATTCTGAGAAGGAGGAGTACTACCCAGGGTAATTACAAGTAAGTGTTTCAATTGCAGGACTTTGAAATAAGAAGAGGTCGGGATGAGAAATTTCCTAACCATCTCCTCCACTGATAACCAATGCCCCCCCCCACCATCAGTAAAAGTCGAGAACTTCCTTTCTCCCAATTGAGGCAACCAAAGATGGGAGATTTGACTCTTGTTAATAGTAAATGATGGAGAGTTCCAGATAGACTGGGCCAGGTCCAGATGGAGGGAGTACTGCAAAAAGGAACATATCTGTGAGTAGACCTTTAAGGAGGTCCTTATTGTGGAACACTCTACGGTCATAGTTACTTAGGATAGCTTATGAAAAATAACGCGAGAGGGTCGAGATTTTTGGCATTGATTGCATCCAATTCTATTTTGAGCCAGGTAGGTTGCGTTTCTTCTGGGCCGGGAGATACCCACTGCAAACATTTTGCAAGGTGACTAGCCCAGTGAAATATAGCCAGATGGGGGATTTGCAGCCCCCCCTCCAGCTTTGGGGCTACCAGCTTATGATAAGCCAGACGGGGATACTTGTCGGCCCAGATGAATCTAGTGAAACAGCCATGTACAATTTTGAATCAGAGTAAAGGAATAAAGGTGTTGAGAAGGGATAACGGGTAGAAAATCCTGGGAAATATATTCATTTTAATTATGTTAATTCGGCCCCACAGAGAGATAGGGAGTTTAGACCACCTCTCAAGGTCATGTGTAATCCCCTGCAATAAGGAATCCAAGTTTTCCTTAAACCATGCTAGGGGGTTACATGAAAGTTTGATACCCAGATACTTGAAAGACCTGGGTGTCCAACATAGCCCGAGGGGGCTAATGTCAGTCTTGAATACTTTGTGATTTAATGGGAAAAATAGAGACTTACTGGCATTCAATTTATAGTTGGACAGAGTGCTAAACCTTGATACTTCCCTTAGTAAGGCTGGGACAGAGGATACCGGATGGGACAGATGTATTAACAGGTCATCAGCATATGCAGTGACTTTAACTTCATGCCGCCCAATTCTCACCCCTTGTATTGAATCATTATTAAGAATATTTTGAATAAGAGGTTCCAGATATAAGTTAAGTAATAAAGGGGAGAGGGGGCACCCCTGTCTAGTGCCCGAGTGAAGCGAGAAAGAATGGGAAAAGGCCCCATTCACAGAAATTCTTGCCGAGGGATTTTTATAAAGGGTGGCAATCCAGGAGATAAACAGAGAGGGGAAGTGGAAGGCCTCCAAAGTGTGGAACAAAAAGTTCCAGTTCACATGGTTGAATGCCTTCTCAGCATCCGGAGAGACCAAGCCCGCGGGGAACTCCGCATCCCTGGTAGCCGAGAAGACATGCAACAAGGTGTGTAAATGATCGGAAGATGAGCGCCCTTTCATAAATCCAACCTGGTTTGTACCTATTAACCCAGGAAGAACCAATGCCAACCTATTAGCCAGTATTTTAGAGAGAATCTTAATATCCTGGTTTTAAAGCGAGATAGGTCTGTAACTTTGAACCTGTTTGGGGTCTTTATCAGGTTTAGGAAGCAGGACAATAAGAGCCTCATAGAGATATGGATCTGTCTCCACCCCAGATAGGATTTGCTGAAATAAGCAACCAAGTATTGGTAAGAGAAGGTCTTGAAAGACCTTGCAAAATAAAGCAGAAAATCCATCTGGACCAAGGACCTTGTCGGCAGACAACTCACTAATAACCTTAGCAATTTCCTCCTGCGGAAATAGGGACAACCAGAGTATCACCACACCGGTCAGGGAGAAGGGGCAAGTTGGACTCCCTTAGATAGCCCTGTATGTCTTCAGGGCAGGGGGGGATGCTCCATGTCACTATACAGTTTAGAATAATAAGCAGCAAATTCTTGAGCTATCTCAGTAGGAGACACCTTAAGAGATCCATCTGCCATTGACCTGATAGCCGGGATAAATCTCATTGATTCCTGTTGTTTAATACGCAATGCCAGTAAACATCCCGCTTTCTCCCCCTGATCGGTGTAGTTAGCTCTGGTATGAATAATGGCTAGTTCTGCTCTCTCTTGAAGTAACCCCAAATATTTATCTTTTAATTTCAGGAGTTTCCGAGTATCCTCATCCAGGGGATTGGCCAGAAGATTAACTTCCAAAAATCTGATTTGGGTTAATAAGGATTTAAGCTCTTTCTCCCGCTCTCTTTTCCTACCAATCACCATGCTAATCAGCATCCCTCTCATGAAAGCTTTAAAGGCCCCCCACAAGATATCAGGTTTTGCACCATCTAAAGGGTTTAGTGAAAAAAGGGATTCTATTTTTTCTCTAATAAGTTTGCAATATTTAACATCTTTAAGGAGCTGATCATTGAGCTTCCATCTAGTTCCCCTATTAAATGAATTGAGCAGTACCAAATTGCATACCACTAGTGAGTGGTCAGAGATTGGGCTGGGTTGAATTGAGGAGGTCTTCACCTCGGGCAGGAGACACTGAGAAATAAGTAAATAATCAATGCGGGACTGCAAGCCATGTGCCATAGACCTAAAGGTAAACTCCCTAGAATCAGGGTGTAAAACATGCCAGACATCGCAGAGCCCGCATTGATCTAATAAGTCCCTAATGCGTTCTGCCCAGGGGTAGCCCCACCCAGGCCACTGCCCAGTCTGTCTAAGTGAGGATCAAGTACTTGATTGAAATCACCCCCTAAAATAATTTTAATGGGAAGCATTGGGAGAATAATAGATATAAGCCTCATGAAAAATCCAGGGCCATAAACACAGCCCAATAATATTGGGACAGACCAGAGGGTACCTTTAACCAGGATGAACCTACCCTTGGTATCTTTAATCACTTGTGTGGAAGAAAATGGAATACTCCTGTTAATCAAGAGCATGACCCCACAACTATTCATGGTGCCCTGGGCACTATAAATTGATCCTATTTGTTGCCTCCTTAATTGCAAAGCTTCCGCTTCTAATAAATGGTTTTCTTGCAAAAAGATTATCTGTGAACTGAACAGACTTAAATGTTTGAGAACCTGATATTGCTTATATTGTTTTCTGATCCCCTTAACATTCCAAGACATGAATGTTAACTCGTTAACCATCTAGAAGAGATAATCGAGCTGAAATAGTTACACTCAGCACACGAGATGTATATCCCCTTTACATGTATCCCCAGGGTTACTGAGGTAACACCCACCCTCTTCCCTAGCCCCCCCAGAAATAGATACCACATATCCCCTCTATCCCCCCACCCTCCAACAGTACCCCAAACCCCACCCACACTCCCCCCACCAAACTGTCACAAGCAACATTCAGCACAGTACTGGTTCTAATCCCTCTACCCCTGCTCCTGATAATGAACCCAGATATTTAGCACTGTTGCACACAAATCGCAGTCTATAGAAACCAAACACTGCAAGTTATACCCCAATGAAGGAGAATGGTTCTGGGCTTTCACCACAGTCCAGCCTAAGCATGGACATAAGAGAGATTGTCATAGGGGGACTGCGGTAAAACCATCTCATCATCCAGATGTACGTAATAACCCAAATTGAGACCAGAAACACAGGGTGAGCCACCAGAAACCAGAACTGGACCAGAAACTCCTGAAGGGAAAAATACCCCAGCTCGTATTAAGAGCAAGAATTGACATGGGAAAATCTGGGATCACTCCACCGGAGGGGAAGGCATAAAAACTGCCTCTACCCACTACGAGCCAGTATCCAATGGACAGGTCCTCCCTGGAAAAATGAGAGTGCTACACCCCAACTAAGTAGTGCAATACTGCTAGTTCCTCCTCGAGATAAGTTTCCTCTCGAGTCCCCAAAAGTTGGAACGCCCTCTAGTGGACAATCCCCTGACCCAACACAATGAAAAGCCAAAATGGAGAAAACCCAGGACCATCCCAGTACCAATCTAAAATGAAAAATTGAGAAACTAGCCCACAATCAATCAAACTGGGCTCCTTCAACCCCCAACAAAAGTAACTGCCAAAACCTGGCTCACAAACCCCCCCCAAGAAGGCCCCAAACCTGAGTGTCCACTGCTTCAGACCAGCATGGGCCCATTATGAGGTGGAAAGAAAAGAAAAGTCAGGGCGGTCTGCGATGATCCCCCCAGTCCACTGTGGCAGATGCAACCACCCAAGTCTTCACATTCAAAACATTTTCCTAAGGGAAAAAACAAAAGTTCAAACTCTCGACTCCGTGCAGTACTCCATACTGTGCCACAACCATTCAAGAGCCCTTAAAGAGATCTGGCAACATGGATTTAAGGCTCCTCAAAGCTTCTTCAGGGTCTTCGTAGCTTTTCCATGATCCATTAGTTGAAATCTGTAGTCTGGCCGGGTAACTCATACTAAACTTCAATCCTGCAGCAATTAGCTTAGAATCAGTAGGGTGGAACGCCTTGTGTTTCAAGCTGACCGAAACTGGTAGATCTTGTGAGATTCTCAGCTTTATATGTTCCCAGTGAACCTCTTGCAAAGCACGCACTTTTTGTAGGAAATGCTGTTTCTCCAAGTAATTCAGGAACCAACACACAATAGGTCGGGGGGGTCCTCAGGGGATGGTTTAGGTCGTAAAGCCCTGTGGGCATGTTCTATAATGTAGCCAGGGCCAAATGGAGACGAGCCAGCCACCCGCTCAACCAACTTCTGAATAAATGCCACAACATTTTGGCCTTCCTCTCCCTCCGGTAAGCTGAGAACCACTACGTTATTTCTTCTGCTCTGACCCTCTAGGTCCTCAAGTTTAGCTTCAAAATGGGACAATTTCTGGTGCATCAAAACCAGTTCAGGGTCGAGACTACCAGTTCTTTTCTCAATAGAAGCAATTCAGGCTGCATTATCAGACACAGACAATGAGAGTTCATCTAATTTTCTGGATAGCGATTTCAAATCCATTGCCATATCCTTCATTTCCTCTCGAAAGGGTTTAAACTCCTCCAGAAATCTGGAAAGCGTTAAAGGCTCCTGATCACCACTTTGGCTCAGAGGATCAGGCCCAGAACCACCCGAGGCCCTGGATTTCTTAGGGGCCTTCTCGGGAGTTGCTGGAGGGGTATGCTTCTGTGGGTCTTTCTTCATGTAAGCCTCCATCCGCTCAAGATCAACCCAGCCCAATCTCTGACCACTCACTAGTGGTATGCAGACCAGAGTGCGACAGCTATTATACAGCGTTGAATCTCAGAAACAAGGGAAAATAGTGAACACCAAAATGAGATAAAATAATAAACGGGAGGCAGGAGCTTCTTGAGGTAGTTGCTACTCAGCACTCTGCATCACGTGATCTCTCTGTTCCAACCAATTCTTAATCAATCTCAATAAATATTGACTAAATCCAATTTTGTCTAATTTCTCAATTAATTTGAGGTGTGGGACTTTATCAAAAGCTATTGAGAAATCTAGCAGAACAATAGCCATTGAGTTTCTGATGTCTAAACTCTTACTAATATTTTCATAGAAATAAATTAAAATAGTGGTACATGACCTCCGTGTTTTGAAACCATGTTGAGTATTGTCTATTAATCCAAGAGACTGTTGCTCTGAGTCAAAACATTGTTGAAGTAGTTTTTCCAATGTTTTGCATACATGAGAGGTAAGACTAATGGGTCAGTAGTTTGTAGCTAAGCTTTTACTAACTTTTTTGTGAATTGGTACAACTGTAGCATTTAGCCTATTGGTGGGAACATGTCCACTCTGAATAGATTTATTAAATTGGATTGTGAAAGAGTGACATAAGACTGGTGATAACTCCTTAAGTAGTTTTAGATTGATTCCATCAGGATCTGGGGAGGAGTTACTGTTGATTGACTTTAAAACAGTTAGAACCTCATCCTTCTTAAACTCTACAGGCCCATTAATTGGTGCAAGATGTGGTATGTAGTTTCCACTTTTTTCATTGAAGACTGTAATAAAATATGTATTAAATTTGTTAGCTATATGTTGTTTATCTTGAATTACAGTACCACCTTCAGATAAGGAATTTATAGATTCAGTGTTGTTTTAGCACTACTGATATACAGTATGTGTAGAATGATTTGTAGTTATCTTTTGCAGGTGAAATTCTAAATGACATTTTTTTCCTTTCTGTTCTTATAGTGGATTTTACTGTTCTAAGGATATCTTTATATTTCTTTTTATTAGCTGCAGAGGGAGTTTTTTTATATTGTGCATACATTTTTTTCCTTTTTGTTAACTAGCCCTTTAATACTTCTTGTAAACCAAGGTGGTATTTTTCCTTTTTTACTGTATATTCTAGAGTGGTACATACTAATGTTCCACTTGTCTTATAGGTTCTTTAAAAATATCCAACATTCTTCATAGTTAGTGGTAACATAATATTGTTCAAATTTATTAAACCAAAAAAGTGTTGATTTCATTCTATTTTGCCCTATTGTAATCTCTAATGGTCACCATGGCCATACTGCTGCATTTGCAATTTGATATGCAGCAATATACCATATTATGGTCATTGCTGTTTAGCAGGTTACACACTGTGACATCTGTTAGATCATTTCCAATATTACGAAGAATCAGATCAAGAACATTTTCTCTGTAGTGGGTTCTAGGACTTTTTGTTCAAGCCCAGTTTCTAAAATGAGATATATAAAAGCATTTTCTAATGTTGTTTCACTAGAAAGTGATTCCCAACAAACCCCCTGTAAATTAAAATCACCAGTTACTATTATGTCACCCATAGTGGACGTAAATTTGGTTTTATTCATAAGAGCAATGTTGTAGTCCGAACTACTAGCTGGTGGTCTAAGGAACTTACCCATTAAGAGTTTTGATCTATTTTTGAATATCATTTAGATCCATATACTTTTGATATTTTCACTGGTTGTATTAACATCAAACTGAGAACATTCAATGTTGGATTAGGCATAAATGCACAGTCCCCTTCCCCTATCCTGTTCCCTGTTCTAATAAAAATGATTATAACCAGTGATTTCGGTAGACCAGGTGCAAGTTGGTTCCCACCATGTTTCCGTGATAGCAGCAATGTCAATGCTATCACAGTGTAATATGACTTCCAATTCAGACAATTTGATAAAATTCAAACTCTCCGAATTTTTCAGTAAGATTTTATATAGTTTTGCTTTATTATCAGATGTGGTAGTAGTTGATTTATACCAAGCCCCCTCAGTACCTAGTTTAAAACTGATATAATGTGAGATTCAAATGTTTTACCAAACACTGCACTACCTCTGTGTCTTAGAAGAAGACCATCCCAGCTATAATAGGTAGGGTTTACCTCAAATTGCTCCCAATGGGTTATACACTGAAAGATATTAGCAAGGCACCATTTATACAACCACTCATTGATTGTTTTAATTTTTTTAGTGTTAAGTATGCCAGTCCTTGCTGCTGGTAGAAGCAAATCTCACTACCTTTATTTTTGAGAGCCTCACTGAGCCTGATAAATTCATTTTTTATATCATCAATAGTGGACTTACTGATATTATTGGTCTCTGTGTGAACTATGAGCAGGGGGTTGTGACCAACATTTTTAAATATGACATCGGTCATGCTTGTTAAGTCAGAAATGTTTGCTCCTCCTAAACTGCTACAGGTGTGATGTAGCTTATTGGCATTGCATACATATTTATCAACATACTTAATGATAGAAATTCCCAATACAAAAACTTCCCTGAGAGAAGGTAATTCTCCATCAGAAGTAGTGTTCTCAGAGGTGAGAGAGGCACTTGGGGTATCATTATTATCTTGGGTATGCTTATTACTAGCACTACAATATGATGTGGAAGGTAAGCACTGAGAAGCCTCAGTGTGAGGTGTTGGTGGTTGATTGTCAGGGGAATTGCTATCATCAGCCAAATTTATTAAGGACTCATAACTATTTCTAGTAGCTAAAGTAAAATCCTTAGCTTTCCTACCTTTCTTAAATTTTTTCTTGTGCCCTACAATTTCCCAATTATTTGGTACATCCATTTTATTTTCATCTTCGGCTCTGTCTCTTTTTTACTATGGAGACATGTCTCAGTATTGTTAACTGGGCAGTCCATTTTACTTAGAGAGCAATCTTCGCTTTGTGGTCTAGTATTATTATTGATATCCCCTTCTGCATTTTCAACGGAAGTGCCTGTGGAAGGTGATATATTCCTGCTGTTGTTATGAGTCTCTAAATTGAAAGATCTCATTTTTGAAGCCATGACTGATTGGTTCATTTCTTTTTTATTTATTTATTATTTTTGTGTCAGCTTCCCTGACTCCCTTCCCCCCCTGCAGGGCCTTAGCTCCCACCCATGCCATCTCCCTTATGCCCAGGCTTACCCCCCTGGGCAGGGTTGCTGGGCAGGCACCCCCCAAGGTAAATGGTAGCTTGCCCTGGCTTACCCCCAGGGTGGGGTCTCTGAAGTGGGGCCCCACCCAGAGGACATGGGATGCAGTGGAGGCAGCAGAGCAGATATTCATGCTTTGGGGCTAGCATTTTGTAAGCTGTATCAGGGGCGGGGACGTGCAATGATGGCCAACATCTGCCCAACCCCCCACTGAAATGGCACTGACACTATGGTTCTGCCAGCCTCTGCTAGGGGTCCATAACATGCCAGACACACAACTCCCCACCCCTGGAGAAGGGCAGCAGTCCCTAGGATGCTCTATCCTTTCCCCGGCCCTCCAACATCCTGAGTCCGTTCCCAAATTCAGGTCATCGGCATCACAGATGGATGCCCTGCCTCTGTGCCAGTGGGCTGGCCCAACTGGTTCATTTCCAACACAGCCAGCTTATTGTAAAAAGTTTTAATGTCCTCTGCCAGGAAACTATTGATTAAAACATTTTTCACATATAAAAATTGGACTATTTGGTAATACTCCATTAATTTATACATTTTACAGTTGGAGCATCATATTCCGACCTTTCCATCTAAAGTAATAACTTTGTCCCCAATTTTTTTTTTGTCTTTCACTCAATAACACACAGGGGGCTGTCCAGATGGAATAATACTCAGGTAGCAGCTTTTCTGCAAGGAGTCACCTGTAAGTATGCTACCTTAAATGCCTATGAATCACTATGCCTTTAATTGTGAGTGCTACTTGTAGGACAGAACCTTCCCTGATGTCCACAACTTCCTGTTAACTCTTTATAAAGTCTTTCCTAAGCAGCTTTAGTATTAAACTACAGTTTAATGTTTGATGAGAAGCACATAGGTGATATGTATACCTTACTGCCAAAACATTCCCTTCCTAATCTCCAGTCACTTTAGACACTTCAGACACGCACAGAACATGTGTGTCTCTGTGTGTATTTCTGTATGCCGTGAATGTGCACACACCCCACTTCATCTCACCCCACTTGCTTGGGCTTCTCAGATGTACAGCATGACCCAGAAGTGAGACCCAGATCACGTGACCTCCACCTCCAACAAATGCTGCAAAGATATATAAATATTGCACAAAATAACCCTAAGGGTTAACCCTAGGGCTACACAGGCTACAGCGATCCACAGTATATCAAATAAATAAAAAAACTAAAAGGGCTATTCAGCCCACTCATTTCTGTAGTACTTTACTAGCTGCTGAGAACTACAGTCTCAAATACTATTTCCTGTCTCCCAGCTCTCACTGCTAGGAGACCTCCAAAACGTTCTCAGTGTATTTAGTATAATAAAACCACTAAAAATACAGTTCTCCTGGCTTGCCAGTACCGTCACACTGCTATCTGTAGTCACACAGCTTGTAGACAAGCTCTATACAATGCCCACCCACTCTTGGCTGAAGGTTAAGCAGACAAAAACTGACATTCTTCTGCTAAACATAAAAAACTCAGGCACTATGGTGGAACTCTTTGGTCTCAGATGGAACCCAAAGGGCATAACTTTTTTAGTGGAATTAAAGTTACTAGAGACCTGTTCAAACTGTGCACCACCAGACTGACCCTCTTCTTGCGAAGCTCAAAACAGATTGTGAGCAATGGAAACTACTCCAACGCACTATGGCTGGGAAAACTGCAATCATTGAAATGGTGACAGCCCCAAAGTTGTTCACTATGTTTAAAGGAGCAAAAAAAGGCCGAGGCCCATGAAGTAGGTCCTGTTAGGATAGGATGTAGTAATCTAGGTTTCCACCACTGATAGTGTACTTATCCAAGTTCATTTTAAATTGTTCCTTGCCTGGACTAAATATTATATTCAATGGTAATCTATTCCACAAATTTGCTACTCTTAAAGTATAAAAATAGTTTCGTTTATAGGTGCAGAATTTTTCTACTTTAATCTGAAGTGGATGTCCTCATGTTCCGTGTTCATCATTCTTGTATTCTATATTTAATTCCATCATAAGTAGTGGATGATTTAAAATGTCGTAATACAATAATACATCTCCTCTGTATCTCCTTTGTTCTAGTGTATGGAGTCTTAGGTTGGTCAATCTGTTTATGTAATCTAGATCTTCTAGGGTTGAAATTGATTTGGTGTTATGCCTTTGGATTTTTTTGAATTTATTTATTTCTGTTTTGGTGTAAGGACTCCATATCTGGCTACCATAATCTGTTATTGACCTAACATAGGATTGATACAGGGGAAGAAGTACCTCTGCCTTTCTGCTCTTAATGTTTCTTTTTATTGCCATAGTGGTTTCAGTCGCTCTAGAAATAACAAAATAACATTGTTCTTTAACATTAAGGTTACAGTCAATTATGATGCCTAGATCTTTTTCAGAACATTTTGTGGGAAGAACCTCATTTCTTAATGTGTAAGTATGGAGAGGGTTGTGTTTTCCCATATGTATAACGCAACTTTTGTTGGTATTAAGTCGCATACCCCAGGAGTCAGTCAATTGCAGTATTGTATTTATATCATTTTGTATGATGTTTATATGTTCATAATTTCCATGGGGACCACATAGCATGGTATCATCAGAAAATGTGGTTACTGTGCTCTTAATATTTTCATCCAGATCTGCAATAAAGATTTGGAATATTAATGGTCCAGTTACTGAGCTCTGAGGTACTCCACTTGTGACTCTTCCCTCGGTTGATTGGTATCCTCTTATTGAAACTATCTGCATTCTGTCCTGCATCCAATTATCTATCCAGTCAGCAATGTATATGTTGATTCTGTATTTAGAAAGCTTATTTCTGATTGTCCAATGTGGAACAAGATCAAAGACCTTACTAAAATCGAATAAGACTATATCCACTGGTAAGCCATTGTCTAACATTCTATTGACAGTATCATAAAAATAAATCAAGTTGGTCATACAAGAATGCTCCTTTCTAAATCCATGTTGATTTTGATTGAACAATGGAATAGTTTTAAGCTGCTCATTCATTCAATTTTTTATAAGTGATTCTAAGATTTTACATGGAATGGTGGTGAGGCTTATTGGCCTATAGTTTGATATGGTTGATTTATTTCCTTTTTTTGAATATTGGGATGACTCTAGCTATTTTCCAATCATATATGATCTGGTTATAGTTCAAGGATGTTTTATATAAAATTTTTAATGGTAGCCATGTTTGTTCTTTCATGAGTGTTGACATGGGGGACGTGATATTATCGATACCTGGGGCACTATTATCTTTTAATTTAGTTATCTGAGATAAAATGTCTTCTTTGGTGAAGGTGTGAGTCCCTATTGTTTCATAGTTATTGGGGATTGTATCCTGGTGCATTTGATTTGAGAAAACTGAACAAAAGTAAGCATTACAGATGTTTGCTATTTTGAGTGGGTCGTTAAGCACTCGTTATTTACAGTAATAGATGAAAGCGTGTTGTTACCTTTCTTAAGTGAATTAATGTAACTATAACATTTCTTACTGTTTGATTTGTTAGCTGTTTTTGCTAAATAAACTTCAGAGTTTGTTTGCCTTATTTATTTTATTTTTACATTGTTTTGTATTTCTTTAAACTTTGTCCAGTTTTCATCAGATTTATCTTCCATAAACAGATGATATCATTTGTTTTTTCTGTTTATTAACTTTTTATATTTCTATTTATCCATTTTGGTTGTATACCATTCGTTCCATATTTCTTTATTCTTTTTACGTGTTTTTGCATTATTTTATGTATTGTCTCTTTTATGAAATCCCATGAATCATTGATAGAGTTTCCTTCTAGATTTTTGGCCCATTCAATACTAATAAGATCCTGCTTAATATCAACTTAATTTGCTGTTTTATATAAAGAGAACTCAGTACAACCTTTTTTAGGGTGTGTGTGGTACTCAGACATAAAGAATATTGAAGAATGGTCGCTATTACCCAATGGTGCCTCAACAAAACATTGACTAATATTGATTTTTTCTGATGTTAATACTAGGTCAAGTAAATTGTTTAGTCTAGTCGGGGACTTAACATACTGTACTATATTGTGTTCACTACATAGGTTTAAAAATTCTCTCCCTTGTTTCATGGATGCCATATGTAAATTCCAGTTGATGTCTGGGAAGTTAAAATCCCCTGCCAGTACAACTTTCCCTGTTTCAAGTGCCTTATGAATCTCTTCAAATAATTTTGCATGAGTTGAAGAATTAGTATCAGGTGGTCTATAATATATACCAAGAATATATGCATTTTTGTTTTCTGATATTTTGAGCCATATCATTTCAGTATCTTCACAGTTTATTTTCTCTGTAACATCTATAAACTTGATACCGGTTGAAATATAAATAGCTATACCCCCTCCTTTTTAATTTTTTTCTATTATAGCATATATAGGGGATACATGAAGGGCAGGAGTGGAATATGGAAAATATTTTCACTCCCGCAGAGTTAGCCTGGATATTTCATGAGTGCCAAAGGCACGAGTGAAATATACGGTGCTCATAGGGCAGGAGTGAAAATATTTTCCATATTTCATGATGTGCACATCATGTGTCCTATTTATACCATGGGAGTGAGATCAATTCCAGCGAGAAAAGTAAGTTTGTTCTAGTGAGGTTCCTGTTGCTTTAAATGATGTTGTTGGTGTGTGTTTTATGAATGGGTGTTTGTAGTGAGTTGTGATTGGTTGATATGTGTGTGTGTGAGTTAATTTGGTGGTTTGCTTCCTGGTTATGTGAGGGGTAAGGTTGTGTTCTGTGGAGTGCTGGTGTGTGCTGACAGGTATGCTGCATTTATTTATAAGTATTGGAGGATATGTTTGGTGCACAGTATGCTCATTGTTTATTTCACAGCAGCGTTTTGATGTTTGGTGACCTGTTCATTTTCACAGGAGTGCATAGGTATTTTGACACAGCTTTATTTCTCAGTAATTTCAAAGTGACAAGTTATGAATATAACATAAAGTGAGGAGAAATATAATGTTGTGCTTTGGGAAACTGTAGATAAATGTTCAGCTGTTCACCTGTGAGATCTCTGTTTCTCTTAGGCCCAGTCAGAATCCGAAGATATGACACGTCTCTTGCGAGGTTGGCTCTGATATTGATGTCCTGTAAAACAAAGGGAAAAATGTTTTTTTCTGCTTACGGTTTGAAATGCTGTTCCTAGATACTTTTGGGAGTGTAGACGTACCTTGAATGATGTTAAATGTTATATGAGAGGCTTTGATAGTTAGATTGTAGAAACACTCAGGTATGCCATCGAATTGGGTAGCTGGTATTTGTGGCTTCATTTCTGTTGCTTGTTTGGAAGTGCTGGGTTTATTATCTGGTTCCTTGCTCAGAATTTTGCAGATTTGTTTTTGCTTGTTGTTGTTTAATTTACTATATGTATTGATCGACTGTACCTTTTTTTGGCCTGAGATTTGCATAATATCTGTAGGGGCTATATTTGCATCACTTAATTTTTGTATGAGGTGTTTCCTCATTGAATGATTGGTTAGCTTTTAGTCAATTTGCATTCCAGCTTGTTCAATCATGTTTTTGACAATGTTTGCAATTGTGTTTATTCCTAATAGTTGATTTTTAAACCAAGAGGGTGCTTCTAGTTTAATTGGATAGTTCATTGCCAGTAGAAAAGATGCATCTGGGATATTTGTTTTAATAGGTCTTTTTTCTTTATATTTTATTTAGTTTTTAACAGGACAGCATTTTATATCATCCACTTCATACGGTCTGGGCTTAATTACTCTGGTGTCCCTTGGGTTTGATCCTGTCCGGGTTTTCATTTATCTTTCTGTAGACAATTCTAAATAGTATGTGTTTTCACAGTCTTTTTTCAGAGTAATATCTCCCCATCTGATATTACATGTTTCTGTGTTACCCCACACACCAAAATACATATTAAGTGTCATCCACATAGAATTGATCAGAGAATTTGGAGTTTGTGGTCCCAATAAATTCATGTTATAAAGTTTTTCCAGTATTGTATCTGTGATTTCATCGGCAGCATGCGGCTTATTGCCTAGTCCCATCTGTTTCAAATTCTTTTGTTTAGATAGAATTACCTGTCTTGTCCTTTCAAATATAGAGGAGGTGGACAGGGATTCTATGTATTTGTTTTCTCTGAGATGACGTTCAATGCTTTGAAATCGTGACCATATAGTAAGTGGTTCATATTCAGATCCATTCTTTTTTTGTGCTGTAATGAAATAGTGGCATAAGAGTTTCTCTAGTTCCTTTGGTTCGTATCTTTTATTGGTTTTGAGATTTCTAAGTCTTGTACTAGAAACTCTTGTAAGTGTTTTACATCAGCGTCTATTTTTTTCCTTGTGTTTTGATTTTTAGAGTTTAATATATAGTTTTCTATATATTTGGCATCTGGCAGTAGTTTCTTTGTTGTTTGAGCATCTGCTATATGCAATATAGTTGCAGTCTGTTCAGCACATTGCGGCTCCACTAATTGTTCCATGTCTGCTTCGAATTGCGTGCAGAGGTCTTCGATTTTGTTTATTTCAAGTTGTTGTTTCATTTGTTTCTTCAAGCTCAGTTTGTTAATTCATTCATTATGTTGTAGATACATATTTCTTTTATTTTAATTTATTTTTTGTTCATTTTTAGGTTGCTATTGTCTAATGCAGGCTTCAGTAATGCAGTCTAGTCAGTGATTGAAATGCAGCACCAGTGATTTTAGGTTGGTGAATTTAATAGCCATGTTGCAGCTGAATGTTATCTACCTTAATGTTGTTGAGATTACTATGGGGTTTTATGAGTAGGATTGGTGTAGGGGTGTTGTTCATTTTTATTATTTCTCAGTGTCTGACGTCAGCAGAGTAGGTATAAACAGTATTTATTTTAACTCTGCTGACATCAACAACATTTATTTCACTGCAATGAAAATAATGAGATTTATCTCACTGGAATTGATCTCACCCCCATGGCATAAATAGTCATATCCTTCAATATTGTAATCCAAATTGTCTTTGTCATCCATCCATGTTTCATTTAATAGAACAATATAAATTTTTTTGGTGTGTATCATGGCTTGGAGTTCACTAAATTTTGAATGTAGACTTCTTACTCTATTTAATAAAAATTTTGTAATGTGTTTCTGGGGATACTGGGTTTCTGGGTGGATTTAATACACATGAAGAACAGTCCCAATCCCCCTCACTGCCTAGTTTAAATGTATAGACTTCATTGCACCGGAGATAAGAGAACTCAATAAATGAGCTGTTTCAGTAGTTAAATGCAAACCATCACAACTATACAGTTTTCTTTTACCATATAGTTTGTCCCATGAGTCTATAAAGCATATTGACTGTTTTGAGCACCAACTTTTGAACCTCGCATTGATTCTAGCTATAGTTTTGTGCTTTTCTTTGACTACTTTTGATACTGGTAATAGTCCAGATATAAATGGATGGGCCCCCAACTGACTAAGATGAAAAGCAGATTCAAGCAAATCAATACAAATATCTTTCTCATAGCACTACACTAGGACTGGGCCCCCTTGCATGTTCCCAGTAACATTGGGTGCCTCTGAGGGTGCCCACAAGGGCATTGTCACAGATCACATGTCCCCAGCATCAGTGAGCCTTGCTTCCACTGGCATACATCTAACTGCCTTCCTATGCACCACTCAGTCTACTCTTAACTATGTATCTTTGCACCAGTATAAGCTGCAGGCCATTTAGAAGTTACTTGTCTGAGGGCTTGCCTGAAACTACTTATTGTCTTACCCCGATATACTTAAATTAGTGCTATATTGTATTAATATGGACTGGGGCTATCTGATGGGGCAGCCGATCAAGTTCACTGTTTTTATAGATGTCATTCACTGCCACTATTGCAGTCTGTTATATTTGTTCTGTGTGCTATGTCTTTGGGTGGTCATAGAAAGGCCCTATGCAGCCTTGTACTGCCGGCCTGGACCTAACCCACCCTAGGTTGTGCTTTGCCAGTTTGGTTGTGTATAGTTACATTTGGATTATTCATGCTGTTTTTACTGTTTTAGGTGGAGGAAGACATATGCCCTTTACAACCATATGTCCCACAGGTTATGCATGATAGGCAACTGCCCCACTGTGTCACCTACTCCAACCCTTACTGTGATTTGTATTAAATAGTTTCAGAATAGAGACCCCTACAGTTTCTCTCTCCTCACCCCATGGTACTTGCAAATTACAAATCCAGTGCTAGTTTGCCTAATAGATCATAGGTGACATTTTGTGCTGTACCTGGAATGCTAGTGGTCTCAAATCTGTGGAGAGGAAGCAGGTCCTGACACATTTGAAGAGTCTTAAATCCTCCCTGTCCTTCCTGCAGGAAACTAAACTTTCATCACCTGATCACACTAGAGTCCTCAAGGAGTGGATGGGCCAGGTACATCATGCCTCAGCACCCACCCACAAGCACGGAGTAGCAATGCTAATTCATAAATCCCTTGTCACCTCAGAAAGTGACCTGTAAGGGAGAAGGGTCTTTGCACTTATGGACACTCCCACTGGTCCCATCCTGCTATGCAGCACGTTTTATTCATTTATTGAAATGTTTCACCAGGAGGACACACTGAACAACAAGTTGATCATCTCATGGTGTGACCTGGGGGGTTGAGTTACATAGAGTTATGAAGGATGATCAGTTACAATAGTATGTGGGTAGTACAAACAATACAACATTGAAAGATTGTGCAACAGTTGGAACACAAGGTATTGTATAATAAACAGTAGAGGAACATTGGGTAAACTACAATACATGTCCACAATCTTACAAAAGATCAAATGAATGTGCAAAACCTATAGAACCATTTATAGTCCATGAGTGTACAAGGAACAGACTCGAGGTAGTATGCAAGTGCTGTTGGAGTAAAAAGGATGGAGTTAGGTTGTGCACACTGGTGACCCAGAAAGGCAGGTGGAGAAGAGAGGGGGAGGCAAGAACTGAATATGAGGAGAAGGGGTAGCCATTTCCTGATTTCCCCCTTCAGTATGTTGAGAACCCTGCCGGGGGGGTCATGTTAGGAAGGTAGAAACTGGGGACAGGTATTAAGGTTGGTTAAAGCAGGAACAGCTATGGTCTGCTGATATATGGAGTGGCGGACAATGCTGCCCTTCACAAAATCAAGCTCTCCCTCAACAAGGCATGCCAGCTACTTAATGGTTCCAGCTGTCTTTCCCACACCTGCACCCTATACTCTCTCACTAACCTGCTCAATCTTGATGTGAGGCTCATCTACCAATCATGCCTCCTGGCCCCAAAAATTGTCACAGGCCTGGCCCCCCCTTTCTTTCATCAGTCATCTACAGGTCCCCCCCCACCCTCTCAACTTGTAGCTCTGCCCATCCCTCCCTGCATGTACCCAGGGTTTGGACCTCCCTTGCACAGAGATATTTTTGCTACCATGCTCCAGCTTGGTATAATACCTTCCCTGGGTCAGTCAATACTGGGAAAAGACTTGGGCCTTTCAAAATGGCCCTCAAGAACCACCTCCTCAACTCACATCACTGTGATTGTCATGGCTGACTTCCAAGTATTCTACTTGTTTACAATACTTATATCTGTCTGTTGTATAGGAAACTATATTGTCCTCTTGCACACTGATGTGGGGCTTTTGTAACTAGTCCCCATATGCTCTTAGTATCAACTATATATAACAGGTCTGCACTATTTACTGTTTTGTTTTACCCTGTTTTTCAATGTGTGTTCCTCATTGATGTGGAACCTTTGTAAATGAGTCTCTGACTCAGTGGGTTGTAATTCTGATTGTCCTCAAAGAAACAAATAAATAAACAAAGAAGCTGGGTTTCAATTTTGTGGATGGCCTGGGTAGTTTGTTTGGAGGCAGCTGTCACCTCACTCATTTGTTGAAGTAATCTGGCAAACATGGCATCTACTGTCACTGGCTGCCACTGCTGTTTCTCAACCACTGTCATTTTGGAGCTCCCAGTGGTGGATTGAGATAAGCACAAAACATGTTGCCATTGGTTAAAAATGATCAGAATCTGGCATATAAGCAGATCTGATAGTAGCAAACACAATGGGGTATCACTCATTGTAGATTTGAAGTATTTTGTATTGCTATGAGTGGTGGATTATGATGGATTTGAACATGAAGGGCAAAAAGAAATGGAATCAGGCAGCCATCTTGGCTAGTGTCAAGCCTTTGCTCACATTAACTCCTTTTTGATAAGTTTTTAGCTAACAGAGGAGGTTCAGATGTGCGAGATTGGAACTCAAATCACCTCAGACCATTCACCAGTAATTCTGCTTTTGAGATGTCCAGATAACCTAGAAATAGACAGAACCAGAAGGTAAACAATCACTCAGGTACACGGGCTGAAAAAGAAACTTAAGGAATGCATCTTCCTTTATTTTCAAAGAGACTGTGGGTACAATAATGGACTTTAACCACAATTAGAGGAGAGCTACTTAGAGTTGTGGCTGCTATGAAGAAGAAGAAAAAGGAACCAGAGTGCTCTAACCTAAAAAGAAAAATAAAGAGTTGGAGATGAGTATATAGACCACCTTCCCCGAGTCTGACTGGCTCAACTTGAGCTTGTTGAGGAAATAATATGCAGAAAATAGAGTGGGTGTGCAGAACATGCAATATTTTGAGCCAAGTTCAACTACGTGGAGCAAGGGTAGAAAGCAAGGAAGCTACTGGTTCTGATGTTAAAACAAGAAGTGGCCCTGTACACAACTCTGGCATTTAGGAGGGCCAAGGGCTCCCCATTAATATCCATAACTGGAGGCACTGTATATGAGTTTGGTACATTTTATGAAAATATCGAGAGAGGCAAACTACTGAATAAACGTAAGACACAACATCAAAGGGAAAGAAAGGTATTGGCAAGTATTTTCAGGGATCATTTTGGATACCTTAAAGATGCATTATATAAAAGCTACCATATTTTGCAGACTTTATGAGAAGGTGATTACATTTTAGTGACAAACATTTGGTGACTGCAACAAAATGCAAATCACTAAAGGACAGAATATGTCACACAATACATAGGATACCAGACTAACAACAGACAACATTTATGGACACTGTTAAATTGAAGGGAACTATAGATGTGCTAATTGTGCAGGTTTTGATAACACAGGATAGAAGTGATTAAAAATGTGGCACAAAAAAGAACAATTACATTAAAAGAGTTCATAAACTATAAGTTTGACCAAGTCATCTACTTGACAAAATGCCCTTGCCATCTGATTTACAAAGGGAAAACCAAAAGGGAATTTAGGGAAATGATCACTAGAGTGCAAACAGGTGTGATGACATGAGCTCACCACTAGCATGCCACTTTAAAACAGCTCAGTATGGAATACCATCACTGAAGTTTTTTGGTAACAGAAAAGGTGTGATAACCAGAATGGGGGGGATGGGAAAAATATTGCTTACTAGAGATTATTGGATACACAGGTTTGGGACTCTGAACAAAAAAGTATGACCTCAGTGAAGAATTGGATTAGCAAATAATATTATATTAGAAAAATATGTTAAACAGAAAGATCAATGGAATTCTTAGAGGAATATCCTATTCTCCATGTCCCCCAAAACCCCCAACTTCCCACTTTTTCGCCTTCTCCCTTCCCTCCACCCAAAGGATAAAAAAACTGTTAAATGAAGCCTATCAATGTTTTGTTACTTTAGTTTTAATTTCAGCATTTCATTTTGATTTTAAAAACTCTATGTGATGTTAACAGTCCTTTCTCGAGTAGAGCTGAGCAGAAACTGCAAATTCTGCTTTTGCGTAACTTTTGCAAAGTTTTGGAAATGTTGTGAAATTTTCTAGATTTCCACTTTCGGCAATATTAGAATCTTCCAAATGTGTTTGGCAAATTTTCACCATGTTCTGCAGAATTTTCTGGCTGAACAATGGAATAATATACAGGAACTTTGGAATAACAGTTCTGAAGAATTCCATTCCATAGTTTAATACATAAATCCTCAGTACATGTAATTATTCCGCAGTTCAGTGATCAGTTCTGCAGAATTTCTTTCTGCAGTTTAAACATTAATACACAATTCAAACATTCATTCCATTCTTCTGTGATTCACTGAACTGCAGAATTAAATGTATTACTTGTGGATTAATATATTAAACTATGGAAAGAAATTCCACGGAACTGACCACTGAGTGATCAGTTCTGTGGATTTTCTTTCCACAGTTTAATATATTAATCCACATTTCATACATTCATTCTGCCATTCTAAGTCAGAGTTTCATGAAAGTTGCCAAAGTGTATTCTGAAATTTCACAAAAGCAAAATTCTGATTTTCTCCACAATTCTGTTGGCGGACGTTTAATTTTGGAAGTCTAATATGCTTAGTAAAAGAAATTATGGGAGTCTAACAATACGTAACACTTGACACTTGGAATAAAGAGAGCTCAAAATCAGAACTGAGTATCAATATGCACAGTTTTTATTTCTTAGACACAGCTAGGACAAAACAGCCATTCTCAGCAAACAGAGTGGTAAACCACTGACATTACACTCTATGGAGCTTTTTCAAAGGTGGGTGGCCTCTGCTGGTAAACCACTGAAATATAGTTAGAAAGAGTCGGATGATGAAAATTTAAAGAGACAGCAGACACATTCATATTACACTTCAGATTATTTTTGTGTTTGCGTCTGCAAGCACAACAAATATTTTCTTACACTAAATTGCATTTCAGAGGTTTGTCACCGCTGAGCCCATTTCAACTGAAGCTGTAAGGGGCTTGGTAGTCTAGATGAATGGCCACACACTGTGGATGTGACACTACTCACTGGTTGCTTTGTGGAAACTTTGTGTAGTTGAAAGGACTGAAGCCGCTCCTATCAGAAGAAGCTTTGATCCTTTCATTTGTATAAAGCCAGTCAGCAAGCAGATGATTGGCTTTCAGCTTTCGGCATTTGGAAAGTTGCTGCTGCTGTCTTAGGCTTCAGTCTCCCCCCCAGCTCCAGAATGGCTTGCTGTACTGTGATCTTTCTGTCTATCTGTCTGTCTGTCTGTCTGTCTATCTATCTATCTATCTATCTATCTATCTATCTATCTATCTATCTATCTAAGCAGGGTGCCCACCGCAGTACCTCCTCTTTCTGCCCCTCTCCTCCAGAATGGCTCGCTATATAATTATCTATCTATCTATCTATCTATCTATCTATCTATCTATCTATCTATCAGACCAGGGTGTCCACCACCGGTTCTGCTTCTTTCTGCCCTTCCCCTCCAGGTCACCTGCCTGCCCTTTCCAATTTTTATATATTTATTCAATAATATAGAAGTGGACCTTAGTGCCTTCCCCTTCAAACCTCTTCTCTTGACCCCCCTCCTCTCCAGGTCACTCACCCCTGTTCCCATTATGTAGATGGCAGCACCAAGGTGCCCACCCCTGGTGCCATGGAACATAAGCCCAACACTGGGATGCCAATCCCAGTGTTGGAATATCCCTTAAATAAAGAAAACCATTTCTCAATGCCTTTTAACCCTGTAAAACAGAAAACAGTCCCTCACCGATCTGTTTCCCACACATACACCGTAACCACCCCACTCTGACCTACCACTCAGAACCCACCACCCAACAACCCCCCACACACCCCTGATGCACCCTCATTGACCTGATCATGCTACAGGGCAAAGATCCACTCCCTGACTGAAGGCACGTCTTGCTGCTGGAACTGCCTACTCCCACATAAGAAAAAAGATAAGAGTGGTTCAATGTAATTCAATGGGATTTTGGACTTTGATGTGCAACTTCCTCATTATTGTGTATTTTGGTCCCAAATTTTCTGGATGGCCTTTTGGGACCCCACCTCATAATCAACGGTAATGGAATTATGCAAATCAGGCCTAAAAGGTGATTTTGTGGTCATGTCACAAAATCACCTTTTAGGCAGGATTTGGAAATTTTTGCCATGCTTGTTCATGAGGTGGGGTCATAAGAAGGCTATGTTGAAAATGTTGGGTAAGAATATGTAAAAATGGCAAAGTTATGCATGTACGTTGAAATTGTTCTATGCTCACTTGTAACTTTGGTAATTTGTAATATTCTGATCCCCCATTTTCAACATAGCCATTTTTTCACACCACCTCATGAACTTGACAGCTGTCAGTCTTCAAATCTAGGTCTTTATGCATTTTTGCACCTCTGATGTGGTGTGAAATGTCATTTTGGTGGGGATTTAAAAATGTTCACCTACCAGATTAATGAGGTGGGGTAATAAGAAGGCTATACTAAAAATGTGGTGCACAGATATGATAACCAGCCCAGGTTATGGCTGAACATTACAGTATTTCAATGTTCACTCATAGCTTCACTAATTTTCTATATTTTGATTACAAACTTTCAACATAGCCATTTTTCCACACCACCTCATATACATGATATGTGTCATTTTTATGCTGGCTCACTCTTGCATGCCAGTCAACATATTGCAGTAGTAGCAGATTTGGAGGTGTGGTCACTGTGGGCAAATGCAGAGCATGCATCAGTAGGTGCATCCCTCATTCCCCAATAAGGCAGCATGCAGGCGCCACACCCGGAATACAAAATGTGGTAAGCAAATCTAAGGAAAGGTCTACTGCAATGAGAGCCAAGCTTATCATACAGCGGTACCTCCCAACATGCCTTTCCTAGTGAAGCATGCTAGCAAACATGGCAGCAGTGACTGCTGCCACTGCCTGCCACAATGCTAACATCAGGGGTGCCCAATCCCCATGTTGGCATGCTCTGACTTAGTTCATGTGCCAATGGGGGATCCCATTCCCCATCAGCATAATGCCCCCCACTTGTTGTGTGCCAAGGGGTGCCCAATCCCCTCAGCTCTATCCCCCTCCCTTCAGTATGTGCCAGTAGGGTGCCCAATCCCCCATCCTAGCCCCCAAACACTCAGGTGGCATGCTGGGAGCCAACCCCCGCATACCAAATGCCCCTGTAAAAAAAAAAATCCCACAATGTTTTTTTTTTTACCCTGTAAAAGAAGAAAATGGTCCCTCGCGGTCTATCCTGCTCCCTCCTCCAACCCACACCCACCCTCTGCGTACCCTGCCTCCCCACCCCTTCACCCCATACTTACCTCTGGAGCAAGGCGTGATGATCTTTGGTCGACCAAGAACATGTCTGCACTCTTAAAAGCCAACGGTGAACTGAAAAAATGCCAGTAAGCTGTATAATGGCATAAATAGGTTTTTTTTAACTTTGGTGCATATCTCAGGCATTTGTGGGAATTTTGGCACAAAATTTTCAACATGGGGTTATTGGGGTAGTTGATTTCCCATAGCGACCACGACATTCTGTGCCACAGGTGTGAAAACGCAATTTGGGCAGGATGTGAAAAATGACATCTGTACTGTTCATAAGGAGATGTGAAAAAATGCCAGTTTTGAAAATCTGGCATGAAAATATTGCAAATTTGCGAAGTTACAAGGGTGCATAGAAACTGCACAATGCACACTTGTAATACATTCATTTTATGAACTTTTGTCACCACATTTTCAATATAGGCATTTTTGGACCTCTGCTCATGAACAGTGTCATCGTCATTGCCTCAAACTGTCCTGAAAACTGATTTTGCACAGTGACCATGCTATTCTGTGCCGGATGTGTGAAAATACATTTCAGCCAGGATATGTAAAATGACAGCTGTGCTGTTCTTAAGGAGGTGTGAAAAAATGCCAATGTTGAAAATCTGGAGTGCAAATGTTACAAATTCATGAAGTTACGAGAGTGCGTGGAATCTGTGCAATGCACGCTCATAAAGTACCCATTTTTTTTATTTTTCTCACCAAATTTGAAAACATAGGCTTTTTGAGAACCCACCTCATGAACAGTGGCACTGTCATTTCATTGATCAGTCTCAAAAGGTGATTCCATGTAGTGACCACGAAATCACCTTTCAGGACTGAATAATGCCATGACAGTGACTGAATTCATGAGGAAGGATCCCAATAACCCCACTTAGAAAATTTGGTGCCAAAATTCCCCAAAATGCCCGAGATATGCACCAAAGTTGAAAACCCCTATTTATGCCATTTTACAACTTACCAGCATTTCTTCAATTCGAGGTCGGCTTTGAAGAGTGCAGACATGTTCCTGGTCCACTGAAGATCATCGCGCCTTGCTCTGGAGGTTAAGTATGGGGTGGGGGGTTGTGGGGAAGCAGAGTGCACAGAGGATGGGTGCAGGCTGGGGGAGAGCCACTGGAGTCAACAAGGGACCATTTTCTGCTTTGCAGGTTTAAAAAAAAAATCGTGGGACAGTTTTTCTTTTACAAGGGCATTTTGCATGCTGGGGTGGGTTCCCAGCATGCCACCTGAGTGTTTGTTTTTGGGGGGATTCTGTAGTGATGGGGGATTGGGCACCCACGTCAGCACACAACAAATTAGGGGGACATAATGCCGAGGAGAACTGTCTACCCCTTCGGCAAATGAAGTGGGTGGGGGCATTCTGCGGTGGCATGACACCATGTTTTGTAAACTGGTCACCAGGAAAGGCATGCCACTGCATGAGAAGCATGGCTGTCATTGCAGTGGACCTTTAATTAGATTTGGTGGCCAGTTTACATTTTGAGGGTTTCGGCTCCTGCAGCTGCCTTATTAAGGAATGAGGGACACACCTACTGATGCATGCCCTGCATTCGCCCACAGTGACCGCACCTCCAAATCTGCTACTACTGCAGTATATTGTCTGTGCAAGTGCGAGCCAATGTAAAAATGTTTTCAACAAAAATGAATCTATTAATTAATGAACTTCTTGTGATGGAAAGTCAAATTGGGAGGGGTGAGTGCACTTTGAAGTGCAACGGGGGGAAAAGAAGGTTAAAATGTTTAAAAACATCCAAGAAGAGCAGTTTCTGAGCATCACAACCTTTACTGTTAAATTGAATATGAAGAAACAAAAGAAATGATTGTGATGAATTATGTGAATGCTCCTGCTGTTATGGGTAAATGTAAAGGAAACATTAATGTGAATGAAATAACTGTGTAACTTAACAGGGAATAAGAAAACAAGTGAAAAAGGTAAAACAATAGAAAGAAAATCATTTTATTTTCTATTTTCTGTTTTCTAGAAGTGATTGCTTTCTTTAAAAATCCTGACATTTATAATGAATGCTTTGTATATATATAGTTTAAGTAATTAAATTTTTATTTTGTTTTACATTTTTCATTTTTAAATGTTTCAAGCACTAATCATGTGATTTTTTTGATGTCATGAGTTTAAAAGGGGCTCAACCCCTTGTCATGACATGCCCCCTGAGGATGACATAAGGGTCAAAGTGTTGGGGCTGCCAGACTGCGTCTTCTTGTACTATGTGCTCAAAATAAAAAGCTAAAAGTTGCTGCCTATCTGAGGCTTCTCTTTATGAGTGCAATCTTTTTTGTTCTCTGTTTCTGATATTTGTGGGCTAGTTGCCCTTGATTGCACCAATGGCCTGGGGTCTTGATTGTGCACCCACACCTTGTTGGGGTGTAGGCAGGATCTAAACCTGATGGCAAAACATGACACAGAAACAGGTGCTGCAGAATAAAGGTTTATTCCCCAATACATGTAAAAAGGACAGCTTACCACAGCTGGGAGTCTGGAACCTTGGAATACTCGGTGTCATCATAGGAAAACTCAGTGAAAAACAAGATTACATAAATATTATAGTCAAAGATAAGGAGGTGCATTTCCTGGTAATGGGCTCATCTGCATAGTAGAAAAGCAAAACAAAGCATTTCCATTGGTGGGGAAGGTGGGCAGCTGGTATCCAAGGCTGTTAAGTTTGCACATACACAGTAATAAGTATTATGCTGACTAACACTACTTTTGGGTTACAATAGAAAGATTCATAGAATATGTTGATCATAGCATTATGGCAAATAGCTGTAGGTGGCATGCTAAGATCACCGATATAATACTGAGTACATTATTCATAGAAAGCATGAATAAATACTGATATCCCTTATACTGTATCATAGAAAGATACTGATCAGCATTAGGAATTGTAGGTCAGGCAGATCTACAAACTTTACCTATTTGAAACAACATTCTGAAACATCTGAGTCAGAAGAGGAAGGTTTTGTGAACACAGTCCTCCCCCTAGAGCTGGTACCCATTTTTCTGACTTCTTTCAATGAAGAGCCAAGTCAGCAACAAGGAAAATGTTGTTCATCTAAGATATAAAGGAGGGATGGCTGAAAATTCATACAGAGTCTTTGTTACAAGACAGTTACTCAAAACTCACTGAAGTTTTTAACTTCAGATATATGGTGTATGTCTTGATTCATATATCAGGTGAAGGTAATTTCAAAACCAGCTTTAAAACTGTACAGAGTCTTAAAAGGTTTTGGTCAAGATATCATCAAATGAAAATGTCCCCCGTGTGGGCCCCATTTGTGGCAATTCCCCAACCAAGTATTTAGTGAAAATTGTTACAATTGTGCTTAGAATGAAGGAGTGAATCCGGAGGACATTTATTATTGGCCTTGGCAGTGGTATGATATCCTGGGTCCACCTGAGCCAATTATTGACTCAGAAATGATTTGAATAGGAAGGTGGAGGTTCCAAATCAAACTTTTGAAGTCAGAATCAGGGGCAGTCTATCTACTCAATGGTTTCTTCCTTGAATTTGACAGAGGGGGTTGCTTTTATTCCAGACAGCAAAAAGTATGCAATGGATATGGCGACAGGTGTCATCTTCCAAGCTTTTGTGATCAGCTGCACTGCAGTTTGTGTGGAGAATGTGTACATGTCTGCATGACATGTAGGAATTGGTTCCAGTGCAATCTGTGTGAGGAACTAGAGCATGCATTTCAGAATTGCCCCTGGGCATCTCACAATTGGTCTGATGGTTTTGATTAAGATGATATAATTAAGAAAGCACAACCATCTAGAACAACAAATGTTTCAGCCCATTGATGTCAGGAGCACCCTCCACCCTCAAAGATTGTCACATGCAGCACTCCAAAATCACACTCTGTGGCCCCTGACCATGAGCTATATACAGGAGAGGGATGGATTCCTCTCTACCCAAATAACCCACACACCTGGTCCCAGTGAACAGAATACTTCTGAAATAGTGCAAGAGTTAGAAGAACCTAGTGACCAAGAAGACCCCCCCCCCAGGGAAACACCAGTCACATCTTACATAGATACATAGATGATCCCACTCTAAGACCCCTGACCTTGAGCTATATATAGGAGAGGGGTGGACTCATCTCCCTACCCAAAAGACCCAGACTCCTGATGATTAGATTACTTAAGGAATGGTGCAAGAGGTAGACAAATCTAGTGACCAAGCAGATCCCCCTCAGGGAAACAATGCACACATCTTACATAGAAACATAGACTATGTAGAAAAAGACCAAAGGTCCATCTAGTCTGCCCGGGATGTATTGTCCATAGATGATTTAATCCCTCCCAGTCCACCCCTCTCCACAAACCCTTCACTCTGTCCCAGCCACGCTTGGACCATTTGCAGTTCTGGTGCGCACCACCTCCACTGGCAGACTGTTCTGTATTTCAACCAACCTTTTGCATAAAATAAAATTTTCTCACAGCCCTCTTAAACATTCCCTCACCAATCTGCACTCATGACTTTGGGTTTTGTCTCTGTACTCCTGCTAAATAGTTTCCCACAGTTTACCTTGTTTACTCCCCTCAGTAACTTGAAGGTCTTTATCATATAACACCTCCCTTACCTGGTCTCCAGTGAGTACATGTCCAGTGCCTTGAGACAATCTTCTTAAGAGTGTCACTGTTGTCCCTGAGTCAACTTAGTTGCACTGTGTTGCACCATCTCTAGCCTAACCCTATCCTTCCTTAGGTGAGTACTCTAGAACTGAGCACAGTATTCTAGGTGTAGCCTCATCAGTTACTTATATAGTGTTAGTAGTACCTCTTTTTATGTTCTCTGTGCACATTAGCACAAGTCAAACATTTTCCCATGTACAGGATTTTGAAAGGTGTGTCATAGTGCTCCAATCCAGTAAAGTCTACAAGGGACTTGACCACTAGTCAGCAAGTCTCAGCATGACAGGGGCATAAATGTGCATGGACTTCAAGTCAAGTCAAGTCAAGATTTATTGTTAATTGGTTTGAAATCATTACAACATAACATAAGACATTTAAAAGTTGTAAATCCACAAATTTGTACAATATTCCATGCACAATACATTACAACAATCCTTAAAATAAAAGAATAAAAACTACTTTCAATTACTATAGTCAATAATACAAAAGTAGGACATAAAAAAACTTTTCATCTCAAATCCATCTCAATTTCTGTAAATTGTTATTATACTCCTTCCCCTTTCATACTTTATTTACCTTCGACAGATTAATTCAAGATAAAATCAGAGATAGAGGCCTAGATCAATAAATTATACAAATTTATAAAGAGTTCTTAACTAGCTCTTCCATAGAACTATCCTGCATTCCGGCTTATATCTCTTTTTTCCAATATACCCATAATAGACCAAATACGGACAAGTCTGAGTCATGAGAATCTGGCCATAGATCAAACATCATTGGTTAAAGAAAATCTATTCTGTCCCTTGTATCTTTTTTATCAAGACTTTTGCCCCCCTGACTGGGTTAAGCAGATCTGTACCACCAGTTAACACTTCCTTGGGTCCCAATGGAAATATCCCACAGTGCATACTGACCCTAGGACAGGTGCTTTCTACTGGCCCATACTACATCTGCTACCACCAGATTAGAGGGTTTAGCCCACAATCAAATACTGGGTAATTTCTATCTTCTCTCTCTGTTTATGGATTTAATCCTGAACAGTGTATCTCAACTCAGTTATGTCTCTACCCATTAGGCTGATAAAACTACTTACTGGAGAGACAAATAGCCCACTCAGGATAGTTTCCCTGCCTACACTTGTGGCTAAAATATTACTCACTCAATAAACTCACAAAGGGCAAAACAAAAGGCAAGTTTAAATCATAGTAATCTGGCCATACATTGAAAACCAACACTTAGAGCAAAACCTACTCTGTCCCTTACATCTTTCAGTAGGTCTTTGCCCCATTATCCAGATAGAAGCTACTTGTACTGCCAGTTAACATCATCCCTGGGTCCCAGTGGAAATACCCCGCAGTGCATAATGCCTTGTATTCCCTTTATATAAGTCACTGGGTTGAGCACTATCTACCTGCCCATATTATGTTGGCTAGTACCAGGTTAAGAGACTTAACCCACAGTCAAATATTGGCTCATTTCTTATTCACTCACCAGTCATGGGTTCAAACTTAAGCACTATAGCCAGACTCAACTATACCTCTACTGTTGGCTAATAATAATCTATTACTATCAGAGTAAGTAGCCAACTCATAGCGCATATCAAAGGCTTTTAGTATAAGGCTAATAGTTGCCACCTACTAAAAAAACGTTAGCTGCAATTTGTAAATTTCTTTCTGCAATATATAGCAACTTTTAAACAACTTGCAAAGAGCAGGTACACACTACACATTTAAACTGAATCAGTATATACTATAATACATTAGTTTAAATTGTATAAGAAACAAATAAATATTCAGCCAGTTAAACACTGCTCCAATGGGAGTCCTTTTACTATACAAACAAGCAGCTCTCCAGTGGTCAGTCTTGCAAAAAAATGCTGAAACTCACAGTTCTTAAAAGACTTCTTTCAGCAAACATTCCACCAAATAATCTTAAAATAAAAAGTTACTAGTCACTAACATAGTGTCCTTCCAGCCAAGCACAAGTAAAAGAAGTGCAGGCAAATGTTTCTGCTTCAGACAGGAAATCCACCATGTGTAGAGACCTCATTCCGAGTCTCCAAACCTCCATTTCTCTGTACCTATTAGTATGTCTTTTAATCAGGTATTTAAATGAGCTGGATCAGTCTTTTGCCACAAACACCTAGAAGGGAAATAAAAAACAAACAGTGCACTCCTCTAAGCATGATAAACTTAGTACACCTTTGCAAAAGGACCCCAAGCCCTGGGCAAGGATTGGAATACCTTTTCAAGCATTTTACAAGTCTTTCAGTATGTTATTCTCCATGGGACTCCTCATTCCACTTCGTAGCAGGCAGTCGGAATTAAAACCTTCTCCGGGAGAACTTTCTCCAGGAGTCTCCGCTATACTCCCTTCTTCTTTTTCAGAGATATTTAAAGTCCAGCCATTTCTCCTCCAAATACTGGAGAATAATTCTGACACTCACAGAGCAAATGCCAGCTCAGAGCTGGTGAGATGACAAGGCAGCACGACAAAAGGCACACACAGGCACATTGCCAATGCCAAACGCAAAGCGCCAAAATGCTCACCGAATATGCAGCCAACACAAAGGGGACCAGCAGGGTACATCAACAGTAAAATCTCAGCAAAAATTCAGAGTTTCATTCATAAAGAACCATGTAAAAGAAGCAAAATAATGAATGAAACTAAAACACATTGCAGACATTGACAGCATTGCAGCCATCTTGCTGCCCCACCCCCTCCCACTGCATGGACTTCAAAACAATGTGCCAACAGACACATTCATAAATCAGCTCTTTCGACAAGCACAACTGATCTTAACATGTGCTCTTAGCCTGCCTGCTCCTCCCCCCCAGCTTTTTACACACACACACATACAGTATATATTGTGTTTATACAGGTCCTGCTTCAGTGTCTAGGTACCTGAGGCCAGTCATAAAATAATATTATTTCCTTGCAATCAGGGGTGTGGTGAGATGTAACAGAACTCTGCTTATCTTTCATGTAGCATTCCAGGGACTGAATCTGAAACCTGAAACTGCTCACCTTGCTATTGTCTGTGTGTGTGTGTGTTTATATGTGTGTGTGTGTGTGTGTGTGTGCATGTGCGTGTGTGTGTGAGTATGTGTCTCTCTCTCTCTCTCTCACCTGGCTACACACACACACAGACACACACACACACACACAATAGTCAGGTTACACATGCTGTAGTAGGCTGCTGATAGAGTTGAAAATGAAACATTTAAGTGCATTAATGGTCACTTGGCTACTAGGGTAGTAAATAAGCAACCAGTTCACATTAATGTACGGTAGATTAAACAATGAAATAACTGTGGCTGGCATTGATTTTTAAATAATGGGTGCCTATAAAACTGGAGTTTAGTTTACCCCTTCAAAGTGCAACAACTTGCAAATTTGAACACTTACCATTTAAACAATTTCTTGAGGAGGGCTCCCATATTCTCTTTTTAAAAAAAAAAAAACAGATACCCTGGTAAAATCATGGAAATGGTCTTGGTCTCAGTCAGGCCCAGCTGCAATGGTTCAATGTGATGACGGCTATTGCAGAATAGCGATTACCTTTTCGGCAAGTCTACATTGCTGAAAATGAATTTCAGTGATGCACACTCAAAGGTTTCTCACAGACCCCTCACTCCCCCCCACTAAAGGATTCTCGACTCAAGGGGGGTGCATGTTGTGGGGGGTAAAATACTTTAAAAAAAAGCTGCCTCCCAGCAACAAAAAAGAAATGCGCCACATCGGACCCAAACCCTGCACCTCCCAACCAACCACCTTCCCCACCACACCAGTGGGACCAGCTCAGCAGCTGCCCACCACACCCCCTTCCACATACCTTCCCTCCCCCCACACTTGTGCACATGTGTATACATGCTTACACTTCCCATTGCCCAACCTTGCCCACCCAGGTATCTGGCCACTACCCTGACAGGTAGCCCTACACACAGGTGCTGTATTTGAGTCACCATTTTTATAGGTACTCAATTGCAGTCACCATGTTCTCTGGATACTGCCTGCAGTCTCTAGGTATCTGAGGCCATCCATAGAATTACATTTTTTCCTTTGAGTCAAGGGTCGGGGGAGACCTAACAGAAATTTGCTTTATCTTCCATGTAAGCCTTAAAATGTACCACAGAGCATCTAAAACCCCAGAGCTTTTTGGAGCTGCTCATAACACTGACAATGGGGATGCCCAATCCCCCAGTGTCTCCACCAGAAATAAAGAAAACCCTCACTTGTAGTTTATTATTTTAAAAATAAACACGTAGAAAGAAAAATGTCCATCAATGTCTGTTGCTGTCATACTGTAATTGCCCTCCTCCCAAGCCCAGCCTATATTAGTCTCCTGGCACGGGGGTCTGCACCTTAGATCCAGTACAACAGCAATACCAGTGGTGAACATCTGACATTGAGAAATGCTTGTTAATTCTGTGAGCAAACTGGAAGGAATGAAGAGTGCAATATAGGACACTGAACATTATTTACAGTGTGCCTATGTAAATATTTTAACAAAGATACATGCCCATGAGATATCAGTCGATAAAGATAAAAACAATATGCTATGTGAGTTTAAGGAGTAGTCAGAGGGAGTCACTCCCTTGACACACTGTACATTTCAAATAAATGCAATGAAGGTACCATAGAGCTGCAACAATTACTGGTAGACTGCAGAAAATACAAGCAGCAAATTTAGTAAACACAGTACAGTGGCATAATTAGGTTTATCATTTCCTCAGAAAGGGGACTACAACTACATCTTTTTTATTTATTTATTGTGCTCCCTCAGATTAACATCTTTGAGAACAGGCTCATTACAAAGGTTCCACATCAGGATAAACAAAACAGTGAAAACAGATAGCATTGCTGGTAAGCAGCAACATTTTAGGACTAGACATACAATGCTGTAACTTATAGAACTATAGTACAGGAAAAACTAATATCAATTCAGGCAGTGTACAATATATGCCAAAATTCAAAATTCAAAGAATAGACAGAGAGAGAAAGAGGAGCAATGGGGGTTAATTGTTTGATAAGACAGAGCTGCCATACACAAAATATATAGGTATAAATGCAAGGGGAGAGATACATCAGCCCATGAAACCTAGTCAGTAGGAGGTCTGAGGAGAGAGACTTTTCTATGTAAAGTGGAACTAGGTCAAAATGACTGCCAAGTGCCATGGTTTGGAGGGACAGGAAGCGCATCCTCAGGATCACGGGAACAGCTGCATGGGAGTCTGAGCTGGATGTCATTGTCCACCTAGGGACAAATGACTTGGCTCATCATGAGATTAGAGCAGTGCAGAAGGACTTTGTAGAATTGGGGAGGGGCCTAAGACAATTAGCACACACAGTATCCTTCTCAGAATGGTGCTGCCTGTCAATGGCATGAGTGAGGCGACGGTACTTTGCACCATGCAGTTTAATGAATGGTTGAAAACATGGTGTGGAGCACAGGGGTTTGGCTTCATTGGGGACTGGGGTTCCACCTGGAAGGACATCAGCCTATACTGGCAGGATGGTCTGCATCTGTCCAGGAAGGGAACAAGTCTTTTGAGCAATCGGTTTAAATGCTTCATTGGCAAGCTTTTAAACTAGTCAAGGGGGGAGGCACTGATAAGCAGCAGGAAAATCCCAGCCTCTCCCTACAAAACAGGGTACTAAATGAGAAAAAGACCAAGTTAGAAAGGTCAGTGGGGGATGCTGCAACAGAAGGTAAAGCCATCAAAAACTGGAGATCAATGAGTACCAATGCCCGTAGTCTGAGTAACAAGCTTCCTGAATTAGTGGCCTTGATGGAGGATGAACATCTGGATATCATGGCAGTCACAGAAACATGGTACACACAAAACCATGACTGGGATGTAAACATACCAGGATACACTATCTACAGGAGGGACAGGGAGGGTAAAAGAGGAGGAGGAATAGCTCTTTACATAAGGGAAGGAATCAAAGCAACAGAACAAAAGGGTAAACAGGGAGGAGAAGAAGCACTGTGAGTAAATTTGGAGACCGGCAATGGCACCACAATCCGCACAGGGGTTGTATACAGACCCCCTTCTCAGGGGGAGGAAATGGACAAGGAAATGATAGAAAGTATACTTAGAATGGCAGAAAAGGGAGATATTGCTGATGGGTGATCTGAATATGCCAGATGTTAACTGGTGCAGTTGCAGCAGCCACTTCTAAGGTAGGATTATTCTAAGATGCCCTACAGGGCATGCCTCAGACAACTAGTATTGGAGCCCGCGAGGAGGAGCAATCTTAGACCTGGTTGTCTCAAATGGAGATGAAGAGGATCACAGATGTAGAATGGGTAGCCATCTGGGAACTAGCAACCATCGAACAGTATGGTTCACAATAAACACAGCAATAGAGTCAAACCATACAAAGACAAAGGTATTGGATTTTAGGAGGCTGACTTTGTCAAAATGGGTGAGTGCCTAAGGAATGCACTAGCAAATGGGCAGGAAGGAGGTGGAAGAACAATGGGAATAATAAAACTGCCATCACAGAGGTAACAAGCCTTTGTGTGAAGCAAATAAACAAAATGAAATGAGGTAAGAAACCACTATGGTTCTCAAAGGAAGTGGCAGTGAAGGTTCAAGAGAAAAAGAAAGCATTCAGGAAGTACAAGGAATCACAGAAGGAACAAGAAAGAGAACTGTATCAGTTAAAGCAAAAGGAAGCTGGGAAGGCAGTCAGAACAGCAAAGGCCCAAACCGAGGAAAAGATAACCAACTCAGTTAAGAAGGGGGATAAAACCTTTTATAGGTACATCAGGGAGCGAAGAAAGACCAAAGGAGGGATAGTGAGGCTTAATAAAGGGGAGGGAGGGTGGGCAGAGGGTGACTGTGAAAAGGCAGAGATACTAAACAAATATTTTTGCTCAGTATTTACAAAGGAAGAGGGGGAGGTACCTAAAACAAACAGTAGAAACACTCTGGATACAGAAGTTGATACCAGCCCATTTACAGAAGAAAGGGTTCTGAAAGAACTCTTAAAACTGAAGGTGGATGAAGCAATGGGGCCTGATGGGATTCATCCCAGAATTCTAAAAGAACTAAGGGTAGAACTAGTGACACCAATGACTACCCTCTTTAACAAATCATGGGAGGATGGGGTGGTACCCAAGGACTGGAGGAGGGCAGATGTGATTCCCTTCACAAAAGTGGGAGCAAGGCAGAAGCAGGAAACTACAGACCTGTTAGTTTAACCTCAGTGGTAGGGAAAATTATGGAATCACTTCTGAAGGAAAATTGTTGGTATCTAGAGGCCAGAGGGTACAGGACCCAAGGCAGCATGGATTCACAGTGGAAGGTCATGCCAGACAAATCTGATAGATTTCTTTGACTGGGTGACCAAAGTAGTTGATCAGGGAGGGCTGTGGACATGGCCTACCTAGACTTTAGCAAGGCATTTGACACAGTCCCACACAGAAGATTAATATACAAGTTAGCCAGCCTGGGAGTGGGTTCCACGATGACAGCCTGGGTAAAGAATTGGCTGGAGAATAGGACACAGATAGTAATAGTAAATGGAGTCCACTCTGAAAAAGGGGGTTAGTAGTGGAATTTTTGAGGGTTCAGTATTAGGACTGTTCTCTTCAATGTCTTTATAAAGCGACATTGCAGAGGTACTGCAAGAAAAGTATGTCTCTTTGCAGATGACACAAAGATCTGCAACAGAGTTGATGCACAAGGTGGAGTGGAAAGGATGAGAAGGGACTTGCAAGCGTTAGAGGAATGGTCAAATGTATGGCAGCTTAGATTCAATGCTAAGAAGTGCAAGGTAATGCACCTGGGAAACAAAAACCCAGGGGAAGAGTACACAATGGGGGGTGAGATACTAACAACAACAAAAATGGAAAGGGACCTGGGGATAGTCATATCAAATGACCTAAAGGTGGGCAAGCAATGTGAGAGGGCAGCAAGGAGGGCTGGGGGGATACTGGGATGCATAGGGAGAGGCATCACCAGTAGAAAACAGGAAGTTATTATCCCTCTGTACAGACAGCTAGTGAGACCCCATCTGGAGTACTCATGCAGTTCTGGAACCCAATCTCCAAAGACATAGACAGGATGGAAGCTGTCCAGAGGAGGGCAACTAAAATGGTGCAGGGTCTGTACCAGAAGACATATGAAGAGAGACTTAAGGAGCTTAATATGTATAGCCTCAAGGAAAGAAGGGAGAGGGGGGACATGATAGAAACTTTCAAGTACCTCAAGGGAATCAACAAAGTCCAAGAGGGTAGCATCTTTCAAAAAAAGAGGTGTGCAAGAACAAGGGGGCACAATTTGAAGATAGAAGGGGCGGCTCAGAGGTAATTTAAGGAAGTATTTTTTCACAGAGAAGGTTGTGGATGTATGGAACAGCCTTCCAGAGGAGGTTGTGGAGTCAAAAACAGTGGTGGAATTCAAGCATGCATGGGACAGTCATAAGGCAATTCTAGGGGGTGGGGGTAGGAAGAAGTAGGCTGCTGGTTAACTAGGATCTGCAGCTTATCCATCAGGTAGGGAAATGGGCAGACTGGGTGGGCCAAGCGGTCCTTATCTGCCATCAAATTCTATGTTTCTATGTTTCTAAGTCGGGGAGGAACTAGGAAGGAGTAGTAGAGGGTGGACTAAGGAGGAGAGAAAGGGGTGGGGGAAGATATAGAGATATAGGTGTGGAATAACAAGGGGTGGTATACTAAGGGAGATATGGAAGAGGTAAGGATTACCAGGAGGAGGTTCTGGCACATACAATTTTCCATACAGCAAGCAAAGGCACCAAAAGTCAAAAATTATGGGCCATCAGTTGGATGCCCGAGGAGGAGAATACGTAAGAGAAACCCATTGTTGAAGCCATGCAGGGTTTGTGAGAACAGACACTGCGGGCATTTGCAACAAGATATTTCCTAAGCTTTTGTTTAAAGGGGCCTAATGTAGTTGCAGACGAGATGTCCGGAGGTAAAGAGTTAAGCCAGTAAGGAGCATGGTGGGCAAAAGCCCTCTGATCTAGAGAGGTACAACAATGAGGAATTTTGAAAACCATGCTGTCTGTGCTACTGGTGCAGTGACTATTTTCATAGGGGGTGAGAAGCTTCTGTACCCCTGAAGGCACCAGGCCTAGCCTTATTTTTTTAGGCATAAGACAGGTTTTGAACCTAAGCCTGCTATCGAACTGGAGCCAGTCTGCCTCTTCATACAAATCGCACATATGTGTTAACCTTGGAGAACCGGTAGCCAAACAGCAGGCTTTGTTTAATGCTACTATTATACGGCGGAAAACCATGCTCATTACGGAACCATAGATTACTAGTCCGTAGTCTATAAGTGAGACCACTGAACTAAGAATAGCCAGATTAAGATCCTCAGTGGATAGACTATGCTTATGTCTATAAAGCAGTCCAATGTACCTATTGACTACCTTAGCAGTATTATCTATGTGGTATGAATATGACATGGTGCTATCAGCCACTGCCCCTAAGAATTTAAAGTGATGGACTATTTCAAAAGAGGTACTAACCTCATTAGTGATGTTGAATGGGTATGTACGATGAGCATGGGATCATAATGTCACAAGGCATTATGCTGCAGCGCTATACTGCCCTGCCGATACAGTACAATATATTGCCAGTGGCATGTCTTTTTTTTGTGGGGGGCTCCACCCCCCGCACCCCCTATTATGTGGGGCTTCATTCCCTGTACACCACCAAACTGAAATATCTAACTCTGGGAGAGGGAGGGGTTAATAGTAAAAATCACATAAAGTGTGAAAAATGTAAAAATCCATGCGTCTAGGACCGGGAATCAAAACCTGGTCCCAAATGCACTGCTTGCCTCTCTTGTTGCCAGTGGCTCATCCGGTTGAGCCATGGCAGCTGCTCAGCCAACCCCTGTCCCAGCAGAGGTCTTATCTTCTGCCTGGGAGAGTGTGAGGTACTCAGTTGCAGTCACCATGTTCTCTGGATACCGCCTGCAGTCTCTAGGTATACCATACATACTGCCTTTATGGTTTTGCACCCTCTTGCTCTTCCCTACCGCACTGTTACTGTTGCAGGGCTTGTTGTACACTATAGTGCGTACAACAAAGGGACCCGGTAGGTGTACGATGCCTGTTCTGGGTGCTACAGAACAACATTGTTTTTGTTTACTTGTAGTTCATGATGAGTTTTGCTCCTTGAACCATCATTCTGCCTCCACAAAACTTGCCTGTAGCTTCCACTCCATTTGATTAGAGTCAGGGTTACTCATGAACAGGACTGCATCATCTGCGTAAAGCAGAAGCTGGCACTGACAGAAGTATGGGAGCCTGGTTAAGGAATATGCCAAAAGTTAATGGACTCAGTATTGAGCCTTGGGGGACATCAGAGTGCACAGGTCTGCTTTCAGATAGGATGTTGTCAATTTTCACTTGCTGTGAAAGGTTAGAAAGATAACTTTTGAACTATGCAACAGTATCACATGAAAGGCCAATGGATGCAAGTTGTTCAACCAAAAGGACATGATTAACCATATCGAACACTTTCATTAAGTTGATGAAAGCTGTGTCAACAAGGGCACCCTGGTCCAGAGAGTTGTAAATGTAACCAGTAAACTCAAGTAATGCAGTAATGGTGCTATGACTTTTGCAAAACTGTGTTGCTGCAGGCATTAAGTTTGATACTGTTCTAAGTACTCAACCAGTTGATTAGCAACTATTATTTCAAATGCTTTTGATAATGACAGGAGGATTGAGATTGGCCTATAATTACTATGTAAGGTGTGGTCCCCACTCTTAAAGATCAGTGTGACTAAGGTGGATTTCCATTTTGGCCGGAATTGTGAAAGTCTCAGAGAGGTATTGATGATGTGAGTTAGTGGAGCAAGTATATCATCCAAGGTTAACGCCACAAATTTAAGGTCCAGGGAATTGACACTAAATCTGAACTTCCCAAGAACCTTTAGAAAGTATTTCCTAGCTTCAAGCACTGTGATGGCTCTGAAAGGGAATGGTGGGTGAACAGGTGGCTGGTCTTCTGACCTGGCACTATGCATTTGGTTAGAGAGAGTGGAGGAAGAAATTGGGGGTAGAACACCACTCAGGTCTGAAAAAGCTTTGCTGAAAGTATTTGCTATGGTACAGGGATCCAGAGTCGGTTCACCATCGATGTTAGGCATTGTGGGGGCTGCCTTGTTTTCTTTCCCAGTGACTTCTTTCAGGTTAAACCAATTTTTGTCCATCTCTCCATGAATGTGTAAGGGCATCCTTATAGTACTGTTTTTTTGCAGCATGTATGGCCCTAGTGCAATAATTATGGGCTTTTTTATAACTCTGGATGCCAGCCTGTTTACTCGTGGCTTGGGCTTGATGCCACAGGAGGTCCCTAGACTTTATACACTCAAGGAGTTTGAGAGAGAGAACCACTGATTGCTGAGGCCTTTAATCTTTCACTTTTTAAGTGGGGCATGTCTGTCACATATTGCATTGAATTGGTGAATAAATTGATCAAGAGCGGAGTCAACCACACAGGAGGAGGAGTAGACCAAAGACCAGTCTTGGTGGTGGAGTTCTGCTTTTTGCAATTCAAGATGGCCACGTCTAAGGACCCTATTAGTAACTGTTTTAGCTGGGGGTTTGGAGTAATGATTAGACCATTGGAAAAGGACAGGTGAGTGATCACTACAGACAACAGGGAATACCGCTGTATTTGAGATATGGTCAGGGCAGTTAGATACTATCAAGTCCAGTAAGGTAGATGTTCTGGTCTTGTAATCGATAGTAGCAGGTGAGTCAACTAGCTGTGAGAGGTGAACTGCTGAGACTGCATCCTTGTACGGGCTTGCAGTAGGGGAGAGCCAATTGACATTAAAGTTCCTAAGCATTATGGTTTCCTAGGTAAGATTTAGGTTACCTAGGCACTCCATAAGTGAATCCAAACCAGGGTCTTCTGTCTGGGCGGAGGGTAAACTGTTTGAACAGTAAGGGTTTTGTTATGCGCCCCAAGGAGCACTTTTAATGCAAGAGCTTGCATATGGGTCTCTGTACTGGGCAGTGGTAGGAATAGGCCTTGAAGGCTCTCCCTAAGGTAAATTGAACAGGGGCCCCCATGCTTGGTTAGATGATCATGTCTGTACACGATGTAATCAGGAATTGAAATTGCGGCATCAGCTACATTTGGGGAGAGCCAAGTCTCAACTATTGATAGGATATCCAGGTTGTGCTGCAGAACTCATGCATTCAGGTTGTCCATTTTGGGGAGAAGGCTACATATGTTAATTGAGGCAAAGGTTAGTTGTCCTGTCTTTCTCTGGTGGATAGAGGTAAATTGAGGTGGAACTGAGTTGGGGTGGATATTGCCTCAAAGCAGTAATAATAAAAATGCTATACACCATAAGTATTCTTTTAGTTGCTTGTTGTAGTTTGTAGTTAGCCTTCTCTGGTTGTGGCAAATGGGATTTTTTTCCTGGATGCTGAAAATTCCAGGAAGGACAGCAAGAGGGGGCAGCCAACCAGGCTGCTGAAGTGAAAGTTATGAAGGTGAGCAGTGGCGCACCTCTCAGAAATTGGGCACCTACAGAAGACATGATGAAAGGAAATTATACGTTTAGCAGGTGCAGAACGTACTGGTTTAGCACTATTAAAAAGAGAGGGCCACCAATAATCAGAGTAGCCCATAAGAAGAGAGGGCCATAAGCAGAGAGACTTACCAAAGTTGATCATCAATTAATTATTTATAGTGCTACTAGGACCCTAATACTGTGGAACTTAGCACTTAGTTGATGCACGTATAAAATGTATCCTATTTTATTTATTTATGTATTTTTTAATTATTTTTTTGTGTGTTTGGCCATCTGCAGCTCAATTAATTAAGGGCAGCTATGATTTCTGCTTAGAACAGTGGATTATATGGCAGGAAACAGCAGAAAACCTCTTTAAGTGTGGAGGCAGCCAGTGATATGGGCCAGTAAGGAGATAGGAGGCAGAGGTAACTCAAGAGGGAAAATGATTTAATAGAGGTCAGGGCAGGGTGGGCAGGCAGGTGGGAAAACATTCAAGTGAACAGCAGTACAGAAATCAAATCTAAAAGCCTAGGAGCACAAAGGACAGTTGGCCTGGGCAAATGGCAGCCAATGGAAGCCATGTGGAAGCGTCCCTGTCCCAATCAAAATTTGTGGCTTACAAGTCACTGGCTTTTTCTGCTCAGGAGTGTACCTGATCGTTGGGGAGCAAGCAGCTTGTAGCAGAATCTGACATTTATGCCTGGACTTACTAATACCCCCAAAGCATATATCCAGTAAGTTTTCTTTCTCAGTAGAAACAGAACTATATCAGAAGATGGCCACCAGGCTGGGCTGACATCTAGCTGTGCTCTAGTTAGAGCATAACCAATATTTTATTCCTGCTATTGTTAAATAGGATATGGAGAAACCAAAAGAAAATTGAAGAATCCTTATTAGATTAGCATTCTGGACTTGCTATTATGTCCAGAAATGCTGAAAGTTTTAATTGTTTTAGTTTAAAATATGTAAGTAGCTGATGAATTAGGTCAACTAAGTGTAGTCAGGGTTAGGCAAGTGAGTTATGTTTGGAGGTAGTATTTGTCATTTTCTAGGTTAATTCAGAGACGATACTGCAGAGGAGTAAAATTGCTTTACACAAATCAGTGTCACAAGTAGAACATTTTGCTGTGTACAGGGTTTTGAGAGGCCTGTCATGGTGCTCCAATCCAGGAGAGTCTACAAGGGGCTTGACCAATAATCAGCAAGTCTCACCATGACACTGTTCAGGCATAAATGTGTGTGGACTTCAAAACAATGTGCAGACAGGCATATTCATAAATCAGCTCCTTCAGCAAGCACAGCTGATTTACCATGTGCTCTTAGCCTGCATGCTCTCTCCCCCCCCCACACACACAGTCTGGTTATACAGGTTCAGCTGAAGTCTCTAGGTACCTGAGACCAGCCATAGAATTATATTTTATTCATTGTAATCGGGGGTGTGGAGAGACATAACAGAACTTTGCTTATCTTTTATGTAATGTTCCAGGGACTGAAACTGAAACTGAAACTGAAACCTGAAACTGCTCACTTTGCTTGTGTGTGTGTCTCTCTCTCTCTCACCTGGCTACACACAAACACAGACACAGACAACAGACACACACACACACACACACACACGAGTCAGATTACACATGCTGTAGTAGGCTGCTGATAGAGTGGAAAATGGAGCATTTAAGTGCATTAATGGTCACTTGACTACTAGGGTAGCACATAAGTGATCAGTTCACATCAATATAGGGTAGATCAAATAATGACTGTGGCTGGCATTGATTATTAAATAATGGTTGCCAATTAAACTGAAGTTTAGTTTACTCCTTCAAAATGCAACAACCTCTACATTTGAACACTTACCATGTAAACAGTTTGTTAGGGAGGGTCCCCATATTCTCTGTTTAAAGGAAGAAAAAAAAAACAGATCCCCTGTTAAAAATCATGGAAATGGTCCTGCTCTCAGCCAGGCCCAGCTGCAGTCTCTAGGTTCCTTGGAGTCAGGGGTGGGGAGGCCTAATAGAAATTTTCTTTATCTTCCAAGTATGCCTAAAAAATGAACTACAGGGCATCTAAAACCCCACAGCTTTTGGGGGCTGCTCATAACACTGACAATGGCAGTGCCCAATCCCACAGTGTCTCAACCAGAAATAAAGAAAACTCTCACTTGTAGTTTAATTTTTTTTAAATAAACATTGAAAAAAGAAAATATACATCAATGTCTGTTGCTGCCATGCCAAGCCCAGCCCATATTAATCTTCCGACATGGGGATCTGCACCTTAGATCCAGTACAGCAGCAATACCATCAGCGAACACCCAACATTGACAAATGCTTGTTTTCTTCTGTCAATACCCCTTTCAATACATGCCAGCATTGTATTAGCCTTACTATACCTTGTGACACTGGCTTGGTTGTTTGAGGGAATCACTAACAATGACTTCCAGGTCCCTTTCCTCTGCCATAGTGATTAATTTAACCCCTTCCTTGGGAATGGTGGAAAACTGCCTGCATATGATCCTAATAAAAGACAAAGTCAAAATATGATTCAGAGTATAAGTAAAATTGATAAAAAAAAATTACCTATGACATAAAATAAATCAATAAATATTTTAGATATTAATACAAAAATGTATACAGATGTAACCACCCCCACCTCCGCTACTTTACACAGTTAGCTACCCCTTGTACCCTTGACTGGGCACAAACTACTTTGGAAATGCTACCATCCCTAGCTTTTGGGAATGTATACCAGGCTCATTACCTCTAGAGGTCAGAAAAAGGGGTGGGGGTGTACAAAAGCAGTACCTATTGACCAATAACCCAGGTCCTGAGGAAATAACTTTTTGTAAGGGTTATGCTAGAATTATACTTCTGGAGGGGTACCCAGTAACTCCACACAGGAAGCAAAATCGTAAATGTCTAAATGAGAGTTGGGGTTCTAGAGTGTGACTTTATTTCAAAAGATGTTTTCTAAAGCAAGGGTGGACCCCCCAAGGTTTACACATTGTGGCACAAGGAATTACAGAAACAGCAGAATGAGTGTATCTGACAGAAACTCTCCGTATTCCCATATCTCATAAGACATTGAATTCTCTTCAGTGGCACTGGCCACAACACAAACCTTTCTTCTAGTGGCACTGGCCACAACTGAGCACACATTTCCCATATGGCATAGGTCTTTAAAATTTCTTCAAGTGGCAACTGGCCACAACAGAGCACACAGGGGCTCATAATTAGCACAATCCACTCCAGAGGATAAACTTCTCTTCAGACATTGGCCACCATGTCCACAAATACCAGGCACCCTTACAGAACCTGTAGTGCTGAACTGGTTACTCCAGGTGGAGGGCTGTCCACCCTTCACTTCCAAATTCATACCTGGCCAACTTTCAGAGTTACACCTTAAAACTTCTTGAACACACTTGGGTAAATGCATCTTTGAATGAACTTTCACATCCAGCATTTAAGAAAACACTACTCTGAGAGTGTATGAAATTAAATTAAAGTCCTGAAAATGTGAACAGTCTGCTTCTGAACCCCACAATTGCCAGCCAACTTTACACTGAGAAAAGTCTCATCTTCAGAACAGAACTGGTGTACTCTTCCCTTTTAACCAGAGAAACACCAAAGTACAGTACAGGTGTTTTCTTCAGGAAGCACAAAGTCAGATTTACTCACCACTATAACAGTACAGGCAGCTTCAAATTGTCCTGATTCAAATAGGGGATTGCCCTAGGATCTGTTCTCTAGCAGTCCTTTTCATCCCACTGGGAATGAAAATCAGGAGATCCTGCTGTAGACAAAGGTTTCCACCACTTCTCCTGGCAGGCTGGTGACTTTCAGGACTAGGGTGAGAAAATAGGCTCTCCTCTCAGAGCCCACACTGCAGCTCTCACTCCTCTGACTCACTCACTGACCAGAACTACAACTGCTGCTGACAGACTAACCCAAGATTCTAAAACTCCCCACTCACAGCCAGCTGTGGCTTATGCTGCGGCAAGAGTTCTGAATGACCTCATCTCTCTTATCTCAGCTGAGACCAAAGAAACAAAAGAGTGAGTAGGTGAAAACCCAATTTAACTAGTTATTCACCAGCTGCCATAACTACCTAGCACTGACACTGATGGGATTCTAGTAACCTCAGGGGACTGGGTGGTTACACACACCTCAAGGAACACTTGATAAAATAAAATTACATCATTTTTACATTTTGGCTAAGCTACCCAAGTTGACATAACTGGAACAATAAAACCTATACAAACCTATTACCTTCTAAGAGATTACACAAGATAGTCAAGCATCCTTATGTAAAACCCCAGGACATTACATTTTTCCTAGTGACTTTTATAAAACAAAACAGGCCAGACCAATAATATCCAAATATATAGTCAAAGTACACAAAGAAGCCTTAAACTAAAACAATCTTAAGGGCATCCTAAATACAAAACTTACATATTAAATAAAGATCTTCTGGAATTCTGAAACTACTGTCCAATTTCACAGACTATAAAACTTTAACAAAAATTTTGACTAATAGTCTTCTCAGAAAAATTTCTATACTTGTCAGTAAAGAACAACTGTGTTTCATGAGAGGACGTCACTCTGCAGATAACCTTGGGCATTTGTTTTATGTACCATGGGACGCCAATAAGCAGTAAATGCTATCCATTGTTCTCTCTTTAGATGTTGGGAAGGCTTCTGATTTCCTTGAATGGGAATATTTTCAAAATGTTTTCAATTCTTGTAACTTTGAACCTGTATTTAAGCAGTGGTTATCCATCATATACAAGATACCTAAAGCAGCAATAATTACAAATGGTCATGATTTCAGAACCTTTCAATATGTATTGTGGCACTAGGCAAGGTTGTCCTAATTCCCACTTCCTTTTTATTTTGGTGCTAAAACTGATAAGGAATATGAACAACTCAGCTCATATTCACGATTTTAATATGGGGAAGATAAGCAAAAAATTATTGATTTTCCTGACAATTTGTTGGTTTCCTATATCATTTAAAGATTTTAGCTCTCATCTTAAGATACCAAAATATCAGTTCTGGTTCTATCTCCAACTAAGAAACAACATAAAAAGGAGACAGGGAGGGGTCAGTGCTTGTCAGGAAACACACTAGGCTGACTGTGAAACCTACAGGGAAGGGAGGGCCTAAATCTTGTCTGAAAGGACTTATTGGCAGATTGCGAGTCAATCAGAAAGGGGGATCAGGAAAAGGAAGGAAAAATGAGGAGAGCAAGAGAGGAACAAGCTTGGACCTGGGGGGAGGGATCATAGCAGATGAGGCTGGTGAGGGACTGGGCAAGAGCAGCAGGTGCCACCTTGGAGTGGGGGCAGATGACAAATATAAGTAGCAGTCACTGAAAGGCAACAAGGGGTACAGGGGGAGAATAGTTGGCTGTAATGGTTGTGGGGCTGCTGTTTTCATGAGCACTCTATGGAAGGTAAGGAAATGCCCTGTCTGTCAAAAACTAAGAAGGATAGAAGCTGAACTAGTGAGGTTGAAGGGGGAACTTGAGAGGAGGGATAGGGAGTGGAGTAGATGGGGGAAGGAGGGGGGACAAGGAGAAGGACCAAAATGGTAGAGGGGGAAACAAGATGGGGGAAGGGGACCTGGAGGCCTGGAGGACCCGGAGCAAGGACAGAGGGGCCCGGAGCAGGACGAGGACTAAGAGGCTATGGACAGGAGGAAGCAGAGGAAATTTAACTCAGCAAGAGATATACAGTAGAGTCAAACTGGTACTGGCCTCTGAGTGGGTTGAGAGACAAGGAAGGAGTGAGGGGAAGGGGAGCAGTGAGCACTGGAAGGCCAAGTGAAGGAAGGAAAATTGAGAGAGGTGCATGAGAAGGGGACATAGGAACAGCAAAGAGGTGGGCAAATGTTGGTAGCATGCAAACAGGTGGTAGGGTCACGGGGATAGAAGAGAATATGCAGCACAAGAGAGGAGCAGAGAGGAGAGTATGGAAAAGCATAGGGCAAGGGGGAGGGCAAGAGATGGGACCCAGAGCCTGAACTCAGACTGGGGGGAAGCATTCCAATGGTGGCAGGAAGGGAAGCTGATAGCAAGGAAAGAAGGGAGGAGCAAAAGGGGGGCAGGTGGTGGCCAAAGTAGAGGGGACAGAGTGAGTGGGAAGGTGCCTACACTGGAAGCAAGGTTCAAGAATGGACAGGTCAATGGAGATGGGGCAAGCCTGAGGGCAGAAAGGCCTGGGGCAGTGGTTGTATATGGAGATTTAATCATTAAGGCTATTCAGTGGTAAAGAAGGGAAGTAGTTTTTAAGGGGCGATCAGTTTTTTTGTGATCTAGGAATGGAGGCTAGAAGGGCACTCCCTAGGATAAAAGACTGCATCAATCTAGTGGGAGGGAAGCCGCACCTAATATTGCATCTGGGCGCAAATTACTTGGCGGGGGATGAGATGGAGCTGGTTCAGAGAAGGTTCAGGGAGTTGGCAAAGGGCTGTAAGGGATTCGTCAGCTCCCTGGTCTTCTTGGAAGTCCTGCCAGTGCATTGCATTAGCATGGCCAGGTAACTCAGAGTAAATGGTTTTAACCTCTTGCTAAGGCAGCAGTGTGGGGAGGAGGGATTCACATGTCTGGGAGACTGAGGGGATACGTAGGTGGATGAACACCTGTATGCAAAAGACAGGCTACGCGTAAGTGACGCGGGGGCTAGACAACTAAAAGCAAAACTTCAGGGATACATTGATGAAAGACTGGGTAGACTGGGATTTAAACTAGATGGGAGGAGTGCGGCACATGGGGGGAGGATCCTCGACCTAATGGGGACAACTCAGCCTGCACTCTTCCAACGCGAGAGACAAGGGACAGCTTAAGGAGGGGGTATTATAAAGGCGGGGGGGTGGAAGGGAATTTTAGCCAATGCTAGAAGCCTAGGCCTAGGGAATAAAATGGCAGACCTGGAGGCAGAGGTGGGGCTGGATGACCCGAACCTAATTGCAGTAACAGAAATATGGTGGACAGAGGGCCATAGCTGGGAGGTGGAACTACAAGAGTACAATCTATTTAGAAGGAATAGATGGGGTAAAAAAGGGGTGGAGGTGGCGTAGCACTGCATGTGTGGGAGGGGATTGTTGCAGTGGAAGGTAGGGAGGACAAGGGATCCTCTGAGACCCTTTGTGTTACATTGGGGAGTAAGGCGGAGACGCCATAAGGATGGGGGTGGTATACAGGCCACCTCATCAAGGTGAGGAAGTGGATCGGGAACTGGCTAGAGAGATACAGGAAAAGTCCAGGAGAAGGGAAATCCTAGTGGTGGGAGACCTGAACCTATCAGATATGAACTGGCAAATTCCATTGGCCACAACAGAAAAGAGCTGGGCTTATTGGAATCCGTGCAGGATGCACTCCTAAGCCAACTAGTTAAGGAACCTACTAGGGGGGAGGTTACACTAGATGTCATTTTAACAAATGAAGACAGAATAGGGGAGGTTGAGGTTGGGAAAAACTTGGGGGACAGTGGTCACCAGATGGTCAGGTTCTCCATCAAAGCAGGGGCAGAATTTGGCAGGTCATCCATCAGGGTGCTCGACTTCAGGAGGGCAAATTTTGAGAAAATGGGGGGTGTCTTAAGGAGAGAGCTTGCAAGGATCCAAGAGCTGGACGATGTACAGCAGCTGTGGGAAGTAATTAAGGAAGGAATTCTCAAGGCCACAGAGCAATGCATCCAGAAAATCAGCAAATGCAAAAGGGGAAGAAAACCACTGTGGTTCACAGCAGGGGTTATGGAGGCTATCAAGGGGAAGATAAAGGGCTTTAAGGCCTATAAATGGTCACAGGGGATGGCGGAAAAGAGGATCTACAAGGATAAACTCAGGGAGCAGGAAAAACCATTAGGAAGGCAAAGGAAAGCACAGAGGAGAAAAAAGCTAGGGAGGCAAGAAGGGGTGACACAAGATTTGATAGGTATGTGAGTGATAAGGGGAAAAACAGGCAGGGGATTTCAAGACTTAGAGGGGAGGTGGTAAAATAGTTGTAGGAGAAGAGGAAAAGCAATCCTCCTAAATAAATATTTTGCATCCATTTTCATGACAGAGAAGGAAGTGAAAGGGCCTGTATTGAGTAGAAAGGAGGGAGGGAGGGTAAGGAGGCAGACACAAGTCCTTTCACAGTGGAGAGGGTATTGGAGGAGATGGGAAAAATAAAAATGGACAAGGGTATGGGACCTGACCTGGTACACCCAAGGGTGCTTCGGGAGCTAAGGGTGGATCTGGCAGAGCCTCTGGCAAAACTGTTTAATCTATCTATGAAATCGGTGAGGGTCCCATGAGACTGGAAAAAGGCTGAGGTGGTACCGATATACAAGAGAGGGAGAAAGAAGGAGCCTGGAAACTGCCGCCGGTCAGTCTCACCTGACTGATGATAACCAACATGGGTTCACAGGTGGTAGGTCTTGTCAGACCTACCAGATTGAATTCTTTGAAGGGGTTACAGAGGTATATGATTGGGGGGGATCGGTGGATGTGGCCTATCTGGATTTCCGGAAGGTGTTCGACTCTGTCCCACATAGAAGGTTGGTAAGCAAGTTGAACAGTCTGGGAGTGGGTGCTTGGCTTACAAAGTGGGTGGGTAATTGGCTGGGTGGGAGGACCAAGAGAGTGGTGGTCAATGGGAAGCACTCCAGAGAACTAGGGGTGATGAGTGGGGTGCCACAGGGGTTGGTTTTGGGGCCCATTCTATTTAATGTGTATGTGGGGTGACTTAGTGGAGGGTCTAAATGGAAAGTTGTGATTGTTCGTGGATGACATGAAGTTATATAACAAGATGGACGCTCCAGATGGGGTGGGGTGGGGAGGATGAGGTAGGATCTTGCCAGGCTGGAGGAGAGGGCAGAAAAGTGGCAGCTGCAATTCAATGCAGAAAAGTGCAAAATAATGCACATAGGACGAAATAACCCAAGAGCCACTTACTGCCTAGTGGTGTATCACTGCAGGTCTTAGAACAGGAAAAGGACCTGGGGAATTTGGATCATGGACATATTAAAGGCTAGGGGTCAGTGTGAACAAGCAGCTGGGAAAGCAACAAGAGTGCTGGCATGCATTGGGAGAAGCTTCACTAGTAGGAAGAGGGAGGTGATCATTCCATTACATATAAAACTGATCAGACCACAACTATTGTATGGAGTTCAGTTCCAGAGGCCCGATTTGCAAGTGGACAAGGTTAGGCTGGAAAGGGTACAGAGAAGGGCAACCAAGATGATCCAGGGGATGCAGGGGAGAACATATGGGGAAAGGCCAGAAGAGCTTGGTCTTTATAAGTTGGAAATGAGATGGGGGGGGGGGCATGGTAGAAATCTACAAGGATATGAAGGGAATAAACAAGGTAATGAGGAAAGCATCTTCAGACTGAGAAAAAAAAAAGCCACCAGAGGGCATGCATGTAAGCTGGAGGGGAGGGGCAGATTTAAGGGGATGTAAGGGGGCGTTATTTCTCAGAGAGGGTTGTACAAGCATGGAACAGGTTGCTGGAGTGGGTGGTGGAGGTAGAAACAATGGAGAAATTCAAAAGAGCATGGGATAACTACATGGGATTAGAGAAGGGAGGGGAGAGAGAGAACAAAGGGGTGGGAGGTAAAAGGGAGGTGGGGGCGCTACCTCGGCAGACTCAATGGGCCAAATGGTCCTTTTCTGCCGGCACAATTCTATGATTGCATGATAAATTAAGACATTCAAAATACTACCTCTACAACTGAAATAAATAAATAATGGACACAAATGCTCAAAGTCACTGAAATACACTCACTAAAATACCACCAACAGCTTAATCTGGTTCAAAGTCAGTTGACATTCATCTGTATTCCCTTCCCCTGGGTCGTGCCTGAAAATAGGCAGAATTTGTGTAGTGCACTTACCTGGTCAACAAAAACTAAATAAATATAAATAAATAAAATAAAGTAGCTCCACTTAGAAAGGGAGCCCGCTTATTATGTAAAATCATTTTGGACTGTGACATTTCTAAAACCAATCCAGTCAGAGAGTGGAAAACAGAATTTAACATACAAATATCATGCTTTTCTTGGGAAAAATATGGTACAATGCATATCAATGTAGTAGGGAAGTAAAAGATGGACTAACCCAATTCAGACTTTTACACAGATATTATTGCTCCCCCATGAAATTCAAAATAATGGGACGCACACTTGATGATCATTGTTAGAAATGTGGAACATAGCAGCAAGCTGAGGATACCCATTTTTGCATTGTACGAAGATTCAAGAAAACCAAAAACAAATGCATAAAACTTGCCAGCACATATGGGAATTAATATCTGCTTTTCTCCACTTATTTTCATACTAGGATATTCTATCTTGCTTAAAGATATCTATAGACCCCATCAAATGTGGATACTGTCTTTAGCTCAGTCATACAAAAGGTTAATTCCACAGAGCTGGATGACCCAAGGGATCGTTCTCAAAGATAATGGCTTGAGTCCATAGGTACTCTTGAAAATAATGAAAGAATCAGCTATCAATTACTAAACAAGTCAGATTTATTTACTGAAATGTGGGATCCTTTCTTCCAAGTGAGGAACACTTCTCAAGATAGTTTTGGGGCACGACAGCCTGCTGGCTCAGTGGGTAGCACCATCATTTGCAATGCCAGCAACCCGGGTTTAGGAATGAGCTTGGATCATCAGAGGGTCAGCCAGGGGGAGGGAGGGCCTCTGGTACAGTATAAGTCACTTAATCAGGATGCGCTTAATGGGGATGTCTGTTTAAAGGGGACAATCTCTCAGGCACCGATTAAGTGGCTATGTAATTCAATGGACTCCTCACACCTTTAAAGGGGACATTGTGAGACTTATATTGGGGACAATTTGTGGCTGTCTATGTTCTTAAATATCACCTCATTAATCAGGTGGTCAGGTGCTGCAAAGCTGTTAACCATTAAACAATTAACACCTACTGCATAGAAAAGCTGTTCAAAGATTAAGAATTCATTAGCTGTATCTTTGTTGCTACAGTACCTGTGCATGGTTGTCTGTCTGATGGCGTCCAAAAGAATCGATCTACCTTTTGCTGATAAAATTAAGGTGTTAGAAGCACTGCAGGAGCCTGGTGCTTTAAATGCCATATTAGTGACACTGTTTAACATCTCTAAAAGTCAAGTCTTGTGCATTAGCCATAAGAAGAATGAACTTTTGTCTGAATGGTAGACAAACAGCAACCCGAATCGAAAAGGAAAGCATGACAGCAAGGACACACAGCTCTTCACTTGTGGTTTGCCAATGCCATCAGCAAGGGTGCATGTATTTCTGGGCCAGTCCTCAAAAAGAAAGCCTCTGAGATAGCCACCCATCTGAATCATGCTGATTTTGATGCTACTGATAAGTGGCTATCTCACTGGAAAGACTGCAGAAATACTGTCTGCTGAAAAGAACAGGGAGAAATGTTGGATGCCGATGAGCAATCAGCATCTGAATGGATTCAAGCAAATCTCCCTACTATGGTCCCACCAACATATTCAATGCCGTCGAAACTGGCATTTTTTTCCATGGATACCCAGACAAAGGGCATGTCCAGAAGGATATGAAGCTGATCAGTGGAAAAAAGGCTAAGGACCGAGTGTCCCTGCTATGCTGTGCTAAAACGTTGGGCACCAAGAAACTGCTGCTCTTAGTCATCGGAAAGACCAAGCGGCCCAGGTGCCTGCCCAAAGATCTGTCCATACTGCCAGTCCAGTATGTCAGCTTTGCAAATGCCTGGATGACCAGTGCGATTTTCTAGGACTGGCTTGATGCTTGGAACAGCAAGCTTCATAAGAAGCACCAAAAAATAATTATTTCTGTGGACAACTGTTCTGCCCATCCCGGTCACCTAGCTGGCAGATTCAGCAATATTGCTGTCCAATTCCTCCCCCCCTAACATGACCAGTCTGATTCAGCCCCTTGATATGAGGGTCATCAGGAATCTGAAGGGTCATTTCCACTCATTTTTCTCCGAGCACATAGTGGGCATTATAGACAGCGGTACCATGGCCTTGGCATCAGAGATTGCCAGACGGGTCACTTTACTGGATGCCATTTACATGCTGCACAAGGCGTGGACCACTGTAAAACCCACAGTGATCGCCAATTGTTTCAGAATGTGGGGGGTTTAACATTAATGAGGAGGAAGCTGTGGATGGTGTGGACATGGAGGGAGCAGAACAGGGCGCTGCTGCACTCACTACCATTGATAATACCCTTGAAGATGTTCTCCTGCTTGAGAATCTTACTGCTGAGGAATTTCTGAGCTTCACTGACATTAAAAACATAGAATCTGACAGCAGATAAGGACCGCTTGGCCCACCCAGTCTGCCCATTTCTCTACCTGATGGATAAGCTGCAGATTGTAGTTAATCAACAGCTTACTTCCTCCTACCCCCCACTAGAATTGCCTTTTGTCTGTCCCATGCATTTCTGAATTCTCCCACTGTTCCTGACTCCACAACCTCCTCAGGAAGGCTGTTCCATGCAACCACAACCCTCTCTGTGAAAAAATACTTTCTAACATTACCTCTGAGCCATCCCCCCTCTATTTTCAAATATTGACACATTGACGCTAAAGAAGCAATGGAGAAGGATCTCACTGTCACAACAGTATGTGAGGCTCTACAAACTTTGAACCCAGGATTGGAAGAGGATGAAGCAGTGGAATCGGAAAACATCCCAGAACAGGAATCAGTCAGCAACAAGGATACACAAATTTACTGCAGCTGTCTGAGGGATTAGTGCCTTCAGCATGGGAGAATGGAAGATTGGGAACATATCTTCAATCTGGAGGGTGTGATTATTCAGCAGATGGCAACAGAATCATGGCAACAGAAAATTACAGATTTTTTCCAGTGAGGAATTCACCAGACAGATAAGTGTGCCACAGTGTACTGTACAGTACTGAAACTTAGACAAACAGCACAACTTCTCGAAAGAGCTATAATCACTGTGTGCTGTCTGTCTCTGTCTGTCTCTGTGGTTGTATATCTCTGTCTGTCTCCGTACTCTAGTACTGTTTGATTCTGTTATACGTTTTTCTCTATGCTCCTTTTTTGTCTCTTCTGATATAGGAGATGATCGCTTAAAGGGGGCGATTGGCCGTCCACGGAGGCACCCCCTTTAAACAGCATCAACTGTACAGCACCAGCACCAGAGCCATGGATCTGAGAGGGGAACATCAACAGCCGACCAACCAAACCGTGGTTCTGCAACCTCTGACCGATGACTGCCCTGCCCACTGGACTGAGCAAAGCAGATCTCTGATCTAATGTTGGCAAACTTATCAGCAAAGAAGCGAACAAACTCATCACACTTATCCTGTGACAATGCTCTCCAAACTTGCAGACAGGCTGGATTGCAGTCTGTCTACAGTTCAGAAGAGCTGAGCTGGTCGGTTCCTCACAGCGGTGATCTCCCCGGACAGGAACTTTGCCTTCTTACGGGAGATCGCCGATTGATAGTCTGTATAGTAGACCATCAATCTAAGCCTGTCAGCATCAAGACCAGATTTCCACCAGCGTCACTCCATCCTTCGCCCCTCTCTCCTCATCTACCTCAAGGTCCCATCAAACCAAGGGGGCCAAGGAAAAAGGGTGAAGGGGCGAACACGAACAGGAGCAGTAGAGTCCAGAGCCACTGCTACAGCCATATTATAGGCCTGCAGCAGGTTGTCTGGACCCTTGCTTGGGGTCAGAAATCCTGATAGATCCAATACTGCCATCAGACCATCTGGGGTTACTCCCCTTAATGGGCGGTACCAGACCATTTCCACAGGGGCAGGTCTATAAGGGGGGCCTGGAAGTTGAACCTGATAGTGTAATGGTCAGACGAACTGACTGGCTCCACCACCAAATCGGAGGTCTCCATACCCAGGAGAAAGACCAGGTCCAGGGAATGACCAGAAGTGTGAAGCCCAATGAGTTCGTTAGTTGGAGGAAGTTCTGACCTTGACTTTAGGTGCATCCCATCTGGTCCTGGGGCTTTATCTATCTTTAGAGCTTCAAGTCCCTTTTGGACCCTTTATCTGGTAAATACTGGATATTATACAATGGCAAGAAAATTTCCTGGACTCTGATTGGTCAGTGTGTGCGTGAGACAGTGATGATATTACACAATAACATCACCGTGCTGATTTTATGGAGCTTTTTTTATTTTTTTTCAGAAACAAAGATACACTGCCTCACTAAAAATCTACTAAAATCATTTTAATTTTTATTTTTTTTTTCAATAACATTGAGTCATTGTATAATTGCAATAAGGCACTCCAAGGTGGGTGTTATCGTTTAATAACGTCACTCCTGGGGTGGTGGAAGCACTCGGCTTTGCCTCGTGCTTCAACCCACCCCAGGAGTGACGTTATTACACGATACCACACACCTTGTCGTGCCTTATTGCTTAATTGTACCTCATCTTAGGAATGCCCCTGACAGCTGCCTTGATTCCACTTTTAGGCAGGGGCCCACTGTCTTCCCTTCATCTTTCTTTAGTATCTTTCCCCCCCAACTTGTACCTTAACAATACCCCTCCCTGCTCTCTTTTTTCCTTAATGCTGTATATCTGAATTATTGTTTTCCCCATCCTTGATCCATCCACAATATGCAGCTCCTTGCCTGCCTTTGCCTTCCTGACCACCTTTCTCCTTCCTTCTGAGGAGAAGAAAAAAGTGATTCCTAGAAGAAGTTCAAGATTGGTTAAACTTCCACAGGATACTCTGGAAATAACTCTCTCCAATATGTTTGGGGGTTTGTAGGACATAAGATCTTGGGAAGGCTCAGATCTGGGTGAAATGGACTCAGACACTTCTTCAACAAAATCTTTTTTGACAAAATCTTCTGCTTCACATTCATTATCAAAAACTGATAGGATAAGCAGTCGAGGTAGAAGATGGCAGAAACAGGATTTTTCTGTTTCAAAAGATATTACTTAATGTGTAAAGTTAATATTTGATACTACTTACAATATACACAAAACTTTAAGACCCAGTTACAAGTCACCTCCCTAAATGCTTGCAGTATTAAGAACCAGAAGAAGAGGGCCATTGTTTTTTTAAAAGCTGGAGGCTGCATATGATATATGCTTTGTACAGGAAACTTGGATGCCTTCAACATGTGACTTCTTGCAATATTAACAAGCATTTGTCAATGCCGAATGTTTGCTTGCTAGCATTGGCATAGGTAAGTGTAGGAGTTAGAGAGCTGCATAGTAGAAATGGCAGTGAAGTATTAAACTGAAGCCAACCCCACCACCCTGCAGAGACTGACAGGCATTGGAGTGTGCCTTTGTGTCGTCAGGCATAATGGCTACGCCATTTCACCACACCCTACCCTGCAGACACTGACAAGTGTCACAGTGTCCCTTGGGGTCTTTGGCTCTTATGCTCACTCAATTCCATCAGGAAATACGGTGAGATGGGTTCTGTATAGGAGAATGGGGTGAACTTTGGGGTCGAAGAGTCCAAGGTACACCTCGATGCCTCTCACTGGCTGCAGGGTGTGGAATGGTGTGAGCATTACAGGCGAGAATCAAAAGTCACACCCCTGATGCCTGTCAATCTCTACAGGGTGGGGCGTTATAGTCAGAAACCCTAGCACCTCAGGCGTTCGTTGGCATTTTCACTCCAAATTTTCAGCATGTTTTTTTTGTGACCCCCACTTTATGAACAGTGGTAATATCAGTTGGTTAGCCAAAAGCTAATTTCACACAGCACAGGTGCAAAAGCACATTTCGAACAGGATGTCAAAAATGACAGCTGTACTGTTCATGGGAAGGTGCAAAAAATGGCAATGTTGAAAATCTGCAGTGAAAATATAAAAAAAACTGGTGAAGTCACAAGCGTGCGTAGAAAATGAACAATGCACACCCGTAATGCAATTAGTTTGGGGATTCTTTACAGCAGATTGTCAGCACAGGGATTTTTGAACCTCCGCTCATGAACAGTGTCACTGTGATTTTCTTAATCTGTCCCGAACAGTGATTTCCCACAGCGACCACGCATTTCTGCGCTGGAAGTGTGAAAACACATTTCAGCCATGGTGAGAAAAATGACAGCTATACTGTTGATAAGGAAGTGTGGAAAAATGCAGTGGTGAAAATCTGGACTGAAAATATTAGAAATCCATGAACTTATGAGGGTGCATGGAAACTGCGCAATGGTCGCTCGTAACACAGTCATTTTATGGACTTTTTTCACCAAATTTTTAACATAGCCATTTTAGCACCTCTGCTCATGAACAGTGTCACTATGCTTTTCTTAATCTGTCCTAAACATTGCTTTCGCACACCGACTGCGCCATTGTGCGCTACATGGGTGGAAACATGTTTTGGGTGAGATGTGAAAAATGACAGCTGTACTGCTCATAAGGAGGTGTGGTAAAATGGCAATGTTGAAAATCTGGAGTGAAAATATTAAACGTTTGCAAACTTACAAGCGTGCGTAGGAATGGAGCAACGTATGCTCATAAAACGGTCATTTTTGGAAATTTTTTCACCAAATTTTTAACATAGCCATTTTAACACCTCTGCTCATGAACAGTGTCACTGTGATTTTCTTACTCTGTCCCAAACATTGATTTTGCACGCCAAATGCGCCATTCTGCGCTACATGTGCGGAAACCATTTTAGGCTTAGATGTGAGAAATGACAGCTGTACTGCCATAAGGAGGTGGTAAAATGGCAATGTTGAAAATCTGGTGTGAATATATTGAAAATTCACTAACTTACGAAGCGGTGTAGAACAGCGCAATGCATGCTCAGAAATAGTAATTTTGGGATTGCCACCAAATTTTAATATAGGGTTTTTGGGGGCCTACCTCATGAACTGTGATATTGTCATTTCATAAATCAGCCCCAAAAGGTGGCTCTGAACAGTGACCGCGAAATCACCTTTCGGGCCCGATTAACAAAATGACAGTGACAGAATTCATGAGGTGGGGTCCCAAAAACCTCATGTTGAAAATTTGGTGAAAAAATTCCCCAAAATGCCCAAAATATGCACCAATGTTGAAAAAATCTGTTTATTACATTATACAGCTTACTGGCATTTCCTCAGTTCGCGGTCGGCTTTGAAGAGTGCAGCCGTGTTCCCAGTCCACCAAAGATCGTCACGCCAGCCTCCAGAGGTAAGCATGGGGTGAAGTGTGGGTGTGGGGAGGCAGGATGCGCAGAGGGTGGGCTCAGGTGGGGTGAGCATGGGTCAGGACAGTCAGTGAGGGAAGGTTTTTTCTTTTAGGTTTATTTTCTTTCTTGGACAACGCGGGACATTTGCCACGCTGGGGTGGGCTCCCAGTGTGGCAGCTGGAAGGCTGTTTTGGGGGGCAGTAGAGCTGACAGGGGATTGGGCACCCCCGTCGGCCATACAAACTGTTGCCACGCTGGGGTGGGCTCCCAGTGTGGCAGCCGATAGTCTCTTTGGGGGGACAGTGGAGCCGAAGGGAGATTGGGCACCCCCATCGGCCATACAGACTGCTTCCACGCTGGGGTGGGCTCCCAGCGTGACACATGGAACTCTGTTGGGGGGAGCACAGCAGAGCTGATGGGGGATTGGGCACCCCCATCGGCTACACAATGTGTGCATGGGGGGGACCAAGCATGAACACACAACATGCGCGTGTGTGTGGGGGGGAGAGCGCATGAGCACGCAATGTCTTATTGCGCTCACTGAAGCATAGCTCTCCCCTTGAACTGTACGGCACTGTATTTTGAACTGCTGTCATAGACAGCTGCAGCATTCATTGGGGAACTGTGGCCATGCCTGCAAACACACTGACTGCATTGGAAGACAGGATGCCACACCTCCGAAAACTCAGATGATGGTACTTTGTTTCTTGCACATGTGTGCAAGCAAACATAAAAAGACTGGCTTTAGAGGACTTCCTTTTGTCCTTTGGGTAGGACCAGGCAGATGTGGTGGGAATTTTGTTTTGAGGATCAGATGTTATGGTAGACCATTTAGAGGATATTTCCCCAGGAAGAGCTTTGCTCTTAGATTTAAGATGGCAAAATAGGAAGTTTAGGTACATGGATGTCTATGCACCAGCAACCAAAACAAGCTGTGTGGCCCTTTTTAATCTGATTCAGCCTTATTTGGCCACTTCTCTGAATATGGTGTTAGGTGGCGACTTCGGCTGAACCATGGACATTGTTTTCTGACACAGTAATGGGAAAAAGATCTATTCCAATTCAGTTGCATTAGATAGGATGGTATTAAGGGCTGGGATGGTTGATGCTTAAGCAATAAGGCATGACCGTATGCGTGTTATTGTGTAATAAAGTCACTCCTCGGGAGGGTTGAAGCACGAGGTGATGCCGAATGCTTCCACCACCCGAGGTGTGACATTATTACGCAAGAACACACACCCTAGAGTGCCTTATTGCTATTATACAATGGCTTGTTTTAAAATAATAATAACAATAACAAAAAAAATCATGACATTTTTATTCTTTTTTGGTATAGGAGGCATAATATTGGAAATATAGGAAAAAGTAGTCCACCAGGTGGTGCTGGTGCTTCATGCTCCTCAGTCTTTCTGACTCTCAGTTTGTGTGTGTCTCACCTTCCCCCCATCACACCACGGCCCTGGTTCTGTAATTAGTTTGTAACCTCTAGGTGATGCTATCGCAAGTGCTACTACCCCTGTCTGCGTGGATAGTTGCAGGTTAAGGGGCCTGGGTACTGAAACGGGTGCCTCCACCCAGAGGACTGGGTGGTTAGTAACAAGACTAACCTGGGTATATCCCTCTGGGACACTGTAACCCCCTCTTTCCCTTCTAGTGGCCAAGACAATATGCAACTAACACTTTCACAATAGCCCATATTCAGCATACAATTTCCCACACTGCTTGCACTTACTACCAGGGCTGGTTCCACCAGTTCGACCCTGAAGACCCCCTGTAAAACAAGGCTAAGCACAGTAAATAACAACAGTACAGTGCTTTTGGTACAAACTGGAACCACAGTCAGATTAAATGCAAAAAGAGTTAGATCTGATTTATTGAACGGAATTGAACAAGGGAGGGGTGCAATCAGGTTGATTGATTCTAAAACTGATCTTGTCAAGCAATTATGCATGCACTTTTAGTCCCTGCACAGTCACATGCTCTGGGAACCCAGTTGGAAGTAAGGTGGGCTAGCCTGGAATGTTGCCCGGGGTAGGCTGCATCACAGCTGGTTGGGGCCCTGAGATGAAAAGAAAAGGCATGCACAACCACACACAATTTGTAATCCAGAGCCTGAAGGCTCAGTTCATGAAAGGAAAAACAATACAATCAGATGACAACACTTGAGATTTAGCTGTTGTTGCAGGGAGCTACCCATATTGTTACTCACTCTACCCAATACAAGACACAGGTTAGACGACATGGAGACTGCAGGTTGATGACTGGTTTGCCAGGAGAAGCAGGGCCCACATGAATCACCAAGGTGTCATTCCTGTTTGAGATAGTTGAGCAGGTGGCTGATCCCTGGGCGAGTCTCTTGTCGATGATGGTTTCTATTCCTGAAGTAGCTGGCTAGGCCAGGTGGCAAGCCCCAGGCAGGGTGGAACAGTTCAGATTTTGAGTCTGGTAGTGCTGGATGCAGCTTCTGGCAAGCGTGGCACATTTACACAGTGGGGAACCAAATCATGACCCACTAACAGCGCACAGTGCATTTATAGTAAAGCAATCACCATACCACAATGTGGAAGGCAGTCATTGGAGCCAGTGCAGCCCCTGGAGTACTGGTATAATATGATAAAATCTAGGTACACCCATCAATAGACTTGCCGCCACATTCTGCACCAGCTGCAGATGGTGGAGATTGCATCCCGAAAGCCCCTGGTACAAGGCATTGCAGTAGTCCAACCTCGATGTGACAAAGCATGTATCAGGGTGACACGATCATCAGGTGGTATCAGCACATCTGGGGTGATCATGAGGAGGCTGCACCTGAATGGCAGTTTTGCTTTATTTAGATACAGCTCAATGGGCAGTGAGACCCATTCAGCTCTGGTTTGCACTGCTGCACTAGATATTGCCAGTGAAAAAAATAAATCCCTCTCTACCTCATTTAGAAGTGTTACACGTGCATTGCCTCATACTGCACATCGTGGGAACAGCATGCTAAGAACACATGAAGCATGGCAGAATGTTGCATTTGGGCATAACTTCTTGCAAGAGTCTTCAAGGGTGTCTTCCACCATGGAGAAGGGCTGAAGATCTAGGTTCATCATCTCCCCAATGAGCAGTGTCATTCATATGGAATTTGTTTGAGTAATTCACTGTGTTATGTAAGTGTGCAACGACTTGAGCTGCATAGTTTGTTTTGTTACCACAGTTCAGCAACAATGCTAGTGGTAAAGCACAAACTACTGACTGAGGAAGATCTGCAATAGGGTGAAGCACTGGGGATGTTTATTTCTGCTCCAGATGATATTTCTGTAACACTGTTGTCAAAAACTAGGTAGTGAATTAAGGTATTTATGGCACTTTAACTCTTTGTGCTTGTCTTTACTAATTATTGGTCCTCAGTGAGTGCACTTTGCTTTTTTTTAATTAAAGTAGGATTGGCAGCCTCTCAGTGATTCGAGTTCATGGTGGCGCGTTCACTTTTTTCTGGTTTCATATGGTGCATATACTAGACCTACAGTACAAGTCGCATTAAACTGTCCCACCAATAAGTTGGTATATTGTTGTTTTTCACAGTTAACAATGCATTCGTAATTCATACTGCCTTGCTTTCATCACTTAATCAGCTCAGGAGCAATTTTTGTAAAATGTCTTTGCAACTCCGTTAGCATGCACCTTAAGCCCAGTCACAATGCAATGCAAAACTGAGTTGTAACTCATAAGAAACAGTTTGTGCAAGGTTTTGTACTGAATCCAGCAACACTTATGCAACTCAATCAGAAATGCTAAATCAACTCATTGGCAGAAAAGTTTAATGTGACTTTTACTGTAGCTGTGGCTGGTAGTTGCTGGATGCTTAGTGAAGTAGTGTCAGTACCTGGGAAGCATTAACTGGCTCAGGCTCCTGCTATGGTGTCTAGGTTACATGAATGAACAATCATGTCCCACCACTTCCAATACCCAACTGTCACTGCTGGTGATCTGTCTGACTTGAGTGTGGATTGGGAATAGAAGGGGCTATTAGGAGGTTGCCATATTCATGTCTTAAATGATTAGTCAGAACACTGGTACCCAAAGTTCGGTAGATAGACCCCTACTGACAGAATTTGGAAGGACGTGTGTGCAAATGCTTGAAGTCTGGGAAATAAACTCCTGGACCTAGTGGCCATTATAGCAGAGGCTGATCTGGACATTATCGCCATTACCGAGACATGGTACAATGAGAGCCATGACTGGTACATAACCATACAAGGCTATACTTTGATCAAGAAGGACATAATGGGTAAGAAAGGGGGTGGAGTGGCTCTTTACATGAGGGAAGCATAAAAGTGACAAAGATACAGGGAACACAGGGAGGGATAGTGGTACTGTGGGTCACCCTAGAGATGGAGAATGAGACACTATTCACACTGGTGTGATCTACAGACCTCCAGCTCTGGTGGAAGCCATCCAAAAGATGACAAATAAGAGGGAGGTACTGCTGGTGGAGGACTTCAGTCTGCTGCATGTAGATTGCAGCATCCCAGTTGCAGCTTCAGCTAGGAGCTGGAACAATCTAGACTGCCTGCAGTGGGTGTGCCTCAGGCAACTAGTAAAGGAGCCCACTTGTGAGGAGCACTATTGGAACTTATAATCACCAATGGGGACAGTGTTGCAGACGTCACAGTGGGTGGCCACCTGGGGACCAGTGATCACCGTACAGTGTGACTCAGTATAAGAACTGTGACAGAAGTGAACCACACAAAGGTGAGGGTTCTGGACTTCAGGAGGGCCAATTTTACAAAGATGGGGGAATGCAGAAGGGGTGCCCTGGTGGGGGGGTAGTTAGATGGAGTGGAGTGGAGGAACAGTGGGTGAAACTACAAGCAGGGATAGTGAAGGCAACAAGCCTCTGCATCAGACATGTATGCAAAAGGAAAAAGAGACTGCTATGGTTCTCAAAAGAGGTGGCTAGGAAGGTAAGGGCAAAAAAGGTTTCATTCAGGAGGTACTGTAACAGAGGGAGGAGGATGAGGGGTGTTTTAGGAGAAGCAGAGGGAAGCAGAGAAAGCAGTCAGGACTGCAAAGGTGCAAATGGAGGAAAAAGTAGCTCAGGCAGTAAAGAAAGAGGACGTGACATTTTACAGGTATGTAAGCAAAAGGAGAAAGACTGGGGGGGGGAGTGTCAGGATAAGGAGGGAAAGGGGGGGAGTGTGTAGAAGGAGACAAGGAAATTGCAGATATCCTGAATGAATACTTTTGTTCACTGTTCATAGAAGAAAGTGAAGGAGAAGGACCACCGATAAGTGTCAGGAACATTGAAGTAAAGGAGGTGGACACTAGCCCATTTACAGAGCAGAGAGTCCTGAAGGCACTCGCAAATCTGAAAGTGGACAAGGCAATGGGGCCAGATGGAATATATCCAAGGATATTGAGGGAGCTCAGAGAGGTGCTGGCTGCACCTTTGACCATCCTGTTCAACCACTCACTGGAGATGGGAGTGGTAACAGAGGACTGGAGGAGTGCAGATGAAGTCCCAATTCACAGAAGTGGTAGCAGGGGGAACCTGGCAATTACAGGCCAGTCAGCCTGACTTCAGTGATGGGGAAATTAATGGAATCACTACTGATGGACAAAATTGTGGAATATCTTGAAACCAGTGGCTTACAAGATCCGAGGCAGCATGGATTTACTGGGGGGAGGTAAAGTCAAACAAATCTGATAGATTTCTTTGAGTAGAAGATCAGGGATTTAGATCAGGGTGGAGCGGTGGATGTGGCCTACCTAGATTTCATTAAAGCCTTCAACACCATTCCACATAGAAGATTGTTAAACAAGCTGGGCAGCCTAGGAGTGGATTCTAATGTGGGAAATGGGTTAAGAAATCAGTTGGCTGATAGGTGACAGAAGATGGTGGTAAATGGAGTTCACTCCAAGGTAGGAAGGGTGACCAGTGGGGTGTCACAATGATCAGTATTGGGACTGGTCTCTTTAATGTCTTTATTAAGACAATTGCAGAGGTGGCTGGAAGGGAAGGTATGCCTTTCTGCAGGTGTGCTAAGATCTGCAATAGGGTAGACACTCCAGTGGGATGTGGAAAAATTGAATAGGAGTCTAAGAAAGCTTGAGGAGTGATCAAATGTGTGGCAACTAAGTTTCAATTTGAAGAAGTCCAAAATCATGCATTTGGGGTGCAGAAACTCAGGGGTGGAGTACAAAATGGAGGAGTGGTACTGGTGACCACCAAACAGGAAAGAGACCTGGAGGTAATCATATCTGATAGAAACATAGAAACGTGATGGCAGAAAAGGACCTCCTGGCCCACTCAGTCTGCTCAAGGTGCCTAGCTGATGGCTAGGGCTTTTCCAGCTCCCTTCTCCCCGACACTAGACCCACGTGTCTGTCCCATGCCCTCTTAAAGCCCCCCACAGTGGCCTCCCCTACCACCACCTCTGGAAGCCTATTCCATTTCTCCACCACCCTTTCTGTGAAAAAGTTATTTCTGACGTTTCCTCGGAACTTGCCCCCATTTTATCTGTAATATATGCCCCCTGGCCCTCTTCTACCCCTGTAAGTTAAACAACCTCTCTGCCGGCTCACTGTTGATGCCCTTAACATACTTAAAGGTCTCAATCATATCCCCTGTCCCTCCTCTGCTCAAGCAGGTACATGCCCAGGTGACTCAGTCTATCTTCACATTGCAAGTGACCAAGCCCTATCACCATTTTGGTTGCCCTCCTCTAGATCTGCTCCAGCCTGCCCATGTCCCTCCTGTCTAAGGTTGGGCAGCTCTTGTGGTTTAGGTGAAGGTGTTTTTTCTGCCTTTCTATCTGCTTCGGGGTAGGTCGGGGTTGGCAGAAAGACCTTTGATCTATTCTCTCAGGACTGACTGTATCGGGAAGATTCTACAGTAATACGTGAACTGTGGCAAGCCTCATTTCTCTTCATGTTTCTGGTTATTCTGTAATCTGGACTGGGTGGTGAGAGTACCCTGAATTTTATCTATTATTCTTATCCAACCTGCATTATTGAACTGTGGTTGGGGAAAGCATTTTATAATTAGTATAAACTGGGTTATGGCTCTGGGGTGTGAGAGACTCTAAGGCCAAAAATATTTTCGTTTGGAACTCATGAACTGAATCAAGTGAGAGTTCATTCTGTTTTTGCCTTTGGATTTAAAAAAGGAAAAGAGATTCTGGAGACTGTTCTTTGGACTTCTGCAAATTCGACTTTACTACTGTTTGTTAAATGTGTAGTTGTTTTTGTTTGAAGTTTTTTAGTTTGGATTTATTATTTTTTAAAATTGTTGCCAGTTATTGAAATTGTTTTATTGTTATTTTGGGGTTATATTTTGGGTTGGGATTTTATTTTACTTTTTTCTTTTCTTTTAATGTGTAATAGTGTTTTGTTTGACTCCTTCCTCTGTGAGAGAGAGAGTGAAGGAGTGATTTATTATTTTTGGTTATTTGATATTTATAGGTTTATTTTTGTTTATTATTTTTGTTCTTTCTTTCTTGTTATATTGTTTATAATGTGTTGGGGAGGTTCAGTGATGGTTGGGCATTATTCCTCCACCAGACTCAGGGCATTACACCCCTTTGAATGCCCCCCATTGTCATCTGACACCTATTTTAGGTGTCGTGCACTGGGCATTCTCAGGAAGAGTAGGCGAAGGTGGAGAGCAGGGCCTATTGGGGGACAGGAGGGGGTGGGCAGATTAGGGTTTTGGGGTTCAGGAGATGCCCTGGGGAAAAATGGGGTCAGGATATGGGTTATTCCTGTCTTGTCCCCGTACCCAAGGGTTCCGATGTTAATGGACAGGTGCCGAGGTCTTCCTGGACAACTTATCTTACCTTGGCAGTGTTGTGCAATGCCAGATCTATAAAAAACAAGACAGCTATTATAGCTGATCTTGTTGGATCAACTGATCTGGCTTGCATCACTGAGACCTGACTGGATGAAAATCCAGGCCCTATATTGGTCTTGGCAGTTCCAGCCGGGTTCTCGGTGATACACCATCCAAGGTTGGATCGTAGGGGTGGGGGTGTGGCCCTTATGTTTAAGACTGAGCTGGGTATTGTGGATGTGCCATTAGGAACTGTCAGATCCTTTGAATATATCCTGGGAGAGGGTGTAGGTTGTGGGATCCTCCTCATTTGCCGTCCACCAGGTAATGGTGGAGAATTCCTGCAGGAGATAGCAGACATCATCATCGACTTGGTTTTGAGGTTCCCCAGACTGATAGTTCTGGGTGACTTCAATGCCTGGGTCGACGATGAACTCTCGCATTTTGGTCAAAATGTCCTCCAGCTGATGACAATGCTGGGCCTAACACAGGTGATTACCTCCTCGACCCATGTAGGGGGTCATTCATTGGATCTGATCTTTCTTTTGGGTATGGAGATCGCTGATCTGGGGGTGGAACCAGTCAGCTGGTCTGACCATCACACCATAAGATTCAGGTTCAGGGCCCCCCCAATAGGTCTGACCCTATGGAGATGGTTCAGTACCGCCCTTTAAGGGGTATTAACCCCAGTGACCTAATGGCGGTACTGGATCTATCGGGTTTGTCGGGTGAATGCATGAGTCCAGATGATCTCGTACTAGCCTATAATAAGGCTGTGGGAGACGCTCTGGACAAAATTGTTCCTGTTCATGTTCAGCCTCTCATCCTCCATCCAAGGAGCTTTTGGTTTGATGGCTCCTAGAAGGAGTTAAGGCGAATTGGCCGAAGGTTGGAGAGAGTCTGGCGGAAGTCCGGCAATGATGTTGACAGGCTTAGGTTGATGGCACATGATGATGGCTATCAATCAGAAATCACCTGTAAGAAGGCAGAATTCCTGTCAAGGGAGATTTCTGCTGCACAGAACCGACCGACTCAGCTTTTCTGGACTGTGGACAGATCGTGCAATCCAATCTGTCTCCAGTCCAGAGAAGCTTTTTCTCAGCTAAGATGCGAGGAGTTGGCTCAGTTTTTTGCAGATAAGGTTGCCAGCATCAGGTCTGGCATTGGTCTGACCTCTCCTATGGTGGATTGTGGTGATCGCCGGGAAGTGGCATGTACTCGGTCTGTCTGGTCAGACTTTCGCCGGCTGGAGTTCAATGACATTGTAAAGATCGTCCAGATATTGCGATCAACTAGTTATAGTTTGGATCCGGCCGTACACCCTCTTAGTAGGATGTGTTGAGTTATCTGCCCAATCTTGCTGACATTGTCTGAAAGTCCTTGGGGGGGGGGGGTCTTTCCCGACACCCTCAAGGTGGCGGTGGTTCGACCACTCCTTAAAAACCCTCCTTGGATCCAGATTGTCTAGCTAACTACAGGCCTATCTCTAACCTGCCATTTGTTGGTAAGGTTATTGAAAAGGCGGTTGCGTTGCAACTGGATGATCATCTTATGACTCACAATGTCTATAATACTCTCCAGTCTGGTTTTAGGAAGAAGCACAGCACGGGGACTGCCCTTGTCCGGGTGTTGAGTGATCTCCTAATGGCTAGAGATCAAAAGGCATGTACCATTCTGGTCCTTCTCGATCTCTCTGCTGCATTTGACACTGTAGACCATGGTGTGCTGCTGGAAGGCCTGTGGGTTTCTTGTGGGCTGTCTGGTACAGTCCTCAAATGGTTTCATTCTTACCTCACAGACAGGTCTCAGAGAGTTGCCACCGGAATTTTTTCCTCTGGCGCTCATTCCCTGCCTTGTGGGGTACCGCAGGGCTCCATTTTAGCTCCCTTGTTGTTTGCAGTGTATATGCTGCCATTGGGAGGAATCATCAGGCTATACAGTCTGGGTTTTCACTACTATGCAGATGATACCCAGCTGTATCTGTCCTTTCTCCCTGGCCAGGATAATGCATTCTCCATGCTAAACAACTGCCTTGCTGAGATCAGACTTTGGATGAGTTCCAGCTGGCTGAGACTGAATCGGATAAGACTGAGGTGCTGGTAGTGGACCCAGGTCGTCCGTGGGTGGGTTTGGCAGCTGGACAACCCTCAGGTTTGTTACTTGGTGGTATGCCGCTCCCTACCTCCTATCAGGTGCGTAATCTGGATGTTATTTTTGATGATGGACTGACCTTAAAATCTCAGGTATCAGCTGTCGTCAAATCCTCTTTTTACCATCTGAGGAATATCGCCTGGGTGAAACACCTGGTTCCGTCGAGTGATCTTCCAACATTGGTCCATGCCTTTGTCACTACCCATCTTGATTACTGCAATTCCCTTTACCTAGGGCTATCTGGGGTTGATATCCACTGTCTGCAGCTGGTGCAGAGCAGTGACCAGGTTTTGACTAGGGCGCCTAGAACCAGTCATCATTACACCGTGCTCTGCAACTGCACTGGCTGCCTGTTAGGTGGCGGATCACCTTTAAGGTTGGTTTACTAACCTTTAAAGCCCTACATGACCAGGGACCTGGTTACCTGAAAGATCTCCTGATTCCCTATTGCCCCCTCCATCCTCTCCGTTCCACCAATGAGGGATTACTAGAGATTCCCAGGGTTCGACTGAAGACATCAGGTTCACGTGCTTTTGCCTTTTCAGCACCAACCCACTGGAATTCTCTACCTCGTTGGTTGAGAGAATGCCCAACCGTCGATAGTTTTAAAATTGGTTTAAAAACATATTTATTTAGTCTAGCTTTTATTTAATTATGGTTGACATATTTTAACGTTGTTTTAATTTATATTATGTATATGTTTTTATGTACAGCACCTTGGCTCTGAAAGGAACTATATAAATAAAGTTGATTTGATTTAAGAACGGCCCCCAGAACTGCACACCATATTCCAAATGTGGTCTAACCACCTGCTTGTATAGAGGGATGATGACCTCCCTCCTCTTGCTAGTGAATTCCCTCCTGATGCAGCCCAAAATCCTACCAGCCTTGTCCACTGCCTTCTCACACTGTTTAGATGGCTTGAGGTCCCCTGAAACAATGACTCCTAGGTCCCTCTCCTCCTCAGTGACTTATAGGGTCTGACCCCCCAGACAGTAAGTCTCTCTCCAGTTTTCCTCCCTAAGTGCATGATTTTGCACTTTTGTATGTTAAAGGCCAGTCTCCATTCCTTAGACCTATCCTCTAATCTCAAGTCCCAGTGCATATTCTCTACCCCCTCTTGGCTCTCCACCCTATTACGGACTTTCATATCATCCACAAAGAGACACAACCTTTCCCTCAGTCCCTCCATTATATCTATCATGAATATGTTAAAAAGCAGTGGTCCCAGCACTGACCCTTGGGGAACACCACTGGTAACTATTCCCTCTCCTGAGGTGGCCCCATTTACCACTACCCTCTGGCTTCTACCATTTAGCCAGCTGTGCATCCACCCTACCACCCTTCCTCCCAGATCCAGCCCTCCCAATTTATAAAGTAGTCCCCCATGTGGAACGGAATCAAACACCTTCCAGAAGTCAAGATATGCAATGTCCACCAAGCCCCCCTCAAAGAACTCTATTAAGTTCATTTGACAGGACCTCCCTTTGGTAAAACCATGATGATGCTCGTCTAGAAGGTTGTGTTCTTCTAAGCAGCTCAGAATCCTACCCATAAGTAAGTTCGCCATCATTTTACCTACTATGGAGGTTAAAGTCACAGGCATACAGTTGCTCACCTCCTCCCTATCCTCCCCCTTTGTGGAGAGGGACCTTGTCCACCTTCCTCCAATCTTGTGGGACCTCTCTTGTCTCTAGGGACCTGCTAAAGAGAGCTGCCAGAATATTCCTAAGCTCCCTCAATACTCTAGGGTGCACCCTATCCGGCTCCATGGCTTTATCCACCCTCAATTGCTCCAGCTCTCTCAAGACTGCACTGTCTTCAAATATACTTGTATCAACCCCAATCCCTGCCCCAACCTTAGTACTACTGACCCATAACTCTTCCCACCTCTTAACCAGTAATACTGAGCAAAAATAGGTTATTAGTAACGGGGTCTTCTCCCCATCCTTCTCCAGCAAAACTCCCTCATTGTTTTTAAGTCTGGTTGTCTCCCTTCCAGTTTTCCTCTTCTCACTGATATACCTAAAGAAAAGTTTTGTCACTAGTCTTGACTGATTTGGCAGTTTCTTCTTCTACCCTGGCCTTCACTCTCTGCACCCCTCTGCCCACTTCCTTTTGCCTCACCTGGTAAGTTTCCCAGTCCTCCTCATTTTGTGTTGTCTTAAACCTCCTAAATGCCCTCCTCTTCTCCTTAACCCTATGGCGCCACCTCCCTTCTGAACCATAGAGGCTTCCTCTTTGTCTTGGTTTTATTCACCCTCCTAACAAAGAGTTCTGTCTCTTCAATTATGGCCTCTTTTAAGCAACCCCGCATGTCCTCCACCCCCTTTCTGCTTCCCCCCTATCTCATTCTGTCCATACACCCCCATTTTGTACCTACCCTTCTGAAAGCTAGTACTTTCCCCTTGGATTGAACAATCTCAGCCAATGTCCTAAAGGTGGTCAACAGTGTGACAAGGCAGTGGGGAGAGCCACTGGGATGCTTGGGTGCATAGGGAGGGGTATCACCAGCAGAAGGAGGGAGGTGTTGATACCGCTGAATAAATCACTGATGAGACCTCACCTAGAGTACTACATCCAGTTCTGAAGACCACAGGCCTGATACAGCAAGGACTTGTGCTGCTGAAAGTCCCCGGTGCACCAAACGGACAGTGCAGGGGCTTGCGGCAGCCCGGATGATGCAAGCTAGACCAGCTCTCTTCTGGCTTAACATTAAAGCCATGGGGGCTCCAGATTACAGGGCTAGTGCCATACCTTTGGCTCAAGCTGCTGTAAACCATGGAATCTGCCACAATTGCATCATCTCTGCCTGAATCAGGCTTTGTTGTGCCAAAGGACTTTGGTGCAGCTGCACAGCACACTGCAGATGATGCAGGACTTGACACAAACCCTGTGTCATCTTTTGTGAATCGGGCCCCACATCTCCAGAAGGACATAGACAGAGTAGAGGCAGCCCAGAGGAGGGCAACTAAAATGGTGCAGGGTCAGCATTAAAAGCCCTATGAGGAGAGACTGAAAGACCTCAATATGTACACCCTGGAAGAAAGGGGGAGGAGGTATGGTAGAGACTTTCAAATTCTTCATGGGTATTAATAAGGTTCAAGAGGGAAGCCTTTTTCAGAGAAAAAGATGCTCAAGAATAAGGGGTCATGCTATGAAGCTGGAATGTGGTAGGCTCAGGGGAGATGTAAGGAAATACTTCTTCACAGAAAGAGTGGCTGATGATTGGAGCAGCCTCCCAGTAGAGGTGGTGGAGGAAAAAACTGTAGTGGGATTCAAGAAGGCATGGGATAGGCATCAGGAAACTTTAGTGGTAAGGAAAGGGGGTGAGAAGGCAGAGGTCATATAGGATCTGGGGTGTTACAGTAGGTAGGGAAAATGGGCAGACTAGGTGGGCCAAGCTGTCCTTATGTGTCCTCACATTTTATGTTTCTGCTACTTCACTCTCTGCCACACTGATTGCAACATGCTTTCTGTGGATTTTTAGTGTCATCTGTAAAAAATACTCCCACACTGCAGAGGATCTCATTGGTTTCTAGTGATAGTGGTCAGGTGGGTGAGGAGTACTTAATAAAGAATTGTGTGGTGACTGCAAGATGTGTTTTTTCAGACACAATGGAATGATATTGCTGGGGATGGGCAGGCAGAACTGCAGCAGCAAATGGCATAGTACTACAGGGTTGATATGGGGGGCTGGAACTTGTCTTTTGATTTCCCTGCCCGTAAAACTTCCTTTCCTGCTTTCTTTTTCTTTAGCTTTATTTATCTACTCCTATGATGGCCTGAACTCCAGAGAATCATACTTAGCAGCTGCAATCATTGTTGTAAATAACATCAGTCTTTTAAGCTCCTCTCATTCTTCCTCCTCCTCCTTTGATGCATGTACTGCTTTATGACCCTCCTCCTATCTTGCTTCTTCTCCTGCTACTCTTCTTGTACCTTTTCCCTCTACTCTTCCTTTTGTGCCTCATCTTCCCCTTGATCTTCCTTCTCCACACATGGATAATCCAGTTTTTCTTACCCCACTATGCCTACTCTTCTCATGCTTCCTACTCCTCTACTGTACCTTCTCTTCTGCCTCAGTCTCATGTCCACTTGTAGTACATATCCTCCTTATCTGCATTCTCCAGTGCAACCAGCTATGGTGGTGATGGTGCTACTCATTTGATTTTGTAGAATTGTTGGGTCAGTATACCTCATCTTGGCTCTACTGCCCCATTTCCATGAACAACTGTACTTTTTCCTCTGGTGATAAGATTAGATTAGTGTCCCTGCTAAAGCCAGACTCAGTGTCACCTTCCATAGGTCTCACACCACCCTGTAGCCCCTGGGCCAGTATGTTTAGTAATCTGTGGTTGTTTATATGCAATTCCATTGCTTCTTCTCCCGCCCTCATAATCCCTTGTGATCATCCCACTATTTTGGAGTACGTGCTATTTCCCAATTGTTAGGTTAATTTTGTAACTTATACACCTGAAAATGTTATCTTTGTAACTGTTACCCTGTCTCACTATTGGATTATGTCTGCTCCTGATTGTAATGTTGTCAATGTATCTTCTCCTATGTAATTATCCTGTGATTCTCCTGGGTCGCACCTGAAAATAGGCACCTACTGTCTGGTGTGCTTACCCGGTTACCAAAAGAAAATAAATAAATAGGTACACCAGATGACTAAGCAGCAGCACTGGGTTGTGTGGTATTGCTGATTAAATATGATTTGGGGTCTGGGAGCATCGCATAGTGGTTCAAGGAGAACTGGCAAATATTGATGCCCATGTACAGAGGACTGGAACACTTCTTGCCATGTTGTATATATATGTGATGGGCAGAGGGAGGGCTGGCCTTTACATTGCAAGAAGAATAATTTCTAGCACTAAAAGGGGAACTGGAGTTAGCAGCACTTGAAAGAGAAAGAGAAGGCAAGCTGAGTGCTTCGAGACTGATCACAGTGGTTTCATCACCAGATTCCGTGGAGGACTGGCTTGGAAGGTTGCTTGAAGTGGAAGTGGAACCAGTGGACTTCTCTGGATTAATGATCCATGGTTTCCTTGGCCTTCAATCTTTCACTCAGCCCTAGTCATTACAGCCTTACAACTCTGACTCCCAGCCCTGCCATGACCATGACCATCTCCTTCTCCACGGTCACCAGTTGCATCCCTTTCTTCTCTTGCTCTTTTCCTTTTTTATCTCCACAGAGCATGGCATGGTGGGGGTAAATAAAGTTATAAGTGTCTGTGTGGTGGAAGGGGGTGGTTGTTTATGGAACAGTGTGTTGGGGCTGGGAAATTGTTTAAAACACCTTTACTACTTCTGGTAGTTCTTCATGACTGAAATGCTACATTATCCAGTGAACACTGGTAGTGGCCCTTTATGAGCAACTTCGCTGTTAAAGTGTCATTTTATGTAGTTGTCACTGGGCAAAGTAGGTGCTTCACCACCAAAGAACTACTCAAAGTTGCACTTCACACTTCTCAAAAACAGTGGATCTGGGTGGGGCAGTGGATGTGGTTTACCTGCACTTCAGCAAAGCTTTTGACTCTGTTCTACACAGGAGACAAGTCAAAAAACTGGAGAACATGGGAATTATGCCCGGGGTTGCAAACTGTGTCAGAAACTGGTTACATGGGAAAACTCATGGAGTATTAGTAAATGGCACTCTGTCTGTGGAAGGGAGGGTGACTAGCGGGGTTCAGCAGGGCTCAGTTCTAGGGCCAATCCTTTTCAACATATTCATCAGTGACATTGCGGATGAACTGGAGGGAAAGGCATGCCTATTTGCAGATGGTACCAAAATCGGCAACAGGGTAGACACAACAGAGGGACAGCAAACATAGAAACATAGAGGTCGATGGCAGATAAGGACAGCAAGGCCCATCCAGTCTGCCATTTCTTTTTCTGCCTTGTGAATGTGCCAACGGCTTTTGCTCTGTCAATGGCCTATCTAGTCATACTCATCTGTATTGCTCCCTTATGTTTATCCCATGCCTGTTTGAAGCTTTGCACTGTATTTATATCCATCACTTCCTGAGGTAGACCGTTCCATGCATCCACCACCCTTTATGTGAAAAAGAACTTCCTCACATTACCCCTTAATTGGCCTCTCTCTAATTTCAAGCTGTGTCCTCTTGTCCTGCTATTTTTCTTATATTGAAACATGTTAGACTCTTTCACCTTGTTAATGCCCTTAAGGTGTTTGAATGTTTCGATCATATCACCTCTCTCCCTCCTTTGCTCTAGGGTATGCATATTGAGCTCTGTTAATCTGTCCTAATATGTTTCCTGATGCAGTCCCTGCACCATTTTGGTTGCCCTTCTCTGGACTGCCTCAATTTGGTTAATGTCCTTGTGAAGGTGTGGCCTCTAGTACTGCATGCAGTACTCCAGATGGGGCCTAACCAGTGTCTTGTAAAGAGGGATTATTACCTCCCTCTTCTGACTTGTGATACCCTACTAGTACACCCCAACATCCCTCTAGCCTTACCTACTGCTTGAGTGGTCTGCTTGGATAATTTCAGGTCTTCGGTGATGATGACGCCCAAGTCTCTTTCTTCTCTTGTGACTGCCAGCAACTCCCCTCCCAACCTATAAGTGGCTTCAGGGTTTCTCTTCCTTATGTTCATTATCTTGCACTTCTTTGCATTAAATTCCAGTTTCCACTCTTCTGACCATTCTGCTAGTTTATCCAGATCTCTTCTTATTCTGCCCACCCCATCTGAATCATCTACTCTGTTGCAGATCTTGGTGTCATCTGCAAACAGACAAACTGTACCCTCCAGTTCATCTGCAATGTTATGGATGAAGATATTGAAGAGGACTGGCCCCAGGATTGATCCCTGAGGTACCCCACTTGTGACATGCATCTCTTCTGACTGTATACCATTTACCACCACTCTGTTTTCTGCCCGTCAACCAGTTTGCCATCCAGTTGACCAACTTCAGACTCACCCCAGGCCTACCCAGCTTGTTAATCAATCTTCTATGTGGAACAGTATTGAAAGCTTTGCTGCCGTCAAGGTAGGCGACATCAACTGCTCCCCCTTGGTCCACCACTCTGGTTACCCAGTCAAAGAAGTCTATGAAATTATTTTGACAGGACCTTCCTTTTGTAAACCCATGCTGTCTTGGATCCTGTGCTCCTATGGATTCCAGGTGTTGCACTATCCTTTCCTTAAGGGTGCCTCCATAATCTTGCCCACTGCTGAGGTAAGACACTGATCTAGCAGTTCCCTGCCTCCTCCCTGCTACCACTCTTGTGGAGTGGGATCACATGAGCCCTTTTCCAGTCTTCTGAGACCTCTCCTGTGCTCAGAGACTCACTAAACAGTTCTGCTAATGGCTCTGCTAGTTCCATCCTTAGCTCCTTTAGTACCCTGGGATGTATGCCATCAGGTCCCTTTGCCTTGTTCACCCTGAGCTTATCGAGCTCTTGTAGGACCCTTCCTTTTTTGAAGGGACTAGAAAAGCATGGAAGCTGATCTCTTAAAACTGGAGGAGTGGTCCAAGACCTGGCAATTGAAATTTAATGCCAAAAAATGCATGGTCATGCACCTGGGAAAGTGCAACCTAGGGAATCTATACTCAATGGAAGGGAAGCAGCTATTGGCTACCAGGTAAGAGTGAGACCTAGGGGTGATTATGTCAGATGATCTCAAGGTCCATCGACAATGTGAAAAGGCAGCACTAAAGGCTAGTGGTATCCTGGGATACATAGGGAGGGGCATCATGAGCAGTAGGGATGAAGTAATCATGCCCCCGTAAGAGTCCCTGGTCTGGCCTCACCTGGAGTACTGTATCCAGTTCTGGAGGCCTCACCTCAGGAAGGACATAGATAGGCTGGAGATGGTACAGAGAAGAGCAACAAAGATGATGCAAGGCTTACATCAGAAACCATATGAGGCAAGAGTGGATGATGTCGAATTATACTCACTAGAACAACACAGAAATCATGGGGACATGATAGAAACATCCAAATACCTTAAAGGCAACAACAGGGTGCACATACACAACCTCTTTTAGGTAAAGGACTACAGCAGGACTAGAGGGCACAACCTTCAACTTAAGGGAGGAAAGTTCAGAAGCAATTCAAGGAAATTCTTCTTTACAGAGTGTGTTGTGGAACCATGAAATAGCCTGCTAGGGGGGTGGTGGGAGCCAAGGCAGTGGGGGAATTCATACAGGCATGGGGCAGACACTGTGGGATACACAAGCAGGCAGCTAAGTACAGGCATAGGAAGCCAAGGGCAGACTTGATGGATTGTATGGTCCCCATCTGCCGACAACTTCTATGTTTCTATGTTTCAAAGTTTGAAACTTCGGGAAGAATTTGCAAAGTGAAGTTTCCTGAGTGCGCACATCATTACTCTGGAGGGACGTTGAGGTTAGAGATGGGCATGACTTAGAGTGTTATGGGCAGGACATGCTGTGGTTATAACCACAGGGTTACGACCTCAGGCCTAAAGACTGTGCTGAAGAAAAACAGCTTCATTATAAAAAATGCATATTATACACTACAGTGGTGTGTATGATAGGTTTAATGTACGCTAAGGGTGGTATCCAGCAGCATCTTTCAATCCACATGTGCAGTTGATTTCTATAGTGCACCAAGAATATATTGTAAATGTTATGTAATGTGTTTTGAGATATGCTGTAGGACTCTTAGATGTATAAAGCTGGTCCTTGCTAGTCACACTGTCCAAGTATATTTTCAGAGCAGGAGTCTTTATTTCTAAAGATTAAAAACAAACTTGTGAGTCAGAGCTCCATCAATGTATGTCAATAACTGAATCCCTGTTTTAATCTTGAAAAAAAGCAGTCCAGAGGCATTTAATCCATACCTGAGCTACTGTACGTATCCACTGGGCTGGACCATCACGGTGTTAACAATTCTCATGAATATTCAGAACAAGAATGTGGATTTGCTCTTTTCATACATAGTGAATCCCAAAATGCTTTTCAAGAATGTGAGAGATTGCCAATGAAGTGACTTGTAACATGTATTGACAGCCCCACTCATCATCTCCCAAACCTAGCTGCAGACAACTGCCCTAACCAGTTTTACATGAGAGAGAATATTGACCAAAATCACTTGCTTTATGGATAGTGCCCTGGGTCCAGCACCAGAGATGGGTAGGAACTTTGGTTTAATGTCTCATCCAGAGATGCACTGAAGTTTTTCTTTGCCAGAGAATTGTTGGCAAAAATCTGCAAAACCCTTTTCCCAACTCAATCAAGCACACAGTCCCCTTCAACCTCATACAGGTATTCCACACCTCCTCCCCAGTCCCAACCACTACAATGATTATCAAATCAAATCATATCAGAGTTTATGGCAGGGGGAAGGGTGCTACTGAATGCCTATGAGATATTTGAAACAGGGATCTGATGAGGAAGGGGGTGGCACTGAAGAGCAGACAGATATTGAAAATGGGATTGGGGACAAAGGGATATGCCACTGGATGCTGGCAGGGAGAGGGGAGTGCACACTGCTGGTATTGGTAAAAGCTGGGTTTTGGAAGCATTAAATAGCTACTGCATAGACAGTCTGCTGATGTTTTCAAAATCATTTGAATTTTAATACCCCCTTTGTGCATGCCACTACCCTTTATTTAGATGCATGCCTGGTATTAGCAGCACTCATGCTGTAACAGATTCAGAACACACTAACTGTGCCTTCAAATACGGCATCAGCTATGCTAACACTTTCCAGCAAACAAAACAAAATCAGAGCAGTGTGCAGTCTGTTAGTGCAAAGCTAACTGTTCTAATATTGGGCCCAGTATACCTTTATAATGTACTGTATGTATGCCATTTTTCTTCATACGCAGTTCAGCGTTAATGCTGATTTGAATTTTTCTATTACCTTATAATTAAATATCATTATGTGACAGTTAAAGTGTTGATGAATCATAATATGTTTCCTTGAACTACAGTACATAAAGGAAACTGCAAATTTAGAATTTTAAATATTAGAAATCAGCTTACTGTAAATAGATAGGTTAAAATCATCATGTTTGTAGCAGTTCAATTGCACTTCATTATTTTGTGGGCTGCTCACTTTCTTCCATTAATGGTGTTTTAAATATTCTCATAAAATAGTTACAGTAGCTATTTTATAAATGACTGTCAGCAGTTGACCTCACAATTGCAGTCATTGAAAGACTCTTGAAATAAATGAGTACACTGTGAGGCCATACACTCCTCATGAGTCTCAGATACAGACGCCATGGACTTGTTTGCATAACTGCATTATAACCCCTGGGAAAGGCAAAGTATAGTTAAAGTAAAAAGTCTAATTATTACAATAGCGAAGTATACTGAGAATAATATGTATTGGGACTGTGTATAGCAAGTTATTTTTGCACACCCATAGTTGGTGATGATCTCCAAATCTATAAAAGGAAAACCCCAGTTGTTTGCAAGGTTATTTAGAAAGTGAATGCGTATAAAAGAGAGTTGACACAATCACCATTTTTTTTAATATTAACTGTTTTTTTCAGTATTTACAACAACAAAAAAGAAGTGGTAGAAAATTAGATTTGCAGACCACAATGTGTGTGTGGCATCCACAGCTGGTGGGGAAATTTGGAAGGGATGCATTTAATGACTGGGGAAGGGGACAAACAACAAGGGAAGTAAAAAAGAACATTTCAAAAATCCCATTATACATGGTTACCCCATCACAACAGTGGTGTCATGCCCACGGGGCATGGAGCACATGCCCCCCCCCCAATTATGTCCAACCCCACAAAGTGTTTGCCTTGTTCGTTGTTTTTTAAGGGACCCTTCTGCAACTGTCAAGGGACTACAGCATTTTTTTTGTTTTGTTGTGGGGGGCTCTGGGATGATACCCTTCAGCATTTGACCTCCCCTTGATGAATCAGTCTGTTACACTAGCCATACATTAATCACTCACTTCTATGTTTTTTATTTAAATTACTACTGGTCATTGACATAGGATTGGTTAGGTCAGATTCATGTCACTGAGGTGCTGCTGTCATTAGCTGGCATCAATCTGCTCACATAGGGATTCTGACGAGCAATGGCTGCTGTCTAAAACAAAGCTGGTTGGCTGCTTCTCCTTGTAGTATCTGCATATGCCTGTCCCACCACCAAAGTCACACAGAGGCAGCCACAGTGAGAGAAACTGATGTACATTAAGCTAAGAACTACCACTATGGACATTGGACAAGATGGGACCCAGGGCTAAGATAGGCGCACAGAGACCAGACACAAACCAGGTGCATCTGAGAGCTCAAAAAATGAAGAGGATGATTGTTTTATGGCATTTGTGCAGGGCAGACTGCAGCTACTGTTACAGACACTCACTTTTCATCTGTGATAATGGTATCAGATTCATATTGGAAGATGAAGAAGGCCAAAGTACCAGTTTCAAATAGTGCATATTTCCAAATTTAAGTGTAGGCTTTCAAATTCTAATGAAAGATTCTGAATTTAAAACTGTGACAGTTAACTTCTTAAATTTCTCCCAATGGTTTTGTGCAGCACTGGGAAGGGGTGGCAGAACCAGTAAACAGATTGGTATGGGGATAACATTTCAGATGCAAGTTAGTTCATTTTGTTTAAAAATGGATCTTTCTGTGCTTGACTTGAGCCAAGATGGCCACATAACTTATGCGCTCTATACCCATCTACTCTCGATCCACAACAACCAGCCCTTTAAACATCACACTTCGACATGAAACGGTACCTTCTGTGCAGTCCCACATTCCAGCTGTTGCCTGGTGCTACAATTTTTGAAATTGGAGGGCTATTACGGCAGATCTTCTCCAAGACTTATCTTGTCAGCTGTACTAATGGGTGTCACAAAATAGAAAGGCACAATGGATGTGGGGACCAGCAAAGCAATGTTTTCCTGCACTCTTCAGGAATTAGAAGAAGTCATGGCTGTCTCCTTATGAAACATCAAAACGGTAGCTGATCTAGATATATGAGTACTGAAAAAATGAGAGTGGCTCACTCTCATGAGGTGGCACTTCAGGAACTTCAGACCATGGAAAAAGCCACATTATTCATGACCTCCTGGATAAGGTAGATGACCTGGAGAACTGCAGCCACATGAACAATCTGTGATTTATCAGTTTCCCCAAGGAGGTGGAACTGAAGGACACTTTGGCTGTCTTGTAACATGCCCTCCCCATAATACTTCAGCTTAAGGGAGACCACCATTTTAATAGAGAACATGCCCATCATATCCTAGCACCCCCACCCAAGAAGGGAGAGCAACCTGGCATGATTCTTGAACTACACAACAAAAGAAGCTATAGTGTACTGCTCCAGAGAACTGGAGAAACTATATTGGCAAGACTATGAGGTGCACATATACCAGGACTTTTCAAAAGAGTTATCTTCATGCCAATGGGAGTATACAGAGGCTCGCCAGGTAATGCACAAAGCTGGGCTGCAGTTCCCCCTCTGAAACCTTGCCACCATGAGATGTACCATAACAGAATCAGGCTCTTCTTCACTACCCCTGAAGACATGATGGACTTTTTACATAAGCATTGGCTGAAGGAGACAAGGACCCCAAGGTCCCATCCCTCTGGACCCCCAGACATCCACAAGCATCAGGTGACCCCTGTGGATACCAGTGCACCTCCTACTTCTTCAAGCAAACACCAGGAAAGACACGGGGACTCAGAAGCCTGGTCAATGTCATCATGGAACCACAAATGTCAGTATCACCAGTCACCTAAGAAGGACTTGCCCTCTCAGCAGTTCCACTCCTGCAGTCACAGCTGGGGAGAAACCTCAGGTAGCTCTTCAGATGGACTGGGTAATATTCTGTCCAATAACAAGTTCATATCTCTGTGTTCAGATTCACCACCTCCATCACATCCCCAAGTGGCAGATCCATTCAGGCTCCAAGGCATGACTGAGCAGCATTGGCCTACCCAGGTTTCATCTCCTGAGAAATTCTGGACAGTTATCATTGTCGAGACACTTCCTCTACTACCTAGTCCACAGAAAGATGATTCCTCTGTTACTGCCAGCCCCACTATTGAAGTACAAGCTCTAACAAGTGCTTTTTTATGAACAGTGATTACCACATATTTTTTAAGCTGCACTTTTGAGCTAAATGAGACTAGGGAAGGGGTTCTGGGTGCCACAAGGGTTTGGGTGGGTGGGGCTATGTCTGTTGCATGGGACTCCAGATCAGACATTCTTCACATCCCCCCTCCTGAAACTCCCTCTTCCCAGCTCTCTCCAGTAACTCAGTCCCACTGCAATCCTGCCAGACTCCTCTACCTGTGGCTGCTGAGCCTTGGCAGATCCCTGTGTACAGAGCAGCAGGACCTACATTGACAGTTTCCGGAATTGGCTGCCTCTGCCTTCTTCTCAGTCATCGCAATGGTAACTCACTCAGATTTCATTCCTGCCTTCCCCCCTTGAGCTACATGCCTGTTGCTCCCCTGTAACACTTAATTCCTCCCTCTGTAATAGACCGCCTTACTAATGAGCCACAAAAAAACCAAAAAAACAGCTAGTAATGAACATTGCATTTCCACATTTTTTGACAAACTTCAGCATATAGTCAGCAAGCGTACAAGGTACAGTGGAGTCAGCCATGATGAAACGCAATAACTTGCAATAATGACATGTCACAAAATCCTGCATGACAAAAGGGTTAATTTGCCATTAACTAACAATGCCCCCTGCAGTAAACTGCTGCATTCATTGATATTCTGCATCATTTCTGCATTGCATTCTGGCTGTCAAAGCTATACTTTGCAAAGAACATAAGATCTTTCCTAAGTAATGTGACAGGTGGCATGCTCCACTGAGCCCTGCCTCAAATGACATGTCGACTTTCTGTACCTTGTAATTAGGCATTTGGACAATCCTTGACAACTGAGTACTGCTACGGAAGCTGACTTTCCCCTTGGATCACACGGAAAGCAGCTGATCAATGGTTGTTTGTTTTAATTTTAACCAGGAAGTGGACTGGGCACAGCCCTTTTACAGCCATGCCTGACACATAACATTACAATACAAAGTTTACATTTACACAACATATAAAACAATTATTCACATTTACAAACAGTGTCACACTATAACTTCATTAACAATAAATGTTTAAAATGAGATTCAGAATGTGCTTTTTGAATCAGTTCTCCATATTCATTTAAAAATGAAGCTGTATACCAGGAAAATGCTTTCCTACTCATTTGTAGCTTGAAAACCGGAATGGTATATTGATTTAAACAATTTTGTCTTGTACCCCAACCATGGTGTTTAACAACAATTAATTTTGATAGGGACAAGGGATCTCCTGAACTTTTTATCTGAAAAACAAAATTTACTAACATACATGTTAAACAGTTGACTGGGGAAAGTACTCCCAGATCTAAATAAAGCTGACAATGGTGAGTTCTAAATGGGGCAAGAAGGGCAAATCTGCAAATATAATTGTACAAAACTTTACATTTTGACTCAAACAGCTGATTACAATGTGCAAAAGTAATGCTGCCATATTCTAACACTGGAAAAAGAACATGTTCTTACAGTTAAGTTAAGGGGCCAGAAATAAGACATGATTGGAGTGGTGCAGTGCAGTGGCTGTAGAGCAGCGGTCTTCCAGGAGACGTTCTGGAGGAAGCGGTGTTGTCCCATCTGCAGGCACCTCTCTGGGCTGAGGGAGGAGGTTGCTCATCTCCAGGCTGAGTTGGCCAGGATTTGTGGGACCTCCTCTTCCATCCAAGGACCACCAGTGCCACTGCCGTTGCCTCAGAGGTTGCCAAGAAAGAGGGCGGTTGGACCACAGTGGGCTCAGGGAGGTGAGGGTGGTGGAACAGAGGCGCATCCCTCAGTGGTACCTCTCCACAATTCCTATGCCATTCTGGCAAGTGTGGTTCCTCTATGGAGGCATCTGCAGTGGAGACCAAGGAGGATGCTGGGAACCTCCACAAAAGAGACCCACAGGAGGGTGGCAGGGGACCCTGCAGGAAGGAAACAACTCCTGGTGGGGACTCCATTGTTAGGAAGGTAGAACTGGGGAGGAAGGGAGGGAGGTAGAGGTGCCTGCCTCGCGCCATGGCTTGGAGGGACTGGGAGGCGAATCCTCAGGATTGCCGGAGCAGCTGAACAGGGAGGGAGCTGGATGTCAGTGTCCACCTAGGGACAAATGACCTGGCTAGAAGGGATTAGAAGTACAGGAAGAGTTTGTGGAATTGGAGGGGCCTTGGTCAAATGTACATACGGTAACCTTCTGGAGTGCTGCCATCTATGGCATAGGAGGCTAGGGTGTTCCCGCACCATGGGATTCAATCAGTGGTTGAAAAACTGGTGTGGGCTCAGGATTTGGCTTCATTGGGGACTGGGGGGCCACCTGGAGTGATGCAAGCCTATACTGGCATGATGGGCTGCATCTGTCCGGGAGGGGAACCAGGATCCTAGGTGATAGGTTTAAATGCTTCATTGGCAAGCTTTTAAACTAGCCAAGGGAGGAGGCACTGGAAAGGAGCAGGGGAAATCCTAGCCCCCACAAATAATCACAGTAGTAAGTGCGGCAGACATCAACATAGAGGTGTCGATAGGGAGAAGGGCAGGGGTAAATGGAGAAAGTGACAAAGGCAAGAAGGACAGGGATGGGGCAAAAGGGAGTAAGGCCATCAGGAAATGGAGGGTAATGAGTACCAATGCCCGTAGTCTGGACAACAAGCTCCCTGAGCTGGTGGCCTTGATGGAAGAGGGATGCCTGGATATCATAGCAGTCACAGAAACATGGTACACAGAGAACCATGATTGGGATGTTAACATACCAGGGTACATAACCTACAGGAGAGACAGGCAGGGGAGAAGAGGGGGAGGAGTAGCTCTCTATGTAAAGGAAGGGATAAAAGCAACTGAACAAAAGAGTAAACAGGGAGAAGAGGAGGCACTGTGGGTTACCTTGGAGACTGGAAAGGGCACCACAATCCACACAGGGGAAGGGAATGGACAAGGATATTATAGAAGGCATTCTTAGAATGGCAGAGAGGGAGATACTGTTGATGGGAGACCTGAATATGCCAGATGTTAACTGCAGCACATTGCTGCAGTCACATCAAACGAGAGCCATTCTTGATGCCCTACAGGTGGCAGGCATTAGACAGCTAGTTTCGAACCCACTCGTGAGGGAGCAATCTTAGGCCTCATACTCTCAAACGGGGCAGTGAAAGGATCTCAGATCTAGAAGTGGGTTGCCATCTGGGGACAAGTGACCATCAAACAGTGTGGTTCACGTTAAACTCAGCTACAGAGTCAAGCCATACAAAAGTGAGGGTACTGGACTTTAGGAGGCTGACTTTGGCAAGACTGGAGAGTGCCTCAGAAAGCACTAGCAAACAGGCTAGAAGGAGGTGGAGCAACAATGGGGAATCATCAAACTGCCATCACAGAGGCAACAAGCCTTTGTGTGAAGCAAATAAACAAATCAAAATGAAAGAAAAAGCCACTATGGTTCTCAAAAGAGGTGGCTGTGAAAGTCAGGAAGAAAAAGATAGCATTCCGGAAGTATAAGGAAACACAGAAGGAGCAGGACAGAGAGCTGTAGCAGTTAAGGCAGAAGGAAGCAGGGAGGGAAGTCAGAATAGCAAAGGCCCAAACTGAGGAAAAGATAGCCAACTCAGTTAAGAAGGGGGATAAAACCATTTATAGGTACATCAGCGAGTGTAGAAAGACAAAGGGAGGGATAGTGAGGCTGAATAGAATGAACGGTGGGTGGGCAGAGGGGGACAGTGAAAAAGCAGGGATACTGAATGAATATTTCTGCTCAGTATTCACAAAAGAGGAGGGGGAAGTGCCTAATCCAATTAACAGAAGCACTCTTGATAGGGGGTCGATCCCAGTCCTTTCACAGAAGAAAGGGTTCTGCAAGAACTCCTAAAACTGAAGGTGAACAAAGCAATGGGTCCGGATGGAATTCACCCAGAATTCTAAAAGAATTAAGGAGGAACTAGTGAAACCACTGGCTACTCTTTTAATAAATCATGGGAGGATGGTGTGGTACCGAGGACTGGAGGAAGGATGTGATTCCCTTCACAAAAGTGGGACCAAGACAGAGGCAGGAACTACAGACCTGTCAGTCTGACCTCTGTGGTAGGGAAAGTGATGGAGTCACTTCTGAAGGAAAGAATAGTTGAGTACCTAGAGGCCAGTGGACCACAGGACCCAAGGCAGCATGGGTTCACAGCGGGAAGGTCATGTCAGATTAATCTAATAGATTTCTTTGACTGGGTGACCAAAGTAGTAGACCAGGGAGGGGCTGTGGACATGGCCTACCTAGACTTTAGCAAGGCATTTGACACAGTCCCACACAAAAGATTAATAGACAAATTAACCAGCCTGGGAGTGGGTCCCAGGGTGGTAGCCTGGGTAAAACATTGGCTGCACAACAGGACACAGAAGGTAATTGTAAATGGAGTCCACTCTGAAGAAAGAGGGGTTACTAGTGGGGTACCGCAGGGTTCAGTATTGGGTCCAGTCCTTTTTAATGTCTTCATCAGTGACATTGCAGAGGGACTGGAAGGAAAAGTATGCCTTTTTTGCAGATGACACAAAGATCTGCAACAGGGTTGATACACAAGGAGGCGTGGAAAGGATGAAAAGGGACTTGGCAAGGTTGGAGGAATGGTCAGAAGTATGGCAGCTAGGATTCAATGCAAAGAAGTGCAAAATAATGCACCTGGGAAACAAGAACCCAAGGGAAGAATACACAATGGGTGGGAGGTAGTAATAACAACAAAAAAGGAAAGGGACCTAGGATAATCATATCAGATGACCTTAAGGTTAGCAAGCAATGTGAGAAGGCAGTAGGGAGGGCTTGGGGTATACTGGGATGTATAGGAGAGGCATCAGCAGCAGAAAACAGGAAGTTGTTATCCTCTGTACAGACAGTTGGTGAGACCCCATCTGGAGTACTGTATCCAGTTCTGGAGACCCCATCTCCATAAGGACACAGACAGGATGGAGGTAGTCAGAGGAGGGCAACTAAAATGGTGCAGGGTCTGCAAGAGAAGCTGTATGAGGAGAGACTAAAGGAGCTTAATATGTATACCCTTGAGGAAAGAAGGAGAGGGGACATGATAGAAACTTTTAAGTACCTCAGTGGAATCAACAAAGTCCAAGAGGGTAGCATCTTTCAGAAAAGAGACTTGCAAGAACAAGGGGACACAATTTAAAGATAGAAGGAGGGTGGTTCAGGGCAATGTGAGGAAGATATTTCACAGAGAGGTAGTGGATGCATGGAACAGCCTTCCTGAGGAGGTTGTGGGTTCTAAAACTGTGGGAGAATTCAAGAATGCATGGGACAGACATAAGGCAATTCTTGTGGGGGGTAGGAAGAAATAGGCTGTTGGTTAACTAGGATCTGCGGCCTATCCTGTAGGTAGGGAAATGGGCAGACTAGATGGGCCTAATAGTCCTTATCTGCCGTCAAAGTCTATGTTTCTATGTTTAGCTATGACACGATGAGCTTCTTCTGTCAGAAATTTTATATTTCTATAGAGAAAGCCAAGTTTATCATGTATCTTAACATTCAGCCTCTCTAAATGAGGAACCATACTAAGCTCCAAATCTAGATATAAACCTAGATATTTAATAATGGTTACCAAAGGGAGAGGATTATGTACAAGACCCACTATTTGAATTGGGTCAATTTTCTGAATTCTTTGTGAGGAACCAAACAACATAACAATTGTTTTAATTTCATTTACAACCAATTTGTTTACCTGAATCCATTTTGCAAAATTATTGTATTTTTTTAAGGGAATCCTGAATTTCGTAACTGTTTGGTCCCGATACCCAAATCACAGTATAATCTGCATACAATAAACTATTATTATTGGTGAATGAAGGGGGCAATTCAATAAAGAAAATCGAAAACAAAACAGGGCCTAACATGGACCCTTGGGGATGTTCTGCCTTTATCTCGCCAGATTGAGACATGTGGCAGTTATTTTTTATTCTTTGGATACGGTCTGACAAATAACTCGAAAACCAATTAAACTGAACATCCATAATTCCTAATTTCCTTAATTTATGTAACAGGATATTATGATTCACTGTATCGAAGGCACTGGCCAGGTCCATGAAGACTGCACCTTTGGCCTTACCATCCTCCACTGCCAGCAGTACAACTTCTGTGTATCTGGCCAGCACCATTGCAGTGGAATGCTTGTTACCATGACCTGAATGAGACTGGTTACAGCTAAACAAGGGAGCTTCCTTCCAATAACACAGATCTTTTTTTTTTCAGTTGTTTTACCATGAGTAACACACTAAGCTGAAAGCTTGTTTACAGGTGTGACCTGGGAGCACAGGGAAGTTAAGTGACTTGCTCAAGGTCACACAGTATGCAAGTGGGGGCTGTGGGATTCAAACTCAGGTCTCCAGATTTGCAGCTCAGAGCCTCAAACCACTGTGCTATACTGCCTCCATCTATACCTTCTTGTGGGCTTACAGTCTGGGTTTAAGGTTAATGTTTGGAAATGTTTGCTCCTTTTCCTGAATTTTTTTTGTTATAACTTTTAAATTACAGTGGTGTACAATCTGCTTGCTCTCTAGGCCCTCAACTGGGATACGGATTGCTTATGGCAAAAATCCATTGTTATACATCTATAACCTTGGGACTGTTGCACCACAGCTCTAATTGGCTGATGGATTCCTCTGCCCCATCAAGGCTTAACACAAGGTGAACAGGATGGGTGCAGCTATCTGCTTGGCATAGGGAGATGCCTTTTAGTAAAGGTGCAAACCCTCTCCTTTCCATGTAAGCAGTTCTCTGCAGAGCCTGGCAAGGCCAGGCAGACACAGAACTGCTCGGACATCATCCCCCCATCTCATGTGCAACTCTTCATCCTGAGATCATAACCATGGCATCATCTCAGCTCTACCACCACAATTTATATGGTGTGGGCTCATACCATAGCTGAACACTGTATAGCCCATTGGGCCTACAAGCTATCCAATACACCCTGGCCATCCAGTACACTTAGATCAGTACTGCTTTACATCGCTAGTCTGGCAATACCCCACAGACAAATGAGTCCTCCATTCAGCTGTTCTCCCATATGTTTGGATTGGGTGGGGGGCTTTGTTCTCAGTGAAAATTTTTTGATTCTGGCAATGCTGATTCACAATCAGTCTGATATGGTTCTTACAAGTGTTCCTAACCATGCATCTGAGTAGAGTACGGAGGACATTGTGCTCAATTTCAGAGCCGGTTCATATTCAATCCTTCCCCAGCAGGGTTTTTCAGTTTTATCTACATCCCTACTAAATGCATCTTTCTTGTTATTGTTCTCAAAGATTTATGTTTTGATCATGTAATTGTGCTTTTACAGTATATGGATTAAGTGTGCTACCCTAGAACTGCCTTCCTTACTGTTCCTGCCCAGGTAACCCCTGATGACCTACACCTTTCCTGTAACTGTAGACCTCTCCCTGGATAAACAAACACTATGCTAACTTTCATTCACCCATCCTGCATACTCCATACTTCTCTGCTTGACCATGGGTAAAGTTATCTGTCACACAAAGAATGTCCGAGGTTCAAACTCTCCAATTAAGAGGAACTGGGTCCTCTCATACATCAAAAAGCTTAACTCTAACATAGCTTTTGTATGGGAAATCAAATTATTAGCAGCTCACCACTCCCACTTACAGACAGACTAGGTAGGCCAAGTGTTCCATGCTTCTGCACCCTCATGCAAGCATGGGCTGGTAATATTGCACCACAAGGCTCTGTGCTGGTGACCTTGCATTGCAAAACAGAACCCCCAGGTATGCTGTATTATAGCCCTGATGGATATACAAGCTGGCCTTATCCTCCTGGCAAAACTATATTCCCCAAATGAAAATGACCCTGCTTTCTGTCATGCTATTGCACAGAAAATATGGTGCACTGTCGCAGCAATCTAATAAGGCAGTATAGTGCAGTGGTTTAAGGCTCTGAGCTGCAAATGTGTCAGTGGCTCAGTAGGTAGCACGCTTGCCTCTGAGGCCAGGAGATCAGAGGGCTGTGGGTTCAGTTCCCACATCTGGCACTTGGGTTAATATCCCAGTACTGACACTGTAGTGCAGCATGAGAGGGGTGCTGCACTTCTGAGGTTCCGTCTTTCGGATGAGACGTTAAACCAAGGTCCCATCTGCCTGGATTGGTGGTAGTTGAGGTGGATGTTAAAGATCCCATGGCACTTATCGAAAAGAGTAGGGGAATTTCCCCGGTGTCCTGGCCAAATTTCCCTCATTCACTAAAAATACCACCAACAGCTTAACCTGGTTCAAGGTCAATTGGCATTCATCTGTATTCCCCTCCCCCGGGTCGTGCCTGAAAATAGGCAGGCTTTGTCTAGTGCACTTACCCAGTCAACAAAAAATAAATAAAAAATAAATAAAATCTGGAGACCTGGGTTTGAATCCCACTGCCCCCACTTGCATACTGTGTGACCCTGAGCAAGTCATTTAACTTCCTTATGTCCCCAGGTTGCACCTGTAAACAAGCTTTCAGCTTAGTGTGTCTCTCACCTGGTTAAACAATTGGGAAAAAAAAAAAAGATTTTCAATCCCGTGCAGCAATTGCTGCAAGTCAGACCAACTTTTTGTGGTCTAGCTTGCAGCAATCCAAGGGGCCATTTTCTGATGCAAGCTGCTGTAAATCATGGAAACTGTCACGACTGTTCCTGAGATTGTAAACTCAGGTGCAGTTGCAGCAATCAGGACTGGCACAGCCATGCTGATGCAAGGGTTTGATGCAGAGCTTGTCACAAGCCTAGCGCAGCCCTTTGAAAGTCTGGTACCCTTACTTTACCTCTTAGATACAAGAAGAAACAAAACAGTTTCTTGAATGCAGTAGCCCCCAAGACACAACCATTGAGAACACCTGGGAAGTTCTTAAAGCCACATTCAGAGGGAATATAATTAGTTATGCAGCCCACAGGAGGCAGCAGAGGGAAAAAGCATTCTCCAACTTTGAACATGACTTACAAGAGCAAGAAATCACCTATAAAGTTCTTCCCCTCCCAGACCCCAGATCCTAACTACATAACAAAATTATGAGGCTCGGTCTAGAAATCAGTGCCATGCTTTCCAGGAAAGCAGAAAGCTATTTTGTGGTTCCAACATAAATACTGGGAAGGAGGGAGGAAAGTCCTGGATTACCACATCCACAAACAAAGAAGGAACATTATATATCAGGCCTAAGGATACCTCAGGACTGGATAAAACCACCTCCATTAAGATAAATGCCATTATGAGACACTTTTATTCCTCACTCTGCTCTTCCACTAAACCTCCAGATGCAACAGCCATCCAAGCTTTCCTGAACTCTCTCCATCTTCCCAATCTTACGCATGCACTGGTGGAGTTGCTGCTTGTTCCCCAACCCAGGAAGATGTCCAGAAACCCTGATGTCCCTAAACTCTTGTAAGTCACCCAGTGGGGATGGCTACCCCGCAGAGTTCTTCAAACCTTTGGCTCAACAGATTGCACCTTTGTTGTGCCAGGTATACCAGGAAGTGGAGGACACCGGCACCCTTCCCCATCCTTTTGAGAGGCTACCATAATGGTCCTGCTAAAATAAGGGAGGACCCCATGCCCTGAGCCAACTACCATCCTAGTTCACTTATAAACATGGACATCAAAATTTACACTAAAGCCCTTATGATCAGGCTTGACCCACTTTTACCTCAACTAGTGCACCCTTTCCAGATGAGCTTTGTCCAGGGCAGGCATAACTCCAATCGCATTCACTTGCTTATCAACCTCTTGCATTCTGCCACTTCCAGGCTGGCACTCTCAGTGGCACTAGCCATTGATTTTGAAAAGGCATTGGATTCTGTTGAGTGTAGATATCTGCACCTGACCCTGGCTCACCTGGGACTGGGTCCACTGTTCCAAGCCTGGACCCAAGTCCTGTACTCTTCCCCATCAGCTAGAGTCCTTATGAACTCCATAATGTCGGACTCCTTCCCGTTGGCCAAGGACACAATACAAGGGTGCCCTCTATCCCCACTCCTTTTCGTTATAACAATAGAACCTCTGGCAGCTGCTTTTCATTAACACACTCAGACAGCTGGGATAACATACGTGGATGGCCTGCTGGTCCTGCTGGGAGATGCTTCCACCTCTTTACAGCACCTCTTGAATCTCCTTACCTGCTTCACCTCCTTATCAGGTCTCAAGGTGAATCAGTCGGAAACAGAAGTCCTGTCCCTTAACTGTTTATGTGATGTACCATTCTTCCAAGCTGCAGGTCTTAAGTGGTCTCCAAAGGCCATAACATCCAAATTACACCTGATATTTCCAAGATGCATGATGCCAACCTATTCCTGCTGGTGACTGAACTAAAAACAGAATGTGACAGTTGGAAACCATTACAATTAACACTGGCTGGAAAAATGTTCACCCTTAAAATGGTCACAGCTATGAAACTCTTGTATGTGCTATCCCACTTTCCACTTGCCCACCCCTTAAAATGGCTTGGCAAATTCAATACACTCATGGGGAACTTTATTTGGGAACAAGCTTCATGTATCATGGAAAGATGGGGGCTGGAACCTCCCCAGGTGACAGGCTACCTCTGGGCCTATAGAGCAAAGCAGATTCTGCACTGGGTCAGAACACCAGACCCAAATCTACCTCAATGGGTGGTTATGGAAGAGTCCTAACTCCCACAGCAGTCTTTAGTCTCCCTCCTGTACTTCCCCACTCCTTGAGAAGTGAGGACACATTCAATTATAGCACCTTCTGAGGCTTCTGGAAAAAAACTGCCGAAGTGGCTAGGCATTGCCCTGTGACCTGGGGAATATATACCACTCTGGGGTAACTCACTGATCATGGTAGCAAATAAACTCTCCACTGGGAAACTTGGACCAGCAAAGGCCTGCTATATCTCAAGGACATCCTGGCACCACAGACATCTGGGATAGACACCTTTTAAGCAGTGGGGGGAGTGCAGGGGCATAGCCCCCCACATAAAACAAAAAACAAAAGGTTTTTGCTCTGTGTTTTGTGTCCCTGGATCCCACATCATCGAAATTGAATTTTGGCAAAGTGGGGTTGCAATAAGGGCGTTCGGCATTTAAAAGTCGCCCTTATCACATAGTACCAGTCAAAACTAGCAACATGGCTGTCCCTGAAAAATAGTGTAGGCAGCAAAATCTATGAAGATGTCTTTAATTGCATACCCAGCCCATCCATGCAGTCTAAGGCAAAATAAGACTATATGTTCAGCACCCAGAACCCTGGTCAGGACTGGAGAAAATGCTTTACATTTTGCCATAAGACCTTTAAGGATGCACGAAGTAGACTCATCCAGAATAAAATTCTACATTTCTGGTACAGAACCCCATCAGTGCCTGAGAAGCTAACTTTATCATGCACAGATGAACGCTGGAGATGTGGAAAATCCATATTATCTGGCAATGCCCAGCCAATCAAACCCCTCTGGGATGAGGTCTGCAACCTGGGCACTATTGTTCTAGCCACCTTGATATCAAACTCATCGCCCCTTCTACCATTAGGTATCACCTCTGTAGCTCCAGCCATAACACCTACTGGATAGAGGTGGCTGGCAACACTCAGTATGCAGGCGAAAAGGCTTCTCCTCTGTTGGTGGTGACCCCAGGAACTGCATTCACACCAAACGTTGATCTCCAGCTTCTCATAGGTAGCCACCCTAGACAGGCTGTCCCATTTAGCCACAGACTCCCTGTCAAAATATCAAGCTTGCTAGTCACCCTATATTCAATCTCTAGTGCCCAGGAAGGGACTAGACTGACCCTCCTCTACATCCTGACTAATGGTCTCTTTCAAATTAAGAATCTGAGTAGCTCACTATATTATATATCTCTATTTACTTTCTTTACATGATTATACTACCACTGAGTTCTTAAAGTTACATTTCAGGAAATATGTTGCATGATCTTATCTTTTTGTTAGATAATACTCTTGGCATATAAAGATCACCCACCTTTACATACAGTACTGTGATATGAGTCTGCTGGCCTCTTGTCTCTGAACACTGTCTCCTTAAATGAACCATATATCATTAACTATGTCTTCCTCTATATTTTGGTGTCACCTGCAATGTATGGAATATTGAAGTATAGATATGTGTGTATAAAAGATATGCCAGTAAAAAATATAAACTACAACAAAAAAGGATCTTTCTATATGGTGCTGTCTGGGAGGTGGAAGTGAGCTATATGCAGTATGCCACAAGTAATGATGACCTCACAATGCTGGTGGGCCCATGCCCATCTATACTTGCACACTTGTGTTGGTGCATACAAAGAGGTGGTGGTAGCCTAGGCAGTGTAGACTTTCTTTGCACCACTAATACTTAGTTAACCCGGTGAGGATCCGTCAAAGAGACCCAGGGAGCTGCACACAGAGAATGGTAAGTTTATAAACAATACAGTAAGTCATTGAGAGGATGATCACAAAAAATTGCATTGGACTAGATGTGCTAAGAAATCCAGAATAAGATCTAAAGTAAATTGAAACAATACGATCTAAAATAAACTGAAACAATAAGTGCCTAGGCCTTAGGTGACTGAGTTACACTCATGCTAAAAATTACTTGAGTTAACTAGTAAGCTGAGTTTCTAAAGAGCTGCAGCAACCAGACTGGCTGAGGAAGGGGGCTAGCATTTTTTTTTCTTAGATGTGGAACACTCAGCATGCGTTGTGAATTTAATACTACCTTTGTCAATTGCTTTTTTCCTGACACACAGAACATGGCCATTGCAGATACTGTATATGACATGATAATTAGGAACAATCACATTATTTTTAAGAAAAAAATATTACTGTGCCTCAACATTCTGTTAACTTTTGGCAGGCTTTGGAACTCCTTCTCAACCTGTAAAAAGTCACCTGGATGAACTGTTTTGCTTGAATATTTATTTTTTTTGTGAACAAATTGTGTATGACTGTTAGCAGTAAAGAATTAGGAAATGGCTAGGGAATGTGCTGCACCTTGATTAACTTGGGTTTGGAACCAAGCGCCTTACAGAATGAAAACCATCGGGTCGGGAAAGCCATTCAGCAACCAGGATGCAGCACATCTAGATATCCATACCTCTCAGAAATGTTTTTAAAAATTATTTCTGAAAGCTATGCTTTTAAGGCATAATGTTTTAACAGTCTAACCTGCCATAACTTAAAACAATAAATGTTGCTAAATTTCCACCTCCTAACCAATCCCCATCGCCAACAGCACAATATTTATGCTTATGTTTCATAACATTTTATTTCTCACCTCATCTCCTTTTTTTTTCTTCACTCAGTGTCTTGTATGCCTTTAAACACTGATGCCCACACTGAGAGATACAGCAGACTTTCTGCAATATTCCTGACTCTGGATCCCAGCCACCCTCGCACTGCTCCCTGCCACTATAACTGCTTCATCACACACCCCCAGCTCACTCTGCCTGATCCATCAATTTAAAAAACAAAATTGTTTTTTAGGCTGTGACTGTCACTGCGTATCATCGATGGCAGCACACAGGATGCTTCTCTCACTGTTATGTGCGGCTGTCATCTGACTCCTCACCGCTCCTGGCGGCCCGTGTTAACGGCATGTTCCACTCATCACTCAACTGCTTGCTCCAACAAATTAATAAAAAAAATTAAAAAAAAACAATTGCTGCTCAGTATCCTCCTCAGTCTCTTGATGGCAGCATGCAAGATGCTCCTCTCACTCATGCGTGTGCTCTCAGATGCCACTGCAGCATGCAGGATGTTCACTCTTTCACTCTCACTCACTCTCTTCAAAACACTCCCATCCCTTGCTCTCTCAATGGTGGTATTTCCTCTGTTTCGTTAATGGTCAGCAAATGATATAAAATGAAGACATCAACACCACAAAGCAAAGTTAAACAAAGTAATACATTTATAAAATGGCCAATACGTTGCTTACAGCAGCTCCACATGCTTTCACAAATCACAAACATTTGAGAGGAACTTATTTTTTTACTTGAAAACATGGAACTTAATTGCTATGTATTTTTAAAAGGTTTAATGAAATGTTTTAACATTTCTCCCATTTTATAAGTGCATTAGCACACTCTGGGGTAGTGGATGTCATGAGTCAATGCATTTCAGGTGCTGAAAACACTTGACCCAAGTGCCTTGTGCCTCACTATGCACCTGGGTGTGAAGTAACCCATAACAACCACCACCCTGTCCTGTCTTACTGCTTACTTATGAAGTGCAATCATTGCTGTATGTGTACCCCACAGCATTGAGATGACATTTAGCAGTCTATTGAACTGCCTCACAGCCTACTAAAAGCCTACAGAATGCACCATTTTTCTTTATTTTCTTTTACATTTTCTTGCTAAGCAACAGGTGTGGGTGTGATGACATAGATATGTAACCCCCAGGGGGCGCTACCCTTAGGGCTACTACCCCTGCCTACCTCCACTGAGACAGGGTAAGAGGCCCAGATCCGTTGGCGGGTTCCTCCACCCAGAGGTCTGGGTTAATACTGTTAAGATTGCCTCAGTCACAGCCCTCTGGGTTACTGCAACCCCCCTTTCGTCCCACTAATGGCTCACACGAGGTACCAGCAATACTTTTCTCCAGTGCAGTTGCCCCCAGGCTGGTATCTCTCAGCTCACTCCGGGGACCCCCTGTAAAGTAAGGTACAGTTATATCGCAGTCACTATGCAGTAGTTCACCATAAATGCTCAAACTAGCCAGGGTGTAGTTGTGACTCAAACAATCTGATTTATTTAAGGGGGGAGTAACCAGGACAGGGGGATCATGTTGATTGGCTTATCACTATACTTATCTACCTAGGGCTCTGTGCACAGGCCTGAACCTAATATTTACTGTCCTTGGGTACCCAAGCCCTAATGGCTAGTCCACCGTGGCAGCTGGTTGGGGCCCTGACACAGGTAGCCTTTACAATCCTGAGTAGATCAGAATGAAAAAAAAGTTCAATTAAGCAGTCAGCAATTTAGCAAAACAACTTAAGACCACTGTCTGCAAGCTTGGCAGGGAGCTACCCTGATTCAGTACTCACGACTCCAGCAAATAACGTTTTCGTCAACATCAGCAGGGCTGAGCCTGAATTTCACCAGCTTCCTCACACATTTATATGGCAAACAACAGAGGGGTGCCATACCAGGCAGCTGCTTCTAAACCCCACACAAACTTTCAGCAGTCTCGGGCAGTAGACGAAAGCTTCAACTTCACGGGTGGACCGAGCGCGATTCAGCAGATTCTCCAGTCCTCTCAGGTTGAGCCTGGTAGGTAGCTGGGCTGGTGCCAGCCTCCTCCGACCGCACGCCGGCGGATTTAATCCGGATCACTCGAAGGGCGAAAAAAAACGGCCGATGCAGGCCTTCACATGCTTCCCGCGCAAACCCTCCACTAGAGCAGAAGCACAGAGCTCCTCTCTTCTCACCAGCCACAATGCATCTGCCCCTTCTCAGCATGGGGCTCTCTTTACAATTCGGGTGCTACCCACTTCAATTGGCTGGCACACCTGTCAGTCCATCAATCTTCTGCCCCTCAGTGGTGCGAAAAAGCGCCATAGTCCATAATGCCTTCTCCAACTTATAAGCAGTTACTCTATTGGTCAGACAGCTCTCCCAAGTCCTGAGGTACTGATTGGTCCAATTTAGCAGTTCTGGACCAAAATGGAGGAGACAACCGAAACAGTCCTCACTGCAAAAGGAAGGCAAGTTAGAACAATGACATTATCATTATTATTGTACGTTATTTCCAACAAACAATCACATCCCCCAGCAAAGCTCCCTCTGCACCACTAGCGATGGCAGGAGTGAGATATTTTTTCAGCGTCCCGGGCAGGACTCGGGCATACAACCACACAGCCCCCCATTTCAGTTAATCATGGCTGCAACAGGCAGCCCTTAAAGAGACAGTATACGGAGGCTTTAAAAGCGCTCCTTGCTTCCCATTTAAACGGTTTTATGCCGATCACCAACCAGGCATGGAGCAGGAAAACGAGCTCCAGGGAAGCTTTTAGGAACCCCCATTTGCAAGGGGGTTACATATAGATAGATAGATAGATAGATAGATAGATAGATAGATAGATAGATACTTTATTTATATAGTGCCCCTTCCCAGAGGCTTGGAGCACTGAACAACATTTAAAATCAACAATCAACAAAAGAAATTCCAGCAGCACAATGCAGAATATACTACTTCCAATAAGATGTTTTAGAACAGCAATACTTTGTAAAACAAACAGTGTATTTGTTATGGATAATTTTAAAATCTGACAATATTGGCTAATGTATTTGTGATACAAGTTGTTTTTATATGTTATGTATATTGTATGTATTTTATAAATTTGTTTTATTTAATGGACACATTTGCAAACAAGATTTTAATCTCAAATTGCTATCCAATAAATCTGAAAACAACAAAGCTATCTATAACTTAAAACAACAGTCAGTATACTACAAGACCTTCCATAATTATACATTATGTAGGTCATAGACTTGATTAAACAGGGACGTTTTCAGCCTCTCTCAAATGTCTTGGCAATGAATTCTACAGGGCTGCTGAGGCAATGGAGAAAGCACAAACCCCAGAATGCTGCAACCTAGCCATGGGAACCACCATGATGCAACCCTCGGAGGAACAGAGAGCATAATCTGGGGAGTGAGGAACCAGGAGGTCTTGCTGATAGTCTGGTCCCCTGCTGTGCAGGGCTTTTTAGGTCAGTAATCCAACCTTGAAGGCAATCCTCCACCTTATTGGTAACCAGTGCTGTTCATAAAGGACTGGTGTAGTATGAACAGATCTTGAAGCGCCAGTCAGCAGTCTAGCTGCCATGTTCTGCACCAGCTGCAGATGGCGTAGGTTGCCTCCAGGTAGCCCCAGGTACAGAGAATTGCATAGGTCTAGCCTGGATATGATGAAGACATGTACTAGAGTGGCAATGTCTTCAGTTGGTATCAGGGCCCAGATCCAAGCAATGTTCCTCAGATGGTAGAAACCACTTTGCACAGTGGCCAACACCTGAGTCTAAAGTGCCAGACCATCATTGAGGACCACACCCAGATCCCTTATCTGAACAGAGGAGGTCAAGGGGATGCCTCCCAGTATCAAACCAGGGTCATTCCCATATCCCCTCCACCCTGTCAATGGCCTGGATCTACCACTAGTACCTCTGCCTTGTCTGGGTTGAGTCACAGCCAGTTTTGAGTCATCCAGTTCTGGACCTCCTCCAAACAGGTGTTAAACACAGAGGCTGCCATCTGGTTTCTGGGTGCACAGGACAGGTATAACTGAGTGTCATCAGCATAGCAATGAAAACCCAGCCCATACCACCTGATAACATTTCCTAATGGCAGAATATACACAGTGAACAACAGAGGCGACAAGACAGACTTTTGCAGAACTCCACAGTATAGGGGTGTCAGGCTAGATGAGGATAACCCCATCATCACCCTCTGCATTTTAACCATAAGATAGAACCTAAGCCAGTTGATGACATTACTGGTTAGTCCACACCAGTTCTGCAGTCGGTCCAGTAACACCTCATGGTCCATGGTGTCAAACGCCACTGAGAGATCAAGGAGAACATGGATGGTACCCTCTACCCTATCTCTTGTCATCAGGAGATCATTCATACCTTCACCAGGTCAGTCTCTGTGCTACTGTATGCCTCGATCTAAATCCAGACTGGAAACACACATAAGTGGCAGAGGAGGCAAGATGGGTCTTGAGCTGGATGGCCACCACTTTTTCTAAAATCTTCCCTAAAAATGTGAGGTTTGAGACTGGTCTGTAGTTGGTGAGACACTTCAGGTCCAATGAGGGTTTCTTCAAAAGGGATCTGATCAAGGCCTCTTTCAATCCATAGGAAAGACCCTACTCCCCAAGGAACACTGGATGATCTCAGCAACCACAGATCCAATCTGGCCAACACAGCCAATGAAAAGTCAGGCTGGACCTGGGTCTTAATCACAATAGGTTAATTGCAGCCTCAAGACTACCTCAACCACCTCATCCACTCCAACTGGATCAAACTCATCTTGCACAAGAAGGGTGTGCTGACATGTTTCAGGTCTGACCCCAGCAAGCTCTTTGAATGATACCAGAAGAGATTTCAGCCCTGATAGGGGACACTTTGTTGGTAAAGAACAGAGCAAACTCTTCACACCTCGTGCTTGAACCTGCTCCTCCCGCATGGAGACAGGCCAGATGTAACAGTCCATGCACCATATAGAAGTGCTTAGCTGGTCTGTTCCTTGCTGCAGCAATCTCCCTTGACAGAAAATACGCCTTCTTTTTGGGAGGTTGCCTCCCGATAGTCACCATAGGCCAATTTGTCCTCATCTGTCCAGACCTCCTACAGCATTACTCCAAACCCCAACCCTATATCTTTAACTCCCTGAGTTCCCCATCAAACCAAGGGGACATCCAGCGAGTAGAGAAGGGTCGAACACAAACGGGCACAACAGAGTTGAAGGCTGCCGCAACAACTCTATTATTGGCCACCACTACCTCCTCCACTCTGACTACGCATACAGTTTCTACACCCAGTAGGTCCAGCACCTACTGTAATCCTCTGTTGGGGACAATCCCCACAAAGAGCAGTACTGGACCATCTCCACAGAGGATGGACTCTCAGTGGGGGGCCCCCAAACATGAACTTCACAGTGCTATAATCCGACCAAGTGACTGGATCAATCTTGAGGTCATTGACCCCAAGACCCAGAGTGAAAACCAGGTCCAATGTGTGATTGTGTGAGTGGGTCACTGAGGTGACAACTTGCGTCAGTCCCAGAGCTTCCATGCTCTGCAGGAGGTCATGACTATAAATAGTATTCATTCAACACAGTCATTGCTGCATATGTGTTTCAGCATTGTTGCCTTTTATCAGGCCACATCACCAGCCTGCTAAAATCCAGAAGAATGCATCATTTTGTTTGAATTTTCTACAGAAATTGTAGTGAGAAAGACATAATGTGACCTACTGGGAATTGAACCCAGGTCCCCAGAATAACATCCAATAAGTTTAACCACTGAGTTACTGGCTCCCATGTTTGGACCTGGCAAATGCTGCAACTACAGTAGGAGTAATCAAGATGACTATTAGATGTTCTTTGGTGATTTGAATTGCTTGGTTGTGGCTAATACTGCACCAAAGAACATCTGATTGTCATCCTGATGAGGCACTCTGGGGGCCTGGGTTCAGTTTCTTTCTTTTTTTTTTTGAAATTACTATTTTTTTCTCCTTCCTGCCTGCCATCCCCGACCCTTCAGGAGCCTCAAGGTAGACATCCCTCTGCCTTTCACTCTGCCTGTATGACCCCGCAGGAACCCCATAGAGCTACAGTTTACCCCCAAGTGGGGATGGGGCAGACCCCCCTTACCTCAACAATCAACTTTCGTCGGTCCGGGGGCCATCGGGCGGGCGAAGGCACATCGAGGGCACGTCTCCGGAGGCTCCATCTTCCCGGCGATGGCAGGCGTTTTTCCACTTTTCCTCCCACCCCCTACAGCGTAGGACCCCTGACGTCAAGGCGCAGAGCGCCGACGTCACGCTGTATGTCAGCAACCCTTCCCTAACATTGGGGCTTGTAGTACTCTGAGCCTCCGCCGAGTGGCAGATGTTCGGCTATAGCTTAACCTCCCCGGAGTAGGCGAGCTGTCGGGACGCCTGCTTAACTCCCCGCCGCCCACCAGCAACCGAGTCCGGCCTCGAACCTGGGTCGCCAGCATGGAGCGAGGTGTGGCGTCCAGCGCCTCAACCCTCATCACCACCGGGCCGGCTCCTGGGTTCAGTTTCTAGTAGGTCACATTATTTCTTTCTCTCTATAATTTGTGATTTCAATTGTTTTGAATTTCTAAAATTTTCTTTAAGAGCTATATAAGTACACTCATTACTGGTGTGTGTGTGTGTGTGTGTATGTGTGTGTGTTTAAACATTCTGCTGCTTTTCAGCAGACTGTCAAGCTGCTTCACAGTCCACTAAAAGTTCCCACAATGCAACATTTGGACTGTTTTTCAAAACTTTCTCTGGATAGCATACCCCTGAACCCTCCCTATAAAGGTTTAGATTTTGTACCCTTATAAAAGTTGTTATTGCCTGATGCCCCTGTATCACAACTCTGTGACCCCCCCCCCCACCATGCAATGCACAGAGGCTTATCTTTGGCTCTGCAGAGTCCTGAAAGACTGCTGCTGCCATTGCTTGCTCTTTCTAGCCCCAGAGGACTTTAACTAGAAGCAGGGGCACCATAGGAGAGCTGTGGAAGAGTGCAGAGCTAGATTCTTCAGTGCTTCCTGCACCCACACATGACGAGCTTCCATAGCATATCAAAGGTGATGCCTGCCACCACTGAAGTGAGCAAGCAAGCTTTACAACTTGACCAGGATTCCCTTTTCAAAGCCAACTCGAACCATACGCAAAGGGCGATAGCATGCAAATCAAAAGGTTCAGCATATAACTGATATAGGACAGGACCCTTTTTAAAATAGACATTTTGTGTCAGATCCTCTCAAGACTACAGGCCACTAAGCGGGCCTGCCAGCTCAGCAGCAGTGCTCCCACTTGTGACACTGACGAGCTAGGTTCTGGAACAAGCCAAAGGCATCAGAGGGTGGCCGAGGGATGTTCTGATCCTTCTGTCTGCTCCATCCCCCTTTTTTGGTTTTAGCTATGAATTAAAGTTTGGTCTGACATTTGATTTCTGGATTCTCTCTGCTCTGTGGGTTTGCTATGCACTTTGATTTAGACTGCTCTTATTTACTTGAAGATGACACTTAGTCTAAGGTTTTAAGTGAAAGTGGGAGCTCAATCTGAAACCTGAACCATTATTCGGAGAAACAAATATTTGACTTATTTTGAGAGCGGTTTGTCTTCACCGGTGAGAGGGGTGAATTGGTCACTGGCCAGCCTAGAGCTTGGACTCTGCGGACATTTGACCTCAGACTTTAATTTTAATTTTTAGTTATAGATACTTCATTTGGTTTGAAGGAATTGATTTATAATATTTTATTTTATCTGGATAGTTGGGTGGTGAAAGGACTCTATATCCAGTTATTTAGTTATTTTGTTTATTTAGATTTTTAGTTTATATTATTGTTTGATATTGGTACTATTTTCCTCTCTTCCCAGTCGTGTGAGGACTGGGTGGGGAGGGAACTAAATTGAAAAGGGGAATTTAGTTAATGTTTTGTATCTGTTTTTTGTTTGAGGGTAAGAGTTTTTAAGTTAATAATCTGAGGTGTGTTTAAACTGTATTTTGTTTCATTGTAGAGCTTTGTATTTATTTAAGTTTTAGAGGTGGGTTGATTTTTGGATTGTTTATTTAGTGTGATAATTATGTGTTGGGATAATATTAGGACAGTCGGGTATTATTCCCCCTCCAGGCTCAGGGATCTTCGCCCCTTTTCTTGTCCCCCCTTATTGCCAGAAGTCTATAGACGTTGTAGGGTCTTGGGGATTGTGGGGAGGAGGAGGAGGATGGGAGTGGGGCCTAGAGGGGGGAATGGAAAGGAGTGAGCAGATTGGGACAGCGAGGACAAGGAGACGCCCTGGGGTGAAATGGGCCCAGGAAAGGGGACCTCCCTGTCTAGTGCCCATACCCAAGGGTTCTGATTATAGTCAGCAGGTAGCACAGTCATCCTCGGAGGCTCATCCTACTCGGGTGGTGTTATGTAATGCCAGGTCTATTAAAAAAAAGACTGCTATTATAGCTGATTTTGTTGGGTCATCTGACCTGGCGTGCATCACTGAGACCTGGCTTGATGAAAATACTGGACCAGTTTTGGCGGCAGCAATTCCGGCCTGGTACTCGGGGATACACTGCCCGATGGTGGATCGTAGGGGCGGGGGTGTTGCTATTTGTTTTAGAACAGAACTGGGCCTAGTGGAGGTGCCAGTGGGAGTTACCAAATCCTTTGAATGTATTCTAGGTGAGGGTGTGGGGCGCAGGATGCTTCTCATATACCGTCCACCAGGTGATGGGAATGTTTTCCTGCAGGAAGTCACAGACTTCATTGTCGACCTGACATTGGGATCCCCCAGATGGTTGGTTCTGGGGGACTTCAATGCCTGGGTCGATGATGAACTCTCGCACTTTGGTCAAGCCTTCCTCCAGTTAATGACTTCACTGAGCTTCACACAGGTTATTTCCTTCTCGACCCATGTTGGTGGTCATTCACTGGATTTGGTGTTCCTTCTGGGGATGGAGATATCCAACTTGGTGGTGGAACCGGTTGGATGGTTGGATCATCACTCCATTGGGTTCAGTTTTGAGGTCACCCCTAGTAGGTCAGCCCCTATGGAAATGGTCCGGTACCACCCATTAAGAGGTGTTTCCCCAGATGACCTGATGCCGGTGCTGGATCTATCAGGCTTACTGAGAGATTGCATGGATTCAGGAGAGCTGGTACATGCCTATAATGAGGTGGTGGCAGGGGCCCTGGCTTCCATTGCTCCTGTTCGTGTTCATCCTCTCACTCTTCACCCCAGGTCTCCTTGGTTTTATGAGACCTTGAGGGAGTTGAGGAGAGTTAGACGAAGGTTGGAGAGGTGTTGGCGAAGATCGGGTCTGGATGGTGACAAACTTATTTTGATGGACCGTTATCTGGTCTATCAATTTGCAATCTCTCATAAGAACGCAGAATTCCTGTCCAGAGAGATAGTGGCTGCACAGAATAGACCAGCTCAGCTCTTCCGGACTGTGGACAGATTGTGCAGTCCAGTCTGTCTTCAGCCCGGATGAGCCTTTTCTCAAGAACGATGTGAGGAGTTTGCTCTGTTCTTTGCAGGTAAGATTGCCAAAATCAGATCCGAGATCCATTTGACCCTCTCAAATGGGAGTTGTGATGGTCGACAGGAGATGTCGGACACCCAGTTTGTGTGGTCTGACTTCAGCCTCCCCACAATCAGTGACATTGTGATGGTTATCCAATCACTGCGTCCAACCAACTGTAATTTGGACCCGGGCCCCACACGTCTCTTAGTGGATTGTGTGGATAAAATCAGCCTAGTTCTTGCTGAGATAGTCTGGAGGTCCTTGGAGAGGGGGATTTTTCCAGATCCTCTTAAGGAGGCTGTGGTTAGGCCCCTTCTGAAGAAGTCCTCCTTGGATCTGGACTGTCTGGCCAATTACAGGCCTGTCTCTAACTTACCCTTTGTGGGTAAAGTTACTGAGAAGGTGGTCGCATCACAGTTGGATGATCATCTGACCAACAACAATGTCTATGATTCTCTCCAGTCTGGATTTAGGAAAAGGCATAGTACTGAGACAGCACTTGTACGAGTACTAAATGACCTCCTAATAGCGAAAGATCGAAGGACCTGGGACCTGTTCCATCTTGGTCCTTCTTGATCTCTGTGCAGCGTTTGACACTGTGGACCATGGTGTGCTATTGGAATGTTTGCGATCTATCTGTGGACTGTCTGGTACAGTCCTAGGGTGGTTTCTATTGTACCTCGATGGTAGGACTCAGAGGGTGGTGTCTGGAATTTTTTCCTCGACATCAGTCTCCCTATCCTGCAGGGTACTGCACAGTTCCATTTTGGCACCCATGTTGTTTGCAGTGTATATGCTGCCATTAGGAGTGATTATTAGGTGGTACAGCTTGGGTTTTCATTGCTATGCAGATGATACCCAGCTGTACATGTCCTTTGTGCCTGGCCAGGATACTGCCTTTTCGGTCTTTAACAACTGTCTTGCCGAAATCCAAGACTGGATGAATGTGAATTGGCTGCAGTTGAACCCTGAAAAAAATGAGGTTTTGGTTGTGGACCAGGGTCGCTGTGAGGTGGGTTTGTTAACTAGATCACCCTCGGGCTTATGGCTTGGGGGTATCCAGCTGACTATCTCAGACCAGGTGTGGAACTTGGGCATTGTATTTGATGATTGTCTGACTTTTAAATCTCAGGTGTCAGAGGTTGTCAAAACCTCTTTTTATCATCTGAGGAACATCACCCGGGTGAAGCACTTGGTTCCTCCAGAGGATCTTCCAACTTTGGTCCATGCCTTCGTTACCTCCCACCTGGACTATTGCAATGCCCTATACCTAGGGCTCACCAGGGTTGAACTTCGCCACTTGCAGCTAGTGGAGAATGCGGCAGCCAGGCTTTTGACTATTTCTTCTTGGTCCAGTCATATAATGCCTGTGCTCCATGGACTGCACTGGCTGCCAGTTTGTTGGCGAATCACCTTCAAGGTCAGTTTGCTGACCTATAAGGCCCTACATGATCAGGGACCTGCTTACCTGAAAGATCCCCTTCATCCTTACTGTCACCCCTGCTGTCTCCGATCCACTGACAAGATAGGATGGAAGCTGTCCAGAGGAGGGCAACTAAAATGGTGCAGGGTCTGCACCGGAAGACATATGAAGAGAGACTTAAGGAGCTAAATATGTATAGCCTCGAGGTAAGAAGGGAGAGGGGGGACATGATAGAAACTTTCAAGTACCTCAAGGGAATCAACAAAGTCCAAGAGGGTAGCATCTTTCAAAAAAAGAGGTGTGCAAGAACAAGGGGGCACAATTTGAAGATAGAGGGGGAGGAGGCTCAGAGGTAATTTAAGGAAGTATTTTTTTACAGAGAGGGTTGTGGATATATGGAACCGCCTTTTGGAGGAGGTTGTGGAGTCAAAAACAGTGGTGGAATTCAAGCATGCATGGGACAGTCATAAGGCAATTCTAGGGGGTGGGGTAGGAAGAAGTAGGCTACTGGTTAACTAGGATCTGCAGCTTATCCATCAGGTAAGGAAATGGGCAGACTGGGTGGGCCAAGCGGTCCTTACCTGCCATCAAATTCTATGTTTCTATGTTTCTATGACAAGGGATTGCTAGAGATTCCCAGGGTTCACTTAAAAACTTCAGGGGCAAGATCTTTTAGTTTTATGGCCCTGACCCTGTAGAACTCTCTACCTCATCAAGTACGAAATTGCCCCACTGTCCAAAGCTTTAAAGGAGCTTTGAAAACCTACCTTTTAAACAAAGCTTTTAATGGTTGTTAATTGTTTTAATCTTGTTTTAAATATTTATTGTTTTATGTAATTTGTAAAAGCGCCTTGGTTTAAGAAAGGCACCTTAAATAAATAAAGATTGATTGATTGATTGTGGAGGGTGGACTGCAGTGTCTGGTGATCATCTGAACTCTACTAGTGGAAGGAGGTGAGGGAGCCTGAAAGCACAAAAATAAAGAGTGGGGGAGTGGTGGATGTCTACGCCACTTGGTCAGGAGCACACACATTGGAGTGCTGATGTCACTGCACATCCATTCCCTTGGGGGAACCATAAAGTGAAAACCCCCTTTAGCAGCATACCATTACACCAGGGCCCCTCTTTTTTCCTGTTACCCGAAGCCCAGAAAGACTGACCAGGATTCTAGGGATCTCAGCATCTCCCCCTCATCTCCGAGAGGGGAGCTCTGCCATGCTTGGTAAGCCACTGGCTAAAATCTGAGCAGGTATGGCTAGTGGAATGGCAGTTCAAGGTGGTGGTGTCTCACATGGACTGGTATGGGTACATCATTGTGGGCCTGAAAGGACCATGTTTAAAATTAAGAAAACAAGTACAGGCCACTGCTGTCTTCGTGCTCCCTGACCCAGTAAGACAGCAACTGGGGTCAATGTGCACACCTTTAAGCAGTTTGCAGAGCCTAAAGGTAAAGTTGTATAGATTTAAATATGCAATAAACTTACAAATAGCCCTCACTTCTAAGAAGGGGGAATTGAAAGGATAACTCTGGTCACAGGAAGCACATCTAGTGCTACTCAAGATATATTTGTAACTTATTTTGCAATTAATTTATCCAGGATTTATTTATTTTTTTGAAATATTTCACTAGGAAGACACACTGAACAACTTGCTCATCTCCTGGTGCAACATGGTGGTGGGGTGGGGGGTACAGTAGGATGTGAAATTTAGACACACAATTAACGTTTATCAGAACTGTGGAAAAACACATACATTAGCATTTAAAATGACATCTACATTATACATTTGTAGAGTGGCTTACAGAATTAATAATTACCATGACTGCAAATTATATGTGTAACTCCCTTGTTCCCAGGGGTTACTGGAATCCCATTAGAATCAGTGGCAGGCAGGGACAGACAACTAGTGAAATGCCAGTTAAATGGATTTCACAGTGTCACACTCTATTTTTCAGTCTCAGCTGAGCTGGAGTGATGATGTCTCTTTGGAACTGACGCAGCAGCATAAGCCATATTGGAAGCTGACTGCAGGGAGTTAGGTTTAGAATGTTGAGTTAGAGGGAGTGAGTCTGCAGTTGGAGTCAATGGAAGAAGCTGCTTTCTCTTTAGCTTTGTCAGAGCGCTACCAGTAGTGTTTTTGTTTGTTCCGCACCCTAGTGTGAGCCAGTACAGCCTAGTGGTGAAGTGATGGAAATCAATTCAAGTGGTTTTCACAGTGCCTCATCCCAGGAGGGATGGGGTGGATTCCAGAATTCAGGGCAACCCCCTTTTCCAGTCTGGACTGTGTTGAAGCTGCCTGAGATTCTACTGCTCTGTGAGTACCTGTGACTTTTGTTAGGAAAAGCCCTGGGGCACCTGCATTCTGTCTGGTGAATTTTCTCTGACAAAGGGATCCTGTCACCTATACTGTTTTCTGTTTAAAAATGTCTGCTAAACTTGGGGTCTAGTGGAGAGACAGTGCCAATTACAAAATTCATGACTTTCTGACACCTCAGAGGTGTGTAATGTAGTATGTTAAGTGTGAAAGACATTTCAAGACAGCATCTACAAGTTTTCTGTGAGGGTGTTATTAACCAGATGAATGGCCAAGTATAAATTTGGAAGCAAAAGGTGGGAGACCCCCCTTCTGGAGTAACCATGTTTACCTCTCCGGGTTCACTCTGGGTACCTGTGTTTTCTATCAGTGCATTTGGCCAGCGCCTGAAGAAAATAGTTTACCTAGATGTGGATCAGATTCTCTGTGAGCCTGTATGTGTTTTTTGGTGGTTGAGAGTGTCACCATTAATTCCTCATGAAATATGGAAGTCTCCTAGTACTGGCTGTGTGTGCCTAGTCGAGGGAAGTGTACCAGTAATGGCCGTGTGTGCCAGTCTCCTCATTCAGAACCAGATTGTTCACTGTTCAATTCAGAACCTGAGGGTTCACTGTGTGTGTTCTCTGTCCTCAGTAATCTGCATTACCAGTAGAAGTAGCCCTGAGGGGGTCCAACTTAGCTTTGTGATTATTCTCTGTGTATGTGAATAAAAACCACACTCTAGAATCCCAGCCTGGTTTGGACAGTACTGTTATTACTTCCACTGTGTCTGGATTTACTTGGGTGCCCCTGACCAGAAGTGCAAACCTAGCATAACTGTGAACAAACTTTTCTCCCAGGGACCCAGGTTGATGGCCATGGTAAATAGTCCCCCAGGTGTGTGCCAGGTAGTTGCCACACTTGGTTTGCCTGTCTGTGTACGGCAGGCTCAGAAGTAGATGTACTAGTAAACTGAACTGCAACGACATCCCCCATTTCTCTCTTTGGTGCCATGTGGTGAGAGGAGCAGCCCTGCTAGTTAGACAAGGGGGGGGCGGTGGGGGTGGGTTACAAAACAGAGGCACCGCTGTCGATGTGTTTGAATTTTGGAAGAAAACAAGAGATATTTGCTCAAGTTGTGGAAACCGTTTTGTCTGGCTGGCAGCTGGTAGCCCAAAATCAGAAGCTTTGCACCTAAGGGATTTGCCCAGAGCAGTGCCATCAATATGTGCCGCTGTGTGTCTGCTGTTCATGTGCTGTGGTTGTGCCAATGTCTACCAAGGAGCTGTAAAGCCAGACTGTGTGTGCCTCTTGTCCTGCATCAAAAAGAACATTTGCCTGCTTTAATTTTCAAGTTGTGACAGGAAAAGTTATTGTGAACTGTAGGAAACAAAGAGACAGTTATGCCCTGAAAGTTTCAAATGCTTGCTGTGTGAACTTGGAGAGTCACCAGAGAAATAGCCCATTAAAAATGGTTCAAAATGGTGCCCCACCGTGAAGTTACAGTTGAAAAAAACAAAGTTGTTTTGCAGTTTAAATTTGCCTGCTCAACGATAGCCATGAAGGAGAAGAGCACAAAGAGAGAGAGAGAGAAAGGCTCATTTGCATGGCGTCGAGTGTTTGGTAAGACTGCAATCAGTCCCACCCCCATGCCAGCTTCAGAGTGCTGCCCAGTGTTCGAGAGGGAGAGAGCAAGTGGTGTGCGAGTTGGCTAGCCAGGAGGATCATCACAATGACTGTAAATGTTCTAAAAGTTAAAACAACAGACTTTTCTGTGCTAAATCAAGCTCAACCCATATTCCAATCAAGTTGGGAGAAAGTGTGATGTTCATAGGGACAATTGGCAGGATCGCCATCCTGTTTCAACACAGAGGCTTTAAAGGATCAGCTTTAGACCAAGAATTTCCATCAAAAAGCCAGCTACTGATTCAGTGAGTACCATTCAGCAAAACTGAGCTCAAACTGTGTGTAATTTTTTCAAAGCCAGCTGGATCTGTATGTAAACAGTGTGATTGTTTTTGCAAAGAAGGACTGTATAAAATAATCAAACCCAAGCAACAATTCTGAGCAATAGACTGTGAGCATGTATTATGAATTCAGCAACAGTGTAATTTTCTGAGCAACTAGAGAGACTGTGAGTTGTATGAGAGGCTGCAACAAACAAGCAATCCTGTTCAAGAAGTATTGTGGCTTTAGTGACTTTAAGCAAGTAAAACTGATTGAAAGCTAAAGGTGAAGTCCCAGAAAATCATATAGATGTGCTGAGGAAGAAAAGCAGTGCAGTCAGTACAGTTTGAGTAAAATTTATCAGAATTCAGTAAATCGGATGCGCAGTGGCTTGAGTCAGATACAGATCGTTGATGCATCAGGAGTGCTGCTGCCGGCATTACAGGGTGGGGCAGTAATGTAAACACAGCAGCAGGGTGCCATTTTGTGAGACTGTTCAAAGTAAAGTGAACTCAGTAATAACAGTGAACTTTTGTGTTTTTCTACAGTCATGGCTTCGGGACCATCTGACTACCCAGATCATGCCCTGGCTGTGATAGCTGAAGAGGTTACCAAGCTTAAAGAAATAGAGAAATGTTTCTACAGTGGAAGTTTGCCTCCTCATGTTGTGATTCCCGAATACCCTGTGAAAGTATGCATAATGTGCCTCAAGGCTGGAAGGGACGTTTTCATGATTTCTCACTGTTCTGGATGCTTAGAAAAGCAAGGTCTAACTTGTGCACCTAAGATTCGTTTGGATCCTACGTGGACAAAGTTTCAAGATCCTGTAAATAGTAGCACACAGCACCAGGTTGAACCTGTTGGGGGGGCCCAGTAGAGTGTGGCACAAAGGAAGAGTGTGTACATGCACTGCCAGAGCAGAGTTCTTGTGATGTCTCCACGCCTGTGTCACAGATGGACAGTGTGGAGGGCGCATCAGTGGATCCATGCAGAGATGGTCCTAGTCCTAGCCTCGTGGCAGAGGATGAGGTTTGAGAAACCCTAGATTGGGAGATGTCTACCTCCTTGACCAGTGAAGAGTGGATTGTCTTGGGACTGAGGAGAACTGCTCACTCCTGGGCCCAGATCCTAAGTGAGGAAGAGGAGGAGGAGGAAGCTATGTACCTTTACATTGAAGGTCATAGTCCATGGCCTCAGGCTCTTGTCTCGGAGGAACCAAGAGAAGAAGTTGGTGACTCCACAGCCCTGCCCCCAGAAGGAGGGGTCAGGGACAAGTTCTACATAGCTTTGAATATGCGACACTGGCAAAACCAGGACTGGCCGCCCCCCAAGCCAGGCCGGGGGTCACAGACTGATGAAGAGTAGTAAGGAGGAAAGACTGGTTCATATGAAGGCAAATGAGATCTATGGAATGTCCTTTCCTATCTTTCCTCGGAGAGTCTGGGAGGAGATTGAGAAAAACAGGACAGCCTGGCTAGTGGAAGATGCAATCAAAAAACTGCATCCAGGTGCAACTCAATATGGCAGAGACAAGGTGATACAAGACAAACTCAAGTTTTGGAAGTTGGGCAGGACTGTTCATAGACACTGTATGATATGTGGATGAACAGGGAAACAAGACTTTCCATAATGTGAATTATGAACTCCCAGATGGGGTAATAATTCTTGCACCAGACCCATTGTGGTACTACCCTAAATGTTACCATCATCCTGTGAATATGCCCCTGCCAGTGTTGTCCCATCTGCAGGCACCTCTCTGGGCTGAGGGAGGAGGTTGCTCATCTCCAGGCTGAGTTGGCCAGGATTTGTGGGACCTCCTCCTCCATCCTGGGACCACCAGTGCCACTGCCGTTACCTCAGAGGTTGCCAAGAAAGATGAGCGGTTGGACCACAGTGGGCTCAGGGAGAGTGAGGGTGGTGGAACAGAGGTGCATCCCTCCAGTTGTACCTCTCCACAATTCCTATGCCATTCTGGCAAAGTGTGGTTCCTCTATGGAGGCACCTGCAGTGGAGACCAAGGAGGATGCTGGAAACCTCCACAAAGGAGATCCACAGGAGGGTGGCATGGGATTCCACAGGAGAAGGAAACAACTTCTGATGGGGGACTCCATTGTTAGGAAGATAGAACTGGGGGAGGAAGGGGAGAGGGAGGTAAGGTGCCTGCCTGGCACCATGGCTTGGAGGGACAGGGAGTGAATCATCAGGATTGCCAGAGAAGCTGCACAGGGGGGGAGCTGGATGTCATTGTCCACCTAGGGACAAATGACCTGGCAGAGAAAGGGATTAGAGCAGTGCAGGAAGAGTTTGTGGAATTGGGAAGGGGCCTTAGACAAGTAGCATGCACGGTAACCTTCTCAGAGGTGCTGCCCATCTATGGTGTAGTAGAGGCTAGGGTGTTCTGCACCATGGGATTCAATCAGTGGCTGAAAAACTAGTGCAGAGCTCAGGGATTTGGCTTCATTGGGGACTGGGGGTCCACCTGGAGTGATGCAAGCCTATACTGGCATGATGCACTGCATCTGTCCAGGATGGGAACCAGGATCCTAGGTGATAGGTTGAAATGCTTCACTGGCAAGCATTTAAACTAGCCAAGAGGGAGGCACTGGAAAGGAGCAGGGAAATCCTAGCCCCCAAAAAATCATGGTAGTAAGTACAGTAAACACCAACATAGAGGTGGTGATAGGGAGAAGGTCAGGGGTAAATGGGGAAAGTGACAAAGGCAAGAAGGATAGGGATGGGGCAAAAAGGAGTAAGACCATCAGGAAATGGAGGGTAATGAGTACCAATGCCTGTAGTCTTGGCAACAAGCTCCCTGAGCTGCAGGCCTTGATGAAAGATGGATACCTGGATATCATAGCAGTCACAGAAACATGGTACACAGAGAACCATGACTGGGATGTTAACATACCAGGGTATATAACCTACAGGAGAGACAGGCAGGAGAAAAGAGGGAGAGGAGTAGCTCTCTATGTAAAGGAAGGGATAAAAGCAACTGAACAAAAGAGTAAACATGGAAGAGAGAAGGCACTGTGGGTCACCTTGGCGAGTGGAAAGAGCACTACAATCTGCACAGGGGTTGTGTACAGACCCCCATGTCAGGGGGAGGGAATGCACAAGGTTATGATAGAAGGCATTCTTAGGATGGCAGAGAAAGGGGAGATACTATTGATGGGAGACCTGAATATGCCAGATGTTAACTGGAGCACATTTGCTGCAGCCACATCCAAGAGCAGGGCCATTCTTGATGCCCTACAGATGGCAGGCCTCAGACAGCTATTTTCAGAGCCCACTCATGAGGGAGGAATCTTAGACCTCATACTCTCAAACAGGGGCAGTGAGAGGATCTCATATCTAGAAGTGGGTTACCATCTGGGAACAAGTGACCATCAAACAATGTGGTTCACGTTAAACTCAGCTACAGAGTCAAGCCATACAAAAGTGAGGGTACTGGACTTCAGGAGGGCTGACTTTGGCAAGATGAGAGAGTGCCTCAGAAAAGCACTAGCAAACAGGCTAGAAGGAATGGTGGAGAAACAATGGGGAATCATCAAAACTGCCATCACAGAGGCAACAAGCCTTTGTGTGAAGCAAATAAACAAATCAAAATGAAAGAAAAAGCCACTATGGTTCTCAAAAGAGGAGGCTGGGAAAGTCAGGGAGAAAAAGATAGCATTCAGGAAGTATAAGGAAACACAGAAGAAGCAGGACAGAGAGCTGTACCAGTTAAGGCAGAAGGAAGCAGGGAGGGAAGTCAGAATAGCAAAGGCCCAAACTGAGGAAAAGATAGCCAACTTGGTTAAGAAGGGGGATAAAACCTTTTATAGGTACATTGGCGAGCGTAGAAAGACAAAGGGAGGGATAGTGAGGTTGAATAGAATGAATGGTGGGTGGGCAGAGGGGGACAGTTAAAAAGCAGGGATACTGAATGAATATTTCTGCTCACTATTCACAAAAGAGGAGGGAGAAGTACCTAATCCAATTAACATAAGCACTCTTGATAGGGGGGTTGATCCCAGCCATTTCACAGAAGAAAGGGTTCTGCAAGAACTCTTAAAACTGAAGCTGGACAAAGCAATGTTGCCTGATGAAATTCACCCCAGAATTCTAAAAGAAATAAGGGGGGAACTAGTGAAACCACTGACTACTCTTTTTAATAAATCATGGGAGGATGGTGTGGTACCCGAGGACTGGAGGAAGGTGGATGTGATTCCCCTTCACAAAAGTGGGACCAAGACAGAGGCAGGAAACTACGAACCTGTCAGTTTGACCTCTGTGGTAGGAAAAGTGATGAAGTCACTTCTGAAGGAAAGAATTGTTGAGTACCTAGAGGCCAGTGGGACTAGGACCCAAGGCAGCAAGGGTTCACAGCGGGAAGGTCATGTCAGATGAATCTAATAGATTTCTTTGACTGGGTGACCAAAGTAGTAGACCAGGAGGGGCTGTGGACATGGCCTACCCAGACTTTAGCAAGGCATTTGAACAGTCCCACACAAAGATTAATAGTCAAATTAACCAGCCTGGGAGTGGGTCCCAGGGTGGTAGCCTGGTAAAACATTGGCTGCACAACAGGACACAGAAGGTAATTGTAAATGGAGTCCACTCTGAAGAAAGAGGGGTTACTAGTGGGGTACCGCAGGGTTCAGTACTAGGTTCAGTCCTTTTTAATGTCTTTATAAGTGATATTGCAGAGGGACTGGAAGGAAAAGTATGCCTCTTTGCAGATGACACAAAGATCTGCAACAGGGTTGATACACAAGGAGGCATGGAAAGAATGAAAAGGGACTTGGCAAGGTTGGAGGAATGGTCAGAAGTATGGCAGCTCAGATTCAATGCAAAGAAGTGCAAAATAATGCACCTGGGAAACAAGAACCAAGGAGAAAATTACACAATGAGGGGGGAGGTAGTAACAACAACAAAAAAGGAAAGGGACCTGGGGGTAATCATATCAGATGACCTTAAGGTTAGCAAGCAATGTGAGTAAGCAGTAGGGAGGGCTGGGGAGATACTGGAATGCATACGGAGAGGCATCACCAGCAGAAAACAGAAAGTTGTTATCCCTCTGTACAGACAGTTAGTGAGACCCCATCTGGAGTACTGAGTCCAGTTCTGGAGACCCCATCTCTGCAAGGACACAGACAGGATAGAGGCAGTCCAGAGGAGGGCAACTAAAATGGTGCAGGGTCTGCAAGAGAAGCCGCACAAGGAGAGACTAAAGGAGCTTAATATGTATACCCTTGAGGAATGAAGGGAGAGGGGGAACATGATAGAAACTTTTAAGTACCTCAGTGGAATCAACAAAGTCCAAGAGGATAGCATCTTTCAGAAAAAGAGACGTGTAAGAACAAGGGGACACAATTTAAAGATGGGGGAGTGGTTCCGGGGCAATGTGAGGAAGTATTACTTCACAGAGAGGGTAGTGGATGCATGGAACAGCCTTCCTGAGGAGGTTGTGGTTTCTAAAACTGTGGGAGGATTCAAGAATGCATGGGACAGACATAAGGCAGTTCTTGTGGGGGATAGGAAGAAATAGGCTGTTGGTTAACTAGGATCTGTGGCCTATCCTGTAGGTAGGGAAATGGGCAGACTAGGTGGGCCAAGCGGTCCTTATCTGCCATCAAAGTCTATGTTTCTATGTTTCTACAAAGTGGGAAGCAGAGCAGTGGTAGCCAGTGCTGCCATCCAGCCTTGCCATACCCATGGTGTTATGCCAGTCTGGTATTCCAGGATCCAAAGGTGCATCCAGATTCATCAGCCTTGCAGTGTGCCTTTCCAGTTCCATCACCTGGCCTTCCAAGATGACATCAACCCAGCTGTTTCCTGACTCATTGCCTGGGATATCGGATGACATCAATCCAGCTGTTTCTTTCCTGTTCCAAGGTTTCATCTCCAAGATGACATCAGCTGAAGATGACATCAACTCAGCAGTTTCCAGATGTCTATCCTGTCATTTCTGGAAGATTTCCACCCAACTGTATCTGCAAAATGCTGCCAGGGAGAGTCTTCAGCTGGAAATCCAGGTGCTGTTTCATTTTTTTGTCATTCTTCAAGGCTCTGGTAAGTCCAGACTTTTCTTATTTTATTGACATTGCAATACATTTCCTACACCTGGCAGACTACAGACTGTTAAACTGTCAACAAAGACTCTCCCCTCTTGGATTACAGTACTTCAAGAATTGTGCTTCACTGGGCTCTGGCTCAGGAAAGACTCTTTCATGGACCCTGCCTTCTGGAACTGTTTGTCACTAGCTGGGACATTTAGGGCCTTCCATCCCCCAAAAGTATATTGTACATAATGTTGTTATTTTCTACTGTTTTCTACTTTTCTATTTTTTCTAAGAAATATTTTTGGGATTCTCCAGTGTTTTGATGGCATGGGTTTTTGTTGTTGTACTGTGTTTGCAGATGTGGGGTGTGTTTGTCTTTTCTCTTTCAGGTGGATCCTGGTGAAGAAGGAAAAGAAGACAAGAAGAGGATTGGAGGGACTCATTTGGTGTTCCTCTGTGCTTTAAAGTGTTTTTTAAGTACTGTGTAATTGTTAACATGTGTTAACCTTTTTTCCTTCCACAGGTGCATTTGTGGTGGAGTGGGGAAGGGTAATGCTTGTGTATTGTGTTAGCTCCATGGTTTTTTGCAGGTGTCCAGGGATGGGGGGAGGTTCCCCTGTTTTGGGTAGGTTTGTTTTGGTTAGATAGGTTTTCCCTAGAAGGCTAGGAGAATAAGTGGGCTGTGGTCCTGACCGGCCATAGGGGACACAGTCCTGGTCTGTTAGGGATATGCTCCGGACAGTTCTTCCAGAGCCGCTGATTTTCCATAGTAAGATCATAGAGTAGGGGATGATGTGTCAGCCAATGGCCTCTGGGCCCTTAGTGTTGTTTGCTTGTGCCTGGCACAAGGAAGGGAATAAGGTAGCACTACCTCCCCATAGTCAACACATAGGGTAGGATGGCCTGGTGCCAGGTAGGTAATGACTGGGGACAGTCATTACCCTGGCTGTGGGTGGGTGTAACCCCCTTGTTCCCAGGGGTTACTAGAATCCCATTCAACTCAGTGGCAGGCAGGGACAGGCAGCTAGTGAAATGCCAGTTAAATGAATTTCATAGTGTCACACTCTGTTTTTCGGTCTCAGCAGAGCTGGAATGATGAAGTCACTTTGGAACTGTTGCAGCAACATAAGCCACATTGGAAGCTGGCTGTAGGGAGTTAGCTTTAGAATGTTGAGTTAGAGTGAGTGAGTCTGCAGTTGGAGTCAGTGGAGGAGGTTGCAGGTAGTGCAGCCTCTCTCTTTAGCTCTGTCAGAGAGCTACCAGTAGTGTTTTTGTTTGTTTCTCATCCTTGTGTAGGCCAGTACAGCCTAGTGGTGAAGTGCTGGAAACCAAGCCATGTGGTTTTCACAGTTCCTCATCCCAGGAGGGATGGGGTGGATTCCAGAATTCAGAGCAATCCCCTGGTCCAGTCTGGACTGTGTTGAAGCTGCCTGAGATTCTACTGCTCTGTGAGTACCTGTGACTTTTGTTTGGAAAAGCTCTGGGGCACCTGCATTCTTTTTGGTGAATTTTCTCTGACAAAGGGATCCTGTCACTTAGACTGTTTTCTGTTTAAAAGTGTCTGCTAAACTTGGGGTCTAGTGGAGAGACAGTGCCAATTACAGAACATTTAACTTTCAGACACCTCAGAGGTGTGTAATGTAGCGTGTTAAGTGTGAAAGGCATTTCTTTTTTTTTTTTGTTATTTTCTTTTTATTCAGTTTCGTAAAATTACAAACATTTACAGCACATTTAATTCAGTTGTGTCTATACATAGGTACAGTAGGAATGGAAACAAATCAAACATATCATTTCACAGAATGAGGATCACAGAGGTTAATATTTTGTGCTGTATAAGAGGGGTAACCTTTATTACAGCCTTTGTTAATATGTGAGGTAGAGTCCACACCCTCTGGGTACAAGCTGGGAACTGCCTCAATAATTTTAAGTTTAGCTTATGTGGCTAGTGTAAATGTGAGTAGACATTGGTGCTGGAATAGGATCATTATGCATTTTCTTTGCAGCTGTTGAGGAGTATGTCATAAGTGAGGAAGAAATAGGGAGGAAAGGGGAGGGGAGGGGAAGGAAAGGGGAGGGAGGAAGGAGGGAGGTAAAAGGAGTATCCTCGGAGGGTTGTCTCGTTATTTTAAGCAGTGAGTTTGTGAGGAGGGGGGAGGAGGAAAGGGCTGGCAGGGAAGACAGTAGGGTAGGTTTTGAGGGGTTAGGAAGGTTTACTTATCTATGGGACAAATGTTGTATCCTTAAGTAAATAATATAAAAGCCATCTGTTCCACCTTAAGCTAAACTTTCCTTCTTGGTTGTTTAGTCTATATGTAATCTTCTTCATGTAGTAAATTTGCTTTGTTATATACCACCAGTCCATGAGAGTGGGAGGGTCAGAGGTCAGCCATAGTTTGATTACGGCTTTTTTCCCTGCAGTGAGAAGGATGGCCAAAAGGTGGCGGGCGTTCTGATCCCTAAGGTCATCAGGGAAAATTAAGAGAATGAAGAGTTTTAGGGTGAGCAGGAGATGCATTCCAAAGATTGTTTGGAGCTCCTGCTGTAGGGATTGAATAAACGGGGTTAATTTAGGGCAGCCATGCATTATATGTGTTAGGTGAGCAATGTTCTCACCACATTTCTGCCAACAAGCAGCTGAGCTACATTGGGTGAAATGAGTGGTAACTGCTGGTGTATAAAAATATCTAACAAGAAATTTCCAAGCGTATTCTCTCCATTGATGGGAACCTGAGGTGCGTGCCATTTGCTGACATGCCTGTTGCCATTGGCTTGTTGTTATTAGTGCCCCTAACTTGAGCTGCCATTTCTCACAGGGTATTAACAAGTCTGGAGGATATGGGGTAATCAGGGCTCGCTAGAGAATGGATATTATGTGCCTCTGATTTGGGTTGGAGAGTAGGGCTTGCATAGATACAATCAGCCGAGGCCAACAATCAGGGTAATGTATCCGGGCTGAGAGGGAACCATGGTAGTGCCCCAGCTGTAAGTACCTATAGTAATGGGAATTGGGCAGGCCAAATTTTGTCTGTATCTCTTGAAAGGACCATAATTTCCCACTGGACAGGATTTGGAATAGGTATCTAAGACTGTACCTTGAACATAGCTTGAAAGCATCATCAAGCAATCTGGGCTGGAAGTTAGTTAAAACCGCTATCGGGCATATTAGCAGAATAAAGGGAGAGATCAAGTATTGCCTTCTTATTTGGAACCATGTCAGGATCCTATATTTAATGTCAGGGGGCAGGTTCTGACATTCAGTCGAGAGAGCCGTCCCTAGATAGAGTACGTTGAGATACTCAGTCTCTAGAACGGCTGCCCGCTCCAGTTCTGCCCAGTGCATATCATGATCAGTTATTTGCCTGGCAAAGGTGTGTAGCAGATGTGCGGCTTGGTAGTAACGATAAAAATCGGGGAGAGATAGACCTCCTAGGGTTCTTGGCATGGATAAAAGTTTAAATTTGACTCTAGGTCTACGGCCTGCCCAAATGAAGTGAATAATAGCTCTGTCCCATTCCCGAAATACAGAGTGTGGGACTGTGATGGGAACATTAGTGAAGAGGTACAGCGCTCTAGGAAGAGCAACCATTCGGACGAGGTCTATCTTCCTAGATAGACTTAGCGGGAGTGTACTCCAGTTAGAGAGGTCTTCCATAAGGAGAGAGATAAAAGGGGTGTAGTTATGTCTATAAGAGTTCTTTAATTCTCTGGTGAGGTTTATTCCCAAGTATTTTAGCTTCCTAATATTTCACTTACATGGGAATTGTTCCCTGATATTTTGGTCGGGGGTGTAATGAAAGGTTAAGATCTCAGTTTTTGTAATGTTCACCTTATACCTGGAAAGGTCCCTGAACTCAGCCAGTAGCTGACTGACCCTCGGAAGTGAGGTGGACGGGTTCCGCAGGTAGAGAAGAACATCGTCCGCATAAAGAGCGATACGATGCTCCTCCTCCCCAGCCCCGACCCCAGTGATGTCTTTTGATTTCCTGATTAGCTGTGCTAATGGCTCCATATATAGGGCAAATAGGAAGGGAGACATGGGGCAGCCCTGCCTGGTGCCCCTATGGAGGGAAAAGGAGCTGAATGATGTCCAGCACCTTCACTCAAGCTCTAGGCGAGGTATAAATGTTTGTGATGACTTGAATCAGTGCTTTGGGAGGCCCAGCTTCCATAACCACATATAGAAAAGGCCAGTAAACCCTATCAAAGGCCTTCTGGCATCCAGGCTTACTAATACCGCTGGGAATCTGAGGAGTGCATCCACATGATGATATGGTAGGTTCTTTAATACTATCTGTAGTAGTATGCCCACCCACGAAACCTGTTTGGTCTTTATTAATGATTTGTGGGAGAATAGCTTCCAACCTGTGAGCCATGATTCCCATAAATAACTTGTAGTCTGTATTCAATACCGAGATTGGCCGGTAGGATTCACAGAGCTGTGGGTTTTTCCTGGGTTTGGGGAGTACTGAGATAGTGGCATATGCCCAGGTGGGGGGGGATGCTTCGCCTTGTAGGACGGAATTGCAGGTTTTGAGCAGTGGAGATAAAAGGGGCTGTTTTACTGCTTTGTAAAATTCAGATCCATAACCATCGGGGCCTGGGGCTTTCATAGTTTTGGCCTGGGAGATCACCCCGACCAGTTCCTGTGTTGTAATAGGGCATAGCAGTCATTCGGCTTGTTCCTGTGGAATGCTGGGGAGGGAAAGGTCATGCAGAAATTTCCCTATGGAATCGGAGGATACAAGGTTTTCCGGGGTATATAATGTTGTGTAATATGCAGTGAATGCATCCACAACATCACTGAGTTTATGTAAGGGTCTGCCTCCTATTGGATGGCAAAGTGTGGGTATGCTGGATAGTTTCCTTTGTTTCCTGATTTGATACACCAATAATCTTGCGGCTCTAGGCCCCACTTCATAGTACTTCTGACGAAGAAAGGACAAAGCAATTTCTGACTGTTGTAATAATAGCCTATCTAGTTCTTGTTTAACTTGCTTAATTTGTGGAAGTACCGAACTATCACCTTGCTTATGCAGTAATTGTAGAAAATGTAATGTATCTTCTAGCTGTGTTTTATGTTGCCTGCTCTCTTTTGCCAGCTGTGACGTAAATTTTATAAGGTGACCACGAAGGACTGTTTTTATTGTATCCCAAAAAATAGCTGGTGGGATGTTTGGGTTGACATTGTCAGTTAGAATTTTCAGAGATTTTGTCTGTGATAAACTCCTTAAACCTATTAGATTTTAAATGTATAGGGTTTAGTCGTCAGATGACATTTCTTTTCTGAAAACCCACCTTCCAAGTGCTTATGATGGGTGCATGATCTGATAGGGTTATATCTCCAATTTGGGTATCAACCAAATAATCTAGATGTTCTGTTTGAGTGAAGGTTAAATATATTCTTGAGTAGGTTTGGTGAACAGCTGAATAATGCGAATAGTTCCTTGAATGTGGGTAAGTAAACCTCCATGTGTCAACCCAGCCAACCTGTGACAGAAATCTAGCAAGGTACCTCTGTTGTGGAGTTCTCCAAAGGGTATTAGGGTTAGAGGAGTCTTTCTCTGGTCTAGGGAGAATATTGAAGTCTCCTGCAGGTAAGAGAATGCCGCCAGCGAATTGGGTAATTCTGTCTAACAGACCCTTCAACTCGCCCACCGGTAAGTCTGGGGGGAAATAAGCATTTGCAAGAGTGACTTCTACCCCACTAATCCATCCCCGGAGGAGGACCAATCTACCATTAGGGTCGATCCATCTAGCACCTAATTGCCAGGGGACCCATTGAGGAATTAATATTGCGACTCCTCTTCTCCTGCCACCCCTGTAGGAGGAACTGAATATTTCACCTCTAGTGATCCGGCTTAACTTTGCATGCTCTGCACTACTTAAATGGGTCTCTTGTAGATATATAACATCTGCTTTGGATTTCCTGACCTGCGAGAGGATCCTAGCCTGCTTAATCGGGGAAGAGAGCCCATTAACATTCCAAGAAAATAATTTCACTGGATAGTCCTGCATTTTTGGTAGATAAGTTTGGGACAGGCTAACACAGGGATAATTCGCAGCAGAGAGATATCTGTTATCAGTATTCTTTGTACCTTGAACATTTTGTAGCAGATTAGACACAACCGTAAGTTAACGACTATATAGAAATTATAACCAGTTTCAATAAGTTTCATCATAAAGACAATGATTAGAAGTCAGCTGCCTCTAAACTGGCAGCTTAACCGAACTGACAAATTAACATGAACTGCTGCAAGAAAAGGCATTTTCATAGTGGTTAATGCAATGCTAACTAATAGTAACTTAACCAATCTTGCGTCACCCATCTATTAACTATCAAACTTGGCTTCCAGGTACCGAGTGCTTCCCAGCGCTCGGGGGGGTGGGATGAATCCCACCTAAATGAGTATCTTATGTAAGATACCCAAGGGCACTTCTAGAGCCTGATTAGGTAAGGGTTAAAGGATGTTGGCTAGTCACTCTCCCGATAGCCATACCCACATGGGAGGGTAATTCCTGAGGGAGAAATACTAAGCTTCTGAACATCTGGTTAGATCCTTATGGAGAGGCGGGGGTAAGAAGGGGGGGAGAGAAGATAGAGAAAAGTTAGGAAAAAAGAAGAGAAGGGGGGAAGGAGGGAAGGGTTAACATAATAAGGAAGGGTTAGTACAAGAGGCGGGACCAGGACAGCCCACCATCGCTGGGGGAATTACTGATATCCAGAGGCAGCCATTCCCCTGCTTATAAGGGAATATCCAGCGTCAGAGTGAAATAGTAGGAAGTTCCAGAATAGGGTGGATAGCCACAACATCAGGCCCGTAATGGTAACCAGAATGTCCGAGAGAGAAGAGAGGAAGCACAGAGAGGCCTGAGCCACAGGGGGAGAGGGTTAGTATTATTGAAGTGACACAGACAGTTAGTAACATGTGCATTCATAAAATTAAATCCTAAGGTAACCCGCGGAAGGTCCGTTTAAAGTAATCCAGTGGACCAAAGTGAGTTAACTGGACTGTACTGTTAGGTGGCATCTCTACATTCTCTCAGTCCTCATGACCCATATTAGGTATTGATGGGAGCTCCAGTTCAAGGAGTGCAAAGAACAATTGAAAGCTAAGGGACAGACCCTGGTACAGAGTTCAAGTGTCTTTCTTATATTGCTCTCGTAGGGTGTTTGCAATTTTGCGGATCACCTCAATCCCCTGCCGCTTCCTGGAATCACGTTGACCTGTCTGCCAAACCTGCTGAGCTAGCTTAGCTGCCAGGGTTCCCTTTGCGCTCCTCCTGGAGTGGATTTGAACCTCGATGTGATATTTCTTAAGAGCTTCGGCTGCTTCTTCGGCAGAGGTAAAGGTTAGCTGACCATCTGGATGGAAAACCACCAGTTTGGTGGGGTAAGGTGTCCTGAAGCGAATGCCCGCTTTTTTAAGCTCTTTTAATATAGGAGCGTAAGTTCTGCATCTCGACATGGTCTCAGGGGCGCAATCATTCTCAAAGTATAGCCTGTGTCCTTTGTATACGACTTGGCCGATTTTCCAGGCAGTGTGCACTATACTTTCTTTTCTTGAAACTGAAGAAATCGGACCAAACATGAGGGCCTTGACTCCGGGGTTCGGTCCCAGCGCTTCAATGAACTCACTCAATTCTAAGGTGGTTTCATCTGAGACCTCCAAAGTCTGTTTTAGCAAAAGACGAATGAATTTATGAGGGTCAGCCCCCTCTTCCCCCTCGGGGATCCCCAATATTCTAATATTATTCTGTCCATTGCAGCTCTTAGAGTCTTCCGCACGCTCTTGCAGTGACTGAATACACTGTTTAAGTTGTAAAATCGCTCTCTCTGCCCCATCAATTCTGTTATCGGAATCTGTACAGTGTTGCTTCATTTGCACCTGCCGCCTCTCTAATTTCCCGATATCTGCCGTCAGTGCTGTAGTTGTTAGTCGGAATTCGCTTCTGAACTCACGTAGTTCCTTGAGGACCGTAGTCATCTGCCGTTGCAGAGTGCCGAGAGGGAGAGGCTCAGAGGCATCACTACTCTGCCGCGTGGTCTCAGAGGCCTGTGAAGCTTCACTACCAGAGATGGAAATTCCATCAGCATCGGGACTCGTAAGAATCTTTTAATTACTTTTCTCCCCTTTTTTAGACATTATAAAGCTTCTGTTGAAGTTTTCAAACGTTATGTCCCTGAATAAGGCTGTACTTTCGGAGGTTTTTAATCGGCTTCTCAGAGAGCTCATGAAGGCTCACATTGAGAGGGTGACGTCACCGGAAGTCTCCGTGAAAGACATTTCAAGATAGCATCTACAAGTTTTCTTTGAGGGTGTTATTAACCAGATGAATGGCAGAGTATAAATTTGGAAGCAAAAGGTGGGAGACCCACCATCTGGAGTAACTATGTTTACCTCTCTGGGTTCAGTTTGGGCACCTGTGTTTTCTGTCAGTGCATTTGGCCAGTGCCTGAAGAAAATAGTTTATCCAGATGTGGGTTGGATTATCTGTGAGCCTGTATGTGTTTTTTGGTGGTCGAGGGTGCCACCATTAATTCCTCATGAAATATGGGAAAGTCTCCTAGAACTGGCCGTGTGTGCCTAGTCAAGGGATGTGTACCAGTAATGGCCATGTGTGCCAATCTTCTCATTCAGAACCAGAGTATTTGCTTTCAAGTCAGAACCTGAGAGTTTGCTGTGTATGTTCTCAGTACCTCAGTAATCTTCAGTACCAGTAGGAGTAGCCCTGTGGGGGTCCATCTTCACTTTGTGATTATTTTCTATGTATGTGAATAAAAGCCACACTCTAGAATCCCAACCTGGTTTGGACAGTACTGTTATTGCTTCCACTGTGTCTGGATTTACTTGGGTGCCCCTGATCAGAAGTGCAAACCTAGCATAATTGTGAGCAAACGTTTTCTCCCACGGACCCAGGTTGATGGCCATGGTAAACAGTCCCCCAGGTGTGTGCCAGGTAATTGCCACATTTGGTTTGCCTACCTGTGTATGGCAGGCTCAGAAGAAAATGTACTAGTAAACTGAACTGTAGTGACAACCCTCATCCCTCTCTTTCATGCCATGTGGTGAGAGGAGCAGCCCTGCTAGTTTGACAAGGGGGGCTGGTGGGGGTGGGTTACATACATACACTAATATGCACCACCCAGACAGGGCAGGAAGTGCAATTGTTCAGGTATGAGTGAACTAATATCTGTTTAAGTGCTGCGAAGTAAGGAGTCAGGGGAAGGGGGGATGAGGGAAGTGGACAGGGAGGGTCGGGAACAGCCTAGAGCTAGCCCCTCCAGGATGCAGAGAACCCTGCCAAGGGCTGAAGCACGTAGATGCCTGGAGGTAAAAAAAGAGAGGGGAGGGAGTGAGGGAGAGTGGCAGGGGAAAGAAAGGGGAAATAGACTTGGTAAAGGGAGTGTAGAATAGGAGGATGGGGTAGTGTTAGAGGGGGGGAAGGAAAAAATCTTGCCTAATACTGGCCTCTCCAGGATGCTGAGAACCCTGCCAGAGGTCAGATTAAGGGAGGTAAAAAATTGGATAAGGAGCAGAGTGGGGATGTAGGAAGGGGGGAGAGGCAAATAGCCCAGTACTAGACCCCTCCAGGATGCTGAGAACGCTGCCAGGGGACAAGATAAGCACGGACGAGTTGGAATAGGGGTAGAAGGGCAGAGGTAGAAACAAGGAGGAGGAGAAAGTAGAAAGTTGGAGAGCTGGGTAGAAAGGCTTTGGGGGAGGAAGGATTTGACTGGAGCATGTTGAGAGAGTAACAGAGCAGGCATGAAGGGGAACTTAGGGAGGGTTAAAACAGGAACAGTTAACAGAAAGAAAGTTATGTAAGACAGAGGCTAGAGGGTGAGGAGAGGTGGAATGTTGTATTTGTGGGGGAGGGAGTTCTAGATTTTAGGGAAATGATGAGAAAAGCCTGATTGACTGATGAGGGTGGTACAATGGGGGACCAGCAGAATATAAGTGTTGGCAGATCTGAGGGAGTGGGAAGGAGGAGAGGGAGAAGAGAGGGAGCATAAGAGGTAGGGAGGAAGTTCTCCTAGCCAGAATTTAGAAGTAAGTTTGGCACAATGAGCGAGGCATCTGTTAGCAAGCGAGGGAAAGAACAAGGCATGGTATAGGTCACAATGATGAGTGCAAGGTGGGGCATCAAGGGCAAAGTGACAGAAGTAGTTAAAGAGAGAGTCCAATCTGGTTAAGGAGGATTTGGGAGCGGCACCATAGACTACATCACAGTAGTCAAAAATGGGGAGGATCACCTGGACAATTTCACACCATGCCGTAGGAGGGATGCAACTACAGTTTCTAAATATGGCACCAAGCTTGGGGCACATTTTTTTCAGAATGGTGTTAATGTGGCCAGAGAAGCTGAGTTTTTCGTCCAGCCAGACCCCAAGGTATCTGAAAGAGGAGGTGTCCTCAAGGATTGTCCCATCAAGGGTATGGAAACAGGGTAAAGGGTGGAGCCTAGAGAGTTTCTGCCTAGTGCTGAAGGTCATGGAGACTGTTTTTTTGGCATTTAGGAATAGCTGATGTGAGGCAAACCGGAGCTGAACCTGGTAGAAGTCATGCTGAAGGATGGTTGCTACATTGATGGAGCATTCGCCAGATGTTTACATGGTTTGGATTGGTAGAAGAAGGCCAAAAGACCCCTCAAGTCTACCCCCCCCAGACACACACTATGTGGGCTATTCAGTTATCTACTCAGTTTTGTAAATATATATCTAAATTCCTTTTAAACTGATCCATTGTGTCTGCACTTACTACAAATTGTGACAGTTTATTCCATTGTCTAGTTGCCCTACTTGAGAAAAGTAATTTTCTCTTATTCTTTATTGCTCTAGGTACAAACAACTGGTGTGAATTGCATCTTAGGACTAGTGGTTTGGGAGCATTACTTATCCCACATACTTGCATTAGGGGTTCATCTTGAAGTAGTTTATAAAGAAGCAGCAACAGGACAGTGTCATCGGCATACATATGGATAGAAGATGAGGGGGAACAGACTGTAGGAAGGTCATTGGGGAAGATGGAGAAGAGAATGGGACCAGGCACAGAGCCCTAAGGGACTCCATCTGAGTTTGGGAGGGGGGAGAGATTGCATCCTGAATCTTGACTGATTGTGTTATGCCTGTGAGGTAGGCTCTAAACCAGTTATGAGCAGGAGCAGACAGACCAGCAATCATAAGGGAGTAAAGAAGCAGGGCATGGGAGACTGTGTCAAAAGCCTTGACGAGGTTGACAAAAGTAGTAGAGGTGATGAGGCCATTGTCCATCCCAGTAAGGATGGAGTCAGTGAGCCTAAGGAGGGATGTGGTAGTGGGATGGTTCTTCCGATAACCAGATTGGAATGGAATGAAGAAGAAAGAGTCAGAAAAAAATGAGGCTAGTTGAGAGAGGACCAGGTGTTCTTAGAGCTTGGCAAGGGCAGAGATGAGGGAGATTGGGTGATAGTTGGCAGGGGAGGAAGGATTCCCGCCCTTTGGGAGAGGAAAGACCACTGCATGTTTCCAGGGTGAAGGGACGGAGGAGGACTTAAAGGAGAGATTTAGAATTAGGGAGAGAGAGGATAGGCAATAGCAAAGGCTGAAAGGTGAGGAGCCTTTGGAAGGGTTGAGAGACAGGAGGGTCATTAGTGTCTCCTCAGGAGAGACAGGAGTGAAGGAGAAGGAATGGTGGGCACAGGAAGGTTGAGTGATAGAGGATGGAGGATGAGGGGAAGAGAGGACAGAGGGGAGGGAATTTATAAGGGCTGAAGCACAGGAGGTGTAGTAGGAGTTAAAATCCTGAGCCACTAGGTATGGTTCGGACACTAATGTGTTGTTTAAGTTAAGCACAGGGAGTGGGGAGAATAGAGAATGGATCAGTTTCCAGAATTTAGAGGGGGAATTAATGTTATTTAGGAAAGGGGATTTAAAATAGTCATACTTGGCTAACCTGGTAGCTTTTGTACAATCATTTCTTAGCCTGTGATATTTAGTATAGTCTGATGGGAGCTGGGAGGCTTTGTGTTTCCTCCAAACTTTATCACGCTCCCTGAGGCAGTTCGTTAACTCAGGAGTGATCCTGGGATGATGGTTACCATGAATTCTAGTGCATTTGAGAGAGGCATAGGAGTTCCAGGTATCTAGAAATGTATCCTTGAAGTAATCAAGGGCTTGGTCAATGGATAAGGCAGAGACAATAGGGGACCAGTTGGAGTTGGTTACTTCATTGAGGAGGGGGTTTAGGTTTAGGGAGCTGAAAGATCGAAGATGTATGATTTTGTGTTGTGGTTTTGGTCTATGGACCGTCCTGACTATAAATATTGGATGATGATCACTAAGGGCATCTGGGAGGATGCCTGACTTAATCACTCAGTGTGGGTGGGAGGTGAGAGCCCAGTCTAACAGTGTGTGGTTTAGGGTTTTATGATTTAGTCGAGTGTGTTCCTAGATGAGTTGGGAGAGATTGAGGGTAGAGATGTCATTTCACGTCTTGGAGATAGTTGGTGATAACCAGTTTAGGTTTACATCAACTAATATGTATAACTCACTTTTGTCAGAGAGGGATGTTATAGAGGTAATGAGGTCCGTTGTGACAGAGGGCTTGATGCCAGGGTGACAAAAGATACCAGCAATAAATATGGGAGAGGAGAAAGGCAAGGTAATATTTACAACCAGGCTTCATAGGTGGAAGGTAAGGAAGATGAGAGGATGGTAGTATATTGGAGTGAGGATAGGATATAGAAAGCTACACTGCCTCCCCTGCCAGCCCTGTCATGCCTGATTATGGAGTAGCCTGGGATGTTGATGGAGGGATCCAGTATCTTAGTGTTTAACAGTGTTTTGGTTAAAATTAGGATATCTGGCATGAGGGAGATTACCATCAATTGCAAAACGTAAATTTTTGACATGAGACTGTAGATATTTAAATGAAGGATCTTTAGCCTTTTTGGAAGGGCAGAGGGAGTGCTGGAAGAATGTGCGTTAATGGTAGGATAACTACTTGGGGGAAGGGGATGGTGGGACCAGGGTTAGGATGAAAATTGCCTGAGGCAAGTAAAAGGAGTGCAAGTATGAAGAAATGAAGTTTGGGACATTCGTGGTGGGCTGAGTATTTGGGAGGAGTTTGTGGGGAGTGGAAGCAAGGTAAGTGGATAATCAAGAGGTGAAGAAAAGCAAGGTGACTAGATACTGTGATTAAGGAGGCAAAGGGTTTGTGGGGGGAGTGAGTCCAGAGTATTAGTGGAGGGAGTAGGAGTTACAGCAAGCATGAAGGTAGGGGCTAGGGAAGCAGAGGGGGAAGGAGAGACAGGACTATAAGATTGGGGGGCTTGAGGAGTTGGGGTTAAGATGTTGGAAAGGAGAATTAAAAAGAGGGAAAGCAGGGAAAGAGGGAAGGGCATGTTGTATGTAAGTGAGGGCACTTACAGTCAGGGTAGACAAGATAGCAGGAAGGGATCAGAATCAGTGAAGCTGGTAGGAGACATGGTGGCAAAAGTGGCAGCTGGCCATGGGAGCTGCCAGTAGCAACAAGCTTTGAGGGCCTAGAAGTAACTTATAGATGGGCCACTTAGCAGCAGTAGGGGGAGGGATCTTAGGAAACAAATAAAGGTTTGTATGTTTGAGTACTTTTTTAAACTAGAGCAGTATGAAGCTGACCCAATGAGCAGTATGGGAGGATAAAGGGGGAGCGGCCTTGGTGCATTTAATAGAGGCTGGGGTTGGGGAGGGCTGGTGGGACAAAATATAGATTTAAATTAGAAAATGAAGCAGTGCTCAGAGCAAGTTGAAAACAGCAGCACTCAGGATTAGCCTTCTCAGGATAAACCAGTTGAGATGCACCTTCTCATTTCCAGTGTGATCTTGCTGTTTTAAACCATATCCACTGCTTGGCATACTGGAGTACTAAAAGATTAAGTGACTTACCCAAAGACGCAGAGTGCATATTTGGCTGTAGTTGAGTTTAAACATATGATCTCCTGGGTCCCAAGCTGTGATTTAACTACTAGACCACACTGCCTCTTACATGGCCTCTAGTATAGTTAAAACTAGAACAAATCTGAATTTTCTATGCTACTACCCTATTATAGCCCCTATGGATACCTAGGCAGCAGTGCAAGCTTGGATCAAGGCAACCTTCCACCCCAGAGAGGGACAGTGTACACTGAGATGCTCAATCTCCTTCCCCTGCCCAGCACCCTGATGATTCAGGTGCTTTCCAGAACCAAGATCATCGATGTTGCAAGCAGCGGTCCTGCGACTGTGCTGGAGAGCTGGCCATATCCACTGTTCCTTGTGCATATACATGATTTTTTAATGATGCTGCAACTTGTATGTGTTTGATGATGCCCTCTGCCTGAGGGCCTTGATGAAGACAAGATGTGGTGTCTCCAGGACCTGTGGTGTTACAGCTGTGCATTGTGCTGCTGCATGGGAAAGCAAAGTTTATGTCTGTACCCTGAAGAGCCAGCCCTATATTACTAGGGTACCTCAGCAGGGTTATTTTTTAGGGCACCTTGAATGTACCTTAGCGAGTATTCTTATGATATTCTTATGCATAGTTGGAAGGTTGTATCCATCCCGTTGATGTCCCTTGTGTGATCTTTTAACAGGACATAGAGAATGAAATGCATAGGTTAAAGCAAACATGACATTTGAAAGGCTGATGACTTACACAGCTTCTTTATGGGGGCCCCTATGAGTAGGGGCCTCCGGTGACTGCTGGGACTGAGGATTCCTAAGGCCAGGGCTTGGTAGATGCTGAGCTTATCTTGGGGTGAGACACCAATCCCAGGGAAAGAGTGGACCATGTGGTTTGCCTAATGTTTCTGCATTCCTATCTGATGACCAAGGAATACCACTAACCTCAGCTGTGAGGCAGGTGTTCACCTGGACTGCTGTTCGGAGGAACAGAGCTGCAGTGATGGCCATGGTAGTTCTGGTGATGGGCAAAGGGTAAAGATTTTGAATATCTTTTTTTTTCTTTTCTTTCTTTCTTTCTTTCTTTCTTTCTTTCTTTCTTTCTTTCTTTTTTGTAATGCTTGGCCAAGAAAGTCACACTGATTTATGATGGCTCATTTTCAGTTGCATCCTGAGAAGGTAGCTTACATGGACCTGCTTTATTGACATGGAGGATATTGGCAATGGCATCATAGAAAATACCCATCTTTTACGATAAGTGCCATGGGATCTTTCACTTCCATCTGTAAAGCAACCAGAGATGGGCAGAAGGAACAGAAGGGGCCACAGTTTAATGTTTCATCCAAAGGACAGCATTTCAACAGTGCAATACTCCCTAGTGCTGCACTACAATGTCAGTATTGGGTATTAGTCCATGTTACAGATGTAAGACTAGAGACAACTATCCTCTGATGTTCCCATCCTAGAGGTGAGCATGCAACCTAATAAGTCACTGACACTGAATTGGGATAGGGTGAGTGGAAGTAAGACAAAAGGCATACAACCCTTCACATCTAAAAGAGGGTCAATTATGCTAAAGAAAACCCAAACCAAAGTTTGCAGATTTGGAAAAAGTCTGAAATAGTTCAAAGCCTTTACATTTTTTAAACCATCTTGAATTATACTAGTCTGATCCATCGCTCCAAAAGGCCCCTTTCACATGCCCCTCCCCAATGGGATTCTTGTTGAAATCAACCCGCTTCCTCTCACTGAGCCACTTAACCATTAAACCACACACCAACTGCTAACTTCCCAGCTAAACTACCCCCCGCCAAATATACCTGGGGAGGCAGTATAGCGTAGTGGTTTAAGGCTCTGAGCTGCAAATCTGGAGACCTTGGTTTGAATCCCTCAGCCCACACTTGCATACAGTATGACCCTGAGCAAGTCACTTATCTTCCCTGTGCTCCCAGGTTGCACCTGTAAACAAGCTTTCAGCTTAGTGTGTCTTACCTGATTAAACAATTGGAAAAAAAAATACCTTTCAAGTCATCTGAACCCTGTTGCTACTCTTCTATCACCCAAAGCCTCCAATATCGTTGACCGCCTCACAGACATTCCCAGCGTAGTACACCTTATTTAAGTTAAATCTGCTCTTCTAAAAACTGCATGGGTCAGTTTTTTACATTTTTGCCTCTAGCCATGGGTGCATCGATTACATGGCTCACGGAACTTGCAAAAATAAAATAGGATTTTACAACCCATGTGTCAAACTGATGCCCACTACACCACTTTTCTTTCATCTAGTGCACATTAATGCTGGGGACTCCAATGCACAGATTGCTGCTGAACTTTTCCCCAGGCTGCCATAAAGTAGGTCAAAGTGTTGCAGCTGCATCGGAGATTGTACACTCTGGTGCAGTTGTGGCATTTGACCTTAGCGCAGCTACGGCATCACAAGAGTTTGACAGAGGTCTTGATGTAGGCCCTGCATCAGCCTTTGAAAATCCAGCCCATATCTCTTTGACCAGTTAAACAGACACTCACTGCTGCTGCTATTCTGTAATACAGTCTGCCTATTTAATAGATCCATTTGATGGAGTCTGGCAGGGGCTGACTCTCAGCCAGCTGAATCAGTCATTATTGCAGACCACATTAAGAAATATCAATAGTGGTTAGTGCCTCTGTAAACAGATAGATCAGTCTGGGAGTTCAGTTAGGTGTCAGCAGATGGGTGTGGTATGGGACATCAGCAATATATGGAGGGGTAAGGACTGAGGATGGAGTTCAGAGACTTACCGTGTTGCTTCAGGAGGGATTGTTTGACTGCAGAGGAACAAGTGGACAGTCAGTAGTAAAAGGTGAAAAAAAAAACTGCCAGTCAAGGTCAGTGGCAGTGAAAAGGTAATAAGCAATCATTTCTTTAGCAAAGCATAGGCAGACCATTTGGGGAGAGTGAATCCCATTGAAAGTACAAAAAAAAAACAGATGGTGTTTTGATTTATGAAAATAATTTCCTGTCAGCTCTAATGTGATGAGAATGATCTCAATTTACTAAATTTAGTGGAACTGACTGAGTCTACACAGTGATCCAATACAGTGAGACAATATTAGGAAATGGGGACCTATTTTTGCATCTCAGCCATGTAATAGATGGGATATGAAATTAGTTCCCTGCTGGAAAATGCACCCTGGAGGTAAATCACTTTATCAGAGTATAAATGGCTGAATCAGCATGACTAGTTAACCAGTGCTGTACCCTGCACAAAGCAACAGCACAAGTACCATTTTTGTTTGCTTTAGGTGTTCTATTGCCTTCAGAAGAAGCTCCTCCCAAACTGAATATAGCAACTCCTGTTGCTGGAGACTGAGGGTCATATTCACCATGTTTCTGAAGCAAATGTGTGCCCAGAATGATTTTACAAAATAAATACTGTGGGATTCGTTTCTGCTGCTGTTGCAGTGCTTATGTAAAAGAGTAGAACACAATTAGTTGCTAAATTCTACAACATGACATTTGGAAGATTTCAAAAGCCCTATTTGCAGATATGGCAATGCATCTACTTTAGCTTCAATCTTTAACAGTTTATTTATTTTCCGGCCCAGTAGCATGGAGGGCTAACATAAAAACATAGAAACTTGATGGAAGATTAGGACCACAAGGCCCACCCAGTCTGCCCATATTTCTCTGGCTGTATTCTCTTTCCCCTAGTGAACACCTTACCTCCTGCCATGCTGGTGACCGGTGCTCAGGAATGAGCATTGGTTGCCAGGGTACAGCTGGGTAGGAGAGGATCTAGGGTCTCAGGGGCTGCTCTCCTTTCTTGGGAAGGGGTGGCCAGCCATCTTGGCCCATGACTGCCACTGGGTGGAAGCCCACTAGCAGTGAAGGCTTGAGCAACCAGAAGGCCAAGGCTGTGGCTGTGCAGGACTAGGGTACAGAAAACAAAAAAGAGGAGGAGGATGGGCTATGTGAAGCCCTGCCTGTCTTCCAGTGGCCCATGCCACAGCTTGGATCTGGGAGGGAGTCTGGATTTGCTGTCTGTTGGGAGAGGATGGCCTTCCTCCTCCCTTGGTTCCACCACAGGGGGAAATCCACTGGATGTGCTGGTCACGGGAGATGGGGAAGGACTGAAGTGCTGCCACAAAACAACCTACAAAAAGCTTTATAGAAAAAGTTTGTTTTGTTTTTTGTTTGAAGTATGTGACCAGGAAAGCATCACCAAGCTGTGATTGCCTGTTTTCAGTTACATGCTGGGGGATAGGTTATATGGACCGATTTTATTGATGGGGGAATGTTAGTCATGACAATGACATTACAAGAGTTGGCATGCAGATAGCTGTTGCTTCTCTTTTCTCTAATGGTTCAACCCTTAATAGCTCCACCACTGAAAAAAAGTTGGAGAGCCATCCCACTGGTAGAGCGGTAGTAGTAGAACTACTGCATGGATGCCAACAAACCTGTGTTTGGACACAAACTTGGGCATCAGAGGGCCAGCCAGCAGAGGATGATCCAGCATCTATAGCATTGCTCTCCTGGGGGGGGGCATAGTGCCTGGCACTTTCCTGGTCCCTAGCAGAAACTGGGAGAAAGACAATCTGGACCAACATGCTAGGGGTGTATGGGGGATCTCAACATATATCATATGGGAGTACATGTCATGCATCATAATGTCATTGCAAACCATGCACCCTGTGGGCTAGTATGGGAGGAAAAAACAGTGGCAGGATGGCACTGAGCTGCCGCAACCCATACCTGACCAACTGGGCATGCCAGCCTGAACAGGATCCAGACCACGTCAGGAATCCAAACCATAGCAGATGTTGGGGAACCCCATGGAGGGGGGCAAGCCCTGGGAGAAGACAGAAAATGGTAAGTCCCAGTTGACATTAGGGTAATGGGGCTGGGGCACTCGACAGTCAGAGGCCGACTGGGAGCAGCAGAAACAGAATTTGAAAAAAAATAAGCTGGAGAATGCATTAATAAATTGAAGGGTGTGTTTTGAAAGCCTCACATTGCTGTTTTAATTTAAGGTCACCTCAGTCCCTACAACAGTTTTGATTCTTGAGCCATTGAAGTAGTTGTAGTGTCACAAGGGTGAAAACCACTGCCACTGGTGAAGCAAGCATTTGACAGTGCTGGTATTCGCCACTGGTATAGAAGTTCTGGGGTACTAGATGCTTTGTGGTGCACTTTGCAGCTTATATAGTACCAAAGTTAGGAGTCTGCATTCATAAATGGCAATGCACGCTCATAACTTTGTTGTTTTTTTAATGGTTTTGCCCCAGATTTTCAACATAGCCTCTTATGATCCATCTCATGAACAAGTGCAGAGAAAATTTTCAGCTCCAGCCTGAAAGGTGATTTCATGCAGGGACTGTGAAGTCACCTTCTGGGATGAAAAAACACATTTTGGCCAGGATCTGAAAAATGACAGCTGTCACATTCATGAGGTGCTATGAAGAAATGGCAATGCTGAAAATTTGGGATAAAAATATTGGAAAGTACCAAATTTACGAGCCTGCATTCACAAAGTTCAACGTTGGCTCATAACTTTGTTATTTTTTAATATTTGTGTGACAAATGTTTAACATAGCCTTCTATTACTCCAGTTCACAAACAAGTGCAGAGAAAATGTTCAACTCTTGACTGAAAGGTGATTTCTCACAGGGACTGTGAAATCACCTTTTGGGATGCAAAATCACGTTTTGGCCAGGATTTGAAAAAATGACAGCTGTCATGTTCATGAAGTGATGTGAAGACATGGTTATGTTGAAAATGTGGGGGATAAATATTCAATAAGATTATGGCCTCTGACCACAGGCAGGTAAGTAAGGGCTTGGGTGAGGGGGGAGGGTGCTGTGTGGGGGGTTGGCTGAGGGGACTAACAGCACAGCAGACATCACTGGATGGTTTTCTTTTTAATAGAGTTTATGAAAAAAACTGCTGTGGGAAGATTTTCTCTTTTTCAGATGCAGACACTGTGGGACAGAGCACCCCCATGTCAGTGTTATATTTGTGTGTGTTGGGGAGCTGTCAGGTGCTGAGTGGGAGGGTTGGGCAGGGAGAACAGTTACAGGGGAGCCAGCAAGAGACATCGATGGATGGTTTTCTTTTCTTGCAGGCTACATATATATTCCATAAAGAAAAGCTATGAGATGGCAACACTGGGCTATTGGGTACCCCCAGTGTCAGTATTATGTTTATTGGGGGGTGCTGAGATGGAAGGTCAGGTGCAGGGGACAGTTATGGAGGTACCAGTAACATACATTGATGGATGGTTTTGTTTGTTACAGCTGGTGTGAACCCCTGGATGTTTGAAATTCCAGGCTGAGCATAACAGATCTGCTTTGGTTGTTAGGCAGTGTAAATCAAAAGAAAAAGCCAACCCATGCTTGAGTCAGCTTTTCCTTTTCCAGTCCGCAACGTCTCTGCCCAGCAAGCCAAAACTCTGTCATGATCAACCTGGCTGATGATTGGTGTGGCACTGTTGTGCCCCTAAAACATTACTCTGCATTGCACAGACAGTGTCACACCTCTGAAAAGCCAACTACTATAGCAAGATGTTCACTGAGTGCACATGCGCATGATGAACATAAAAAAAGTGAAGAAGGAATAGACAGTAAGTGGCTTTGATCCACATTTATCATTAACAATTTACAGTCACATATTTGCTGTAATTCATGACTTTATAAATCAGTCAAAAGTCACATTACTTTTAATGGAGCAGTTTTATATGTACTGTTTCAATCATTGTGTATTGCACAGTATCCTCCCCCTTCCTGTCACCCTGTTAAATCAGAATCTGGAAACAAGCCATGGCTTGGTGTACATTTTCTGATCGAAATTTCAAAAAAATGAATAAGCATTTTCCCAAATTTGTAAATTTTAAACATGTGAGTTCTTACAAATGCAGAATTTTAGCAAATAAAAGTACAGTTTCTTCACTAAACTGTGCATCTTTAAAACTAATTTTTGAAAAGGTGCCGTTCAACCAAAACTGCCCATTTTATGCACACTCCTCTAGTTCATAAAACTTCATGAAATTATGTAAATTTGGTGCAGAATGTGGATAAAACAGATTTTTCTAATTTTTCCCAGCACTAATTGTATATCAGTTTTGGGGCATGCAGAATCTAACTTTGGGTCTGTATTAGTTGTTGCATGATGTTTCTCTGCAGCTTGCTGCATCGGAAGGCTGCAGAATGGTTGCAGGTCTTCACATGGGGACAGAAGATTTGCAAATCTGAGATACAGCTAAATTAATGAAAACATCCTCTTTACTGCTTTAATTCCTGTCCCAGGCTGACTGGCAGAGTTCATGGAGTGGTAATTGTCAATGCAGCTGGCAGTGAATTTCAGACTTGCATAGCTTCCTGCAAAATAATGCTGAGACCCCATGTGATCTTCAACTTGTGAAGGGCATTTTAATGAAATCACATCACAGCTGAAATTAGATGAGAAGATTGAAGGATGAAATCCAACCTTTCCATAGATGAAATACCTGACTTCCAGCTAAGGACCAGTTCTCAAATGAAATACACTTGGCAAGCTCTGGAGAGCAGGCAGCTGTGTTCATTCTACCTTCCTCAATGGACTGACAATACATTACAAAAGGTACTTTGAGGATAACGCATGAGGAATTTTTTTTTAATAACTGACTATGTAAATGACAAAGTCCATTAATAACATTTGCATGGAACTACAAGCAGTGGTTAAAAATAAGGTAACCCTTTCAGAAACACAGGCATTTGGTTGCTTTTAGAATGTGGTTGTGCTAATGGTTGAAAATGCCTTGTTTGTTTAAACACTAACAAAGAAAACCTTTCATAATACTTCCCCCCTAAAAATGTATAAATTCTCAATAGAAAATAGGCAGTTAGAATAGCAGATACTGTACTGACTGCAACTGAAGCTGTAATAAGGGTATGTCTAATGTCTAGGCTACACTGCCAGCCTCAGGCCAGGGTGAGAAAGTGAACATCTGGTTTATTTATGTATTTATTTATTTATTCAAGTGTTTCACCAGGAAGGCATACTGAGCAAAATTGCTTGTTTCTAGATGTGTCCTGGGGGAAGGGTAGGTGTAGATATACAAGTAGATATACAAATAGATAAAACAACAGTACATTTGAGGTCTGAGAATACAATAACAATATACACAGTAGGCAGCTAACAGTAAGCAACACAGTAAGTACAATATGTCAGGGTACATCCAAAAATAATTTGTACAGAGTGCAGCAAGCGCATACAAAAATATTTATAGTGTTGCTATACGAGAATACTATGGTGATATTTGGTTCAAACATTCAGAGAATGAACTAGTTAAGCAGACATTAGAGAGAGGAAAGTGGCATAGGGCTATGTTGGGCAGTCAAATAAAACCTAGGTTATGCAAAATCAAGGCATGGGACTTAAGATTAAAGGGGGAGATGGGAATAGGGAGCTGTGAATGGTGAGGGGTCTATAAGTTTTGGCATGTACAGGAGGGGGTTGTGTACTATCGCAGTAGGGAGGAGAGTGATTTGTGGGAGGTGGCATTGTGTATTGGGGAGGGAAGAGTATTCCACAGTGTAAGGCAGCGAAAAGAAAAAGCAGATTGGCCAGTGGTGGTGGAATCGTGGGAGATTTTGAAAGAGCGAGGGTCAGTGTTATGGAGCAAGTGCTCAGAAAGTAGGCAGAAATGGAGGAGGAACAATTGGAGGGGAGATTACCAGTCCAGTATTTGGACATGAAGGATGCAGTATGGGACAGACATCTGGACTCCAGGGATGGGAAGGACAGGGCTATGTAAAGGACACAGTTGTTAGTGCCAGGGGGACTGGAAAGTGCGAAGTGACAGAAACAGTTATAGAGGGTGTCCAGACTGGCCAAGGTAGTTTTTGGGGAGGCAATATAGACTATATCTGCATAGTCAAAGGTGGGGAGAATAATTTTCTGCACTATTGCTCAACGAGAAGTTTGAGTGATGCAGTCCCTTTTCCTATATAGAGCACCAAGCGTGTAGTGCAAGTTCTTTTGGATAGCATCTGAATGTGCTAAAAAAGCCAAATGGTGTTCTAGCCAGACCCCGAGGTAACTGAAGGTTGTGACATTTTCAATGGGGGTGTCATCCAGGGTGTGGAAGGCCAGGAGGGAGTTAAGTTTAGAAAGCCTCTGTCTAGTGACAAAGGACAAGGAGACTGTCTTTTTGGCATTCAGGAACAACTGGTTAGACTGCAACCATTGCTGGACCTTGTCAAAGTCATGTTGCAGTCTAGCCTCAGAATCAGTGTGTGAGGTACTAGATGTGTAAAGGACGGTATCATCCGCACACATGTGGATTTGGGAAGTGGAGCAGGCAGTTGGGAGATCATTGAGGAAAATGGAAAAGAGAATGGGACCAAGTACTGAGTCCTGAGGAATGCCAGTGGTGACTGGGAAGGAAGGGGAGAGGGAGGATGGTGAGGAGACAGACAGGACATGGGAGTACTGGAGTTTGGAGGATAGGTACATTTGCTATACCTCTGCCCTTAGTGGGTCTATCACATCAAATAAGAGAGTAGCCTGGAGTAGCGAGAGTGGTGTTTGGTATCTTATAGGTCAACCAGATTTCAGAAAGCACCAGGACATCTGGATGTAAATCCAGCATGATCAGTTGGAGGAGGGAGAGTTTGGGGACTAGGCTTCTTATGTTGAGATGGGCAATTTTTAAGCCCTTAGGGAAGTGTGAAGGGGAGGTAGGGGGTTGGACCAGGGTTTGAGTCAATGTCTCCCACAGAAATGAGGTGGAGGGTGATAAGCGGTTTGGATAATGAGAAACCCATTTGCTAGTTTTCAGTTTTAGAGCATATGGGGGTGGGAAGGGGGATTAGCGAGGAGAGAACCAGAGTTTGGAGTAATTTAAGACAGCTAGGATGGATGTGGAGGGAAGTATGGAAGCATGGCTTGGCATGGGTAACTGGTTGAAATAGTGTGAGCTAGGAGAGTGGAGTGTGTTTGGGGGTAGGATGGGTGGAGTAGAGGGAGTGGTGGATAGTGGGTTGAGAGAGGGGAGACAGAGAGGCCAGAGAGGGGAGAAGAGCAATGACAAGGCAGATGCCGATAGTGTTAAGCATAGCAGAGCAGATAAAAGAGAGAACTGAGTACAGGGTAGGAAGAAGGCAAGGTAAATAATATTGACCAGTAGGACTGGTTTGCACTTGAAGTATAGTAGCAAAATATGGGATATCCGAAGTAGAGGAAGAGTACTCCTTAGCAGTCTGCATGGCCTAGAGGTTAGAATGGGTGACTATGACAGAACTCTAACCTCAAGAGACAAGGGTTCAAGGCCACCACCAGGAAAGAGGAGATGGGAGGAAACTACAGGTGGAGGAAGTTATAATTGGATGGATGGAAGGTGAGAGGGGGCAATTACCTAGTTAATCCAAATAGAAGAGGAGGAGGATTAAAATGTTGCAACACATAGAAGTGCCAAATAGTGACCACTAGTGGTGGAGGCACATAACTAGCTAATGGAAACTTAGGGATATAGTAGCTGTTGACTGAGTCACGTGACAAGTCACGTGATGGAGCCTGCTATAGGGCGAGACTCCACCCAGGAAGGGTGGTTGGTGGGTGGAGGAGCTGGCCTAGCACAGCTACACCAAGCACAACTGCTCAGCTGATGTGCCAATGAAGTCCACACCTGCTTAGTGTTGCAGACTTGTCTGGTGGCTAAAGGGGGGGCCTCTGTGCATCGGCCATCTCATTCTGTGACTGCCTGAGGAACAAAGTAGAAGTGAAAAGTAAAACAGACAGTAAGGAATCAGGGGTCACAGAGGTCAGGGCAGGAAGTTTGGGGAGGGGGAGGGGAGAAATGGCGACAGAGAGGGAAAGGTTGCCTGAAACAGCAGCACAGTAATTTTCCACACAGGTAATAGCATCACATTAGCAGCAGATGAATACAGCAGTATGACACAGTGCAAATAAAAAATGGAACTGGAGGCACTCTACAGTGTCCTAAGGTAACAAGAGCAGAGTAAAATGGAACTACTGTAGTAATCCCCCTAAAGGGTCTTAAGGTTACGAGAGCCAATTGCAGAGAACACAGTCTAATTAGGTGAAATTTCAATCTCCAGTAACAATCTCCACAGCTACACCCAGCACAAATGCTCAGCTGATGTGCCAGTGAAGTTCACACATTCTTAACATTGCAGGCTTGTCCTGTGGCTGAAGGGGGGGAGAGCCTCTGTGTGTCGACCTTCTCATCCTGAGACTGCCTGCTCAGCATTGCAGGCTTGTCTGATGGCTGAACGGGTTGGGGGGGCTCTGTACATCAGCCCTCTCGTTCTTTGACTGCATGCTTAGTGTTGCAGGCTTGTCTGGTGGCTGAACGGGGGGGGGCCTCTGTGCATCAGCCCTCTCGTTCTTTGACTGCATGCTTAGTGTTGCAGGCTTGTCTGGTGGCTAAAGGTGGGGGGGGAGCCTCTGTGCATCAGCCCCATCATCCTGCAATTGCCTGCTTAACAATGCAGGCTTTTCTGGTGGCTGAAGGAGGGGGAGAGCCTCTGTGCATCAGCTCTTATACTGTGACTGCCCACTTAGTGTTGCAGGCTTGTCCAATGGCTAAGGGGGGCGGGGAGTCTCTGTGCATCAGCCCCCTCATTCTGCAACTGCCTGCTTAGCATTGGAGGCTTGTCCAGTGGCTGAAAAGGGAGATGACCCTCTGTGTGCTGGCCTTCTCTTCCTGCGACTGCCTGCTTAGCATTGAAGGCTTCTCCGGTGGCTGAAGAGGGGGAGAGCCTCTGTGTGTTGGCCCTTTCATCCTTCAACTGCCTGCTTAGCATCGCAAGCTTGTCCGTTGGCTGAAGTGGGGGGAAAGGCTCTGTGAATCAGCCCTCTCATCCTGCAACTGCCTGCTTAGCGTTGCTGGCTTTTCTGGTGGCTGAAGGGGGGGGGATCCTTTGTGTGTCAGCCCTCGTGTCCTGCGATGGCCGGCTTAGCATTGGAGGCTTGTCCGGTGGCTGAAGGGGGAAGAGCCTCTGTGCATCAGCCCTCTCATCATGTGGCTGCCTGATTAGCATTGCAGGCTTATCCAGTGGCTGGGGGGGGGTGGGAAAGCCTCTGTGCATTGAATCTCTCATCCTGTGAACTACAATTCTGCTTTGGGTCTGGGCCCATACATTTGGTCTGACTCCCATAATATGTCCTAACTACTTCTACTCACAATGAAATAATGGTCTTGGGGTCAAACAGGCTATACATAGGGTAATAAAAAGTGCTGAGGTCTGCAATGAATATTTATCATTGTATCTTACAGGTGGTTTTGGCATGCCTCTCCTCGGGATTGGAATATTTGTGGTGGTGTGACAGAGTCTGCAACCCAGTGTGACCACTGGCCCAGTGCTGAGCTATGGTAACAAGCTAATATTCATTGCTGCCCTCAAGACTTATGACCCCCCCCCCCCAACTGTAGCTTCTGCTTTACCTGAATTTAAGTTATTATGTTTTCCATGATCCCAAAGATTTGCAAATTACATAATAATCCCCCCATAAATGCATCAAAAATATAAAAACAAATGTAATTATGTAGGGCTTACATTGCCCTTCACAGTTTTTTACCATCCATTAATGGAGGTTTTCATTTTTATTTCTATTTTTTTTTTTGGAGGGGGGGACATTGCCTGAGGTATAATGTGGGGGAATACTGTATACCAAGCATGCGTCAATCTGATCACATCCTCAGAGTGAACAAGTACCCCTAGTGTATCTGTAAACTTAGAAACAATTATTTTCATTCATTTGATATCTTGGCGGCAACATTCCTGCTCAATAGTAACTAAAACAAGGTTGAAGTCTGAACCCCTAAGTAAACCATTCTAAATGCAATTACAAGTGAGTTTATCCATTATTGTCCTAGATACGACAATAATATAGCATGGTTTCATCTCTCAGGCATATTACAGCACCTTTAATTTAGAATGCAGCAATAATTAATTCATCGTCAGCTCTAGCAAGGTGGGGCAAATAGCATTCCCTGATCAGCTAATCATCTCATCTGAACTAGTGCAATGACTAAATGGCTAGAGGAAGCCTAAAGCAGCATTGTCATGAAGCCGCCAAGTTCAGTGTGTTCCTTACTCATATCACCCACACCTCCTCAATGTCATTGAAGAAAATTCTTTCTTTTAACCTCTCTTTTTCAATGACAAAATCCAGAAGGCCTTCATTTGAGAACCAAGTTGTTAACCCCATACTCCTCGGCCTTTGTCACATTAGTAGCCTGAACTTGGACAGGTTATGTTCAGCAATGCTGTAACAGTTTTCTTTTCTTCTCACAGCCCTCACTAACAGCCCTCTGAACTCCATCTCCCTAACCCATTCCTTCAGGAGGTCTATGAGTGTAGATAGGGTCCAACTTCATCTACCAGAGATGGGAGTCCACAACTTTCACTTCATACATAACATCGCAACCTGAAAGCTGAAGTGAATGCATCCTCAACACAGCTGTTCTGTCCATGTCATTCTCCACCAAAGGTAGACATTTCTCCATGAACTTGTGAGAGAATACATCATCCTCTATCCTTCCAAGGTTCGTAAAAGGCTCTATTTTGTCTGCTTGGGGTTCATCCCTCTGAAGTGCAATACTTAGTAACATATCAGCACTCAGACATCTCCACTTCTACTCGTTCTTCATCCTTTTGACTCCAGAGAAGGTCTTCAGGGCTCCTCTTGGACTTCTTCCTAGATGCATCAATCTCCAAAATGTTTCACATCCATGCTTAATTAAGTTTCTGCTACTATACCTGGTTTTACTTCATTGGATTCAAGTAGCCTACAAGGTTCTCATGGGACTTCAACAGATATACATCAGTCTTACAACAACCTTCTTAGCCATACCCCATGGAGCCTCTACCACTATTGGTATACATCTACAGATTAGTAATGTTCTCATGCTCCCCTTTGGACTTCTTCAGATGTGAAATCCTTAAAAAACTCCACTTCATAGCAGTCATAACTGCCTCGCGTCTTCCAACTGCCTCGCGTCTTCCAACCAACTCATATCAGTATGTTGCTTGCATATCCAGCATTGAAGACCTGAACTACTTGGTTAGCAGCTGATCATTTTTAGCCTGCTAGAGATCCTGCACATAACCATCTCATTTCAATCAATTCTTGCCATGATCTCTGCAATTCATGGATTCAGGTTCACCAAGTGACATTCATAACAAAATTATAATAGCATCACTCCTATTGCAGTTTGCCTGTTTCACACCCCTACTCCAGCTTCCAGATGTGCAATGCCTGCTGCTTTACCATATACCAGCCTCCATGTTCTACTACTACCTGTCATCTATAGCATGCCATCTATGTCAGAACTGCAAAATCAACAGCATTCATACATGAAATTCTCTGCAGTCATTCTTGCTCAAGTTATCCATCCATTCACTGCTAAAGATCGCAACCATAGGAATATCATAAACAGAAAGGAAGCACTTGATATATTCCATCTTTTTTCCTGACATCATTAAAAAACAGAAGAGAATCATCCTGAGACCCAGCAACCTGTCCCTGCTTTGGGCTGCCAGTATTTTCCTGCCTGATATGCAGCTTCCTTACTCATGTAACTTAGCTTATTGGACATCTCATAATCTATAACTTCAACTAAGAATGTTTTATCAGCTGGTGAACATTCTGTTGCATCAAACTGCATGAGTACTCTTCCTCCAGTTCCTTTCCCTCTCCTGGACACTTTAGGAAGAAAGCACACTCCTGGAAAATACCTCTAATCGTGAAGGCTGCCTGAGCTCATCTTCCATTTCTCCCTCTATTTCCTGTGTGCCACCATGGTTTCTCATCATTCATCAGAGTCCCAACCTATACAAGATCACTCACTCTATGTTTGCTCTTGCTCATTGAACTAGCTGTTCCATGTTTCCCAAGAATCATGTAAGACCTTTTGTCAGGGTTTCAGTCCAACACACTTCCATCTTATGGATATCCTCCTAAATGAGCATTCCACACACTGCTTCCTGACTTCATTACATATCTGTCATTTGAAACTGGCAACATCGATTCTTCTCCTTCTAATCCTCTCTCTGGAAGCCACTGTATTATTGGCAATGTCTTTGATCTGTGACCTTTTCAATCTTTCGAACAATCAGCCAACAGTAGACAAAATCTGTGTGTGTAGGTCTTCATTGCATTCCATCACATAGCTATGTGAAGGCTGATTTGATCATCTCTAACTTAAAGCAGCAGTGCAACAAAACTGGGCAAAAGATTTGACCCTGCCTTTTTTGACTATAAAAGATTGCAGACATCTTCAAGTTTTATTTGGTGGCACAATTTTCTAATTCCATCCAAAACTGAGTATTTTATAAACATTATAATTCAGTTTTTTTCTGAAGAAGAAAAAAAAAAGATGACAGACACATTTTGCATAGCAATAGCACTGTAGACCTGACAAGAGTAAGGAAAAAAAAGAAGATTTGTGGTGAGCAGTATAGGAGGTACCTAGACAAATACATTGGACAAATATGGTAATATTTTTCATAACTAACTCAAAACTAGCTTTTCAGGAACACTATTTTTTCATTGCACTGCTGCTTTAAGGCTCTGACTTGCTTCCTATTCTCCGTGGAAGAAGCAACTGATTCCTTATCTTGATGCCAGCTCCGGGACTTTTGTTGCATTTATCCCTCATCAAACTCCATCATGATTCCTCCTCCTTGAGTTTCCAATCCCATCATCTCAAACGATAAGATCTTCAGCAAGACAAGTTTCATGTAGTCTGTATTAATGCCTGTTCCTAAGCAACTCACATCATTGACTTGAAGACATCTTTCTCATGTTCATGCCATCCAATCAATCCCTAGGTGTCCCCCCTAATAATCATGTACTTTCATTTTAATCTTCTCAAAGCAAGTTGATATTTTCATAAGGTCTGCCTTAGACATCACTATTCAGAAGCCATTTTCCTTGAGTCATACCATCCAGCCATCCATAGGAAATCCTTCTCTATTCATTCTTGTACTTACACTCATAACCTGCTACCACCGTCACTCAAATCATTACAAGGGACCATACAAATTGTTTAGTCTCCAAGCCTTCCTATCTTCGTTAAATGTGCCCTTGTCCCAATTTTATCATACCTTAATTTCGCACTCCCTCTTGGATCCAAAAAACACTTCATGGATTCTCTATCAGTGGAAGTAGACACCAAAATTCATCAAAGGTCTGTGTACTGCCAGTCATCTTAATTGAACATGAGATCATGAACCATCTTGTCTACCTTCCTTCATCTCATGGAGCAGTCCATTACATCAGCATCTTCTTATTTAATCCTCTCAGTCACCAGCATACTTTACATTTCGACTTCAACCACCAACACATGTTCCAGAATAGTCCAGATTCCTATTCCTGATTATGAAGAACTGTTACTCAACAGTTCCTTCAACACCTCATACTTACCAACTTGCCCAGAATTTTCTCCATGTCTTCTGACTTCCAATTGTCATCCAGCAACAACTACCATATAGTTCATAAAGTAGCCAAAAAAATCCATGACAGCTCAGATCAAGTCCATATGCTTTCTTAAGGCTTTCTTTCCAATCAAAGCAGAGTCATCAACATCTAAAACAACATCCTGCTTCTGTCACTGAGAAAGAAGATCCAGCATGGAACATCTTTTCCAATCTGGAAAAAGAAAACATACAAGCATTTAGGATCATCTCATCTTAGTATGAATAGAGGACAGGCAGGTCAGAAGCCATTGGTCCTCAGAGGTTTCCACCGTGAGGTGGGGTTTCACTCCTGCACACTACTGTCCACACTCTCCATGAGTTCATAAAATCATATCATCATAGAAGCTTTACAGCAAATAAGGACCATACCAGCCCATCTAGTCTGCCCTTTTTTCCCCCTTCACCTCCTCCTCCTCCCTGCCAGCCCCCTTCCCCTGATACTCAGCCTCAGATGCTTATCCCATGCCCTCTTGAATTCTTCCACCGATTTAGCCCCCACCACTCAGTCTGGTAATCTGTTCCAGGGCTCCACCACCCTCCCCATGAAGAAATGCCCTCTCACATTGCCCCTGTATCTTTTTCCTTGCAGTCTGAGACTGTGTCCTCTAATTTTGACCCACTCCTTCCTCTTAAGTAAACCCTCTTCTCCCACTTTATTGATCCCCTTTACATATTTAAAAGTTTCAATCATATCTCCCCTTTCTCACCTTGTCTCAGAATATACAGATCCAGCTCCTTATGCCTCTGCTCGTATGACTTTCCCTGCATACCCTGTATCATATTGGTTGCCCTTCTCTGAACCCTTTCCAGTGCATCTATATCCTTGTGGAGATGTGGCCTCCATAACTGAACTCAATACTGCAGGTGCGGCCTCACCATGGCTTTGTAAAGGGGCATTATTACCTCCCTCTTTCTGTAGTAATGCCCCGGCCTATGCATGCCAACATTCCATTGGCCTTTCCCGCCACCCTGCTACTTTGGATTCCTACCTTAAGGTTTGAGGAGACTATGATCCCCAGATCCCTTTCCTGTTCTGTTACTTTAATTTCTCCTCCACCTAGGGTGCACCTTTCTCTTCTGTTCCTACTCCCCAAGTGCATCACAGTGCACTTCTTGGCATTCAGTTTCAGTTGCCACATCCCAGACCATTTCTCAAGCTTCTTTAAGTCCTATTGCATGTCCCCCCCCCGGGGTGTCCACCCTATTGCATTTTTTCGTATAATCAGTAAATAGGCACACTCTCCCTCAAACCCTTAGCATTATTACTGATGTAGATGTTGAAGAGAAGCAGACCCAAAACTGAACCCTGTGGCATGCCACTCTTCACTCTCGCTGTCCCGGAGTGCACCACATTTAGTACCAGCCTCTGAGTTCTTCCTGACAGCCAGACCTCCATCTAACTAGTTATTTCCACTCCCAACCTCAGGCTTTCCATTATCTCACCAGCCTCCTATGGGGGACAGTGTCAAAGGCTTTACTGAAGTCCAGATAGGCCATGTCCACCTCCCTGGTCAATCACCTGATTCGCCCAATCAAAGAAGCCATGCTGTTTGCTGTCCTGCAAGCCACTCTCTTCCAGGTAGTCCATCATCCTTTCTTTGATTAATGCCTCCATTACCTTCCCCGCCACTGACATGAGGGTGACAGGTCGGTAATTCCGCTTCACCTCCTTACTACCTCCCTTGTGTAAAGGTCTGCCCTCTTCCAGTCCTCGGCACTCTCCCCAAATCCAGGGACAAGTTGAAGAACCTTGTCAAGGGTGCAGCCAACTCCTACTTCAATTCTCTGATCACCCTAGGGTGTAACCTGTCAGACCGCATTGCCTTGTCCACCCTCAATCTATCTAGCTCTGCCCTAACCTTATACATAGTGAATGGACTCAGATCCACCCATTTGCCCTCCTTCCCATTTGTCTTTAGCTCAGGCCCCCTACCATCCTCCTCTTCCTCCTCCATGAATACCAAGCAAAAGTACTTATTTAATAACTCTGCTTTTTCACAGTTCCTTTCCAATTTTATTTCTCCCTCCCCCTTCAGCCTAGTAATCCCCTGCCTTGCCCTTCTCTTCTCCCCCACATATCTGAAAAAGGTTTTATTCCCTTTTTGGCCTTTTTTGCTATTTTCTCCTCAGTATCTGCTTTTGCCATTCTGATCTTCTTCCCTGCCATACCCCTCTTTTCCCTATACTCTTTTTTGTCTTGCTCGATAAGTATCCTCTTAAAGTTTCTGAAAGCCTTCCTCCTTTCCCTGACTGCCCCCACAACCTCCTTTGTAAACCAAAATGGTCTCCTCCCCATTTTGCTCTTCCTAACCTTTTTATACACATTTCTGCAGCTTTCAGTACCCCTCCCTTGGTAGTTTGCCATAACTCCTCTACTGCCCCTATATTGTCTGTACCATCCATTGTCTCCCTTACTATCCTTCTCACCTTGTCAAAGTCTGTGTGGCTGAAGTCCATTACTGTAGTACTGGTTTTACTTGTCTCCTTCCCTGCCCAGACCCTGAACATTACCATGCTGTGGTCACTGTTTGCCTAAAGCTTCTCCCACCTGCACCTCCTGCACACTCTCCTCTTTTGTCAGGACCATATCCAGCAGGTTGTTGCCCTTGTCAGCTCCCTGACTAGCTGTTGAAGGAATACCTCCTGAAGCACAGCTAGTATCTCCCTGCTCCAAAACGATGCTGCGTCTAGGATTTCCCAGTCTACATCTGGGAGGTTTAGGTCCCCTACCAGCAGTAGCTCTCCTTTTAGGGCCAGCCTTGTAACAGTCTGAATTAACTGTTGATCACCCTCCTCCCCTTGTGCAGGTGGCCTGCATACCACCCCAGTTGCAATGATTCTTCCATCCTCCTGCCTAGTGTTACCCACAGTAGCTCAGTCTCCCCGTCCTCCTCTTGTCCTTCAGCTACACATGCCTTCCCTGATGTATAAAGCAACTCCTCCCTGTTCTTACCTTCCCTATCCCTTCTGAACAGTCTGTAACCTGGGATAGTCATTTCCCAGGTGAACAGTTCTGTCTGCCAGGTCTTGCTTATAGCTACTATATCTAGTCCTTCATCCCCCATGATGGCCACAAAGTCCACCATCTTATTTACTAAGCTCCTGGCATTGGCTGCTAAGCCCTTCCACCAGGTTCCCTCTCCATCCCTCCTTCTCTATTTTCCCTTGTGCCCAGTATTTTAGCATTATCCTTAAAGGGAAGGCTGGTAGCACCCCATTTCTCCTACCTTATGGTGCAGATTCCCCCCAATCTACTTTAAATTGTAGGTTTCTTCTATGAACTCTCCTAATTTGCTTTTTAGCTCTGCCACACCCTCCTTATCCGGGTGCAGTCTGTCTGGAGCAAATAGGCTCTCATCCCCCCAGGCGTATCCCCAGTCCCCTACTAAGACATACCCCATTTGCTTGCACCACCCCACCAGCCACTCATTGAACTCCTTAATCCTCAGTTTCCTATCAGTACTTGCCATTGGTACTGGCAATACCTCAGAGAAAGCCACTGATTTGAACCCCAGACTGCTGAAATATCTAGCAAGTGCTGTAAATCTTTCCTGCACCTCCAACAGGCATTTTCCTGCCAAGTCATTTGTTCCCAGTTGGAACATCAGGTGTGTTTTCTCATCCTTCTGTTTCCCCCTTAAGGGGAGATAGTGAAAGACCTCTGTCTCCTTCATGCCTGGCAGACACTCAGCCCATACTGAGCTACTCTTGCCCACCCTGCCCCCATCTAATTCCTTTTATTACAGAGTTCCCAACAAGTAGGACCCTGTTCTCCATCACCTTCTGTTTGTGTTTCCATTGTATCCTTCTTCCAACCCCTTCCATTATATTTCCCGCCATATTCTCACTATTCCCTTTGCCTGTTTCATCTCCCAGTATACTGTCTTCCCCCTGTGCTCCCCTAGCTCCATGTTCCCTGCAGGCATTTACTGCTAGGCTGCCCACTTCTGCCCACCATCCACAAGCTTTTTCCTTCTCCTTTGATTTGCCCCAGACCATGCCTTGCTTGAATTCCTGGAGAACTTTTCCCTTTCCCAGCCCCATCTAGCCCTATCTCTTTTGAACCTGAGCTCCCTGTCTCCCCCCTCATTTGGGTTTGCCCTTTCTGGGGTGTGTTTACCTCTGCACCCCATCCCTATGTTTACTACCCTCCTTGTTCTTTCCCAAAGGAGCGTCCCCCTTTTCCAATTTTCCTTCATCTTCCTTCATGCTTACTTCTCCTGTGTCCCCTTGATACTCCTCAACTCCACTTTCCTGATTTTCTCCCCCATTTATGTGCCTCTAGTGGAGCATATCTGTTTTTTTGTTCCAAGCCCACTTCCTGTATCCACCAGGTTGGGGCTCCACACCTTGCTTCCTCATCCCTTGCCCTCTGTGAGGACTTTGGACCTTTATACTTAACTTCCTGCCATTCCCTTTGGTTTCCCTTGTATCTTTGCTGCCTCTGTCTGGGATTCCTGTAGTCCCACTAGAGCCATCTTCTCCCCCTTCTACCCTGCTTCCACACTCCCTTGTTTTCCTCCATTCTCCATGGCATTATTCCCTGCCTATTTCTGTATTTTCTCCTTGCCCCCTTATAGCTCCCCCTTTAACCATTCCTTGTTGTCCCAAGGCTCCCCTTCTAATCTCTATTACTCCCTCAGCAGAGCTCCTCCTGTCCTCTATTATACTCCTCTCCCTTTTCCTTTCTCAGTTTAATGTCCCTCTCAGCCATCTCACCTCCTCCATCAGCTGTGCAAGCTGCCTACATACTACAGTGCAAGTCGCATTAAACTGTTTCACCAATGAGTTGGTTTAGCATTGTTTTTTAGAGTTGGAAATGCAGTGGCAACTCATATTGTACTTAAGCAATAATGCCCAGCAGGGTGCGTGTCATGCTGGGATAACATCATGCCTCAGGTGGTTGGGCATGAGGCCGCAGGCCGAATGCATCCAATGACTGAGGCATGACGTTATCCCAAATGACACACACCCTGGAGGGCATTACTGCTATTATACAATGGCTCATTGTTATACAGAATAAAAAAAATTATTTTAAAGATGTTTTGTGTGGAAAAATATTTTTGTTTTTAAGAAAGATGAAACAATCAATCAAAAGCTCCATAAAATGCTCATCTGCAGGTTCACAGTGAGGCTGAGACTAGACCCGTGATGTTGTACTGGGATAACATCACGTTTCCAGCCCAAGACTGACCAATCAGAGTCCAGAATTTTTTCTTGCCATTGTATAATGTTTTTTAGTACTCAACCAACTCAAGAGCAATGTTCATAAAAATGTTTTGCTGTTCAGTTGGAATACATCAGCAGTCCAGTCACAATTCAATGCAAAACTGAGTTTTAACTCTTAAGAAACAGTTTGTGCAGGGCTTTGTGCTAGACCCAGCAACACTTATGCAACTCAGTCAGAAATGCTAAAACAACTCACTGGAGGAACAGTTTAATGCAAATTCTACTGTATGCAGCCCCCCACTTTCCAAACTACAACGAGTACTATGGCCGACCAACAACCAGTGCACCCCACCATCTTACCAAAAATGCCCCAGCCATTGTAGCCTGGGGACCATGCCTTGGACCTGCCCCTACCCCGCTCCATTGACCCCTCCATTTTGTATGCCCCTCCATTTTCCCTATGGCTTATTGCAAACTTTAGTTTTCAGGCCCTAGTGTGAAAATTCCCCCCACTCAAAATATTTAGAAAAGCAAATGGATTCCAGGATGACAGTTTGTGAAAGGTTATTATTGGGTCAACCATCAGCACCAACAAAAACTCATTCAATGTAAAAACGAATGGATGAACACCACTGTAAAATAGTTTTTCATATTAATTTTATTTATTCTCTTCTCACAAAATAAGATGGGTCAATAGTTTGGTGATCAAATCCACTTCATCAGGCCCATGCTGTGTTGTTTTTCTAAAATCACAAAAATATAGAAAAAAGATTTTTAGTACCTTAATATGAATTGCTAATTACAGTATAGCTCTCTCCACGTATGAGACAATAATACTATTATAATGCACACAAATTCCTTACTAAGTCTAAAATATCTTTCATATTTGTTACTCATATTAAATATAAAGCATATCCACACTATAAACACTGTTGCCTCAAAAAGTTTCTGGTAAAATATTAATGGATCATTATGTACCTTAAGCACTAATTCAAGGTTCTTTTGTCCAATTATATATAAGGTTAAAGTACTCTCTCAGCCAGCAAATTATTCTTTATGGAAATCCTGAAGAAAAACATAAAGTTGATAATTAATTACACAGTTATCTATGCCTTTTTCTCAATTAAAAAAAAGAATAAATCTCACTCACTTGCAAAAAAAAATTGTATTCACCATCTAAGCTAAGGCTTGTATTAATCCTTGAGAATTAGTATTGATGTGTTCTTGCTAAATCCAAAGAATGAGCACTCTTGTTATTCATCAAATTCAAATAATTCAATTTCATTATATTATTAAATTTAGAAATGCTTACTTAAAAAGCGATTTTGAAGATCACTGAGTCAAGCTCCCAGAATATGCTGCTGTCTCAGGTAATAATTCTAAAGCAAAATAATAAACTTTAATTTAATCAATCCAGATTCCGAGAATACTGTGCAAAAGAGGAGCTCTGGCTTACTTATCACTTTTTCGGTGTATTAACCATGCCTCGTTCTTAAGAAGCCGACTGAACTGGTAATGTATCTCTGCGCTTTGTAATATAACAAATATAAACTTCTTAAGTTTATTATTGCTATTGCAACTGAAATCCAAAGATTATGGACCATAATAACTCACTTTTAAACTCACTCGCAGTTTACGGTTTATCTTATATATCTTGCACTTGAAAGGCTGACGAAATAAATACTGCATCTCTGCACTCTGTAAAATAAGAAATTACAAACCCCTTTAAGCAAAATGTTTGCTGTGCGACTTCTATCTTAAAGTCAAAATAAAAATAAACTTACTCTTTAGTTCTCTTCTAATGGTGTGCTGCTGCTTCGCTCTATTATTTCTGTTTGAATTATGCCTTCTTTTCCATGTTTAAATCTCGCGGGTGGTGGGGGAGAGCAAAAAACATCATGTATTGATGTCTGCTCACTGGCTCCAGTCTCTGGAGAGCCTCTGGCCAGAACAGAAGATGTTATTAGCAGCTCTGGATGTAGGGTAATGAAAAAGATGCAAGGGCTGGAATTCGACTGCACCGGCTGCTTAATATGCCAGGGGTTCGCCCCCCCCAGCAAAGGGATAAATAAATCCCAATAAAAATATATTAATCTTAATGTAAAAAATCTTACAGAAACTGAAGAGATGCAAATAATGTTGTATTGGTGTAGATAATGCCAAACATTCTTCTACCTTGTAGATACTTAAAAATGCATTATACAAATTGTTATGCTAAAAACATACATTCAGTGTTGATTTAAATGTCAATTATAACTAAAACAAAAAACAATTCCTTATATGAAATAAAGTGAGTAGATGGATTGTACTCCCACTATAGGTATTACACTATCGTAATAAATCTCCCCACTTGAGAGATAAAGTCCATTACTTAAATAAATGACTAAGTTCTAGTCCCACCATCCTACCAAACAAAAAGAGGTAATAAATCACCAGACTTAAGAGATACAAAATCAAACATTTTAAAATAACAATCAGGTTCTAATCCCACCTTTTTTTGATTAGCAGTTAGGTTCTAATCCCACCATCGTATTGAATGATACTGCATGAGAAAATTTGGGTTCTAGTCCCACCACTTAAGAGACAAGCTAAATTAATATTGAAAACTATAAATGTAAACATTGCTTAGTATGAGAAGCAGAGCAGGGGGAAATGGAAGGACCCTAAGGAGGGGGAGTGCATAGGAAGACACAACTAAATCAAGAAAAACAGATTTTAACAGTAATTTTGAAATATAGATTCCATTCACACTCTTCATTGAGTCCAACAGCATGATTAGTGCAATTGAGGGTATGGATCCAAAGCACCTCTCTTTTTCTTAAAGCCAAGTCCCCAAAACATGCTCCATTTACAGGTTCTTGTACAAGATCCAAGCCCCAAAACCACAAGGAAACTGCTGAATATCCTGCTTCAGAATAATGTCTTGCCACTGTAGACGTTTCCACTTTTAAACGTATGTCACTTTTATGTTGACTTATTCTGTTACATAATTGCTCGGTATTTTTTCCAACATAAAGTTTGTCACATTGACACTGTAATGGGTACACAACATGATGACTTTTGCATGTGATACATTGTCTAATCCAGAATTTTTGGTTCATATAAGGATCTTCAAAAAAATATTTTTTACTGGTGTTTCCACATTGAAAACAACATCCACAAGGTACATTGCCAGGTGCCAATGGTCCCAATAAGAACTGTTTCTTCCCTTGTGGTGTTCTAAAATGTTATATGTGTGTGTACTAATCTATCCTTTAGAGTCTAATTCCTACATGTGAAAAATAGGGTTTTTTGCATGAATCTTCTGTTCTGATTCTCCCCGTGCTGTAACAATTGCCAATTGTTATTAATAATGAATTTAATTTTGTGATTCAAGTGACTGTAAGACATAGAAAAGACTATCCTTTGGTCTGTGGTTGTACTTTGCTCAGATCTGTGTAAAAATTGCTGGAGAGGAATGGCTGTGACTTCCTGTTCTACTCATTTAATAAGGTTATTATTGTACCCTATTTTCCAAATGAGTGCACACTGGGACGTGGTGCTCTAAGAACCAACCATATGAATCTGTAGAAACCAAGGTTCTGGCACACACAAGCTCAAAAGGAGAAACACATAATAAAAAACTTTTATTAAAACCATGAGATAAAACAACAGGCTGCTGTTTTATCTCACGGTTTTCATAAAAGTTTTTTTTTGTGTTTGTACCCTTTAACTACAAATCTCTGAGTCATATCTTGGACTGTTTCCTGGTATACTCTATCCTCACTGCAGTTTCTTCTAGCATAAATAAATTGGGATTTTGGTATGGAATCCTTAAGCCTAGAGTCATGGTAACTTGTGTAATGAAGTAATGTGTTTTTCTGTTATTTCCTTTCTGTACAACTTGGTCTCAAAATATTAGTATCCATCTCCTTTGACTTTAGATTCCAGACCCTAAAACTCCTGTGTCTAGGATTTCAGGTCCCAAAGCAACTTCCTAGTTCTATGTACTACAGAACCAAATAAACAGTACCCTAAAAACACATTGCTTTGAGCTTTTTAGATCCCAGACTTAGAGTTACCCTTATAAACAGTGCCCTAAAAACACAGTACCTGAGCTTTAGATTTCAGAAAATTCCCACGATTTTCCCCTGGTTTCTCAGAACCATTTATAACCACAGAAGCCCCATAGATGTCACAAGACCTTAGTTTTTGAGGATTATGAGCACCAACGTAGTCTCAATTATACCACAGTACCCCACTTCTGCTCCAAGAATGCCACAGTACCTTAGTTCTGAAGTTTTGAGCAGTCCCAAAACATATGGTCAGTACTGTAGCACAGCAGAAATTTAGCTCTGGAAAGAAAAATATGCCACCCACAGTACCTTTGCACAGAAGAAATTTAGCTCTGGAAGAAATCCAAAGTGTAACATCTCCTTTGCAGATGTTTCCATGCCACCTGCTGGTAACAGAGATGCCCCTTTCCCAGCTCCCTTGTCTGCCTCCTTTTTGTTTCTTTCCTTCTTATTTAATGTTTACTTTACAGCTCTGTACTGTCATTAGACTTTAGTGGTATAATGTATCATGATTTATGGCAGGGTGTGGTGTGTGGCTGTGTTGTGTACTGAAATATGTTGGCTAACAGTATTGTATGACGTTAGCTGATACTGTATCATGTCACAGACTATGGTTATAAAGGAAGTGATGTGTTAGGGGTAGAGATGCAGTGAATTTAAAATCTGCCAGCGAAGTGCACACAAAGTGGCCACTTCGCATTGGCACTTCACTACGTAGAGTGCTCCATAGGAAAGGCTCCTTTCACCTTGTTATTATTACTTCATGTTGTCATTCTGCCTTAAACGCAAAGTAAGGTGGAGTGACAACAATATTGGCAGCATCCCATCCACACAGTCACCAGCATGAATGTGCATCCCCAAAGTGCTGTCTTGTGGCCAGAAAACATCTCGCAGTGCTGATGAAGTGAAATGAGAGTGTAACAAGAAATGCAATGTCTCCCAGAATTAATGGCACACTCAGTCATGTGCGCAGTGGTCAGGTCACACACAGAGTCACCAGAATTAATGTGCATCCCAAAAATGCTACTGTCTTGTGTCCAGAAAATTCCCCAGTGCTGATGAAGTGAAATGACAGCATAACAAAAATGCAGTCTCCCAGAATTAATGGAGCCATGCAAATGCACAGACAGGTTAAGATTGTGTTGCACACTCAAGGGATGCATACGAAAAAGCACAACAACACCTAACCAGTGCTCACAAGTCACAAATCCAAATCTGTAAAGGAAGACATTTTGCCAGTTGGGAAATTAGTGCAAGACAGTAACAATCCACTACCAGTAAAGATACTACAAAGCAGTATGAAAAATTCATGCAGATGCAAGAGATAGCAGGTTCACACTGCAGCAATTACTCTGTAACAGAATAAAAGGTGTCTGATTTAATGGCACGCATCGCACGCACACTCACATGCACAGTCAAGTAATGTGTAGCAAATTGAAAACCTTTAGTAATATAACCAAATGTTTTAAACAGACAAATTGTACACTGCTGCACCACAGCTTACCCCAGACCCATCCAAGAGCCCATTCTATCTCACAGTCTCCTACATACCCCCAAGGAATCAGACCCCAACAATATTGTCTCTCACTGAATATCTCTTCTCCCTCACCCATAAAGTTGAACAAGTCCTAGTCGGAGACCTCAGTGTGAACTGGCTAAGTTCTCTGCCTCACCAATAAGAGACACCTTTGCTGCATAAGACCTGACCCAACTCGTCTCCCAACCCACTAGACATAACCAAACTACAGGGATTTGCACCCTCCTAGACATCATTGTCTCCAACAGCCCCCAAAAGATTCAGAATATTCAAGTCCTCCCAGATTCCTTAAGTGACTACTCCCCTCTCCTATTCCTCTTGTCCGCCCCCACCCCCAAACCTGCAGCCCAAGCCACACACCACAGGCGTCTCCACCCAGGAGGACTGAAAAAACTCAAACAGTTCCTCGCTCACATTGTTTGGTCTCCCATCCACCATGCAACCAACATTAACACTGCCCTCGACCTCTTCTCACAAGCCTTTAACAAGGCCTGTGATCCTTTTGCACCCTTCACCATAATCTGCTCCAAAAGGCAAAATGCACCTTGGGTCACCCCTACCCTACTCCAACTGCTCCGGAATAGGGATAACGTCTGGCATATAGCCACTGAGACTGGCTAGATGGCTGACAGACAGGCATATAATGCCGCACGAATAGGTGCATGTGGGCCATCCGCAAAGTCAAGGCAGACCACTACCAGGCCACCCTCACCTCCTCATGGGGGTGTGCTTGGAACTTCTGGGACAATATAAAAGAAATAAATGGGAAATCATGATCCCCCAGCCCACCTTACAGTCAATGGCACCACCTTTACTGACCCCACTGACATTGGCAAATGCCTTAACTCCTCCTTTACAGATCTTAGCCATGTCCTCCCGAGTAACTTTTTCAACCCTACCCACAACCCACCTCCCGCAGATCCTCAGCACCCCTGGTTCTATCTATGCAAAGCATCCATCCAGGAAGACAGACCACTCCTGCTTAAAGCACTAAACAGCAACAGTCCTAGCAGCGACTTCCTGGATCCGAAAATACTCTGGCTGGTCCTGGATGATGTCCTGGTCCCACTCACTGACCTACTAAACCAGTCCCTCTGTCTGGGGCAATTCCCCACAGCATGGAAAACAGCTATGGTAACACCTATTCACAAAGGAGGTGACAGGTCCACCCCCAGCAACTATTGTCCAATCTCCATCCTTCCCCCCCCCCTCTCCAAAGCATTAGAAAAAGTGGAGGCCACTCAACTCACTGAATAGTTAGCAAAATACAACATTCTATGCCTGGAACAGCATGTCTTCCATGCTGGTCACAGTACAGGTACAGCATTAATGGAGTTCTCCAACTTCCTGCACTCCTCCCTGGACTACGGCTCCCTAGCTGGGGCAGTGTTCATTAACCTCTCTAAGGCCTTTGACACTTTCTCTCACCCCCTCCTACTAAATGCCCTCTACCATACGGGTTTCTCTGCTGGCCCCCTCACCTGGTGTGCGAGCTACCTATCAGCCTGCTCCCAGCGTGTCAAAAACAATGGGATACTCTCAGAAACCTGTCCCATCTGCTCAGGGGTTTCCCAGGGCTCTATCCTGAGCGATCTACCCTTAAGCCTCTACCTAAACACCCTGCCCAGTGCCTGTTCTGGCAATATTCTCCTGTACGCTGATGACACCATTATTTATGCAACCCACAGAAATCCCACCTCCCTTCAAGACTCCCTCCAACGCTCCTTCAATGATGCTGAGAACTGGTTTAAGGAAAGCAGACTAGTCATTAACCTCAAAACAACTAAGGCAATGCTCTTCACCCACCACTAGAATAAAGCTAGCAACATACCCCTCCAAATCTTCTCCAGCACTAATCAACCACTTGGACAAGTTTACTCTACAAATACCTTGGAATCACCTTTGACTTGGCCCTCACCTTTCATGCCCACATTACAGCCCTCGCTTCCTCCACTAACGCTTATCTTGGCATCATCTACCGTCACAAGGACTGCCTCCCACCTGATGCCCTCAGGCTTGCAATTATGTCCTCAGTAATGTCCCTTGTTGATTACGGCCTTCCAGTCTATGGTGCTGCCGACTCCCCAGCCCTCAACAAGATTCGACTCACCCTAAACAAGGGTTGTAGACTAGTGACCAGTTCCCTTAGGCTCACTCACACTTATCAGCTCTATTACATGGCCAAACTCCTCTTTAACCTCGATGAACACCTCCGCTACAAAACTTGCCTACTAACTAAGAAGATTCTACTCGGGCTCTCCCCGGGGTATCTGCCTCCATCCAACTTAAACCTTCCAGAGTTACTACCCGAACCACTGATAAGGTCTCCCTACTAGTACCCAGAACTAGGACCACCCGGGCACAGAGGTTGTTCAGCTACAGGGCCTCATCCTGGTTCAACTTGTTCCCTGCAGCTATTTCTAACATCACCAAAATTGCCCCCTTCAAAACTGCCCTATGAACCTATTGTTCAACACCCACTGCTGCACCTCTCACTAACACAATCTGCTGCTCTCAAAACACTATTCACATAGCCCTGTGGGCTGAACTCCCACTCACCCACCCCACCCCCGCTCTTCATGGCCTCCTCTCCACTGCCAGTACCTGCTGGTACTAAACTAATCACTTCTGAAGTGATTGTTATTTACTTGTTGTGTTCAAACAATTTATGTAAAACTATGTTATCCTGTATGATTGTATTCTGTAAGTATGTTAACTCTGTATGTCCTCTCTGTGACGAGGTACCTTTGTAAACAAGCCTCTGGCTCAAAGGTTGTAAATCCAATTATACAATAAATAAATAAAATAAAATAAATAAACAACAATCAGCAAAAAAATTTCAAGAAATACTGAAAATATTACTATGTGTACATTAACACAGTTATACAAGAAAAATATAACCAAAACAGAGTGTCTTTTTCTCCCAGTTAATCTACCTACACCACAAGTATGCCCCCCCAAAAGCACACTTCACAGTACACAGACTGACTGTTCTAAATTAACATTCAAAATCCACACACAACAATAAACATTCGATGATATGAGCACAGAAGTGTTTCCTATAATCAATGTACTAAATTTTGAGCAAAAAATATTACTCAACAAGGCATTTTAAGCAGCTTTTTAGAGGTTTTGAATCACAGAGCTCTGAGATCTGTCTCCAGCTACCACTGCACACACACTACCCAGGCCAGAACTGAGGCTGTGCCAAACAATCTAGAGCCCATGTGACTTGCAATCCTATGAATAACTGCAGAATTTCATTTGGAGCTCAATTACAAGGTGACGTGAGCTAAATTATATTGATTTCAATGTACTTAGCCTTAAAATTGGTGGAGAAATGGCTTGAGGAAGGCGGCATAATGCAAAGTCATTAGTTTCAATGGACTTTGCGTACCTCATTATGAAGCGAAGTACTCCGCTTCACATTGTGGAGTTCTCCGCAGATTCTGTTTTACTCAGTGAATCACTTTGCCCACCACTACTTACAGTATTGTAACTCACATGCTGTACGGGAAGGAAAGCGAATGCCTATGGCTGTACTTCCCCAATGAGCTGTAGCACAAAACTCCCTGACTTAAAAACACTTATTAATGAGTACAGTGGTGGAGTGGTGAAGCCTGGAGAGAAACTACAAAACATGCTTACAATACATCCAAGTAACTAGTCAAAAAATTAGTGTTGTGATTCGTGACATGATAGTGAATCGTGATTTGTGACTGTGATGTTGAAGAACATGATTTGTATCTCTAGTGACTCGTGATGATGGTCCTGACTTAAAAACGCATATTAATGAGTACAATGTTCATGCAGAATTATGCACCACACCTGTCCAGTACTCTGAAGGTAAGCCAAAGAAACAACTGTGACTTAAGTTACAGATGGAGATTGGGCCCTAAAGAGATGTAAATGCACAGACAGATTAAGATTGCGCTGTGCACTGAAGGGATGCAGATGCAAAGGCACAGCAGCTAACTAGTGCTCACCATCAGACATTCAAATCTGGAAAAGAATACCTTTGCGGTTGGGGAGGGCCACGGGGGAGGGCAGTGTACTGCACTGCTACAGTAACAGTCACTAGTTCTAGTACCAGTAAAGATACCACAAAGAAGTACAAAAATCACACAGCTGCAGTGAATAGCAGGTTCACATTGTTGAAATTATTATGTGGCACAATAGAAGGTGTCTGATTTGATGACACGTGTCACACATACTCACACACACACACTAAGGAAAGCATAGCAAATTGAAAACTTCAGTAATATAACCACATATTTTAAACAAACTAAAATTATGCACTGCTGCACCACAACAATCAACAAAACATGTCAAGAATTATTGAAAATATTACTGTGTGTACATTAACACAGTTATACAAGAAAAATATCATGAATATACAAGAAAACAATACAAGAAAAAGATCATGGAATCACTACTGAAGGAGAGACTGGTGGAACATCTGGTTGTCAATGGACTACAGAACCCAAGGCAGCATGGTTTCACCAGGGGAAGGTCATGTCAGACCAACCTCATTGAATTTTTTGACTGGGTGACTAGGGAGGTGGATCAGGGGAGGGCAGTGGACATGGCCTATCTGGACTTCAGCAAGGCCTTTGACACTGTGCCACATGAAGACTATTGCACAAACTGGGAATATGGGTGTGGGCAGGACAGTAGTGCAGTGGGTAGGTAACTGGCTGGGCAGCAGGACACAGAGGGTGGTGGTAAATGGCTGTCACTCCACAGAGGAAAGAGTGACCAGTGGGGTACCACAGGGATCAGTGCTGGGACCGGTACTATTCAATATCTTCATCAGTGACATTGCTGAGGACCTAGAAGGCAGAATTTCACTGTTTTGCTGATGACACAAAGCTCTGTAACAGAGTAGACACACCAGAGGGTGTAGACAGAATGAGAAGGACCTGCAGAAACTTGAAGAATGGTCAGGGTTTGGCAGTTGAAATTCAATGCAAGGAAGTGCAAGATAATGCATATGAGGCACAAAACCCTGGCACAATATATCAGTTGGGGTGAGGATATAGCATGCACCAAGCAGGAAGAGGATCTTGGAGTTATCATCTCTGATGACCTCAAGGCAGGAAACAGTGTGACAAGGCAGCAGGTAAAGCAAATAGGATGCTGGGATGCATAGGCAGGGGCATCACCAGCAGGAAAAGGAGGTCATAATTCCGCTATACAAGACACTAGTGAGGCCGCACCTGAGTACACTGTTCAGTTCTGGAGACCATACCTACGTAAGGACATAGACAGGGTAGAGATGGTTCAGAGGAGGGCAACAAAGATGGTGCATGGATTGCATCACAAGTCCTATGAGGACAGGTTGAAGGCACTGAACATGTACTCCCTGGAGGAGAGGAGGGAGAGAGGGGATATGATAGAGACATACAAGTATCTTACAGGGAGGAACAGGGTGCAGGAATGCACTATTTTTAAGTGAAAAAGATGTTCCAGGACTAGAGGGCATGGGATGAAGTTGGAGGGAGGACGATTCAGAGGAAACGTGAGGAAGAATTTCTTCACAGAATGGGTGGTGGACAAGTGGAACACCCTGCCAGAGGAAGTGGTGGGGGCTGAAGCAATCACGGGATTTAAGAATGCGAGGGATAGACATAAAGGAATTCTGGAGGTCAGGGGTAAGGGGCAACAGACTTCCTGGAAAACATAAACTGAACTTACAAACTTAAATAGGCAGACTGGGTGGGCCATAGGCCCTTATCTGCCGACACTGTCTATGTATCTATGTATCTATGTATCACCAAACCAGAAAGCACTTTCTTTTCTCCAAGTTAATCTACCTACACCACAGATATACCCCTCCCCCAAAGCACCCTTCCACTGTCTCTCAGCACACAGACTGAATGTTGTACATTAACATTTAAAATCCACACACAAACAATAAACACTCCATGATATGAGCACAGGAGGGTTTCCTATAATCGATGTACTAAAGTTTCAGCAAAAAAAAAAGACTCAAAAAGGCTGTTTAACAGCTTTTTGAATCTCAGAGAGCTCTCAGAGCAGATTGTCTCCTACAGCTTCCTGCACACACTACCCCAAACTGAGGCTGTGCAGAACAATCTAGAGCCCATGTGACCTGAAATCCCATTAATCACTGCAAAATTCACCTTTGGAGCTTAAAAACAAGGCGAAGTGAGGTGAAGTACATTGTTTTCAATGTACTTCGCCTTAAGATTTGGTGGAGTAGTGGTTTGGGAAGACGGAGTAATGTTAAGACATTGTTTTCAATGGACTTTGCGTTACCCATTATAAACATGAAGTACTCTGCTTGGCTTTGCAGAGCACTCCGCAAATTCACCTTCACTCCACGAATCACTTCATGGAGCGGATTGGGACCACTTCACCCATCCTTAGTTAGGGGCGGAGGGGTGTAGGACGTGGTGAGTGTAGGATGGGTAGGATGGGCCACTCAGATATCCAGAAACAATCAGACTGGTAGAAAACTGATGTCACAGAATGCAGAATCCCAGTTCCAGGTTCAAGAACAAACATTGCTGATCCACACAGAAGCAGTCTTTAATTCCATGATTTAGTGTTCTCAGGTGCCCCAGATGATACAGGCTCTTGTGAGAGAGATCACTTTACACCAGGAATGCAAAGTCAATTTAGATTTTCCCCTCTCTCATAAACAGAGACAGCTGATCTGTTCAGAGGAGGTTATCTCTTTTTGGGTCTTCTAGTTCCCTAAGCACTGCCCGGCTCCTCTACTGAGGGTGGGAATAGAGAAAAGCCAAAGTACATACCAGCACTATACTCTATTCACCAGACATTGGATGGGGAAGCTTTTTCCAAGGTTCAGTGTGGGGGAATGACTCCTCCTACTTTCCAAATATTATAAAAAGGGTCTGAGAAATGGAGCTTTCTGATTAGCTACAAACATTCTAACATCCTTATGTTAATACATGTAGAGCTTAACCATATGCTGAACAAGGTTTAACACTGTTTAAAAACATTTTTATTATAATAGCAATGAAGCACTCGTAGGGATTATGTTAATGGTCAGTTAATCACCCTCTGGGGCATATGGCACTCAGCTACACCTCGTGCCACAGTACACCCCAAGAAGGTGATTAAAAGACCATTAACATAACCATTGGTCATGTCTTATTGATTAATAAGCCAACCTCTCACAACAATCCATGCTCAGTATGTTCATTCACCCACTATCCTCCCCAGTCTCCTCCTCCAACTGCACTCTTCTCAGCCTTGGTACTGGGCCCTCTATTTCTCCAAGCACTGCCCAGCTCCTCTACTACGGGTGGAAACAGAGAAAGGCCAAAGATAAATTATACACTCTAGTCACCAAACATTGAATTTTTTTTAAATGTTAGATTTAAGTCTTTCATATGTATTGAGCTTTGAACACAGCCACTGCCGACTGGCAGATAAAGTTGTTGTGTGGTGGGTAGGTAACTGGCTGGGTGGCAGGACACAGAGGGTGGTGGTAAATGGCTGTCACTCCACAGAGGGAAGAGTGACCAGTGGGGTACCACAGGGATCAGTGCTGGGACCGGTCCTATTCAACATCTTCATCAGTGACATTGCGCAGGATCTAGAAGGCAGAATTTCACTGTTCGCTGATGACACAAAGCTCTGTAACAGAGTAGACACACCAGAGGGTGTAGACAGAATGAGAAGGGACCTGCAGAAACTTGAAGAATGGTCAGGGGTTTGGCAGTTGAAATTCAATGCAAAGAAGTGCAAGATAATGCATATGGGGCACAAAAACCCTGACACAATACATCAGTTGGGGGGTGAGGATATAGCATGCACCAAGCAGGAAAGGGATCTTGGGGTTGTCATCTCTGATGACCTCAAGGTAGGGAAACAGTGTGACAAGGCAGCAGGTAAAGCAAATAGGATGCTGGGATGTATAGGCAGGGGCATCACCAGCAGCAAAAGGGAGGTCATAATTCCGCTATACAAGACACTAGTGAGGCCCCACCTGGAGTACAGTGTACAGTTCTGGAGACCATACCTACGTAAGGACATAGACAGGGTAGAGAAGGTTCAGAGGAGGGCAACAAAGATGGTGCATGGATTGCATCACAAGTCCTATGAAGACAGGTTGAAGGAAATGAACATGTACTCCCTGGAGGAGAGGAGGAGAGGGATATGATAGAGACATACAAGTATCTTACAGGGAGGAACAGGGTGCAGGAAAACACTATTTTAAGCAAAAGATGTTCCAGGACTAGAAGGCATGGGATGAAGTTGGAGGAGGACGATTCAGAGGAAACATGAGAAAGAATTTCTTCACAGAATGGGTGGTGGACAAGTGGAGCACCCTGCCAGAGGAAGTGGTGGGGCTGAAACAATCACAGGATTTAAGAATGCATGGGATAGACATAAAGGAATTCTAGAGGTCAGGGGTAAGGGGCAACAGACTTCTAGGAAAACAAACTGAACTTACAAGCTCAAATGGGCAGACTGGGTGGGCCATAGGCCCTTATCTGCTGACACTGTCTATGTATCTATGTACTTGACTACATGAGATCTGACTAGAGGGCAGGCAGTTAGTTGGTCAGTCATTCAGTTGCTGTCCTATTCACACTGGATTTACTTGGATGGTGGGTCTTAGTTAATTGATAATGACTCCATATGAACAACACACATGATCATATTGCGCTTGTTGGTGATGATAATATGAACATTATCACAGTGTCATCAGGAACAGGAGGACTTGCACTGCTGGTGTGTATCTGAGTAGCCCTTGTGCTGCCAGTGCTGCTGCTAGTGAGAAGTCAGACTGTGGTGTCATGTACTGTAAATTGAAGTCTCAGGAGACTTGGCCCCAGGGGCTGCAGGAGTTGAATATTAGTAGATGACACTTTTTGTACATGTAAATAATCAAATGGATCATTTATCCAAGGTAAGTTGAGTCTGAGAAAGGGAAAGAATTCAACATTCTCAGAATCTACTCAAGATTTTTGTCATAAGGCAATATCCTCAATAGTTCTTAAACAACTTTCTGAAGCAACTAGTGCTGTGGAAAAAGAAAATTCCACCAATGTAAATACCATAAAATTGGGGCCGGCCCAGTGGTGCTGAGGGTTGAGGCACTGGATGCCACACCTTGCATCATGATGATGACCCAAGTTCAGCAGTGGATGGAGATGGATCATGCACCTGCTGGGCTGCTTTTCTCTCAGGTGGGAGGGCGTGGGTTGTCTGGTGCTCTGGCAACCCCCGGTTGAGACTGGAGGGCACTCTGAGCTGCCGGACAGCATGTAAGGAGCGTGGCTGATGCAGGCAGGGTTGCCGTGCACCATAGCATCAGACATGCACCATGCGAGGAAGGGTCTCTGACTTACACCACCACAAGAAACACTCCTCCAGCCCTGGATAGATGACTGCCCTGCCAGTGCCACTGCCACTCTCCCAATGCTGGTTCCTCACCACTGCCCCCTGCAGTCTCCCCGGGTTGTACTGCTCCCGACCCGGGGAACCGTCCCAAACTTGAAGATAGCCTGGGAACACAGTGGGAGGTAAAGCAAGTCAGTGAGTGCAGGGGCCTGAGAGAGTTCCAGGGTAGAGGGCTACAAACAGAATAAAAAAAAAAAATGACCATAAAATTCAGAATTCCACCTTTGCAAAATTTCAGTATGCACTTAGGCAACTTTCATGAAATTCCAACATAGAATGGTAGAATGAATGTATGTATTGCAGATTGATGTACTAAACTGTTGCATAGAATTCTGCAGAGCTGATCACTCTGAACTAGAAATGCACAAAGTTGGCAAACTTCACTTTGTGGATTAATTCACAAAGATTGCCAACGTTGTTAGGTGCGATGTGCTGAGTCAACTTCAAGACATTTTCAAAGTCACGCATATTCACTGCTAAAGTTGCAACTTTGCCATGACTTTGCCTAAAAAAGTGCACTTCACCAGTAAAATTCATTTCAAAGAGGCAAAGAGGTTACGTTCGAACTTTGCAAAGTATTTTGCAAAGACGAATTCCAAAACTTTGAACTTTTCTGGATCGTAAAACTTCACAGTATCTCTACTTGGAACTGTGGAATGATTGCATGTATTGCATATTGGTTTAAGGCTCTGAGCTGCAAATCTGGTGATAGCCAGCAGACCAGACCTGGGTTTGAATCCCACAGCTTCCTCTTGCATACTGTGTGACCCTAAGCAAGTCACTTAACTTCCCTGTGCTCCCAAGTCGCACCTGTAAAAAAGCTTTCAGCTTAGTGTGCTAGTACTAGTTAAACAACTAAAAAAAATATTGATATGTTGAATTGTTGAATGGATTCTGCAGAACTATCATTGCTCTGTTAAGGTATGTCATTCTGAAATACAGCCAGAAAATCTCATGGAACAGAACAAAATGCACAAAACACATTCAGAGGATTTGGATTTTGTCAAAGCTGGAATTCATAGCTTCCACTTAACACTAGAAGCAATAGATGTTTATTTATTTATTTGCTTTTGTTTAGCAGGTAAGCAGACTAGACTGCCAAGTGCCTATATTCAGGTGCGACCTGGGAGGATTACAGGGTACATGCAATGCATCAGATAAAGTCATGGTAACATACAGGAGCATCAGGCATACATAAGTAGGTGATACAGCATATGGGACATCAGGCATAAACAGTTAAGTAGGAAGATAGCAACAGGGTACATACCAGTAGTAATATGTAGAAAACATCTAAATAACATCATAATGTGGCAAAACAATCAAAATATCAGGTACAGTCAGTGTCTGGAGAGCCTGGGGGAAAAAGGTAGGGATATGACAGGGTTCCCCATCGGGGAAAAGTAGCAGAAAAAGTGCAAAAAAGTGCCTAGTGCAAATTCACAGCTAGATTAAACAGCAGTCTCATAGCAACAGCGTACAAGGGCGTCGTCCTCAAATCAGTTGACTGGGGGAGACAGAGACCCTGCTAGGGTCTATATGGCACATAGACAGGCTGAGGCTGATTTAAGGAACCTCCAGAGGGATGCTTTGAAGCAGGGATGGGAGGGAGAGGAACGAGTTAATGCAGAAAGGGAGTTCCACAATCTAGGCGTGTGGACAGAGAAGGCCCAATCCCCAGTACGGGTGTGGGTTTTTGGAACCTGGCGATCCTGTGCAGCACATGATCTTAGGTTGTAGGCCAGGGTTTCATGTTTGAGGGGAAGCGCAAGCGCAGAGGGGGTGGCCGTTCTGACAACATTATCAATGAAGTTACCGAGGACAAAGGCAAAGTGCTTTTTGGGGGGCAGCCACTCCAGCCACAAGTAAAGTTCACAGCAATGCGTAAGACAAGGGGCAGAGAGTGCAAAGCGGCATATATTGTTATATGCAGTGTCCCATTTTGTGAGACTAGATTTTGGGACGGGAAAAAAGATACAAGCCCATAACAGAGTGTGGGAAGGAGTATCCCCCTGGCTAGGGTGAGCAGAGCAGCCGGGGAGAGGCAACTTTTCACTCTGTAGGCAAGTCCAAACTTGACATTAGTTGCCTTACGTATATTCCGAAGATGCATGGTGAGGTCAAGATGCGGGTCAAGGGTTACTCCCAGATACTTAACAGAATCCACGGCCTGCAGGAGGGTGCCATTTGTTCCACAGACATTTAGCGGAGCAAGGCATGAATTAGTTTTGGCTGCAGAGCCAAGGAGCATGACCTGGGTCTTTTTCAGGTTGATGGTTGGCTTATGGCCCTCTAGCCAGTAATGGATAATCTAGAAGTCAGAGTTAAGCCTGGAGTTGATGACAGAGATATCCTAGGAGCTGGTCAGGATGACGAGGTCATCCGCATAGAGTGTGGAGTGCCCATGGGATGTGATAGAGGGAAGTTCATTAATAAATAGGGAAAAGAGAATGGGTCCAAGGACAGAACCCTGGGGAACCCTGAAGGCAGCCAAGGACAGGTCAGAGAGGGTGAGGTTGAAGTAGGTGTAGTGCTGCCTACCCTCAAGGTATTTGGAGAACCAGGCAAGGGCAGGGGGGAAGAATCCATGGTACTGAAGAGAGGAGCAGAGGAGGGAATGGTCAATCAGGTCGAAGGCCTTCGAAACAGCCACAAAGATGGCACCAGTTAGTTTGCCTTGATCCGTCGCAGTCCTTATCTCGGAGGTAACTATGGCAAGCACGGTGGATGTGCTGTGCCCTTTTCTGAAGTCATGTTGCGTGGGAGAGAGAAGAGTGTTACTCTGAAGGTAGTGGGAGAGTTGACAGGCAACTACCTTTTCAAGGAGCTTACAGATAGCAGAGAGTATGGCGATAGGCGATAATTCATGATATGTTTGGGGTCACCTTGTTTGAAGACAGGGACCACCTTGGCCACTTTCCAAATGTCTGGGATGATCCCAGCGATAAGAGAAGTGTTAAAGATGTGAGAGACAGGCCAGGTGAGGAGGGGAGCCCTCAGGTAGATCAGTTTTGGCTCGAGGCTGTCATGTCCCACCCTGGTGTGGGGTGAGAGTCCAGCCAGGAGTTTCTGGGTTTCCATAACTGTGACCCGTTTTAGGTAGAAGGGTGGTTGGGGGGTGCACCCACTCAGGGGCTTTAGGGCAGGGGGCTGGGAGGAAGGGGAAACAGGCAGGTCAGAGAACATGGAGTTAAATGCATTAGCAATAGTTTGGGGGTTGTTGCAGTTGACCCCACCGATGTGTATGTCAGCTTCCAGTTCCCTGGCAGACTCATCGACCAGGTGTTTAATGTTTTGCCATAAACTCCGTGGACTTTTGACTGTGGCTAGTAGGGCAGATTGGCAGTATTCACTCTTGGTGATGCAGATGGCTCTTTTACAAGAGTTTCTAAGCTGCCGATATTCTAGGAGGTCATTGTTGTTGCAGGAGATCTTGTATTTCACCCAGCATTTGTCCCTCCATTTCATAAGGGAGAATAGGCCTCCAAGGAGCCACTTAGTGGCGGTGCCCCTCACCCTCCTTTTAGTGAGGGGGGCATGTTTGTATTGCAAGGAGACAAATACCACAAGGAAATGGTCAAGGGCTGCTACAGGGTTGTTGGTGGCAGCGACCCTGGACCAGTTGGCTTTTTGTAGGTCCACAAGATAGTCAGAAAGTATACATTTAGAATAGTCCTTCATCTGGATCACTTTGCTGGGGATTTTGGGTGAGGAGATGCCCCATATGCAGTAAGTTGGAGAGTGATCTGAGACGACATCAGGGAGAATTCCTGAGGAGACAATTCTGTCTGGTTTATTGCTCAGTACCCATTTGACAAGGGATCCTTTATCCCCCTGGGAGGTGATCCTTGTAGGTACCATGATGAGCTGCTTGAGAGCAAGGCCTGAGAGTAGCGGTTCAGATTGTTTGGTATTGGGCCCCAGCCAATTGAGGCTAAGGTCACCCAAGACTAGTAACTCATTCAAGCCAACCTTGTCCCTCAGGCAATCAAGTAGTGAAGAGAGACCTGGTATGCCTCCCTTCATAGGGTTGTAGGCACAAACTAGGTGCACCTTTTTTGTGCTCCCTAGAAGGAGAAGGGCATGTAGAAACTCACAGGCATGGGGTGCAGGGGGTGTAGGATCAACAACTGATATGTTAAGGTGCACCTTATAGTAGAGAAGCAATGCACCCAATGCTTATTTCCTGCCTGGTCTTGCCTGATGAGGCTATAGCTCAGAAGGGCACACATGGAGTCAGAGATGTGAGGCTTCTGCCTTTTTCTGAGATCCCCATAATGTCAGGGTTGTAGTAGGTGACCAAGGCCGTTAGTTCTGCTAGGTTGTGGAGGATAATGCCAACATTCAGGTGTGCAGTTTTTAGGCTTTTAGCTGATAGCCAGGCAGGGGGTGACTTGGACGAGAGTAGGGAGGCCTGAGGACCTAGATTTTTGGCTATGTTCCAAGCCGGACCTGGGAGGGCCATAGCACCAGGCATGAGTACCACAGATGAAGTCGAGCCACCAGGTGAGGTAATTCCCGAGCAAACAGTACCTCTGCCAAGGTCAGCAGGGTGTAAGCCCAGGCAGGTTACACAAGTACAGTGCGCAGCCAGCACGTTCAATACGGCAGGACTTATATCAACACCCCTTGGGCAATAGGACAGGGATGAAGCTAAGATCTGATGAAAATGGGTGCCTCAGGGGGGTCGGGGTGGAGTGACAACTGCCAAGTGACTCACTTCCTGATACAGAAGACCTGTGTGTTGCCTTAAGAAAGAGCAGAAACGCAGTAACGCAGGCCTTAAGAAAGAGTAGAAACACTGTAATGCAGGCGTGCAGGTGTATGAGATGATGGCACAGGCTAACAGCAAGGCAAGGTAGACCCTTATGGGGATCAGCTACAGGGATCACATGCTAGGCAGCTAACAAAAGTGTTGTAATTTAGACTAGCAGTTTAGGTTAGCTGGAGCCTGGATTTTCCCAGGAAGTAGGTAAGCCTGGAATAAAGTATGAGCCAAAAGCAGATACTAGGACTTTGGGACAATATACCAAAAAAGAAAGGTAATGGTGGCCCCTAGAGGCGAGAGCAGATTAGCTGCTAATGGAAAAGAGGGTTGTTAGGTTTTACAGAGGTGTTGGAGGGCACCTGAGAAAATGTGAAGTCACTTTTGTCAGTTTAGGCCAAATTACCTGCCTGTGTTGCTAGAATTGTATTGTATCAGTATTTCTGCAAGACAGCAGCTCTGCTAGATAAACTTACAATATGTACTCTGGTAGCAAGACTGAGACTTTTCCAAAATGTCCAGCTGACACAAGCACTCAATATCTGAAAGTACCTAAATGTCCTTATTTAACTGGGCCGACTCAAGTTCCAGACCTGCTTGCTGACTCACAAAGTGAGTCTGGGCATGCTGCCCTTGGGTTTGCTGAAGTTCCTCAACTCCTAGGAAAGCACTCATCCTACCAGAAGTTTTGAGAACATGGTTTTCAAGATTTCTAGATGTCGCACCTCTCTAGGACAAAGAGCTTTCACACAACAAGTGCCTAAATGGATAAACAGTCTTCCTACTAGTATCTCTTCTAAATCAACATTAGACACCTTTAAATGTGAGTTTTGGAAACATCTGGTTGCCAGTGCCAATTGTGACTGCTTCCTTTAGTGCCTCCTCATCCCTTCTGTTGCTGTCCACTTCAGAGTTCCACCTACTATTTCTTCCTCAGTCTTCCTCCTCCCTCCCATTCTGTATTGTTACCCCTCTCTACTTCCCCTCACCTTACCCCCCTCCCTCATTCCTACACTCCTTTTCCCTTATCAAATTATACCTGACCTGTTACCTGCCACTTAATTAGGTCTTCCTCCCCAACACTTGGCACTGCTATGTATGACACACCTTCACTAAAGAGGCTAGTCTGTTGGCTGATGTATTACAGCCACAGTGTAATTCAGTGTTATTGCCCTGAAATTATTGTTTATATTGCCATGTCCTTTGATGTTCTCCTTTATTGTATGCATTAACTATAATTTTGTGTTTTTTTTTACTTGTGCTTGGATACCTCTGATGTGGAACCTATGTAATGAGCCTGTTCTCAAAGGTTTAATCCAATAATTTCAATAAATAAAATAAAAAAATAAAAAATAAAACTTAGGATCATCACTATCCAAGTCTTCAATGTTATCTCACTCATGTCTGGTGCTGGCACTATGAGAAGACAGAAGAGGAGGATGATCAGTATGAGCAGGACCTTGTATATACATATTCTTGTTTTCTTCAAGGTGTCTTCACTGCTCCAGCATAACTCTATGCAACAGTTTCCATTTGATATGATTTATGCATCAGGGGGACCAAATAAGGGTGTGTGACTAACAGATAGTATTTCCTACATAACATGAAATTATAGGCTATTTATTACTTGGGTAGCAACAAGAATAATTGGTGGTATTTGGGACTATTTGCTGGACATTCAATCAAGATTTCCTGAAACTTCCTGTCCATTCAGAAACTGATTTGGAAGCTCACTGAAGGCAGCCTATGTGACTATGCACTCGTAGAAGCTACAAGCAACCAACAGAAGCATCTGAGCTGCTCTGAAAGAGCAATCCACTAGCATAAACTTGTTAAAATTAGACATAAAGCAGAAATCACGGTAGATTTTATTCCCTTTCTAAAGCTGAATCTGTGGGTATTCATTTCTGTATTTCTTTCTCTCGGAAATGCAAGAGTGAGAGAAAGTAAAAATAAAGAAGGGCTGTTTACTCAGATAGACAGGTAGGGAAGGGGGTGAGAGTCAAGAAGATTTTGTAGGGTTTTTTTGTAAATAGAAATGGAAGTTTTTGTTTGTATCTTGGTTGGAGGACTTGTCTGAAACAAAGAACAAGGCAAGGTAAGCTAATCAGCATTTACAGTCTAAGTGAAGTACACGAAGTGCAGAACTCCTCTAAATAAATAAATTTATTTATTTTTTGCAGAGGCCAGATTCCCACTACCACTGCTTCTGGGTGGCTGCTGTTTTGTCTTGTGCTTGTGTGCACAGTGGTGTACCGTAACTGCAGTATGCACCATGTGCAGTGTGTAGGCAATCATAGCAGCTACTAGGGACCTTTCGTTTTTTTGTATTGTTTGTGGCTTCATGCCAAAGATGCAGGCAGGCCTGAATGTTATATTAATAAGACTAAAGAGAGACTTCCCAGCTCACTGGCATTGTTGCAGTGAGTGACTGAGTGACTACTATATTTCATAATAATATAATTTAAATTTAATATCACATTCTGTGAGGAAATCAGGCTCAAGTCCCTTCAGGGCTGTTTGTGCAACTGCAAATGCACAGCTATGTGCCGCATTTGTTAGTTGGTAGGGTGGGACTAGTCATTTGAATCTCACTGCTTCTGGGCAGCTAGGTGTTATTTTGTTGTCTGTGTGCATGTGCACAGTGTGAGCACTCAAGAAAAGTCTTGTAATTCTTTGCATTTGTGCCTGAGAAGAAACAGAAAACAGAAATATATTTTCTTCATAATTTATTTAATACTCAGGCTTCACTATTAGTCAGAGAAACTTTTCACAGCTAACTGGCATTGTTGAAGTGACTGACCATACTACTATATTTCTTATTATACAAGGTCAAGAACATTTTCTGGTCTCTGATTGGTCAGTCTTGGGCTGGACCTGTGCTGTTATTCCAGCACAACATCATGGGTCTAGTCTCAGCCTCACTGTGAACCTGGAGATGAGCTATATGATGAACTAGATGACCTCTTTTTTTGCATCTCATCTTAAGAAACAAAAATATTTTTCCATACTAAAAACCATTCTTTAAAATTATTTTTTTTATTTTATGTATAACAACAAGCCATTTTATAATAGCAATAATGCCTTCCAGGGTGTGTTTCATTTGGGATAACGTCACGCTTCTGTTGTTGGATGCACTTAGCCTGTGGCCTCGTGCCCAACCACCTGAGGCGTGACGTTATCCCAGCATGACACACACCCTGTTGGGCATTATTGCTTAAATATTATAAATTTCATATTAGACTTCTTCCTGTGAGGAACCCAGGCTCAATCCCCCCAGGGTCGTTTGAGCAACTGCAAGTGTACTGCTATATTTGTTAGCTTGAAAATATATAACTTTGTGCCAAAGAAGAAATTAAAAACTAAATAAATATTTTTTCTTCATAATTTATTTACTAGTTAGGCTTGACTATTTGTGAGAGAGACTTGTCACTGCTCACATCTCATTGGCATGATGCCAGTGAGTGACTAGACAACTACTATATTTCAAAATAATTTAATGTTTAGTTCATCATTGCATGAGGAATACAACCATGGCAGAAAGAGGTCACACCCAAAAATGTATTTGCAAAGCTGCAATAGGTGTAGAGCAGTAAACAACAAGTCATAAGCGTAGTGTAGAGTGTCACTCTGGGTATAGTCCCCGCACAAAATTATTTTACATTAACATTTTCTGACCCAGATGATATAACCTTTGTTCTTCTTGTTGTAATTCATGTCATTATCATGTTTGTTCTGTGTGAGTGCAGTCTCATGAAAGACATCGCTGTAAGTCTGTGACTTCATGTCTAAAAAGAAATTGAAAACAGAAACAGTTTTCTAATAATTTATTTACCAGTCAGGCTTGTCAATTAGTGAGATAAACTTATCATTGCTAACTGCTCATTGGAATTGTCACAGTAAGTGACTAGACTACTGTATTTTATAATAATATAATTTAAATTTCATATCAGACATCTTTCTCTGAAAACCCAGGCTCAAGTCCCTCCAGGGCCATTTGTGCAACAGTAAGTGCGCCACCGTATTTGTTAGCTGGTAGGGTGGGACTAGACGGATAACTCCGTCTGCTTCCAGACACTCAGTTTTCATTTTGTTCTCTGTGTGTGTGTGTATATATAGTGTGTGCACTCAAAAGAGACATTCTTGTAAGTTTTTGGCATACTGGCTTCATGTCTAACAAGAAATGTGAAACAGAAATATTTCTTCATAATTTATTTGCTAGCCCGACTCAACTATTAGTGTGTGAGATTTGTCAGCTCACTGGCATTGCTACAGTCACTATATTTTATAATCATATCAGTTTAATTTAAACCAGCAGCATTTGTTAGTCACAGTATAGTTCTTTTTCAGCAATACAGAATAGAGCCAATCAGGAATCCGCATACTGTAACTGGACAAAATGACAATACATAAAATAACTAGAAAGAGAGAGGGGGAAATGCTGATGGAAATGAACATACAATAAAATGATAAATAAAGGAAAAAAACATGATAAGGGAACGGGAATTAGGGATAACACATCACATACTGTGTCTTATAATAATATACTGTTAATAACATACAATTTTACATAGTAGTATGCTACAATATAATATAATATATATAGTTGAATTCCTTGCAAAATAAAAGTCATTAATGTACCAGTTAGGGTTCAAATTAATGCCACACTAGTAGGGAAATGTGGTGTTAGGGTTTCCAACTCTAATGCCCAACCCCACCCCCCAACAGCAAAATGAAAAAAAACATTAGTGTTTTAGGTCTTCAGAATCTTTGTGACTCAGTGGTGGGGTCTTCCTTGGAGTTGTTAAGCCTAATGCTTACCCCTCCCCCAGGCCATACCCTCCTATCTGAAGCATAAGGTACAGTTCCAAGCCAGGGCCTCAAAGTGATGCACTCTTCAAAGATGAAGTATGTCTTGCCGTAAGTTGCTAACAGAATCTGTTGTACCATTCTTCTGTGGGCCCTGCATGAAGAAAGGAAATCAGGTGTGATGCTGTTTGCTAAGGGAACCGGGTGTGAATTAAGGCTGACAATCCCAATGAAAACCCCACCACTGATGCATCAAGACTCCAGAGACCCAAAACCCTAATGTGTTTTCCTTTTGCTGTTTGGGGGATGGGGTGGGGAGTTAGAGTTGGAAACCCAATTGCCACATTTCCCTACTTTTGTGGCATTATGTTGTACTCTAATTGCTGCATCAACAATGTTTTTGAAGAAGAATTTCTTTTCTTTTTGAGATGGTGGAATCATATTCTCATTCACATAGGTCCCTTCAGGATCTGCGTGAACAGATGCAGATGAACAGGTTGGGCCCTGTGCCAAGGGAAGACTCCATCTGCCTAGAGAAGTGCAGGCACCTTCTGTGCCCTGCACTTCTGTGCATCAACAGATGTCAAGAATTCAAGTGCAGCAATGGATGTTAAGAATTCAAGTGCAGTGATGGATGACAAGTATTCATGGGGCTTTCTGGTGTTCCATGGAAGAAAAGGGCCCTCTGGTCCCTGCGCTTTCATATGACCACAGATACAGATGTGCAGGGGAAAAAAGCCCATTTGTCAGCAGGTAGACAGGGCCCTCTACCACCCACAGGTGCACAGGTGCAGGGCCTTTGGTCAAGAGGACAGTTGTCTTCACTATAGGGTCCACAGGCCCTTGCCAACAACCCTGCAGCTTTCATTCCCTGGCTTGGGGGGTGTTGCAGAACAGCACCATCCCCCAACCCTCACCCAATTCAGATGAATCACTGAGATCACCCCCCAAAATCAAGTCAGCAGCATGGAATCACAAAGTATATCCACAGGGGTCAAGATTAGCGCTACACACAAAGTTTCTTAATAATTATATATATATATATATATATATATATATATTTTTTTCATTGCTAAAAACTTTGTTAATGCATCAGTTAGAGTTATTACTAAAGCAACAAAAACAGGGAAATGGGGTGTTAGGGTTTCCAACCCTAACACCCCACCCTCACCCTGCAGACACTGACATGGGTTGGAGGTGCACCTTGGGATCACCAGCCCAAATGCTCACCCCATTCCATAAGTAAATAAGCCAAGATGGATACAGTATAGAAGAATGGGGTGAGCATTAGTGCTGATGAACCCAAGGCACACCCCCGACAGCTGTCATTGTCTACAGGATGGGTTGGGGCGTTAGGGTTGGAAACCCTAACACCCCATTGCCCTGTATTTGTCACTTTAGTAACAACCCTAACTGATGCATTAACAAAGTTTTTTGCAATGAATTTCCTTACTTTTTCAGATAGAGTAATCATATCCTTATCTGTCTGTGGGAGCACAGGGCCTCCCATACCTTCAGAGATGCATATAATGTACTGTATGTATGTATGTATGTATGTAGCCATGATAACTTTTTCATTTTTTCACATTTTGACCCAAAGTTTCAGCATAGTATTCTAATCCCCTCACCTCAAAAACCCCATAGGTGAACATTTCTGAATCTATGGCAAAATGCCATTCTGCATCACAGGTGTGGAAACTTGGTTTGGGCAGGATGTGAGAAATGACATCTGTACTGTTCATTAGGCAATGTGAAAAATGGCTCTGTTGAACATTTGGAGTGAAAAGAAAGAAAACTGGCAAAGTTAAGCACATGTGTATGAAAATGTCAATGAGCATGCATGACTCCGGCATTTTGTGGTATTTTAGCTCCACATTTTCAACATGGGCTTTTTATGACCCCACCTCATGAACACTGGCACTGTTATTTCATTACTAGGTCCTGAAAGGTGATTTTGCACAATGTCCATGCAATTCCATGCCACAGGTGTGAAACCACATTTGGGGCAGGATGTGAGAAATGACAGCTGTACTGTTCATGAGATGACGTGAAAAAATGGCTATGTTGAAAATTTGGAGTGAAAATATAAAAAATTGGCAAAGTTACACACGTGTGCAGGAAAATTTCAATGACCGTGTTTAACTTGGGGGGCCCTGAGCTCCCATCTGTCCATAATTGTACAGACAGAGCACAGACCTACAGACATTCGGAGTGACCCTTGTGCTACAAATGGCACAATATCACAATAACCATAGGGATACTGGAAAAATTCCATGGCAGCAACCCGTATCACTGCTTACTATACCTAAAGGTGTACTAAACTATGTTTAGCAAAAAAATCCATATCTTGAAGCATTTTCGAGATATAGACACCAAAAGGTACTGCACCCACCAAATGTTATCCTATGGAACATTTCTAAATTTCAGAATGTTGTAAGTATGAAAGCAATGTAAATTTTATCACCAAACCAGCAAAAGTCACATTTGTGGGGCAAGCCCTTTGTACCTTGCAAATTTCAACCCAAAGGTCCTGTTTCTTTGCAGTGAAGTGACAAAGAAGCAGTAAACTTTAAATATCCTTTTTTTGTGAGATGTCAAAATCCTTTTTTGCATTATGTCACCTTTCAAAAAGGGAATTGGCTGGCAAAAAGGGACTTTGACAGCTCATGAAAAGGGATCAGTTTTTGAAATCCCTTTTCATGAGCTGTCAGAATCCCTTTTCATCAGCCGATTCCCTTTTTGCGATGTGTCAAAATCCTTTTTTTGTATTGTGAAAAAGGATTAGGAGTTTTCAGACCAGATGGCCCTGCAGTCCATCACGTTTCATGAGCTGTCATAATCCCCTTTTGCAGTGTGAAAAAGGATTTTGGCACCTCAGGAAAAGGGAATTCATCTGACAAAAAAGGATTACCGACAGGGCCATCTGGTCTGAGAAAACCTAATCCTTTTTTGTGATACAAAAAAATTATTTTGACACCTTACAGAAAGGGAATTGGCTGACGAAAAGAGATTTTGACAGCTCATGAAAAGGGATGGGAGTTATTAGACCAGATGGCTCTGCCAGTAATCCCTTTTCACCAGATGAATTTCCTTTTTCACGAGGTGACAAAATCCTTCTTCGCATCGTTAAAAAGGAAAGGAAGAGAGTCATGAATAAGGATTTTTTAAATAAAAAAGCATTCTCATGCCACATAAAAGAAAGGCAAAGGCACAAAACAGTAAAGGATGTCAGCATGAACAAAATACATATTCAGATGTCTACAGAAGACATCACTGTGCAAAGTTATAATGCTTTGTTTGGGCTTAAAAAAAACAAGATGGCAGCTGACAAAAAAGGATTTTTTCCTGATAAAAAGGTGCTCTATGGATCCCTTTTCATGAGCTGTCAGAATCCCTTTTCATCAGGACAAAATCCCCTTTTGTACCATGCAGCTACTGTAGCTATCCAAAAGAGTGAACTGAGCATGCTCAGAACCCACAATTTCAAAATTAAATAACTTTGAAACAGTATAGTATTTTTTCACCAAACCAATGGTGGTTTGTTCTTTGGGGCATGCTTTTTCTACCTTGTAAATTGCAGACCACATTTGCAAAGGGTGTGGCAGCAGTGTGATGAGGAAAAACAGCCAAAAAAGTTGAATTTTAGCTTTTTTTCAATATGCGCAGTACGAAATTCACAAATCTGATTGAAACAAAACTTGGTACATCAAGAGATCTACCACACAGAACAATGCATACCTTATTTTGTGCAAATCTGTCAAATGATTGCAAAGTTATTAAAGTGCAAAATATGAGGTTTTACATTAAACTGCCTGCTCAACCCAACTATAGTGGTGTGGTATATATATATATATATATATGTATATATATATATATATATATATATATATATATATATATATATATTTAGCTCACCACAACCCAACCCAGATAGACTTACTTAGTGTAGCTGGTTCATTCCACTAGGGTATCATACAGATGTGGCACACTGATGTGTCCTGATAGGATAAAACACGTGTCTATGTCTTCTATTGGCACCCTTTGCAGACTGTGTGAGAGGCATTTTGGCACCATGCATTTCTGCTTAAAGTTGAACCAGCATAATATTTTGTGGTGATTTGCATATACAGCCCATGATGTTTTGCATTATTGGGGTATGTGTGATTTTGTATTATATATATATATGTATATATATATATATATATATACACAGTATATCAGGAGGCAGTGGTGTTCAGTGGTTTAGGGCTCTAAGCTGAAAATCTGGAGACCAGGATTTGAATCCCACAGTCCCCACTTGTATACTGTGTGATCCTGAACAAGTCACTTAACTTCCTTGTGTGCTCACAGGTGGCACCTGGAAACAAGCTTTGGCTTAGTGTGCCTTTCCTGGTTAAACAATTTCCCCTTTCCATATATATATATATATATATATATATATATACAGTATATATATATATATATAGAGAGAGAGAGAGATAGAGCACTTTGTTATTGCATCAGTTAGGATTGTTACAAAGGCAATAAAAGTAAGGAAATGTGTCAATAGGGTTTCCAACCCTAACACCCCGCCCCCACCATGCAATCACTGACAGGTGTCGGAGGTGTGCCTTGGAGTAATCAGCCCTAACACTCACCCTATTCCATAAGTAAATAAGATGGGAATGATACAAATGGGAATGATACAGTATAGAAGAATGGGGTGAGCATTAGGGCTGACAAAGCCAAAGCACACCCCCGACACCTGTCAGTGTCTGCAGGGTGGGAGTGGGGTGTTAGAGCTGGAAATCCTAATGTCCCATTTCCTGGCTTTTGTCACTTTAGTAACAACCCTAACTGATGCATTAATGAAGTTTTTTGCAATGAATTTTCTTACTTTTTCAGATAGTATAATCATATCCTTATTTGTCTCTGGGACTATAGGGCCCTCTGGGCCCCTGTGGTCCCATCCCTCCATAGATGCATATATGTATGTAGCTGTGGAAGCACAGGGCCCTCTGAGCTCTGGACTTCCATTTATAGGACAACAGCAACCAAACTATCAGCATAGCAATCTTATTACCCCACCTCATGTACCCGGTACAGAACATTTTTGAATCCCTGCCAAAACATAATTCTGTGGAACTGCAATGCCATTCCATGCCACAGGTGTGAAAACACATTTTGGGCAGGATTTTGTAAAATGACAGTTGTGACATACATAAGATCAGGTAATAAGAAGGCTATGTTGAAAATCTCGGGTTAAAACATTTAAAATTTCTGAAGTTACTAGTGGGCATAGTGAAATTGCAATGAATGGTCATAACTTTGGTATTTTTTCATATTTTGACACACAGTTTTGAACATAGTCTTCTTATGACCCCACCTCATAAACCATATAGGTGAAAATTTTCAAATCAGTGCCAAAACACCATTCTGCACCACAAGTAAGAAAACATGTTTCAGATAAGATGTGAAAAATGTCTGCTGTACTATTTATGAGGTGGTATGAAAAAATGGCTATTGAAAATTTGGACTCAAAATATTGAAACTTACCAAAATTATGCAATGCATACAACATTTCCAGTGAATGGTCATATCTCAAATATTTTTAGGAACGTTTTCACCAAATTTTCAACATGGCCTTTTTGGGACACCACCTCATGAACGTGGGTGGTGAAATTTTGTTATTTAGTCCTGAAAGGTGATTTTGCACAGTGGCCATGAAATCACCTTCTGGGCCTAATTAATAAAGTAACAGTGACAGTGACAGTGTTCATTTGGTGAAGAAAATCCTAAAAATGGCAAAGTTATGAACATGATTTCTAAACACTATTGAAATACATTATATGGCATGTTCCTTGATTCCTCATTTCACAGTTTGGCTTTAAAGAGTGCAGATGTGTCATGGTCCACATAAGATGACAGCCTATGACCTCTGGTGGTAAGCATAGGGTAAGGGGGTGTGGGGTGGTGGATGCTTAGTGGGAGAGTTGGGATGGGAAGGGGGATGTGGGGATGATGAGGGACCATTTTCTTTTTTTCAGATTTAAAAAAAAACATTGGGGACTCTTCTTTTATTACAAGTACAACTAAATAAATATTTCAGGACACTGAGGGTGGGCACTCCAGTGTCCCACACTGCTTGGGGGGGCTTGTAATGCTGACATGGGGATTGGGCCCCTTGATGTTGGCAAATATTATTAATACAATGAGCTTTGGGGGGAGGATATCTGACACCAGGGGTGGGCACCCCAGTGTCATATTATATAAACAAATAATCTATGGAGATCAGAGTGTTGGAGGTACCACTAGACACCAGGGAAAAATATGGGAGGGTGGACGTACCACTTGACACCAGGAATGGAGGACACTGATTGGCTGGTGGAGGGTTCCACTAGACACCAGGGAAACAGCAGCTCACAGTTGAATCTGTAGCCAGAAGCACAAGTTCCAGCAGCAGCTGCAGAAGTCAAGAAAACCCCACTATTCTCATATAGAGAATGCAGGGGAAGTGCTCCTCTCGCTAAGCTGGGCACCCAGGATTTTGGGTGCCCAGAAAATGTGTTTCTAGCCAGAATTAGAAACAAACAGCAGAATGTAGCTAAATGGGTCCTGTTTAGCTAGGTTCAGATGTTTGTTTTGTTTTTTGAATCTGTTCATTTGTATAAGTTTTCTTTCTTTTGTTTCTGTTGCTAACCAAGAAAACAAAATGGCGGCTAATCGAAAAAGGATTTCCCACATCTGAAAAAATGGATTAGCTCCTGTGAAAATGAATCCATTTTCATGCTGGATATCTATTTTTTCTCTTTGAAAATAATGGAAACTTCAAAGTATATAAAATGGGCAAAGAAATCCCTGTGTCTTGGTTGGCTGATATATGGTTCTAGCCGTTGCAGTAAGAGAGTGCCACCACTGGCTAAAACAAGTCCCAGCCAACCAGGACAACTCTCAAAATTCATAAGCCACCTATTTCCTAGCATCCATCATAAACATAGCTGCCCCCTTACACAAATACACACATTTAAAAAATCAAGTACTATTCAGAGTTTCCATTGCTGGTGTTTCTTTGATGACCATGAAAAATCCCCCAGCTATTTCTACCACTTTGCTAGAGAACTCCCTGCTCCTTCCCTGGCAACAGATAAAACAATATAAAAAAAGCTTTTTGCCACAGAAAGGTTTTTAAGCTCTTCTTAAATACCTCCACAGATGTGCACTCCTGCAACCAGTGGGGTAGAGAATTCCAAAGGGTGGGAGCTGCATAAGCAAAAGTTCTTGAGCCAGATGATTTCAAATTCACCCTAGGAATCTCTAGCAACCCCTCATCAGTGCACAATTTGAGGTTTAACATAGAAGTGATCCCTCAACCCTAACTATACTGGTGCTACCACACCTGTAATATATCTATATATTGTATCTACATATAAATATATACTGTATGTATGTATGTATATATATATATATATATATATATATATATATATATATATGTATATAAAGATATATAGATATTCTTAAAAAAAACTTTAATGCACCAGTTAAACACAGAAGTTGTCAATGGTATGTGTGCAAAAATGCTTGTTTTCACAAACATACAGTTGTACAAGAAATCACAAAGATACAAGAGAAAACAATTTACAGTATACTTCATATATTAAAAGTTGAGGAAAAATCTTACACGGTACATAGGAACTTATAAACAGGCATGAGAGTACAAAAGTGTAAGGTAAAAAAAATATTTACAGGATATAATTTACAAAAGCATTTAGAGTAATTTGCATACACAGGATAACCAAAAGAAATAAAGGGAGGGGACAGAAGGGTGGAAGGAGGAGAGGGTGCTAGGAAAGATGGAGGGGTAGAGAGTGGATGATGAGGGAAAACAGTAGGGGAGCAAGTGGATGGAACTGGGAAGGTGGACGGTAAAATCAGAGTTGCAGTGGATTCAGTCGGTATTAGAACAAGTGCATGCAAGTTTTGCTTGAAGGTGGCTCTTGAGAGACCTTTGAAAGGCATATATAGTGCTGCAGGCAAGACAGTCAGGTGGGAGCAAGTTGTACTCTCTTGCGCACTTATAGGCAATGGAATTTTGAGCAAATGAGTTGTGGAAGAATGAGATGCTGAAAACATTGCTAGAGGTTCCTTTGGTTTGGCAGGCAGGAACAGATTTGGGGAACAGTGATATCACACTCAGTGTTAATTTATTCAAGTTTACTTTATGGAGGAAAGAAAGATCTTTGAAGGTGAAACATCACTGAAGAGGGAGCCAATCAACCGCTTTGTACAGGGGGTAGTGGTGCATTTTTCAGGGAAGTCCGGTGACAAAGTGGATGATATTATTGTAGCTAGATCTTAGTTTAAGGAAGAGTTGAGAAGTGGCAGAGGAAGTGTAAATGATGGATCCATAGTCCAGAAGTGGTATGAGAATGGAGCTTGCTAGACGGAGTCTAGATTCAGAGATTTAGAACTTACAGATCCTGTATAGTAGCCCCAGCCTCATGTGAACCTTATTTATGATGTTAGAGATGATAAGTTGAAGGACAGGTGGGGATCAAGCAGAAGACCAAGGTATTTAAATTCAGAGACTTGCTCTATGCAATTTCCATGGGGTTTGATTTAGGTTGTAGGTTTTTCTGGGGTTGGAGAAAATCATGTATTTCAGTTTTTTAGAGTTAAGGACCATGTCTTTATTGGTGAACCATGAATTCAGATTCTGGAAGTCGGATTATATGCTGGCAAGCATCTCATCTGGGTTTCTCTTGCTGCAGTGCAGTGCAGCACAGCATCATCCATGTAGAGGACCATTTTGGTGTTTCTACAATCTTCAGAAAGTTTATTGATGAAAAAGATGAAAAGGAGGGTCCCAGGATAGAGCCCTGGGAACCCCTGTATTTAATGGGGCATTCAGAGGAGAGAGGTCCATCGATTGTAGTCACTGTCTTCTGTGGGAGAGATAGTTCCCTACCCATTTAACTACACTATCAGAGAAATAGAGGTCAGATGGAGTGTTCAGGAGCATATCCTGGTTGACAAGGTTGAAAGCCTTTGTCAGATCCACAAAAACTGAGCCTGTGTAGAAGTCATTGTCTATGACTCCATAGATATCCCTGGTGAACCTAACTAAGGCAGTCTCAGTGCTGTGAGTGACTCTGAAACCACGTTGGGCATCTTTGAGGATGTTATAGCTGTTTAGAAAGGATTTAACCTGAGAATGTACTACTTTTTCCAGTATCTTGAGAGGCGGTCAAGAAGAAAGATTGGCCTGTAGTTTCCTACCTTGTTTTTCTAGCCTGACTTAAACAGAGGTTTGACTATGGCCATTTTCCAGATGTGTGGGAATGTGCCAGTGCACAGAGCAATATTTATGATGTTTGTAAGAGGGACCACAGGTGTGGCAATGGCAAGCTTAAGAATTTTGAAATCAATCCCGTCTTCCCCTTTACTAGGTCTGGGGTCATTTGAATGGATGAGCTTAACAGTATCAGAGGGTAACAATGCCTGGAATTAGAAATTGGCAATGGGACCTCAGTGTGGCATTGTGAGAGAGAGGGTAGGTATTTTAGCGGAGCCTGGGAAGGGGGGGAGGGAGTGTCTGTATTTTTCTAAATCCCTGAAGAATTAATTAAATATGTTAGTTACAACTGAGGGGTTGTTAGTGAACTTGTCCCCATGCCTGAGGGTGATGGGTTCAGTTTTTCTGACTCTGTCAAGGAGGTTATTCAGGGTATCCCAGATTTGGTTGGGATTAGCATTTTCCCTGAGCTGTTTACTTTGGAGAAAATTGACCTTGGCTGACCTGACTGCCACTTTGCACTTGTCGTGCAGAGCTTTGTACAGTGTTAACTGGACTGGGTCATTATGCTTATTGTGTTTTGTCTAGGCCCTGTCTCTTTGCCTCATTAATTTGAGGACGTCAGAGGTGACCCACTTACAAACACGTCCCTGGATCCTGATCTTTTATAGGGGGGTGAATTTGTCACAAACCCCATTGAATATAACCGGGAAACGATCTATGACAGCATCAATGTTGTCCAAGGTTGAGGTGAATGACCAGTCAATCTGGTGAGAGGCTTGGGTGATGTCCTCAAGTACATTGTTGTTTAAAAATCTCAAGTAAATGAAGTTGGGGGGTTGGGGGGGATTTTGCAGTCCAGTGGCAGAAAGTGGCAAAGTGGTCACTTATGCAATCTGTTAGGGTCCCGGCTTCAGAGATTCTGGAAGGATTAGAAACAATGATCCAGTTGATGACTGACTGAGATCAGTTTTATAGTTTGTCCTTGTTGGGGAGGTGATAAGTTGGTGTAACCCTAGGCCCAAGACAACTGATTTGGCAGAATCGGATTAACTGGAGGCCCAGTTAATATTTGAAATCCCTGAGTAGAATCCATTCCCTGTTGAGGGGGAGAGAATTCTTAATGGCTGGCAGGGATTCAAAATCAGAGGGGGGAGTTCCAAGGGTGAGAAAGGAGGTGGTGATAGTAAGAGTTTTGTTCTTCCCTGGTAGTAGGTGGACGGAGAGGGACTCGAGCTTGTTGAAAATTACATTGGGACTAAATTCTGTAATGGAGAATTTCTTTGACACAAAGGACAGGCAGCCCCCATCCTTTCTTCAGGACTTGTCTTTCCTGAGGGAAAAGAAGCCATCCAGTTCTATTTCACTGTTGGAGATTTCATCTGAAAGCCAGGTCTCAGAGAGTGCTATTATGTCAAAGTTATTGCCTTTGATCCAGGCCTGAAAGGCATCTCTCTTAGCAGGGAGGCTTTGCGCATTGAAATGAACAATAGTTATATATTTACTGATTTTGGCTTGGTTGGGGTCAGAGGGAGGGTGTAGATCAGTAGGGCCTGGGATGGGGTGTATGGTTCCCAATAGTAGGAGTAGGAGAAAGATGATTCTGGTGTGTCTGGAGTTCAGGAAGGACATTTTTTGGTGGAAACGAGAGTATCTGACAGTGAGGACATGGAAACTTTCATAGTCCCGAGAGAAACTGAAAGGAAGGTAAAAACGTAGGAGGGACTAGATTAGAGGGAATAAATTTGGGTATGGTATAGGAGGGTGTTGTAGGCAGATAAGAACCACTTGGCCCATGTAGTCTGCCCTAAATTCCCTACCTATTGTGCCACCAGAGTCCCTACTTGGACTCCGTAGTACACCCTCCCTCTTACCTCTAAGATTCCCTTGTGTCTGTCCCATGCATTCTTAAATCCTGTGACTGTTATGGCCCCCACCACTTCCTCTGGAAGGCAGTTCTAAGTGTCCACCACCCTCTCCATGAAGAAGTGCTTCCTCACATTTCCTCTGAGCCTCCCCACAGCTTCATATTGTGACCCCTTATCCTTAAGAATCTTTTCCTTTTGAAAATGTTCCCTTCCTGCACAGTACCTTGATTATTCCTGTGAGGTAATTGAATGTCTTTATCATATCCCCCCTTTCCCTCCTATCTTCTAGGGAGTACATACTGTATTTAAATCCTTAAGCCATTCTTCATAAGGCTTCTGATGCAGGCTCTGCACCATTTTGGTTTCCCTCCTTTGCACTGCCTCTACCCTATCTATGTGCTTTTGAAGATGGGGCCTCCAGAACTCTGCACAGTACTAGAGGTGGGGTCTCACCAGCGATCTATACAGGGGTATTATTATCTTCCTCTTTTTGTTAGTGAGACCCCTCGCTATGCATCCAAGCATTCTGCTAGCTCCCCACTGTCTTGTCACACTGTTTAGTTACCTTAGCTGCCAAACTCATGACCATTCTTCTAACTTCTTTAGATCCTCCCTCATTCTTTCAACCCCCCCGTTTGTGTGTACTCTGTTGCAGATTTTTGTGTCATCAGCGAATAGTCACATCTTCCCCTCCAGTCCTTCCGCAATGTTTCTAATAAAGACACTGAAGAGGACTGGGCCTAATAATGATCCCTGCAGCACCCCACTGGTCACCTTGCCCTCCCCAGAGTGTACCCCATTTATCACTACTCTTTGGATCCTATCACTAAGCCAACTCTCCACCCATTTTACTATTTTAGAACTTACTCCTTGGCTACTCATTTTGTTTACCAGCATTCTATGTGGAATGGTGTTGAAGGCCTTGCTGAAATCCAGATATGCTACATCAACTGCCCTTACCCAGTCAACTTCCTTTGTTAATCAGTCAAAGAACTCAATCTGGCTTATCTGGCTGGACGTCCCCCTGGTGAATCCATGTTGCCTCGGATCTTGTAAACCTCTGATAACAAGGTATTCTCCAATCTTTCCCTTCAGTAGTGAGTCCATTACTTTGCTCGCTACTGAAGTCAGGCTGACCAGCCTGTAATTTCTCACCTCCCCCCCATTTCCACTTTTATGGAGTGGAACTACATCGGCCCTCCTCTAGTCCCCCAGTACCTCCCCCGTTTCTAGTTGACTGGTTGAACAGGGCTGTCAGAGGTGCCACCAGTTCCTTCCTGAGCTTTCTCAGCAACCTGAGGTGCACTGCATCTGGACCCATTGCCTTGTCTACTTTTAACTTTGACAACTCCCTTATGACTCTTTCCACTGTGAGAGGGTTAGTGTCCACCTCCTGGCATTTTATGTCCTTGTCTTTTAACAAAGTCCCATTTCATACTCTCTCCTCCATGAATACTGAACAGAATTATTTGTTAAATATGTCTGCTTTTTTGGTGGTCCTCTTCTACAGAAATCCCCCCTTCCCCTTTCAGTCTTACTATCCCTCCCTTGGACATCCTCTTTTCACTAATGTATCTAAAACTGTTTCATCCCCTTTTTACAGATTTGGCTGTATTTTCCTCTGTTTTAGCTTTTGCATTCCTAACTGCCTTCCCTGCCTCCCTTTGTTTCTACTAGTTACTCTTCCTGTCCTCCTCCTTCTGTGTGTTTTTGTAGTTTCTGAAGGCTAGTTGTTCAGCTCTTACTCTTTCTGCTACCCTTCTAGAGAACCATAGCAGTCTCTTATTTTTTCTCTTGCCATTGCTGACCTGCCTGACATAGAGTTTAGTAGCTTTTTCAGTTCCCTTTCTTATAGTAGTCTTCTGTTCTTCTACTCCCTCTAGTTTCCCCATCCCTGCTAGGGACTGGGTAACTTAATGCCACAAAAGTAGGGAAATGTGGCATTAGAGTTTCCAACCCTAACTCTGCACCCTAACTCCTCACCCCCACCACCAAAGCAACAAAAGGAAAAACATATTAGGCTTTTGGGTCTCTGGAGCCTTGGTGAATTAGTGGCGGGATCTTGCTTGGGGTTGTGTACCATAATGCTCCCTCCCCCCAGACCATAGCCTCCAGTCCAAAGAACAAGGTGCAGGTCCAAACCAGTACCTCATAGTGATACACTCTTCTAAGGTAGAAAAGTATATCTCGCCACATACTGCCAACACAATTTGTTGCAGCTTTCTTCATGCAGGACCCTGTGTGAAGAAAGGAAATCATACATGCCATTGTTTGTTTAGGGAAAGAGGTGGGCATTAGTGTTAAGAACCTCAAGGATGACCCCACCACTGATTCACTAATACTCCAGATGCCCAAAGCCCTAATGATTTTTCTTTTTGCTGCTGGGGGGGGGTTCAGAGTTAGGGCTGGAAACCCTAGTGCCACATTTTCCTAATTGTGTGGCATTAAGTTACCCTAAATGGTGCATTAGCAAAGTTTTTTTGCAAAGAATTTCCTTTCTTTTTGAGATAGTGGAATCATGCCCTCATTCACACAGGTCCCTTTGGGACCTGATGCCCTGCACCAAGGGAAGACTCGTCTGCTTACAGAAGTGATGGATGACATGAATTTATGGGGCTGTCTGGTGGGCTGTGGAAGTACAGGGTCCTGTGGTCCTTGCATTTCCATGTGGCCACAGATACAGATACACAGGACAAAGAATGCATCTGTCAACCAATGCACAGGATCTTCTGCCACCCAGGGGTGCAGAGATCTAGGGCCCTATGCCAAGAGAACAGTTGCATTCACTATATGGTACCCTGGCCTGTGTGGATAACCCTGCACTTTTTATTCCCTGCCTGGGGGAGGTTGTATAACAGCACCATACCCCCGCCCTCACCCCATCCAGCTGGGTCACTGAGCTCACCCTTGAACTGAGCTCACCTGCATGGGATCATATAACATACCCATTGGGGTTACGAGTGGCACTACACACAAAGTTTGTTAACAATTATATTTTTTTTCAGGTTTGATCCCAAATATTTAAGATACCCATTTTATGACTCCCCTTATAAACACGACATGTACCATTTATAGTATACTGGCTGAAATGTCATTTCACACCAGAAGTATGAAAACACATCTCATCCAGGATTTAAAAAATGGCACGTCACATGTATGACATGGTGTGGAAAAATGGCAATGTTTAAAGTTAGGAATCAAAATAGTGAAAATTAGTGAAGTTATGAGTGAACATTGAAATACTGCAATGAACACTCATAACCTGGGCATTTTACCATATTTGTACACCAAATTGTCAGCATAGCCTTCTTATTACCCCACATCATGAACCTGATAGTGACAATTTTCAAATCCCTGCCAAACCATCATTCCACAGCACTGAAACTTCATTCCATGCCATAGGTGAGAAAACACATTTTGGTCAGGATTTGAAAAATGAAAGCTGTCACATTTTTATTTATTTAGTTTTTGTTAACCGGGTAGGTGCACTAGCCATAAAATGACTATTTTCAGGCACGACCTGGGAGAGTACAACAAAAAGAGAACAGTTGAACAACAGCAACATGGGTACAGTAATACAACTAGAGGAACAGTACAGCAGTGCTACAAAAATACAATGGGTAGAAACAACAAAAAATAATGGCAAGCGTTATACAGCTAATGGCAGTAAGATATATAATAAGTGTAGAAACCATGGACCCGACCTGTGGAGTGAAAGGGTTAGTAAGATAGCAAGGTTATATAGACAGAAATGTGAGGAATGTTCAAACATAACAAGACTGACAGAAGGAAGGTCAGGGGTGGTAACTGGCAAAACAACAGTGGATGGTCAGCAACAAAGTTCTAGAAGGAAGAGAGCTAGTAGTCAAGAAGTTATTTACAAAGAGAAGGAAAAATATGGGGAGGGGAAGAGGAGACAGTCTTGGACCTGGATTAGAGCAGGGGTGACATTACTGGTAGGTCTCAGGAGTTTCAGGTTGGGTTAAAGCATGTACAAGCATCAGCTAAGAATAGACAACGATGATATTCACTTTTAAATCCAAAGTGAGACTGAGACAGCTGGAGGTTGAGTTGAAGAGCATTCCATAGCCTGGGAGCAGAGAATTGGAAGGCCCTTGTGCCTTTAGTCATCCGACATTTTGGAACATAGAGCAAGGATTTGTCAGCTGATTGCAGGCCATGGGAGGATGATTGAGGGATCAGCAATACCGCCAGCTGGGATGTTTTTTTTTCCTGGATGATCGAGTCCATTAGCGATCCAAGGTAGTATTGCCTACTGGCAGAGGGTGAGAGCCAATTCAGATCCTTATAAAGAAGGTAGTGATGTTTGAGTCGAGGCGATGAAGGGGCAAATTGACATATATTGTTATAAGTTACGTCCCATTTTAGTAGGGAGGTTTTATTGGCAGAGGTAAGAATAAAGGCACCATAAGTAAGGGTTGGGAGCAGAATACCTTGGGCAATTGCTAATTTGGCTAAGGGTGTAAGCATGTAGCTCGTTTTGTAAGCTACTCCCAGTTTTGAGTTTACAGCTTTGCATGAGGACTGAATGTGAAGATTAAAATCCAGGGACTGGTCCAGCAGGTTCCCAAGATACTTGAAGGAAGTAACATTTTCAAGTGGAAATCCTTCTTGGTGAAGAACCTCCAGCAAACTAGAACAGGCCTTAATCTTTGGTGCGGAACCTAGGAGCATGGCTTTCATTTTCTTTTTATTTAGTACAAGCTTACGGTCTAGTAGCCAGTCTAAGACCTTATTAAAGTCTGAAGTAAGTGATGTGTTTATTCAGGCAATACTAGAAGAACTAGTATAGATGATCAGGTCATCAGCGTAGAGAATAGATGAGCAAAATTCCAGGACCTCAGCTGCATTGTTGATAAAAATTGAGAACAGAAGGGGCCCAAGGATAGAGCCCTGGGGGATGCCAAGGTTGATAGTAGACATGCTGGACAGGGAGGAGTTAAATTTGACAGCTTACAACCTGTTTGACACATAGCTACAGAACCAGTCCATAACAGGGGTAGATAAATGTAATTTATGGAGAGTGGAGAGAAGCAGGGGATGGTCTACAAGGTTGAAAGCCTTAGTGAGGTCAATGAAGATGGCACCTGTGAGTTTTCCAGAATCCATGTTGGACAGAATATCAGTAGTTAGTTGAAGAAGAGCCGTGGTGGTGCTATGATCTTTTCTGAAACCATGCTGGGTGTCTGAGAGGAGATTGTAGCATGTAAGGTAGTCAGTGGTCTGTGATGCAAATATTTTCTCTAGGATCTTGCTAAGTACAGAGAGAATTGCTATAGGTCTGTAATGGCCATGTCCTTTGCATCACCTTTTTTAAAGACAAGCATTACTCTTGCAGATTTCCATAAGTCTGGCACAGTGCTATGGATAAGGGATAAAGTGTAGATTCTGGCAATTGGAGAGGCAACGAGTGGAGCAGCCAGCTTAAGAAGACGAGGTTCCAGTGAGTCAGAACCAGAGCTGGTATTGGCAGATATGGATCTCAGTAATTTCAGAACTTCCGCTCTTGATATAGCCTTGAAATAGAATGGTGTCACTGGAGGAGCATCATACGATAGGGCAGTATGGTTGTCTGATGGTAGTGTGGTAGGTGGATTGGAGTGCGATCCACTAGGTTGTAAAGCCAAGGTATAGTGTGACAGATCAGAGAAAAGATTGTTAAAACTGTTTGAGATGGTCCTAGGGTCATTACAATGTGCCCCACTTATGATCATTTCATCAGGAGTGACCAACTGCGAGGTACCTAGAAATGTTTTGACATGGGCCCAGAATTTCCTCAGGTTGCAGGCTGAGCTTTGTAGAAGGTCCTAGCAGCATTTGCTTTTAGCAGCTCTAACTTGTCTCTTACATCTGTTCCTTAGTCCACGATAGACAATATGATCTGACTGTAGGCCAGTTTGTTTGTAGCGAATCCAGAGCTTGTCTCTCTGGTGCAGATTAGCAAGGTGGTCTTTATGCAGCCACCTCATCTGTTTTCCTCTGACTCTCCTAGTAGTCTTGGGGGCATGTTTATATTGAATGGTAAGAAATTCATTTATGAATATCTGTAGAGCAACCTCCACATCCTTTGTTTGATAGATACCTGCCCAGTCGATATTGGAGACATCATAGAGAAATGCATCCTGGTCAATATGAGATAGATTTGTAAACGTGATTAGTCTTGATGGAGGAGATGGAGGCGCAACCATAGATAGGATACAAAAAGTGGGTGAGTGGTCTGTTAGTGCATCTACAAGGATTCCTGCTTTCAACACATGTTGCATATGGTTAACCATCACCCAGACTAGGAGTGTACCCATTTGATGGGATGACGTGGCTCTAGTTGCTTCAGAGATCAACTGTTCATGATGTGGTGTAAAAAAATGGCTATGTTTAAAATTTGGGATCAAAATATTTAAAATGACCAAACTTATGAGTGAGCATAGACAAATTTCAACATATGTACATAACTTTGCCATTTTTACATATTTTGACCCAAAGCCTTCTTAGTACCCTACCTAATGAACAAGGGTGGTGAAAGTGTTCAAATCCTAAATGAAATGTGATTTTTCCATGTGACTGTGAAATCACCTTTTGGGCTTGCTTTGTGTAATTCCACCACCACTGGTCATGAGGTGGGGTCCCAAAAAAAGACAATGTTGAAAATGTGGGGTCAAAATATGCACATATGACAACGTTATGCATCAAAGTTCAAAACCCTATTGAAATACACTGAACCGCACTTACCTTAGTTTCTCATATTGCAGTTGTTGGTTCCAGCAGCAAGACTTGTCTTCTATAGGAGAGTGGATCTTTGCCCCATGACCTCTTCAGAAGAGTGAGGGTGTGTGGGGGTATACTGGGGGTGTCAGGTTGAGTGGAGGGTGCTGAGTGGATGGTGGAGGGTCAGATTAGTGAGGGACTGTTTTCTTTATCTTAGGTTTAAAAAAGAAAATTTGATGGATGGTTTTATTTATTTCAGATGGAGATGGTGATCAGAGGGTGGGGGTGCCACTAGACAACAGGGAAATAGAGATATATTATGGGAGCGGCAACAGGAGGGTGAGAGCACTACTAGACACTAGTGAAACAGAATACATAGGGGTATATGTTCAGAGGCTGGGGAGTGTCACTAGACACCAGGGAAAGATAATACAGATTGGGACAGTGATCAGAGGTTGGGGGCACCACTTAACACCAGGGAAACATAATACATAAGGGAATGGCAATCAAAGGGTGAGGGGTGCCACTAGATACCATGGATACATAATGGTACAATGACTGGACTATGGGGGTGCCACTAGACACCAGGAAAACATTAAATAAGTAAGGGGATGGTGACTGGAGGGTGGGGAGCACCACTGGACACCAGGGAAACATTATATAAATGTGGGTCCGATGATGGGAGGGTGAGGGGTGCCACTAGACACCATGGGAAAGTAACATACTTAATGGGACGGTGACTGGTGGGTGGGTGCCACTAGACACCAGGGAAACACTATATACATAAAGGGATGGCAATGGAGGTGTGTGCCACTAGACACCAGAGAAACAGTGGCTCACCATTCTCAGAGCAGCTTGCAGCAGGAGCTCCAGCTATGGCTGTAGGACTCAAGAAAGTCCCACTGTTCTCATGGAAAGAAAGCAGGTGAATGGCTCCTCTTGCTAAGCTCGGCACCCTGGATTTTGGGTGCCTAGAAAATTTATTTCTGGCAACTTAAAACAAAAGTTTACCTAGGCTCATATATATATTTTTTTTAAACAAATGCATTATTTTTATGTACTTTAAATGTTTGTAAATTAAAACAGTGAAAAGAAAATAGCAGCCATACAAAAAAGTATTTTTTCTCATGAAAAAGGATTGCCACATGCAAAAAGGATCCTTTTACATATGGACCAAATTATTGTTTCGTTCCAAGCAACTATCCAAAAGACTGTACTGAGCATGTTCAGAACTAAAATTTTTAAATGTAGTAACTTTGGAATGGATTAATATTTTTTCACCAAGCCAAATATTTAAAATGACTAAAGTTTTAAGTGAGTATAGAAAATTTTCTATGTATGCTCATAACTTTGCCATTATTACATATTTTGACCCCAAATTTTTAATATAGCATTCCTATGACACCACATGAACAGGGGTAGAGAAAACTTTCAAATCATGCCCAAAAGGTGATTTAACAAAGTGATTGCAAAATCACCTTTTGGGCCATATCTGCATAATCCCACCACCATTGCTGATGAGGTGGGGTCCCAAAAGGGTCATGTTGAAAATTTGGGGTCAAAATATGTAAAAGTGGCCAAGTTATTAATCAAAGGTCAAACTCCATTGAAATGCATTAAACTACACTTACTTAATTTTCCCAAAACACAGTCACCGGTTCCAGCAGCAAGATGTGTTTTCAATTGAAGAGTGTATCTATGCTGTGGGACATGTTGAGATGAGTGAGGGTGTGTAGGTAGTGTGGGGTGGTGGGTGCTGAGTTGGAGATCAGGGGTGGGTGGGGTGTTTGTGAGGGGTCAAATTGACAAGGGATCATTTTCTTTGTTAGAGGGTAAGAAAAAAAACATCAAAGGATGGTTTTCTTTATTTCAGGTGATATTCCACCACTGGGGATTGGGTATCCCAGTGCTGGGCTAGTGTTTAGTGGCACTGAGTGCGGGCACCCTGGTGCCACCATGTACATAGGGGGAATGGAAGGTAGGTGACCTGGAGGGGGGTGAAGAGAAGTGGTACTGGGGGTGGGCACCCATGTCCACTTATTTATGGAAATGTATTTAAACATTGGGAAGAGCAAGCGGGTGACCTGGAAGAGGGGGAGAAAGAGGAAGTACTAAGAGTGGGCACCCTGGTCTGATTAATAAATGATTAGATAGATGAATAGATAGATAGATAGATAGATAGATAGATAGATAGATAGATAGACAGATAGACAGACAGACACACACACACAGTAGATGGATAGATGAAAGATAGACAGACAGACAGACAGGCAGACAGGCAGACAGATGGACAGACAGACAGATAGACAGAAGATAATAGACAGACAAAGAGAAAGACAGAGACAGAGATATAGACAGAAAGAGTATGGGTTCACCATCACACTGCTTGAACAGAAGCCTGCAGCATGACTAGTGTCACTTCGGTATTCAAGAAAGTCCCACTGTTCTCATATAGAAAATGTGGATGCATGGCTCCTCTTGCTAAACTGGGCACCCTGGATATTTGAGGTGCCCACAAAAGGTATTTCGAGGGCAATTTTAAAGAAAGCAAACACCAGACTCTATCTAAATGGAACTTGTTTAGTTGTTTTGTTTCTTGAAAATATATCATTTTTATGTACAGTACAGTTAAGGTTTGCAGGGCAGTTTAATGTTAAACCTCAAACCTTGCACTTTAATAACTTTAGAACCAATGAAGGGATTTGTACATAATTTGGTATACTTTGCAGCTATAAGAAGGTCTCTTGAAAAGCAAAATTTTGTTTCAATCCCTTTTGCAGTTTTTGAGATACAGAGTGTTGGAAAAAAAAACAGGGTTTTGCTCTTTTGGTTGTTTTTTTTTTTTGCTTACCTGTATCTCAAAAACAGGTTAGCGATGTTCCTTGAAATTTTCAGGGTAGAAATCCTTAGCCTCACGGGTGTGCCTTTTGAAGATTTGGTGGAAAAATATTAATCTTTTGCAGAGTTATGACATGTTGACTTTCCCATTATGTTCTATGGGAAAAAAATAGATGTTGAGAACAAAATAGAATCTTGCTTGGGAGAGGAGCTTTTGGGAGATGGATTGTGCATCGAACAAGGATTCTATTGCAGGTGATAGATACATGCTGTACTGAAGTAAAATGAGAAATCCTGGTTCGGAGTAGAAACAAGAATAGCAACACTAGCACTGTATAGACACACATCCATCACTGGGATAGCTGCTAGATGCCAGTATATGGGTGGCCCCACACACACTCATCTCCAGTGCAATACTTAAGTTTTTTATCCCCAACCAAGAGACATAGAGTCAGCAAGGCAGTGAGAAAATGAAAAAGGGATACAAGAGTGTTTAATGCAAACATGCCACAGTGCTGTATTGCCAAGTATGTCATAATTTTCTCAGATGCATACCTACCATCAGTACAGTATTCACTGCCTACTGAGATGAAATTCAATTTGCATCCACCATTGTGCAAGTGTGGCAGTATATCCTACATACTGTCTGCAATTTTACTGCTAGATATTCTCTACAATAAGGGACAGCCCATACCCACCACCTGACCCCAAATTCAGAACTCTCCCTTAGCCTTCAACACACATAGGCACAACTCACAGACTGTGCAGTCCCACCCACCACCCTCATTCCCCAGTACATGCAAATAAATTACTTCCTCCCTCCTCCCTCTATGCAGTCCCACCCACCACCCTTGCAGCCCAGTACCTCTTTCTTATACATATATAAATCCCCCCTCTCCCTCCCTCTGAGCAGTCCCACCCGCCACCCTCATTCCCCAGTCCATGTAAATAAATTGCCCTCCCTCTCCCTCTCTCTGTTTAGTCCCACCCACCACCCTCGTTCGCCGGTACACTTTTCTCATAAATAAATCCCTCCCGCTGCCTCCCTCTGTCCAGTCCCACCCACCACCCTCATTCCCCGGTCTCTGTTCCATGTAAATAAATTACCCTCCCTCTTCCTCCCTCTGTGTAGTCCCACCCACCATCATTCCCCACTCCATGTAAAAAAATTACCCTTCCTCTCCCTCCGTCTGTGCAGTCCCACCCGCCACCCTTGTAGTCCAGCCCCCCTTTCTTATACATATATAAATCCCTCCCGTCTCCTCCCTCTGTGCAGTCCCACCCACCACCCTTGCTCCCTGGTTCTTGTAAAATAAATTACACTCCCTCTCCCTCCGTCTGTGCACTCCCACCAGCCACCCTTGTTCCCCAGTCCATGTAAAAAAATTACTCTCCCTCTCTCTCTGTGCAGTCCCACCCACCACCCTTGTAGCCCAGTCTCCCTTTCTTACACATATAAAAATCCATCCTACTCCCTCCCTCCCTCTGTGCAGTTCCACCCACCACCTTCGCTCCCCAGTCCCCCCTTTAATGAAAAAGAAAACCGTCCTCGATGTCTTTTTCTTTTTATAACCTGTAAATAAGAAAATGGTCCATCGTCATTTCCTCAGTCCCCCCCACCCACTGAGCACCCACCTCCACACCCACCTCCCATACTGATATTTACCTCCGGAGGTCAGGAGCACCCATTTTCTCTGGAGTGAGACACGTCTGCACTCTTCAAAGCCAAACTGCGAAATGAGGAATCAAGGTAAGCACTGTATAATGGCACTCAATGGGAGTTTCAACTTAAGTTGATATCCAAGCCATTTTTAGGAATTTGTTTACTTAATTTTCAACATGGGGTTGGGACCCCACTTCATGAAAACTGTCACTGTCATCTTGTTAATCAGACCAAAAAGGTGATTTTGCGGTCACTGCATTGAATCACCATTCTGGACTGATTAACAAAATTACAGTGCCACTGTTTATGAGGACAGGTCCCAAAATGTCCATTTTGAAAATCTGGTGTGAAAATGTAAAAAAATGACTGCATTACGAGCATGCATTGCGCAGGTTCTACTTACGCTTGTAACTTCACCACTTTTTCATATTTTCACTCCAGGTTTTCAACATGGTCATTTTTTCACACCTCCTTATGAACAGTACAGCTGTCATTTTTCAAATGTTGCCTGAAACATGTTTTTACACCTGTGGCTCAGAATGGCATGGTCGCAGTGCAAAATCAACTTTTGGGATGGAGTAACAAAATCACAGTGCCACTGTTCATGAGGGGATCTCCCAAAAAGCCCATGTTGAAAATATAGTGAAAACATTCCAAAAAATGACCGAGTTACAAGCGTGCATTGTGCAGTTGCTACGCATGCTCGTAACTTCACCAATTTTTCATATTTTCAATCCTAATTTTCAACTTTGCCATTTTTTCATACCTCCTCATGAACAATACAGCTGTCATTTTTCACATCCTGCCTGAAATGTGTTCCTGTACATGTGCATCCAATTGGCACAGTCCCTGTGCAAAATCAACTTTCAGCATGGACGTGCCGGCCTGCCGGTGCAGTGAAAGGATTTACCGTTGCACCACGGGTGACCCAGATTCGGGAATGGACTCAGAATGCTCGAGGGCCAGCAGTGGTGCAGGGGTGAATTGAACTGCCATTGCACACTCTTCACCCCTGCAGGACTGGAGGGGGCTATATGCCTCCAGTCCGGGCTCCCAGGTGACCACGGTATGCACCATTACCGGAGCACCCGAACACTGCTCCTCGGGGGGGTGTTACAATGCATGACAAGGCTGTATCACAGGACTCAATGTGACACTCCCCACAAACTTTCCAAAGCGAGAAAAATGCCTCTGGTGTGCAGTATGGTGTGTTCCTGGCTGCGACAGATGAGAAGGGGTCCCTGGCACATCCGTGACAGAGCACCATTGGGGTTGCCGGGGGAGGATCTGATGGTTCCACCCTGGGAGTTAATCCAGCGGGCACTGTGTGCGGGTGACTCCTTGTTTGACTGTGGCAGCAAAAGGGCAGCTGAAGGAGGTTGGCTACTGGAAGAAGAATAAAGGCATAGTAAGTAAAAAAAAAATTGGGGGCTTGATTAACAAAATCACAGTGCAACTGTTCATGAGGGGAGGTCCCAAAAAACCCATGTTGATAATTTTGTGAAAAAAATTCCACAAAATTACCAAGTTACAAACGTGTGTTACGCAGTTTTTACGCATGCTCGTAACTTCACCAATTTCTCATGTTTTCACTTCAAATTTTCAACATTACCATTTTTTACACCACCTCATGAACATTACATCTGTAATGTTTCAAATACTGCCACAAATGTTTTTCTGCACCTGTGGTGTACAACGGTGTTATAGTTGCACAGAATTATATTTCAACAGGGATTGTAAGTTTTTTGTATTGGGTACATGTGATGAAATGATGATAAGAAGGTTATGTTGAACATTTGGGGTGAAAATTATTTAAGATGGCACAGTTGTGACTATTTGTTGCAAGTTTGCAACCTCTGCTCGTAACTTTATTTGTGGAAGTGCAGTGGGCCAGAGACCCCTGTGTTTCCACAGTTAGATGCATATGTGCATCTGTGGAGGGGTGGGAGTGCAGCTCCCACTGTGACATATGGATACTTATATAAGTGCATGTTTTTCCATTAAAAAAGTATGCAAATGAATTGCAAAAAACTCCTTTAATGCACCAGTTAGGGTTTCTGACAAGCCCTTGATAGTATGGAAATATCAAATTAGGGTGTAGAATCATAGTAGCACAGCAAGACTCACAACACACTTACACACATTGCTAACATACAGAACTTTAACCGCAACACTTACAACAGCTTATGTTGCACACACTCATAAGGGTCAGCTCTTTTAAGTGAACTCATGTCCCTAATGCTCAGTAGAACACATTAGTCATATGAAATCACAACAGTACTGCAGACTTCCTGTTCTTACCTATTCTACTGAGCATGTGCTATTATGATTCTGCACCCTAACTTGATATTTCCATGCTATCAAGGGCATGACAGAAGCCCTAACTGGTGCATTAAAGAAGTTTTTTTCATTTAATTTTCATTGTTTGTAAGGTTAAAAAAAGAAAGAAAATGGCAGTCATCACAATCGGTATTTTTTCAACATGATGTGTATTTTTTTCTCTCAGTTTTCTCAAGTGACAAGTAAATCATGAAAAAGAATTCACAATACTTTTTTTTGTTGTTACTGTTTGCATTTGTCGGTTACCTCAAAATGCCTTATAACACTGAAACCATATAATATTTTTTTCAGGAAACCTTCCAAAGGCACACCCTTGGCACAGACCCCTTTAACCCTGAAAATCTGAAAATATTCTACATCATCTAGGCTGTAGGTGAGTAAAAAATAGGCAATGTTAAGTATAGTTTTTTTTTTGTTTTTTGGTGCTTCATATCTTGGAATCCATACAGGATGCCATCACAAAATTTTTCACATCTTGAGACTCTGACAGCTTGACTGTGCACACCAAATTGTGTGCTATTGTGTCAAATGATGCCTAATGTATTAAGGTGCAAAAATTGGGGTTTACTATTAAACAGCCTTCTCAACCCAAACTATAGGGGTGCTACCGTGCCCCTAAAATATAACATAACATCTTGGACTCCCTGCAGTTGGCATTCCTGAGGCAACTAGCCTAGGAACCCACTCATGATGGGGCAGTACTGGACCTGGTGTTTATAAACGGAGACAGTGTTTCAGACATCAGGGTGGGTTGCCACCTGGGGACCAGTGATCACTGGACAGTGTAGTTTAATATTAGGATGGCAGCAGAAGCAAAACATACAAGGACCAGGGTGCTGGACTTTAACTGGGCAGATTTAGCCGGCCTGGTGGTGCTGAGGGTTGAGGTACTGGATGCTACACCTTGCACCATGCCGGTGACCCATGTTTGGGAACACGCAAGGGCCACCAGGGGTTGGCAGGGGCAGAGAAGGATCAAGGGTACCAATGACTGCTCTCCTTCTCTGGGTAGGGGGGTACCAGCAATTGATGAATGCCTGGCCCCTAGCAGAAGCTGGTGTACAGCACACTGACACTGCTGATGTGGGCGAGAATGGAACAGATGCCTGGAGGAGCACACTGAGAAGCATGCACACTGTCACCACTGGCGTCATTGCACACTCCATCCAGGAGGGGAGAAAACAGATAAAAGGGTCCTCTGCCACATGAAGCATGATGATTGTCCCCTGCAGCATCGCCCTGGGAAGACACCTCCCCAAAGCTGGATCCGGTCCGGTTGATTGAGTCATTACCTACCCCCTGCCACAATGGGTATGTCGTGGGGGCATAAGGAGGGGAAGGTGGTCTAATATCTGGGGGGCTGGCATGGGGGGAAGTCAGAAAAATATACCGGTAGAGTCCCTGATGGAGAAAAAGGACTAACCAAAAAAGAAAAGTGAGCAGATTTAAAAAAAAATGGGAGAATGCCTCAATGATGCACTGGTGGGGGTTACTCTGGTTGGGTGGAAGAAGAGAGGACCATATTAAAGCATGTAAAAGTGAAGGCAACAAACCTCTGCACAAAATAGGTTAGCAAAAGCAGGAGGAAAATGGTATCATATGGTTCTAAGGGGAGGTGGTGACGAAGGTAAGAAAAAAGGGCAGGGTTATGGAGATACAAGAGATGCAGAAGGAAGAGGCTAGAGAGATGTATTAGCAAAAGCAAAGGGAAGCAGGAAGGCAGCGAGGGGTGCTAAGGCACAAATGGAGGAAGGAATAGTCAGAAGGATAACAGAGAGATAAGACCTTTTTGCAGTACATAAATGAAAAAAGAAAGATGGGGGGCTGAGGGTTACAGAGGGAGACTGTGCAGAGGATAAGCAAGAAAAAGCAAGATATCCTGAGCAAATACTTCTGTTTGGTGTTCATGGTGGAAGGGAAGGGGGATGGGCTGCATATGGGTACAGAATCATGGGAGGAGGGAGGGAGGAAGTAGACACTAGTACATTCACCAAGGAAAGAGTCCTCAAAGGGCTTGTGAATCTAAGAGTGGACAAGGTGATGTTGGCAGATGGGCTACACCCAAGGGTTTTGAAAGAACTCTGGGAGGTACTGGCTGTGCCACTAGCAGCCGTGTTCAAGAACTCACTAGATACAGGGGTGGTCCCAGAGGACTAGAGAAGGGCAAACATAGTCACGCTACATAAGAGTGGCAGCAGGGAAGAAGCTGGTAACTACAAGCCAGTTAGTCTGACATCAGTAGTGGGGAAACAAATGGAGTGACTTCTAAAAGAAAGATCCATAGAATACCTTGCTTTCAGTGGGTTACAGGACCCAAAGCAGCACAGAGTCATGGGAGGGAGATCCTGTCAGACAAACCTGATAGATTTCTTGGATTGGTGACCAGAGAAACAGATCAGGGGGAGCAGTGGATGTGGCCTATTTAGACTTCAGCAAGGCATTTGACACTGTGCCACATAGGAGGATCATAAAAAAGCAGGGCAGCTTCGGTGTGGGAACCAAGGTGGTATACTGGGTGTGTAATTTGCTGACAGATAGGTGACAGAGGATGGTGGTAAATGATACTCACTTTGGGGAAGAGAGAGAGTAACATGCGGGGTTTTTCAGGTATCAGTACTGGGTCCAGTCTAATTTAATGTCTTCGCAAGTGACGCTGCACAAAAACTGGAAGGTAAGGTGTGCCTCTTTGCAGATGACACCCAAATCTGCAATAGAGTAGACACTGAGGAGGGGGTGGAGATAATGAAGAGAAACGTCAGAAAGCTTGAAGAATGATCAGGGGTATGGCAGCAGAGTTTCAGTGCAAAAAAGTACTGAATCATGGACCTTTGGCATAGAAACTCAGAGGCATGGTGATATTGGCAGTTACCAACAGGAAAGGTACCTGGCTGTGATCTTAATGGATGACTCAAGGTGGCAAGACAGTGCAACAAAGCAGTAAGGAAAGCTAGTGGGATGTTGGGGTTGATCGGGAAGGGAATCACCAGCAGAAGAAGGGAGATGGCATTGTCATTTTACTAGTCGTTGGTGAGACCACACCAGGAGTACTATATTCAGTTCTGGAGACCGCACCATAGAAAGGACATAGACAAGGTAGAGGCCATCCAAAGAAGGGCAAAAAAATGGTGCAGAGGCTGCACCAAATGGCTTGTGAGGAGACACTTAGGGATCTGAACATGTACAAGTTGGAAGAAAGGAGAGATGGGGGGACATGATAGAGACCTTAAATATCTTACAGGGGTGAATAGGGTACAGGAAGGAAGCATTTTCCAGAAAAGAAGATGTACAAGAAGTAGGGGGCATGATATGAAGCTGGATGGGTGGAAATGTAGGAGGGATGTGAGAAAGTATTTCTTCACTGAGAGGGTGGTAAATGCATGGAACAATCTTCCACTGGATATGGTAGGGGCAAAAGTGTGATGAGTTTCAAGCATGTATGAGATAGGTACATTATTAATAAAAACTGGTATCCAGGTGGGGGGGATGACCGGAGACCAGGTAGGGTCTATGGTGCAGAATAGGCAGGCAAAAGAGGGACTGACTAGGTGGGCCTAGCAGTCCTTATCTGCCAACAAATTCTATGTTTCTATATTTCTAGTAACATGCATCTTAGTCCCACACTGATATTATACTCATACCATAAACACTAGCACCAAGTACAGTACTAGCGGGGGGGGGGGGGGCTGTGCTGTTGCTACACTATTGGGGGTGTGCCATCATTCAGATATGAAGATAAACCAAGGTCCCTACTTCCCGCCTCTGGTGCTGTCTAGGTGAAAGTAAAAGAACCCAAGGCACTTTTTGCAAGAGTAGGGTTGTTTTACCTGGTGTCCGGGTCAGCATTCCCCTTGCAGTAAAACCAGTTCCAGCAATTGTCCAAAGTTGTGTGTGGGTGTTGATGTGTGAAATGGCTGTGTATAAGGTATGTATCCATGAAAAAAAGAAAGTGTGACCAAATCCAAATTTATGTAGTGAAAACAGTAAATATCTCCATTTCAGGTGGTCAAATGCCTTTTTGGTGGGAAGGGGGATGGCTAGATTTCTTGTTTTAGGGTATTTGACCTCATGCAGGATACTGAGCAGTCCTCACACATTATCAAATGATTGTCTTGGTATAGAGTCTGTTTGGTTCCAGAGTATAAGCTTCTGAATTATTTCCTGTAGTGTGAGTGCTTGAATGGCTGTCATGATTTCCTGAACATTTATAACATATATTGGGCAGTAAGAATCACATTGTAATGGGTCCTTACCTGACTTCAGTTCAATAGATATGACAGCATCCTTTCATTCATCTGAAATTGTTAATTCTCCAAGCTTCAATTTATCACCCTAGTGAGTGAAATCAAAATGTCCTGTCTGCATTCTTTAGAAAGTTCTCCAGGGAAGTCATCAGACCTGGGGATTTTCTGTTCCGTAAATTTAGGATGGCTGCCATGACCTCTTCTTTTGTAACTGAGGCATCTGGAATAGATGCTTCTTGTTCATTTAAGTTAGGGAGTTTCAGGGGGCTGAGAAATTATCTCAGGTCATGGGTAGTGCTGTGGGTTTTGTGTCTGTGTATAGGGTCCAGTACAAGGCTGCAAATTTACTAGCTATGTCTTGCTGGAGGATGAGAGGAGATGAGTTGCAGTTTGGGTTTTTATATGTTAGCCTGTTGCTTTCTAAGCTGGAGAGCCAATAGATGATCTGCTCTGTTTCCCTGGGCACAGTATTTTCGTCTCATGTAAGGAAGCTTAGCTTCCACTTTTTTTAAGATACTGGTAAGCCAGTATGTGCCAAGTAGCTGCAAGGTGTCCCAGAGTTTTGACATCTTCTGGGTGTTTATGTGCCCTGTGCAGATTTGTGATCACCTGTTGAATTGCCAGGTGTTCTTCTACTGCTTTCTTACACTGGGCACTGGTGAGAGAAAAAAGTGCACCCCTATGAAGTACCTTTAGTGAATTCCACTGTGTCATATGTTGTCTCCCCGATTAAGAGTGAGGTAGGCTCGAATTCTTACTTAGTCCTTATAGAGTTGGCTTCCTTTACTAGGATGTCTACATCTATAGGCCATAATCTTTGTGCAGCCACCAGTCTAATTTCTACTTGTATGGAAAGTGGGGCATGATCCCAATGTATGATATTACTTATGTGACATTCTTTTAATACATGCAGCCAATTTCTAGTAACACAATGAGGTTGATGCATGAGTAGCTTCTGTGGGGCTGGGAATAAAAGGTGAGGTCATGTGTTCAGGGTTTCAGTAACCTCCAGACATCCTGAAAGCTCAACTGGTCAGCAATGTCCAAGAGAGCCTTAGCCATTTGTGAAACTGGGAGATTTAAGGATGGGGCATCATACAACTTCAGATTCAGGACACAACTGAACTTACCAAGCAGGAAGCATATACTCTCCGCCTTAGTCTAGCAGTAGGCAGTGACTGTTTTTAATAAAGGCTGCAGAATCTGAATTTGGGGCATACACATGTAGGAGTGCCAGTGGTTGATTTTGGTACACTTTTCTGGATATCCAGCTGTCAGTACAGAACACTGGTCTGAAGACATTAGTTTATTACAAACCCACTGACTCTCACAGTTTCCTCCTCCACAGCTCCTTCCATCCTAAACATGTCAAGAATGGCCTACCTTATTCACAGATTCTTAGACTTCGCAGGTTATGCAGTGAAGAAGATGATTTTGCTGAGCAGACCCAAATAATGCATAGTTTTTTTTCAACAGGGGATACCCTAAAAGCACAGTGGACAGAGCACTCTCCCGGGTCAGTAACATGCCCCGTAACCTTGACCCCCGCAGGAAGTATACTGTCACACAAGAACAATGGTGAATTCCACTAGTGCTTCCTTTCCGTCAGAGCACACCTTCTCTTCACAGGATCATCACCAGTAACTTTCCCATTTTGCAAAGTGACCCTAACATTGGTGCTTCCTTTACAGAACTACTTATTGCCTCCTACCGCCAGCCACCTAACCTGTTGAATCTCCTGGTTAAAAGCAGCCTACCTACTCCTAACAGTTCCTCCCTCCCAGGTACCAAACCTTGCAACAGGACTCGCTGCTACACCTGCAAATTGATTTCCAGTGTGACTGAGATTCGGGGGCCTACAGGTGTTTTTTACATCACCAAGGAGTTATCATGCACCTCCACTAATGTGGTGTATTGTATTCTTTGCAGGAAGTGTGCAGCTATTTACATCAGAGAAACTGGTAGGCATCTTGCTGACCATTTCAGGGAACATTACAGAGCAGTCAGGAATGGTGAAACTGCTAAACCCATTGTATCCCACTTTATCTCCAGGGACCACAATGTCAATGACCTTTCTGTTTGTGTCCTTCAGCAGGGCTTCTGGGATCCTGACCATAGAAAAAACATGGAAGCCAAGTTGATCATCCGCCTTGGCTCCCATCAGCCCTCTGGTTTAAATGATAGATTTATTTTCCACTAACATCTCATAGCCATCCCTTTCTGTCCCTAAAGTCTATTTGTTTTTGTACTCAATATAATTTATTTTTCATTTTCACCATAAGTCTCCATCTCTGTCTCCCTCCCACACATTTGTCACCCTACAGCCTCCTTACTAAGCCCTGTTAATTAGTCCTCACTTGGGAACTTCCCTAGCTCTTTCGCTCCTATTATGCTTTATCTTTCCCATCATCACCTTTCTGTTTCACAGATTCTCTCTTTATCTTACCATTTATCACTTCTTCTCCCTGATCCTCCTCTTTCTTCTTTCCCCACATATATATATCTCTCATGTTACCTCCCCTCTACATTAACTTTGTATTTTTTTTCTCTTTTAGATACTTTCTGAAGAAGACCTAAGGTTGAAACATAGATTTTAAACTCTATTTTCTATTTTCAGCATGCATTTAATATAACCATTTTGTTTTGCTTTTAGACCACATTCTGACGCAGCACCTTGATTTTGTTTTTCACCAGAATATATCTACTGTCTGGATCTGGGTAGTGTGAGACAATTTCTATGACAGGGACATATGGGCCACAAATACTGCCCACCCAGGTGCTGTGTAATTTGAGATGCTCTGCTGGGATCATGCAGGTCTCCTGGAAGGCCACTATGGTGCAGTTCATGTTTTTGTTGTGAGATAATCTGTGACCTTTTTACAGGGTTATTCATCCCCTTCACATTATATAGGACAATTTTCACGTGTGCCATAGTGGCAAGTTGGGGAGTCGAGTATGCTCATGGCTATGGACATGTCAATTAGGTAAGAGGTTCTGAGTTATGTCAAAACCAGTATGTTTACAGCACAGAAGCAAGAATCTAAAATCTCTGATGTCAGCACAGCAAAAAGGAACATTAACATAACGTGAACACTTTCCAACATGGAGAAATTGAAATAGCCACATACAAAGTAAACCTTTAAACTTCAATGGTTTCTTTTTGTCCTAGGATGATGGGCAAAAAAGGTGGCCTTGTTGGCTGCCCACAGCAGGCAACACATCTAAAGCCCTGGAGTGTGGGTGAGCCTTCAGGTCCTAGCAAATGGAAGGAAACTACTGGGAGGTTTCTTCAATAATTCCAGCCCCTAGGCAGAGCCCAGGTCAGTGAGGGTGGGTCTCCATGGGGGATGCAGGGGAGGGTGAGTCAAACATAGGTCCACAGTAAGAACACATGTTGCATTCCCCCTCTGCAGAGACCAGTTGGGCCAGGGTCCTAAATATTTATGGGGGGATTGTATCATACATTGCATCATAACAACCTTCAATATGATCCCCACCCAGGTGTGGATGGAGGGAAGCGGTGCTAGCACTCAATTCACCCTTCTTCCCCCATGATTTGAGGCGAGCATCTTCAAAATGAACATAACAGGCAAATAAACAACCATTATTTGCCACTTTTTTGCAGGAACGTCACTGTGTACACCAGTGCTAGCTGCTTCTCCCACCCCTTGGCTGAAACACATTTTGTGTTTAAGCGCCAACCTCTTTAAGGTTTGCCCCACTTATATGGACTCCTGCTCAGGAAGGGGGGATTTGCCAAAGAGGTGACCTAGCACAGTACCATCAGGCCACTATTACAAAAATACAGTAAGTGGGCTAAGGAAGGGGAAATGCCTTGCATCTCAGTGATTTTCCCGAAATGGCTGATTCAAATGGGGGAGCTGAGGGTAAGCTAGCATCTGTCCTTGGCAGTGGGTTAGGCTCACTATGGAAGTGATCATGAGATAGAAACATAGAAACATAGACTTTGACTGCAAATAAGGACTGCTTGGCCCACCCAGTCTGCCCATTTCCCTACCTATTGGATAAGCGGCAGATCCTAGTTAACCAACAGCCTACTTCCTCCTACCCCCATTAGAATTGCCTTATGTCTGTCCCATGCATTCTTGAATTCCCCCACTGTTTTTGACTCCACAACCTCCTCAGGAAGGCTGATCCATGCATCCACAACCCTCTCCATGAAAAAATGCTTCCTCACATTACCTCTGAGCTGTTCCCCCGTCTATCTTCAAATTGTGTCCCCTTGTTCTTGCACATCGCTTTTTCTGAAAGATGCTACCCTCTTGGACTTTGTTGATTCCCTTGAGGTACTTGAATGTTTCTATCATGCTCCCCCTCTCCCTCTTTTCCCCGGGAGTATACATATTAAGCTCCTTTAGTCTCTCTTCGTATGGCTTCTGGTGCAGACTGTGCACCATTTTAGTTGCCTTCCTCTGGATGGCATCCATCCTGTCTATGTCCTTGTGGAGATGGGGCCTCCAGAACTGCATGCAGTACTCCAGATGGGGTCTCACCAACTGTCTGTACAGAGGGATAACAACTTCCTGTTTTCTACTGGTGATACCTCTGCCTATGCATCCCAGTATCCCCCAGCCCTCCATACTGCCTTCTTACATTGCTTGTCCACCTTTGGGTCATCTGATATGACTACTCCCAGGTCCCTTTCCATTTTTGTTGTTGTTAGTATCTCACCCCCCATTGTGTACTCTTCCTTGTGCTTTTTTTCCCCAGGTGCAGATAACTAACCAAGCACTGTGAAACACAGTTGCATCTGCCAGTCAGACAGAGTAACAGTGAAACCTGCAGCAGATCTAGCTCTATTACTTCAAAAAGACAGCAACACTGACATAGTCCCATTATTTTGTGATCATCAGTCTACAGTTTATCAGCATAATAAACTGGGTGTGAATTTTATGATGACTTATTTTATTAGGCTAAATAGTTTTTATTGTTGCTGTTGTTCACCCTACTGGATTTATGTTAATTGTTCCTTTTGATTTTAATGTTCAGTGCTCCGAGTCCCTGGAATGGGGTACTATGCAAATAAAGTATCTATCTATCTATCTATCTATCTATCTATCTATCTATCTATCTAGTCTATGAGCTACATAGCAGTAGAAGCAGTCAGAGTAGCATGACCGGCAGGAAAAAATAATTATTCAAGTGTACCTGCAATGGCAGGAAGGCTCAATTTTAAAGTCCCCTCATGCATTCATGTGTCATCTACAGATGGTGGTTATTTTTTTTCTAGGGGCTATGCTTTAGCTGACATCTTTCCAGTCCTTCAAGTGTCATTGTACTATGGTCAGGCAGCATGACTCTATCATTCTTCCTTCCTGATTCTGGGATCCACATGGTTTGCTGCAGGGCTTGTTCTAGTTGTTCTGTTTCCTTGTGGTGGACTGCTTTCCCTAGCATTTTCAACAGTGGAGTTGCATCGGTGAACATGCAAAAAGTCTGTGATTTATCTCCCTTGATGATCAGCTTAGTGGGGAAGGCCAAATAACTTTTTATCTGCTTCTTCTTCAGCAGCTAATGTGTACCATAAATTTCATTTCAGTTGCAGTTCTGTGGAGTAATCTGGTTCAAAAAAATAAGTGATTCTCCTGATACCTGAGGTCCTGTGCTGCCCAGGCCATGGAGAGATTGAACTGAATGGTGGGGAATCTAAAGAAACAAATGATGACCAACTTGGGCCTGGCATCTGGTGCACTGGACCTTTTGGCCAAGGCTCTCTGTGCCCTTTCCATTTCCAGCTCTTGATCCAGAAAAAGTTGCAGCACTTCCCTAAGCAATCCTTGTAAGTATGCTGTCATAGGCCCTTTTTACTGAGTCTTGAGGGAGCCCATGGATTCTTATGTTTAGTCTTCGATCCCTGTTTTCAGCACCCTCCTTATGTCAGTGGAGCTGGTATTCTAGGCAGTTAAGGAAAGCAAGGCTCTTCTATGTAAGTTAATGTGTTCCATTGCCTTTGCTAACCCAGTCTCCTGATCTAATGTGCAGTACTTTAACTATTTCATGTCCTTTTTGAAATCATCAGCATTGGCACTTGACTTTTGGACCAAGTGAGTTAGCAATTTCAACTTGCTCCAAATTCTCTTGAGGCTAACATGCTCTCCCCCATCACGGCTGGATGTTGGTGATGACAACCAAAATGGCCATGAATCAGAGCAACTCCAGAAGCGTCTATCCTGTCTGCGTGATGAGACCTGATGGGGAGTCACTGCAAAACAATTTTGATTCATGGGAATGTTTTAGACCGAGTGAGTTAATGATTTCAACTTGGTCCAGATTCTCTTTAGGCTGGCATGCTCTCCCCAATCACAGCTGCATGTTAATGATGGCAACTAAAATGGCCATGAGTCAAAGCGGCTCCAGGAGCAGTGATCCTGTCTGCATGATGAGACCTGCAGGGAAGTCACCGCCAGAAGATTTTGATTCATGGGCATGTTTTCTATCTTGTTGTGCTGTTTTTGGTGATTTAGCACTGTGCTAGGCATTCTATATCTGTGGAAGTTTTGGGTACTCTGTGGAGCTCTCAATCTCAGGCAGCTGCCATACAGGGATAGAACTGGAAGTCTTTACATTCCACATTTTCAACACATTACAGTCACATTCTGCATTTTTTTCATCAGAGTCATGTTCCACAATTCCAACACATTACAGTCACATTCCATATTTTCAGTACAATACAGTAATGTTCCATATTTTTTTCACAAGTTTCACGTTCCATATTTTCAATGCATCCAGGGGTTAATCTGAGCAGAAATATCACAGGAACTCAGCAACCTTCTGTGCCTTATTTCTATCCCTTTTTCATTTAATGAACAAGTACCAAGGAGCTGAAGTACAGTATGTTTCTAGTCTTTTTTGTTTTGAATGATGATGCTTAGCTATTACTCTAACAAGTTCAGCAGAAAGGTAATCCCACCCAGTTGGATCTTGGGGGTTAGTTTCAGCCTTTCCCAGTTTTTCCCCAACTACTACAGTAAGTTAATTTGTCTCAGAGTGAATCTGTTCTGGTTATATACCATCACTCACCCACTATTCTTCGTTCTATCAACAGTAAGTATACTATGGCCCTGTACTGACAGTTCGGGGTCCTTGTTTTCATGTTTGTATGCACATGCTTATGCAGCACACATTTTGTTACAAAGAACTGCATTTCAAAGGTGTGTCACTGTCAGATCCAGTGTAGCTCAAGCAGCAGTGTGCTCGACAGTGACAGTCCAGTAGTCAGTAAGGATGATCATGATGCTGTCCTGCCAGTTGGTGGGTGGAAACTTTAAGTGCAGTAGTTGAAAAGAGGCAGCAATGCCTATGAGATAGCAGCTGTTTTTTCTAACCTACATGACACCACCCAGCAGCCAGCTAAGTGGCATCAGTCATTACAAGGCTCCCTTGAAAAGAGGAAATCCCATCCACTGCCATACACCTGCAGATCTCTCGATTGCAGAGTCTTTATCTAATAAAATGAACTCTGATGCCCACCTGTTCATGATGGAAATAGGTTGTCTGGTGCCCTAGAAATGAACAGAAGCCAAAGACATAGCTGCCTGGGGACCCCAGCACAGGCTAACCTCTCTCCATTGCCTGCCACCATAACCAGTGCCCCATGTTTCCCAACTTACACAGATTCATGCCACTTCATTTCCTCCGAAAGAATGAGAAAAACTGGGGCTAGCTTCAGTTTTTGTTTCAGCTGACTTACAGCATTCCATACAGCAGCCTATACTAAGCAATGAACAATGCAGACAGGCTGCTACTGCCTTTCCACCTACCCACTGGCTGACATACAGCCGTTTGGTGACTGAGGATGAGGAATAGGATGTTGAACTCTTCCTGCATGTGTGCCTTTCAAAGACATCCTGAAGTATGCAGTTCCTAGAGATTGTCAGGAGGTCTAAACCTCACTTTCAGGTTCTTGGCAATATTGGGAATGCAAGTAATCACAGACACATTGCATAAGAGTAATAACTTGTTTATTACTACCAAAAAAGGATAAAATCACAGTTGCCCTAAGCAGTTCTTACCAATACAAACCGGGAGCCAGTGCTAAGCATTCTCTATACCTTGAGGTCTCTTTATGTCTCTGGGATCTCCAAGGTACAAGATTAGTCTATCACATTATATACGTATGATAATTACTATGGTTACTGTAAGATAGAAACATTTCTAGTTACAAAGATGAGCCCTATTGTCTAAATTAGAGGAGACTCCACAGTCTAAGATAACATTATACAATTTTGTAGTAGTCATCAGTTTGTGAAACAAAAGAGTTCTTATAGAGAGTCTTACATAGCTCTGTGTAGTAGCACAAATCACCAAAAGGTGGCAATGCCAACTTACATATCATAATTATTCCAAGGACACAGGTGTCTTGGCATCTTACAAGTAAGAACTACACAGAAAATACATAGAAGAATATATGTATTAGCAAGCAAAGTGTATTACAACAATATGCATACATATCCTGACATCTACTCTTGTATGGTAGATGTCCTTAGCCCTATATGTTAGTATAACATATGCTTAAGCACTAGCTGTCTATGGTGTACCTCTGAGGGTACCAAGTAGGGTGCAGGGACCTCGTGTAACATTCCCCCCCCTTGTTGCCTTCAAGGACAACACAGGCAAATCTAGGGAAAGGTCAGGGAGCAATGGTCGTTTACAAACCTGATGCGCGAGCTTTGTAAAGGAACTCAAGCTACTCATGGTGTTGGCGCAGTGTACGCTGTAGGCAGCATAGCATAATAATCAAAACAAATATTAAAAATGTTTGTATAATAACAAAACCATTAAGAGTAATTTCTAACCAGGTGTTAGTCAATGCATCATTCATGTCACCATCATTAATCAACGAAAGGATAGCTTCATTGGCCGTGGTCATATTATTGCTGATGTGGATGAGGTGTGTGTCTTTTCTGTCTAAAAGTGATTTTAATCTTAGTGTAAATGGGTCTATGTGTATATTAAAATATGGTAAGTATTCAGAAAGTGTAAGCAGATAATCAGGGTTACCATCAATGATGTCTGCATCCATAAGGGGGACTGGGGTTATAACGGTATGTCCAATGATAGTCTTCTGGTGTGGGACAAAACAAAAATTGGGGTTATCAATAACACATGTCACAGATTCGTAAGTATAGCTTTTAAAGTTAGTTACCACACAGTACTCCCCATCAGAATTGTACTGAGAGTGAACAGTAGGGAGTCTCCACTTTTGTAACTGGACAGGGCAAGTGTAAGCCATCTTTGAAATCCATGTTGACAGGCGATGAACCTCCTCATGATATGACTGGTACAGCTTATCAGGAGCCAAAGTAGAATCTGAGAAATCCGTGCCATTCTTGGTGATGTCATCATCCATGGTGAATGTCCAATCAATGCTATCGGGAGAATAATCACAAACAGGTTGAATAACATCAAATACATCACATCGGCACAAGTAAATGTATTGCTTCTTCACACAGCAGTCCATGTGCGGAGCTACCCAGGCATCCAGGAAAGCATGAAAAACCAGACGAGGCAGTAGATCCAGGCATTCTCTGTAAATGTCTTCATCCAAGTGCCCAATGGAATGTACCAGTGCAAGCTTGTTCAACAAGGCTGTAGTGGGATCAAAATGTGATAAAGAGACAGTAAAAGAAACAAACATAGTATCTCTTATGGAACATTTCTTAGCAGTGAAACAAGGACCAGTGTTAGAGTGTCAGGTCACAAACTTCAGGTTCCTAGCTGCAGAGAGAGGAATGGTTAGAGATTGTTGCATACACATAGCAATACAGCTAGGGGTTTTACATCATGGACAATACCACTTGGAAATGCATCTGTCATGTATGATGCCAGGGATTCTTCCAGATTCTAGATCATGGAATAGATTGTTGATGGTAGTGATAATATATGAGCCATGGGCAGAGCAGAGGATCTCTCTAGCAATATAGTTTATCTGCTTCTCTGTTGTTCCGTGCAATGATTGTGTTAATCTTGTCTTTAGAGTCTGTAAATGCCTTAGCAATGTCATGCATGTTGTATACAGTGTATCATTCTTCCTGACTAAGGCCATCCACACCATGCAATAATGGGGGGTAGTATATTGTTAACCAAACCAGTCTAAAACTTGGCAGAATGAGATTTGATAACAGCAATGTCTGCTTTATTCCAAATAGACATAACCGTACCAAAAAGTCCTGTGACAGTACCTGTTGCACCTGTGACATCAGAACTGTCAACTTCACTTGTATTACGTTTATGACTTTGATCATCAGGGTTGGGTTTTTTCCTGAAGTTGCCTCTATGTCCAGTAGAATGGACCCCAGCAATAGGGTAATGAGTACAAATCTGAAATGCAGCTAAACCATTAAGCAATAATGAACTATAAAATGCTGATGTAGTAGTAGTGTGACACATACCAAATTCTTTCATATTCCAGTAAGTAAGATTGAACAAAACAGGTATATGCATAAATTGTAAGTTATTGATCAATGAACCTGGGAGAGCAGTGGCTGTTAGACCACTACGGGGACCAAGGGTGTGCTTTGGACATTCCAAAATCTATTTATCAGTGGGTGGTAACACAGAGAGATACATGGCAGCAGAAGCCATGTGGTGTACAGCACAAAATTTTCTAGCAGAATCCTTAGACAAAGAATTACATTATGAAGGATCAATTAAGGCAGTAATATTGTACAAACCAGAATGTCTAAAAGCAGTCTGTAACAAGGACAGAGAACCATTTAGGGATAATTTACCATTGGACCAACCCTGGAAAGTTCCTTTGGAGAGTTTGGCCACAGGGAGAATTTGTTCTTGCGATGTGGTTTGCTACTCAATTTGTAGGGTAGATTTATCAGGAGCAACAACCGAGGCAGTGAGGTAAGCATTGGAACCTTCCAGGACAGTAATCAGACTATCGGGTATATTGATGGATACTCTCTCTCTGAAGAAGATGCTGGATGATAAAGGTGTGGTAGGAGGTTCGGTACTGTGCCTTGGATGCAGGGGATAACTCCTGAGATGAGGAGATATAGGAACAAGATAGCCATCTTGTCAGTGTATCTGAAAAGCAAAATCAAACATTAGTAAGTTAGTACTATTCCATCCAATGGGGTGAGAAAAAGTAATTAAGTTCCTTTATACAGTTTCAGTTGGTTTGCATGTAACCATTTGTCAGTCAGTTTATTGTTATACAGGAGTCTAACTTGATAGACTGCCAGACTGAGCTTGTTGACAATGGGGTATGGGCCTTCCCATTTATTGGAGAAGGAATGGGTGGGATGTGCAAATCAGAGTACCATTACCTGATCTCCAACCTTCCAATCCACTTCTTGTGCATGTTTATCAAACCGTATTTTGGATTGTTGCTGGGCCTTGCCCACGCAGTTGGCAGCATACAAATGTGTGTGTATGAGGTCTTTTCTGAATTTTGCCACATATTGATCTACAGACACAAGGTCTGCAGTGGGGGTATGCAGGTCAAACAACAGGTATTCGGGTAATCTCATCTGTCTTCCAGTCATCACTTCAAAGATGTGAGCTGGGTGGTGGCTGAGGGTGTGCCCCTAATGGGAATCCCAGGTTTTGGGATTGTCTTCAATGAATTTGGAAAGCATTTGCTTAATCCGTCTGTTGGCTCTCTCTACTTGACCTGAAGATTGGGGGTGGTAGGGTATGCAGAACTTTTGTTGAACTCCAAGGAGTTCAAGGGATTCTTTCATCAACTCACCTATAATACTGGTTCCTTTGTCAGAGTCTACCTTAAGAGGTAGGCCCCACCTGGAGAAAATCTGTTCCACTAGGATTTTGGCAGTGGTTTTAGCAGTGCATGTCTTAGTGGGGAAAGCTTCAACCCACTTAGAGAAGATGTCAGTTACCACAAGATCATACTTGTTATTTCTGCTGGTATTGGTCAGGGGGCCAATAAAATCAATCTGTATGGCATGCCAAGGGCCAGAATGTTGTTGTGGTAAGAGTTTGGCATTTTGCTTGGTAGGGATGGGGTTGTTTTGTGCACAAACAAGGCAATTGTCTATGTACTGTTTAACATCTTTGGTGACACCAGGTCACCAGGTGGTGGTCTTAAGCCTTTGAAGGGTATTTTCCACTCCCTGGTGTCCACCAGTGGGTGTGTCATGCACTTGGTGCAAGAATTCAGACCTGAGGTGCCTGGGGATCACCCACAACTTAGTAGTGGAATCATCTGGTTGATACCAGATGAGCTTGTCATCTGATGACAAGTGTAACTTACCTTCATGCCTCTGGTAGGGGTTATGTGTGGGAAGTTTCTCTTCAGTACTTTTGTCAAGGAATCTGAACACTTCTTTGAGTTCAGTATCAACATGTTGGGCTGCTGATAGGTCCAAGGGGGAAAAGGTTTCAGGTTTTTTCCTGAGTGCTGCTATATGTACGGCTGCATTGGCCTCTGGATGGTCCATCATCCAGGTGTCCCCCCCTTGGGCCCCTTCTTTGGCAAGGGTGTCTGCTGTGTCATTGAAGGCATGATAGGGGTCATGGAGAGAGTGAGCCTTAACTTTGTGTACATAGAGTTTGTGTGCAAATTTTTGTGCCAGTGAATGTATGTATATTACCATTTCCTTGTACTTCACTGGGCTGCCATCAGAGGAGAGGAAGGAGTTCTTCTGCCAGAAAGGAAGAAATTATGCAAGAGAACAACAAACCCAATTAGAGTCTGTAAAAATGATAGTATCCTCGGTCCCATGCTAGATGAACTCGAGGACACAGTCCACCGCTGCCATCTCTGCATACTGTGATGATGCTACACTGCAATGCTTAGTTATTTTAACAGTGTTTCCTTAAGGGTAAATCACTAGAATGCCCATCCCTGAAATTTGTTCTCCCTGATAGTATGATGCTGAACCAACAGTAAAGACACGACACAAAGAGGTGTTATCAAGTATTTGTGGTGTGGCAGGGAGGAAAGGACCTGGATCTAGAAGATCAGGTGACTGCAGTGTACAGTCATGGGACTCTCCCTGGAAAAGGAGTCCATGAGTCAGCATAGATGGAATTTTTGTTGGATGTACCTGTACGTCTCTATCCTGAAGAAGAAGTGACCAGTGTGTCAGCCTGGTGTTGGAGACTGACCCATCCTTCATTCTATCTGAGAGCAGAAAGGTAGTTGTTGTGTGGTTGGTGTTGATGATCAGTGGAGAGTACCCAATGATATACAGAAAGTGCTTGACAGCCCAGTAGGTGGCCAGAAGGTTCCTTTCACAAAGACTGTATTTCTGTTCTACTGGGGTCAAGAGCTGTGATGCATACGCAGTAGGTCTCAGGGTGCCATGAAACATCTGGGCCAGCACTGCTGACATGGCAATGTCAGAGGTGGCACATTCCAGATGGAATGGTAGTGCTGGATTGTGGCTGACCAGAGCTGGAGCGGAGGCCAAGGCCTGCTTCAGTGACGTCACAGCCTGGGTGTGTATAGAGCCCCAAGTCCATAGGATGTCCTTTTTCAGTAGCTCATACAGAGGAGCCGCTTTTTGAGCGAAATCACAGATAAAATCTCTTGAATAATCTACCATACCTAGAAACCTTCAAAGAGTTGCCACGCTGGTGGGCAATGGCAAGTCTTGCAGTCCTTGTACCTTCTTCCAGTTAGGGCTTTGACATTGGTCAGTTATTTTTAGACCCAGAAAGAGTACTTCTTTCTGACATAGTTGTGCTTTTGCTGGATTGCATTTCAGGCCTGCTCTCTGAATGAGAGTCAGTAGTTCATTCAAGAGATACAGGTGTTGTTCCTGTGTGGCTGTTGCCAGCAACAGGTTGTCCACATACTGCAAGAGACATTGGGGAGTAGAGAAACTCCCAAGGGCATCCATCATATGCAGATGGAACAGGGTCGGGCTATTATGGAATCCCTGTGGTAAGCACGTCCAAGTGTACTGTCTTCCTTCGAAGGTGAAGGCAAACTTATATTGACTCTTGAGGGCCAATGGTAATGACCAAAAACCATTGGAGAAGTCCAGGGCACCGAACTATTTCAGGTCAGGGGTCAAAATTCGTAGCACATCGGGTGCTGATGCCACAGTTGGGGAACAACTGGGGGTGACCTGATTCAGTTTCCTGTAGTCAATAGTAAGTCTCCAGGCACCTGTGGGTTTTTTCACAAGCCACACTGGGGAGTTAGCAGTAGAAATACAAGTTCTGATTACCCCTTGCCTGAGAAGTGACTTGATTGTTTCTCTGAGAGAAGGCAAGGCCTCAGTTGGAAAAGGGTACTGCCTTTGCTTCTCATGTGCTGGGCCTGGCACTTCAATGACAGTGTGCATTCTGCCACAGTCATGTTTGTTGATTGCAAATGCTTCCAAATGTCACTAAAAATTGGGGAGAAGCTTTGGAAAAAGCTCATGATCTTTGAACAAATCTATGACATCATACTCTTTGTTGTTAGCTGAAATTGTTGCCACAACATGTGAATCAGGGATCCAAATGGTGTGGTATTGACCCTGAATCTGTATCAGTAGCATGTTAGCTAGATCCACCACACAGCCGTGTGGTGCGAGAAAATCAATTCCTATGATACTAGGATGATCGTGCATTACCATCAGTTGGAAAGTGTGTGAGGCCTTTAAATGGCCTAACTGTACTGGCAGGGGTAGAGATCGGTATGCAGGTAGCCTACTACCATCTACTCCTGACATATTGGTCCTCCGTCCGGTGGACCAAGGAGATGTGTCTGGGTGTTCATCATGTAATACTTAGTTATTTGGTATTGAAGACAAAAGAAGGCCAAGACCCATCGAGGTTGTCCCCCACATAGTGGGATATTGTTTCCCAAGATAATTTCAGCAAAGGAACCAGTTATCCATTTGATTTTTAAAGATAGTTATGTTCAAACAGTCTACTAAGTTTTGTGGTAATTTATTCCACAATTTAGACACCCTAATAGAGAAAAAGTTTTGTCTTTTATTTGTTCTTGCCCTTCCGATATTTAACTGTTTATTGTGTAATCTTGATACAATCTTCCTTGTTGCATAAGAAATGACACATGAATCCATTAAGGCAGGGGACTGAATAATTTTAAACAGCTGAAGGAGATCACCTCTTTTCCTTCTTTGTTTGAGTGAATAGAGGCCCATTTTTTAAATCTTATTTCATAATTTAGGTGGGATAGATAAGGAATCATTTTTGTTGCCCTGTGTTGTATTTGTTCAATCCTTTTTATATCAGCAGATAAATAAGGGCTCCAAAAAGGGGACTCATACTCCATGTATTGCCGAATGTGGGATCTATATAAAGTGGTTATACATTGCTCGGTTTTAGAAATAAAAGTGTGATTAATTTGTCTAAGTAAAGCATTAGCAGTATTGGCTACTTTATTACAGTGATCTGTTGATGATAGTTTACAATTTACCAGAATTCCCAAATCTTTTCCACTGAAAGATGATTTAATATTTATATTATTAAGTATGTATATCTGTTTAGGGTTATTTTTGCCCATGTGTAATACCGAGCATTTGTTTTCATTAAAGCACATTTTATTAGCTATTGCCCACTGTTTAATGGTAGTTAAGTCTTAGTCTTGCTTAAGTATTTTTTGATTTGCTAGATTATCCACCCTTCCTCCTAATTTTGTATCATCAGCAAATTTGATAATGATATTTGTTGATTTTATAATCATATCGCTGATAAATAAATTAAACAACGTGGGTCCCAGGACAGAGCCCTGGGGAACCCCACTAGTCACTCCTCCACCCTCAGACAGAACTCCATTTATCCTGACTCTCTCTGTGTTCTACCAGTCAACCAGCAATGCACCCACCTAACGATTGCTGGAGAGAAACCCCAAAATAGTGAGTTTATCCACTAAAATGGTGTGAGATACCTTGATGCCTTACTAAAATCTAATAAGATAACATCAACAGGAATATTATGATCCAGGTGCTTACTTACATATTCGTAAAAAGTGAGTAAATTGGTAGTACAAGAGTAACCTTGTTTAAATCCACGTTGAGTTAAATCTATAATATTTAAGGAGGCCATTTCAAATTCAATGATAGATTTAATAATTTTCTCCATCACCTTACAAGGAATTGAGGTGAGGCTTATAGGTCTATAATTTTCTATTTTGGAACACGTCCCTTGTTTAAAAATAGGAGTGACAATAGCTGTAAGCCAATCTGTTGGAATTTTAGTTTCTTGTAGAGATTTATTAAATAATTATAGTGAGTGGTAGAGTAATGGTGTCTAGTGTACCTCATGAAAGTTTAGAGTTAATGTTGTCAGGACCGGGACTAGTAGTTTTATTTATGGTTTTAAGTACTGACTTTATGTCGTATGAAGAAATGTTATAGTCATTAGGGCAAGTAATGAAATTAAGAGTTTAATTATAAATATCAGGTTGGGAGAAAACAGAGCAAAAATAATCATTAAGTACTGTTGCTGTTTCCGTATCAGAAACAATTGTAGAGCCATTGATGACTATTGGATCTATTATTCCCTTTTTTTTCATTAAGATAGGAATACAGTGATTTATGGGAATCCTTCGTAAGGACTATTCTAAATTCGAGATTATGTTTTGCTGTGGTTATAGAGTTTTTTAAATCCTAACTGATTTTCTATATTTATATAATGCTTCCTCTCTAGCATTGTTGGCACCATTTTTTAGGATTTTAAATGATGACTGTTTAAGTTTGATCTGTTTTTTAATGGTATTATTAAACCACAAGGGTATCTTTCCTTTTTCGTTATATTTATTTTTTATAGGAACATACTGATGTTCAAGTTCATAGATTTTTGATTTAAAGTATGTCCAAGCTTCTTCAGTGTTAAGAGATGAAAGGCTATTTACCCAATCGATGTTGTTTAAAATTTTGTTAATCTTGGAAAAATCTGCCTTTTCATATTGTTTGATCATAAGTTTACTATTTTGAGTATATGAATCATAAGAGATGGAAAACTGAACAGCCATATGATCACTACTGCCCAAGGGGTCTATAATGTTAAGATTAATTATTTTATTTTCATCATTAGTGATGAGAAGGTCTAAAATATTATTCCCTCCGGTTGGTTCCCTAACTAATTGAACAAGACCCAAATCTATGATTGTTGATAAAAAAGTTTGTCATGTTGAGAACTGCCAGTTAAAGTCTCCCAATCAATAGATGGTAGGTTAAAATCACCTAAAATGAGGACTGTACCATTTGTAGCTAATGAAGATATTTCTTTTGTTAAGGATAAAGTGTAGTCCAAATCAGTTGATGATGGTCTACAGCAAGTGCCTACTACCATCTTTGGTTGACCATATAGTTGAAGGGTGACCCATATACTTTTGTTTTGGGAATTAGAAGTAATCTCAAATGATGGAATATCATTCTTTATGTAGAGACATACCCCACCGCCTTTCCTGTTTCCTAATCTATTTTTACTATAAAGTTTAAATCCTGGCACCTGTATCTAGTAAGACTACAAGTAGGTGGCCCCTGACCTCAGCCTCAGTGTAGGGCCTTCCGTTTGTATCCAAGACCAGCTTGTTTACGATCTGGACTGGGGCCTGTAATTGTCAATCTGTACTGCTGGGAGCATGGAGAGATTGGGCCTGGCTTCTTTGAATCACTTCACCATGCTGCACCAATGCTATATAGGGAAGAGCTTCCAGGTACAGGCCTGTATGGGCCTGAAGGCCTGCACTTCCAGCATCACCATGACCCATTGGGGTCTGGGTCACCGGTTGTACAGCTGCAAGGGCCTGAGTGGGAACAGTGTCCACCACAGAGCACACTTGTCCCAGGAGCTCTCGGAATTTCTGATTTTCTTCAGCTATCTCCCTATATGAAGGGCCTGTTCTTTGTTGTTTTGGTTTACCCTTCTTCATATGCTTTTTATTCTTATGCCAATTCTGGTTCCCAGCCCATTGTTGCTGCTGTTGTGGTTGTTGTTGGTGTTGGGCCTGTTGGGGGTGTTGGTTATCAGCTGGAGGGGCCTGTTGATGTTGGGCCTGTTGGTGTTGGGCCTGCCCTTCCACAGTGTAGTGCATCATGGCCTCTGAAATAGGAGGGTATGCAAGCATCACTCCAACTACACCTGGGCTGTGAGTAGAAATGAGCTCAGCTGCAACCTCATCAAAGCTGGCGATCCCATCCTGGCAGATGGCATCAGGAAGTTTGGCCCACAAACTAGGATCAATGGTTTGGCGTAGTATCTGGACCTGGTATTCTGCAGCAAGGCTAAGCATCTCGCATTTAGAATGCACCTTTTCTAAGTGACAGCTGAGGTTGTCGGACGGGTTCATCCGACCAATACTGTCAGCTATTTGCTGAATAGAGTAGGCCATTTGTAGGGGATTATTGGGTTGATCAGGCAGAGGTAGATTGTCTCGGGCACCATCCAGGGTGGCCTGAGCTGCAGCCTCAGCCGCAGTATGAACAATGCCATCCTGAGTGACAGCCTCTTGCAGAAGCTGCCTAATCTGGGTTTTAATGGCCCGTTTACTTCTCTCAGGAAGGGGTACATTGCCTATTACAGTTTCAGTCATCATTTCTGTCTCTTGCCTTTCTTCCACATTAATAACAGCTATTGGTGGTGCCGTAGCTACCAGGCCTGGGCCTGCTGCCCCCCATCATGGGGTCCGCCATGTTGGCGTCTTCCATGATGGGCATTATGATGTCGACAATATATGACATGGCGTGGGTGTAGTGGGGACTCGCCATGTTGTGGATGACTGGGTGGGGTCTCTGGGCAATAGTAGGGCTGTGACTGGGTGTTGTACTGAGAGATGTCATCATCTGATACTTCCCCTTCAGATGACATGTGTAAGGTGGGGGCTATGCCTCCCATCGCCTTAACATGTCCAGCCAGAACCTCCCGCTGATGGCACAGTTTTGCCATCTTACTTTTACATTCATCATGACTCACAGTTGCAACATCCATATCAACCTCATCCTGCATTTGCTTCTGCAGCACTCTATACGCGGCGCTCAGTTCGCGATTGTCCCTAGCAGCCACTTCTAAGTCTTTATGTACCTGGTTCATCTCATCCTGTAGCTCTCCCAGCTCCTCACTCAACTGTGCATTTGCAGTATTTAACAAGTCATTCATATGCAATGCATGTCCCTTATCCTGTCTCAAACTTTCACACTCCTGCTTCAACATACAACGTTCCTCTTCTTCAGCTTGAGCTGAATGATGCAAAAGTGAATCCTTTTCATTCCGTAGAGTTTGGAGTTCAGACTCCAAGTTCTGCTGCAGTCTAACACATTCTGTTTCCTCCAAACCCATCTGTTGCTTAAGAGATGAAATTTGCAGATCAAGGGTTCGAAACCTTGCTTCGGAGGCTTCCAGAGCAGCATAGAGAGTCACGACTATCAGCCCTTTAGCTTGACGCTTATTAGTTGATTGTCTCATCTCTGTGTACTCGGTTGAAATCCCCAGTATAGGGTTTTTGGATTGACTTGTGTCCCACATGAAGTTAGCCCATCCTCCATGGGAGGCAAGGAAATTCAAGACATCGAGTCTCAGTTCTGTGCAGATATTTGATACGGTGGCCATTTTGTGGGATGGAACAAAATATCAAACTGTGAAAAAGGTGCCGTGCTATGTGTCGATCCACAGCAGGAGCACTTTATACAGAATCGGGCTACTGTAAGAGTTGTAGGCTTACAATTCAAAGCTGTAATGGAGTGAGTCGAGTCGGCATCGACCACACCCGAAAAGAAGACAGCCAGACTTTGTAAGTGACTACAAACTGGTTTTAAAACCAGAGAGGTGATACAGGAATGTACACCTACTGTCCCCGTGGGAAAGGAAAAAGTTATAGCAACAAGTGAAAACTTACAAACACCAAATATCACCTGCATGCGGTCGCCAATTGTCAGGAGGTCTAAACCTCACTTTCAGGTTCTTGGCAATATTGGGAATGCAAGTAATCACAGACACGTTGCATTAGAGTAATAACTTGTTTATTACTACCAAAAAGGATAAAATGACAGTCACCCTAAGCAGTTCTTACCAATACAAACAGGGAGCCAGTGCTAAGCATTCCCTATACCTCGAGGTCTCTTTGTGTCTCTTGGGATCTCCAAGGTACAAGATGAGTGTATCACATTATATACCTATGATAATTACTATGGTTACTGTAAGATAGAAACACCTGTCTTGGCATCTTACAAGTAAGAAATACACAGAAAATACATAGAAGAATATATGTATTGGCAAGCAAAGTGTATTACAACAATATGCGTGCATATCTTAACATCTACTCTTGTACGGTAGATGCCCTTAGCCCTATAGGTTAGTATAACATATGCTTAGCACTAGCTGTCTACAGTGTACCTCTGAGGGTACCAATTAGGGTGCAGGGACCTCGTGTAACAAGATTCTCAAGTGAAGCTCTCCATATGAACCTGTCTCAGAATTGTATTTGCTTTCAGACATATAAGCCATCCCTTCACGTCTTTAATTTTTTTTAAACCCTGTAAAAAAGAAGAGGGTCCATTGAAGTCTGTTGCCACTGCCGACCCCTTCTGCTGCCATTGCCCTTCCCCCACCCAACCCACACTTGGCACTCACCACCTCACACCCCCTGTCATCCCTTACATACCTGCTGGTGGTCCAATGCTATACTCCTCTATGGACTGGAGACACATTTTCACTCTTCAACACCGGACTGCGAACTGAGGAAATCGTGTAAGAGTGTCATGTATCTCAATGCATTTTAAACTTGTTCTCATAACTTGGTAATTAATATTTTCCCAAAAAATTTTCATCATGGCCTTTTTGGGTTTCTACCTCATGAACAAGGTAGGTAACATTTTTTCAAACTTGGTCCAAAAGATGATTTCACAGTCACATTGCAAAATCACCTTTTGGGCAGAATTTGAAAATTTTCCTCTACCAAGTTCTTGAAGTGGGCAAAGTCTGTGTTGGAAAATTTTGGGAAAACTGTTACAAAAAAAAAAACAAAGTTATGAAGGTGCATTGAAATTTTTTAATGCTCACTCATAACTTAAGCATTTTTCAATATTTTGTCCTAAAATGTTTAACATAGCCATTTTTATACATTTGCTCATGAATGGGACAGGTGTCATTTTTCAAACCTGCCCAAAATGTATGTTCACACTTGTGTCATGGAATGACATTTTGAACAGTATTTTATAAATGACACCGGTCATGTTTGGATGGAGGGGCCATACAAAGACTGTGTAAAATTTGGGATCAAAATGTAACAAAAGAATGAAGTTATGAAGAAACATTAATTGTTTTCAATGTTTACACATAACATTGCAATGTCTGTAGATTTTGGACAACACTTTTCAGCATAACTCTTTTGTTGCCCCACCTGATGAACATGACAGGTGTCTTTTTTCAAGTCTCCTACTAAACATGTTTTCGCATTTGCTCTGCAAAGTCTCCATTCAGCAGGATTTTAAAAATTCCATCTGCCATGATCATTAGTAGATCTGGACAGAATCTGCAAATTCCAGATTCACAGAAATTTCATGGAATTTTCTGAAATTCTGACTTTGGTGACATCCAAATCTTCTGAATGTGTTTGGTGAGTTTTTGCTCCGGTCCACAAACTTTTCTCACTGAATTGCAGATAATGCACTTGAACTGCAGAATGACATTTCTGAGGAATTTCATTCTGCAGTTTAGTACATCAGTATGCAATACATACAATTATTCCACAGGTCAGTGGAACAGTTTTCTGCAGTGTAATACATTAATCCGCAATTCCTGTATTCGTTCTGCAGTTCAATGACTCATTGACCTACAGAATGAATTTACAGTATTAATTGAGGATTAATATATTAAATGAGATGGCATGTTTTACCTTTGATCATACCATTTTTTTGTGCTGGCAATGACAACCAAAAAAAGCCATGAAGACTGATGTTATGAGTAAAATATTAGCATTCTGTAGGTCCATTTCTAAACTCACATGTCAGCTCCTCACAAAATAAAAGTCATCGGTTGACGGAGTTGTTCATTATTAGGTAGGACAGCATTTAAATAAATCATTTTCCATTATAGTGCCATCAAGATCATCAATAGATTATTCTACTTATAATGAATTCACATATTTCTGCTGCTGCAATTGACAACTGTACTTCATGAGTCAGTGGTTCATAAACAGCAAAATAGCACTGTCAGATGAAGTAATCCATGAGTTTTTCTCATTCAGCATGAACCATTACAATTTATGAATTCAGTTGTCAGGACAAGTACCAAAATACGGGATCTATATAGTAAATTACAATCACCATTGAAGATATAACATGTGAAGGGCAAAATAACATAAAATGTCTTTGATAACAGAACATAAAAATGTATATACTGACAGCAAGCACAGTTTCAACTTAAAGAGTAATATGATTTTTATTACACCATTGGTTCTGAAGTTACTGCAGGTAAACTAAAACTGACGTCTTGATCCCCCGCCCCGCTTGTCCAAAGAGGTGTTGTGATGCAGTAGCTGTACAGTAAGTAAAACAAATAATATCACATATCATTAGGCTTGCTGGAACACAATGTTGCTATAAAATTGAAAAGCAGATATAGCAAAATTAAAAGAAGAGATCAAGTTTAAGCCAACAAAGGGTCAGTAGCCACACACTGTGGGATAGCACCACAACATTCAAACTGTTTGATTCTCCTCTTTCAAAAAGAGTCTGTGCTACTGACAGCAGTGCTACTTAAAATATGCTAATTTTGTGTACTGAGAGGTTCATACATATATGCTTGTATGATTCTCTCCCTACCTTCCAAACGATAAAGTTCAGGAACTTCTTTTCAACAAAAGATAGCATTTCATCAAGACTGCTGAGTCCCAAACTCAGCAGTGGCCATTGTAGTATTTGACATCATCCTAACAAAACAAAATATTGATGTCATGAAAACCACAGTCACATGCATAACTGATTGCTTACTCAGTTGTCCGGTTCCTGTCATTGACAGATCTGCCACAAGATATAAACATCCAAAAACTAGGTAAAAAACTTAGTAAAGAAGATTTCATCCACTGCAAGCATTCATATAACATTAATAACATATTATTGACACAATCTCATGTCCTGCAGTAGCTGAAGTCTTCTTTATTTATATTGCATCTCAGCTGGGTTATCCTGGCTAAATATATTGCAAAACTTTGTAAAAACAGAATCCTATAGCAGCACACCACTGAAAAGGAGATGCTGCATCTAAGATGATCTGTCCTGGAAAAATACATTATAAAAGTTGAACCACACTAAAAATAGATATCGCATCTACCTCTACTATCCTGGGTAAGAGCAGTATACAACTGTTCAAACTTAGGACCCACTGCAAATGACATATTGCATCTCATCTGGTCTATCTTGGATAAATATATAGTAAACATGTATACAAGCAGGACCCAGTGCAGCAGCATGCAAGCAAACATTAAAGGAATAATTCATGACAGAGTATGTGTCATGCTGGGTTAACACCACACCTAGGGTGGTTGAGCACAAGGCCACAGGTCGAGTAAGTCCAATGCCCCAGGTGTGGCATTATCCCAGCACGACACAGAACCTGGAGTGCATTATTTCTATTATATAATGGCTCATTTAAAAAAAAAGTGAGGAAAATTATTAAAACCTTTATTTAAGCTGCATTTTTCTGTTATTTTTTGAAAAGGTAGGTATACTTATAGAAAAAATAGTGCGTATTATTTGTATTATCCAATAGATGGAGGTGTTGTTTTGAGTTTGACTGTGCCTTGTATTCCACCTTTCTTACTACTTGTTCTGCTAACCCCCCCCCCGTTTGTATGTTTTATTGTGTACTCAGACAGAAGAAGAAGATTTAAAATTTAGATTTTAATAAAGTGACTAGGTTGTTGCCAGTCATCAGTGTGACTGACTTCAGCTATTCCAGCAGCGGTCGACATCCCGGAACTGAAGGAGCATATTTGGTGAAATGTACATTATATTTCGCGTACTCTTTTTTTTTTTTAGAGGGCGTAGTTTGCTTTTCTTAGATTTGATTTAAGATATGCCGACTGTACTGGAAGAACAGCCCTGAGGCTTAAAATTAATTTTAATATGGAGCAGAAGTGGGGAGGCAGGCTGTTTCCGGTTTCTCGGACAGTACTCGGGACGCTCTGTGTTTTTTTGCCTGAAAAGAGAAGGAAATACTGGGCATAATTGGATTATTTGTAGCACATTTGTAAGAAGAAAGCAGAGTAAGTGCTATTTCAATACTTTTATTCCTAACTCAAAGCCGCAGCAGTCTGGTGTCCATCCTGTTCCTATGTGTAACATTGTTTTGTTTGTACTTTGAAACTCGCACAGCAAGTAGCCTGCCTCACCTTGCTGAGTTATTCCAAGCTGCATTGTGCTTCTGGTTCTCCCAGCACAGTTGTTTTGTACAAGGAGAGTAATACAAAAGGACTGTGAGGGAAAACTAGTAGTTTTCTTTGTGAGTTGCACCTGATGCCGTGAGTGTGTTGACGGTGGGCGAGGAGTGTACGTAGTCAGCGGGCAGTGCTGCTTCTTATTGGAAGGACAGCTGGGGTCTAAAGAGTGATTTTTTTTAAACATTTAATGTGGTCATAAGTGTGGTGGGACTAGATCCATGGTGTTATGCCAGGATAACACCATATGTCCAGTCCCACACTGACCAATCAGAGTCCGAGATTTTTTTTTGCCATTGTATAATCGGCATTGACAAATGCTTGCTACTATTTAGCCATGTCTCACTATGTAGTAGGAAATCAGGAGTGCAGTCAAGAACAAAGACACTGATTAAAATTAACTTAGGTAGACTACTTCTGACATTAGCATATATAAACAGGTCAGATATGTACTTGAGATCACATGCATCTGGGCCCAGATTTTTCTAACATCACCACTTTTAAATAAAATTAAAGGATTATTAACCTCAACAACCATCTAAAACTATTGTGGGCTATGGGAAAGATGCGACTGTTATTATTTTCTGACAACCACATGAACCACCTGAACTATATTTCTTTTTGAAAATAAAATTCCATTTTAAAAGTAGGATAACATACTCCAGGTTGTGTTATCATAAGGGAACAATGCCCTTTTCTGGTGGTTGTGGCACTTGGCTATGCCTTGTGTCTAACAGCCACCAAAGGTATGCATTGTTCCCTTATAACCCTGTACAATGTCATGAATTATCCCTTATGTATCAGTTAGAAAATAATGGATGGGCCTGGTTCGGTATACTGATGCTGATGCTGTGGTGACTCCCCTACTGCAAAGACCATCACAGAGACAGGATTTAGGCAAAATCCGCATGTCATTCTGATGGTCTCTGCAAGTCCAGGAGACTGCCTCACAGGGTGTTTCACCCCAGTCCAACTCCAACTTGGAGTTGGAATCTTAGAGACCGGGGGGTTGGGGGGAGCACAGCCCCCCGATAGAAACACGAAGGCATCCCTGACACCGCATTGCCGATGCTCGGCACAGCAGCAGTCGCTGTTGGGGATGTCTCCATATGGGATGTTGCTGCGGCATGGTAAAACTGCCTGATTCCAGTCCCTTTCTGACTGTTCATAAATGTAAACCATCTCTGGACACAGCTTACTGGAGCTGGGGTGGGACATGGGGTGATGGCAAATGATACTGTATAAACAATAGTGGTACTCAGGCGAATGATGCCACTGTGATTTCTGTGCCTAATTATAGAGCTGTCACCTGTGTTTCTCCTGCCCCTCTGGCTGGGAAGGCTACATGTAGCTCTCTGACCCACAGGTCTAGAATGATTAAGTAATAAAGCATGACCAGGGGTTATGTTAATGGTCAATAAATCACCCTCTAAGGGTGTAATATATGCTCTGAGAGGGTGATTGACCATTAACATAACCCCTGGGAATGGCTTATTGCTATTACAATTAAGATCTTTATTTGTTTTTTTTTTTTAATAGAGTTCTATCTTGTTCAGCATATGGTTAGGCACTACATGCATGCTAATAGAAGATTAGCTTACTGTAAGGCTGATAGATTGTTTCAGCCACTCAGAAAGCTCTATTTGTCAAAACATTCTTATAGTATACAATAAACAGTGGGCCAGTGTCGACTGCTCCAGTGGGTGTAGAAACCAAAGCTTGTATATGGATGAAAGGAAAGCTTTGCCCACCAGATAAGAAAGGAAAAATAGAAATAAAAAAAAAGAAAATGTCTGTGTATTCTGATTAATGACAATGCTCGCTACACACCTTGTTTTGTTTTTTTTCGAGGGAAAACAGAAGACTCAGGTGAGATCTGACCATAGTTTTCAAATATCTGAAGGGGACAACATATACAGATCCAATACAATTCATGAAAAAGTCAAAATGCAAGAGCACAAAATGTTGTCAGAAAATGTAGGAAACTTCAACAGAAATATTACTTAGAGCTAAGCCTCAGAACAGCTGGTGGGTACTTGAAACAGATTTCCAGAGCAGATGGTATTAGCTAGTATTCTAGCTACCCTTAAACACCGACTTGACAAGATCATTGAAGAAAAAGGTGTTGCAGGGCATTCCTACCAAGCTGATGGGAAGAAAATAGAGAATAATGCACAAGAGATTGTGCATTATGACGTTTTTTCACACACTGAGGGTATATTTGCAAAAAAACTTAATAAGCACACCATTGCTTATATTTTATTTTTCATAATAACTGATCCATTGAGTTACAGAGTGGCATGTTTCCCAATGTTGTACTGTAAGTGAATCTGAAGCTCTAGTGTTCCAGATGCTGTAACAACCAGATATGACATCATACCCAGTTATTACGGCATTTGATCACATTGTTAATCAGTGCGATAAAGTGGTCCACAAGTTATAATGAAGCAATAACTTAATGGAATAATAGTAGTTTATTCATTTCTAAAATCCTGTGTTTATATGCTTCTAACAGCTTTTCAGATAAAGAAAATAGATTAGTTTGCCTTGTACATGGCACAATGCCCACCTATTTTATCAAAATGTCACTAAATGAAAATAGAAGAAGAAGAATTAGCATTTATATAGCGTGTTTCATACATCCCAAAGTGCTTTACAAGCAATGCTAGACTGGTAGTGAAGTGACTGAATGTGTGGTGGCGGCTATATCGCACATCATCACCCACACACAGCATGGATAATTGCATGAACCAGTTTATGGGACGGGGAATGTTGGCCAGGACACCAGGAATATTCCCTACTGTTTGCGAAGAGTGCCCTGGGTTCTTTTACTTCCACCTGGACACCCACCAGGACAACACCAGGATGGGCAGAAGGGACCTCAATTTAACATCTCATCCGAAGGATGGCACACCCCAGCAGTACAGCACCCCCCAATACTGCACTCAGATGCCAGGGATTTTTAGGTGCAAGTCCAATCCCGGTGTGGGACGAGAACCCATGACCTTCTGGTCCAGAGGCAGATGTGCTACCAAGTGAGCCACGCTGTCACCAAATAGTATAATACAAGGCAGTAGAGGCTAGTGGTCAAAGAACAGGTTTGTAATCTCATTAACACCTGATCCACAAGAGGGTTCTTGCCTGTTCATATGTGTGGAGGGCCGGGAAAAGCTATGGAGTTCCCAATGAGCAGTATGAACACCCGAAGAGCACTCTATGGCATCCACACTGTGGGACACCTACCACTTGCACCTGATCCCTGACCTGTGCATGTGGCTACATGTGCGGGCCAGGAGCATGGGTGGTATTGTGCCCAATCCTAGCAGGCAACTCTACAGCACAGAGGCCTAACAGAGGGGATGATCAATGTAGTACTAGTAGTAGCAAAAGTAAATTTATCTGTTAAAGAGCAACTCTGCACTTCAGCATGTGCTTTCATAAAAAAGATGTTTCAGCTGTTACAATTTGCTAGAGAATACATTTTTTTCATTTTCAATGTCACTTTTCAAGATTTACAGCACGTCTTTGTGATCCATCTAAAAAGTATGTATAGAAAACATTTGAACACATTTGCCTCTCCCCTGTTAGCCTCACAATGCCTTTGTTTAAGACACCATAGTGCTCACCATGACAACAGACTGTGATGTCACAAACAGCAACTGTGTGGTTAGCAGGGGAGCGTCAGATATATTTTGAAAGACTCAGTGGATCAGGGATCAGACAAAATGCCCACCTATGAGGAGCACTGGGGATGTGAGATGTGATAAGGAGTCAGGAAGTCTCAGATAACAAAAGGCCAGTCTATATAAAGCTTTATAGGTCAGCAAACTGACTTTCAAGAAGATACCCCACTTCACTGTCAGCCAGTGTAGATCTCACAGTACCAGGGTCATATGGCAGGACTTCAGGAGGCCCATCAGTAACCTGGCTGCTATGTTCTGCACTAACTTCAGACATCATAGGATCCCTCCACTATCTCTGAGATAAAGAACATTGCACTGCAGTAGCAGAGTTTGAAAGTTACAAAAGAATGTACCAGCACCAGCAAGTCTTCAGAGGGGATCAAGACTTTAATCCAGGCAATGCTCTGAGATGATAAAATCCACTCCAGACTATGGCTGACACCTGAGACTTTAGTGTCAGCCATTCATCCAGAATGACACTAAGATTCTTCACCTTAGGAGAGGCCACCAGCCTGGAGGAAACGAGCACAAGGCAAGTCATCTCCATGGTTGCATTCACACCTCACCTTCAACCAGACGTAATCATTAATACCTCTATCTTATCTGGGGTGAGTCTAAGCCAGCAGAATGATATGCAATCCTGAATCTTTGGCAGGCACAAACTTAGTTCTTTAACTGCATCCAGCATTTTTGGTGCAAACAACAGATAACGTACTGCTGGATATCATCTGCATAGCAGTGAAAACCCGGTCTGTAACATCTAATGCTGTCACTCAGGAGCAGCATACACACTGCAAACAGCACAGGAGAGAAGACGAAACCCAGGGGTACACCACAGAGAAGGGGCTGTGGGAGTGAAGAGAAATTCCCCCAAACCACCCTTGCATCCCGTCTCTGAGGAATGACTCATACCAGCTGATGATAGTGCCGTGGTGTAACAGTACTCACAGATATGGTCCAACAGCAGCACGTGATCCATCGAGTAGAACAAGAACTGATCATTGTCCTCTATCCCTAGCCTTCAGGAGGTCATTGAGCACCATGACCAATGAGGTTTCTGTACTGTGCTTAAACCTAAATCTGGAATGGAGAGCCTCATAGATACTAAAGGACATGAGGTGGTTCTCAAGTTGCAGTGCCACAATTATCTTAATAACCTTTCCCAAAAAGGGAAGGTTAAAGATCAGTCTAAAATTAGATAAGCAGCTCAAGTACAGAGATTTCTTCAGTATGGGCCTCACCAGTGCATCTTTTACTGTGCTCAGAAAGCACTCCTAAAAAAGGAAGTACAGGACTTTCCAAGCAAACACTGGATCCGGGAACCCCACACAACTCATTAGAAGGCATGCTAGGCATGGGTTCATTTCACGAAAGGTGAGCCTTAGCATTGATCAAATCAAATCAAATCGAATCAAATCAAATCAAAGCAAATTTTATTTATAGTGTGCTTTTCAAAATTGTCAAAGAGCAAATACAATACAAAAAACAGCCAACAAATAAATATACATTTAAAAACAGTTAAAAAACAATGGGTTGGCCTAATCAAAGGCTTTCTTAAATAAATAACTTTTTAAAGATGCCTTGAATTGCTCTGTGGACTGGCACTCTCGAATCTGATGAGGTAGAGAATTCCACAGGGTTAGGGCCATAAAAGGAAAAGCTCTGGCCCCAGATGATTGAAGACGAACCCTGGGAACCTCTAGCAATCCCTCGTCGGCAGAGCAGAGTGAGAGAAGAGGATGGTAAGGCTGCAGGAGATCACACCACAGACCTCATTCACTGACACTGACCTGAACTCTCTCCAGACAGGTGTATTTACAACCAGCTCCACACTGCCAGGCCATGATGGCCCAGTTGAGGCAATCCCAGACTGAATAGAGGACAGAGAAGAAGTGAGCAAACTCACTGCACTTAGCAAATGAACTAGCTCTTACTGGCTGTAGACAGGTTGGATGTAATAGCCTGTTCACAGTTAGAAGAGATGAGCAGGTCTGTTCCTCCCTGCAGCAATCGCCCTGGATGGAAATGCTGCCTTCTTGTGGGAGACCACCCTTTGATATTCACCATAGTGAATCCTCAAAGCCCATTTGTCCTCATCAGTCCTAGACTTCCTCCAACAATGCTCTGACCTCTGGCCCATAGCCTTCAGCTCCCTGAGCTCCCTGTTGAACAATGAGGATCTCCAGTGCAAAGACCTAGGACTGATGCTTACTGGTGCAAAAAAATTGAGGGCCAAGGACATGGCCCTATTATAGGCCACCGCTGCCTCCTCAGATACTTTTCTACATGCAGCCATCACACCCAGGGGATCCACCACTACCTGTAGTCCTGCTGGGGACAACCACTTTAAAGGGCCGTTATAGATAGTCTCCACTGGTGGTGGACCACAAGAGGGGTCCCAAAAGAGAACTTCACTGGGCAGTGATTTGACAGAAGACCAGATCAGTCTCAAGGTTATTAATTTTGAGTCCCAGTGAGAAGACAGAGTCCAAGGCATGTCCGTTTTGATGGGTCACAGAAACAACTACTTGTTCTATGCCCACTGATTCCATCAACTTGAGGAAGTCTTTCCCAAACTGCAAGAGTTCATCTTCTTTTTTTTTTTATTTATTGTTTATGCTCATGCCCCCATATCTCCATGGCTCGTCTTCCAGGGACTGTACTTGTGGGGGGGCATGAACTCTAGGTCCAGACCTCGGCCCCCATCCTGCCTCAGTTTACCCCCGGCTGGGGAAGCAGTGTGGGGACTACCCCCCACCGGTATCATGTGAGTTCAGTGACAGCGATTTAGTATCTGCTGAAGTGGTGACTCAATCAAGGTGCCTCACAGCACAGTGACAAGTGAGGGAGGGTGACCAGATGGGGGGATACACGAATATAGTGACATCTTGTCACTACATGTATATGTGCGTGGGTGGGGAGCGAACATGCTGGGGAGGGGAGGGAGGGATTGTGATGGGCGGCATTGTGGTGAGCTGCCAAGCTGCTCCCATGGTGTGGTGGGTGGGTTCAAGGCTGGGGTGTAAATGATGCTTGGTTTGGGTCCAGGTGAAGGTGTTTTTTGTTGCACCTGCCTCAAATATGTATTTTTGGGGGATTTTGCACCTCCCTGACATGCGCCCCCCGGAGATGAGAATCCTTAAGTAGGGGGTGTGGGGGTGCAGCTCCCCACATTTACAAGTAAAATTGAAGTCCCCAGTGCCCTTTTGCTGTGTGCCAGGGACTCCATCGCTTGAGATTCTTTTCTAATTACTTCCATTCACCAATGGCGCATCGCTATTCTGGCAATCACCGTTATCTCATAAATCCCCCACCAATACCATGTGTCAGGCCTCTGTCTGACCCAGGTCTGCAACACACCTCCTCCAGCCCCATACTCTGGCGAAGCAAGGGGCCATTTTTGGGTTTCTTCCATACCCAAAGGACACTGGCCATCTTGGAGATCCTTGGAGACAGGAGCACACTGAGATGTGACGCCACTCTGGATCCTAGCCAATGTACAACCCTCCCACGTGGTGCCCGTCACAGCACCTCCACCCATGTGCACCCAGGTGGTGGCATTGCAGTGGTAGCAGTAGCAGCATCCCTTCCTCCACAGAGAAGGGGAGCTCCCATTGGGCACTCAATTCTCCTTCCCCTGCCCAACCCTCCAGCTTTTCAGGCTTGTTCCCGTACCCGGGTCATCAGCGCCACAAGTGGTAGTGCTACCACTGCACCAGAGGACCAACCTAAGAGTTCATCTTCGATCCAGGAAATACCCTTTCTGCAATGAAGTCCACGATTTCCTGCAGAAAATTCCCTCTTGCATCTCCACAGCAGGTAAATGAGAACAGTTCTGCAACCTGCACCTGGACAGACATGCATGGGCAAGTATTCGCCCACTGGGGTGCACAGTAAAAATCAACTTGGATCTAAACCAGGCAGTGAACTATGGAGAATTCAGTTGGGACCTCACTTCCAAAACTGGACAAGCATTGTCACTCAACCAGATCTTCTTGATGCATGCAGATTGAACGAGAAAATCACATTCGCCATAATAGCAGTTTTGTTCCTAACTGATCTAGCATTTAGGAAATCAAAATTACAACCCTTTGAGTCATAGACTCATTTCCAAAGGCTCCACTTCAGAATAAAACATAGACATTCATACAATACATGCGTAGAATAAATTTGGGTGAGCAATCATACAGAGTATAAGTACAATGAGCACTGGTTAATGCCTATACATTTGGTAGCTAAAACAGGGCAGAGCTATCGACATATTTACCTAATGAGCGGTTAAGACCTATACAATTGGCAGATAAAGCAATGCATGATATGAGCTGGTAGTAAGCCACCTCAGGGAGGCCTTGTCTTATACATAATACAATGCATTCATAGTCCAGTGCAAATATATGGTAACCCAGGGAGATGAGGAGGCTGTAGGCTAGTAATAGTGAGGGCTCTCCACTGACAGACCAAGGGCTGGTGCATGGCCTAGCCATGTGGTGCAGGATCCACAGGTTAATGGTTAAATGGGCATTGATGTGAGGAGAGGATATGGGCCCTTAAGGCAGCTTTAAAAGGACCTAGATTGGTGATTGATGTGACGGCTGGTCGGAGGGCATTGTACCAGGATGGAGCTCTAAGGGGAAGGATCACTGGGCCATGGTGGTCCTGACCCTAGGCACCTTCCTGATAGTTTTTGGGGTGGCTCATGTGGACGCTGAGATGGTGACTGCCTGAAGAGAAGCCATAACACCTATTGGAGTTAAACCCAAGTGGATGCTTTAGGTGAAGAGACAGTTGTGGTATAATAGTATTTCTCAAGGGAGAGAATATTGGTGAGCACATATAGGGTGTAGGTATGTGTATTTCTGTCGGTACCAGAGAGAAGCCAGCAGGCCTTGATGACTACTTGTATTTGATGAAGCATCATAAGGTCGGCAGCAGCATAGGTTGTAAGGCCATAGTCCACAAGCGATAATACTGAGGAGGTAATGTCTAGGTGAAGTGCTTCAGGTGGCAGGCAGTCTTTTTGTCTGTACAGGAGACCAATGTGGGTGTTGATGGTGGAGGGGAGGATTTTTATATGTTCATGGAACGAGAGGGAAGATTCAAATGTAATACCTAGATACTTGTACTTTTGGACCTGTTCCAGTGGGATGAGAGAGGCGGCAGAGAGTATTTCCAGGGGGAAATCCTTTGATCTGTTCTGGCAGTGGGCATAGAGCATCATCTTAGTTTTTTTAATGTTGACCACCAATTTGTGTTCAGCAAACAAGTGTTCAATCTTAGAAAAGGAGTTTTGTTAGGTACACTGGAGAAAGAGAGGATCAGGATGTGCGGCATAAAGAACAACGTTGTCCACATAGAGAAGAAGGTTGCCAGGGTAGGATTTAGGCAGGGCATTGAGGTAGATGCTGAATAGCAGAGGACCCAGTATAGATCCCTAGGTAACTCCTGAGCACACAGGCAGCATAGTAGAATATGGTATTATTAATTTTAACACATTGGGAACTAGAAGAAAGATAGCTGGAGAACCATGAGAGTAGGCAATGAGAGACCCCAATTTGTTGTAATGTGTTAAGAAGGAGGAGGTGAGAAACCATGTTGAAGGCCTTTGAGAGGTCTATAAACATGGCCCCTGCGAGGTGCCCCTTGTCAAGCATGGAGTGCAGGGAGTTAGCGAATTCTGTGAGGGCATTCGTAGTGCTATGACCAGCTCTGAAACCATGCTGCTCCCTACATAAAAGGTTTTGTGTGAGGAGGTATTCAGTGAGCTGATTAGCCATGATCTTTTCAAGGGCTTTAGAGAGTGGGGGTAGAATCGAGATTGGCTGGTAGTTGTTTGGGAGGGAGCTGTCACCACATTTCAATATTGGTGTTATCACTGCCATTTTTCATGAGGTTGGGAACTGGCCCAGGTGCAGGGACAGATTTTGAAGGTCCGTGAGTGGGGAGATAACTGAGTCTAGCGCAAGGTATAGGATACACATATCAAAGGCGTCTTTGCAGTAATTGGAGCGCTGGAGGGCTTTAGACAGGTAGGCTTTCTCTTCTGTAGGGGTAATGACTCTGAGTTTGAAAGGGTGGAGGAGTTCAGGCAGTGGGGTAGGCTGAACTGGATCCGAAAAAGTTGCTAGGGAGGACAGAGCTGAGGTCTGAGAAGGTGGAGTTGAGGCAGTTAGCTATGTGAAGTGTGTCTGTGGTGGTAGTACCATTAACACTAAGTTGTGAGGTAGGAGATAGCAGGATTTACCATTCAGATTCTTGATGTTATCCAGACCTTTCTTGTGCTACTGCAGGAGGTGGCTAGAGCGGTTCTGTAGTGCTCCACCTTGGCCTTGCAGATTGCTCAGGTACACTTATTGTGGGCAGCATTATAGGCCTGCCTATCACTTAGCAAACCGGAGGCAGTGGCATGATGCCAGAGGTTGTCACGCATTTTGAACTGTTGTAGGAGTTCTAGAGTGATCCAGGGGGCACTATGTTTCTTAGTGGTCACTTTGATGGTCAGTGCAAAAGTTTCACAGGTGGTCTTAAAAGTGGTGGTGAAGTAGTGTAATGCATCATCTGTGTGTTGGGCTTGGTAAATAGGGGACCATTCCCAGTTAATTAGATATTGTTTGAGTATGGCTATGTCTCCTGGGCATAGTCAATGATGAAAAGTGATATTTGGTGGTGATTTAGGTAGCTGACAGGACCAGAAGAAGATGACTGGGGAGTGGTCACTTAAGGCATTGGGTAGAACACCCAGGTTGGTAATGTGCTGGGGACGATTAGTGAGCAGCATATCTAGTAGGGTGTGGGTTCCATTAGTGGGGTTGGCCCTGGTAGGCTAGGATACCAGTTTGGTCATATCTAATGCAGCAAAGGTATCTTTGGTGTGTGTTGATGAGCTCACCAGCCAGTTTATGTTGAGATCCCCAACTAGGATTTGCTCCATTTTGTGGGGTGGCTGCCTAAGTAGTCAGAGAGTGCCTTTTAGGCTGTGTGGTGGGATGTAGGTGATGGTGAGAGTAAGAGGAGCACAGTTTGGGTCAGGGGAGAGTTTTATTGAGAGGGCTTGGGCACCAAGGTCTAGGGAGGGTGCAGGCAGGGCTTGGTAATGCAGTGAGTCATTTACATAGAAGGCACAGCCACCACTTCTCTCACCATTATGATCAAGCCTAATGAAAGAGTAGCTAGGAATAGGGACAAATGAGTCTGAGGTCTTGGCTGACAGCAAAGCACTGCCCACTGGGAATGGATGGAGGCTGCAGACCTATTAGTTACCAGCCCACTTTGTCTGATGGGAGCCCTGGGTATGGGAACCAACCACGTCTGACCTCTTTCTGGGTCCCATTTTACCTATGGATGCCTCTAGTCCTCACCTCCCCTATGGTGCTCCCCCATTAGTACCCCTGTATCCCACTGCCTACCATCCCAACTACTATCAATGCCCACTTCCCTGCAGCACCTACATGCCACCACTGTTAGGGGTGTCAATGAAGGGGAGGAGGCTGGGATAGGGAGCAACTAAACCTAAGGGTCTGAGACTTAGGTACATATCACTACTGGTTGCCAACAAAGTCACCTACAATAAAATCGTCTACCCTGCCCGATCTATATCATAAACCCCTCAGTCACCCAGACATTCATACTATACAAATACAGTGCAGCACACTTATAAGAAGATCATGTTTACCAAGAGAAAATGGTCTTATAAACAGGCTGTTACTATAATCAGGCTTACATTAACTTCAATGTCACTGCTGACTGCTCAGTGGCACCTACCCCCAACTGTATGCGGCATTGCAAAATAAGATGAAATAGACCAAGTTAGATGGTAGAAAAAACTTTATTGTGTGCAAATTCTTTATTTTTTCTTCAATTCAAAGTTTATTGATACATTTTCCACATTAAAAGGCAGTTACAATGACAGTGATATTGAAATACAGACACAATGTAAAGGGATAACTGCCTAGCCCACCTTTCCCTCCCCTTACTGCAGTAACCAAACCTAGTGTCCCTTAAATGCCAAGCTCTTTACATAAGATCCTACGTGGCCGTGTAACCCAAAACATACTTAGACCTGAGCCAGAGAAATTAGAGAGTGAAGGGGATCCCAGAGTTTGGTATATGCTGCCATTCTATTGTGAAGACTGGCAATGGCTTCTTCTGTATGTAGATTGGACAGAATTCCGTTTACCATTCTTGGACAGATGGGGAGGACTTATCTTTCCAGTGACGTAAAATGAGCTTCTTAGTCGATAAGGTGATCATGGAAATATGGAACTTTCTTACTTTAACTCTAATAGAAGACAGGTCCCTTAAAAGGCAAATAACAGGAGTAAAATACTCCTGAAGGCCCAGCAGAGGGTCCAGGGAAGTCTTAATTGAGTCCCATAAGAGGGAGACTTTAGGGCAAGACCAGAACATGTGAAGAAGTGTTCCTTCTTCCTGCAGACATTTATTACATATATTAGAGTTCAGAAAACCCCATTTCTGTAATTTAACCGGAGTGTAATACATGTTATGTAAAATATGATATTGCATGAGATGCAGTCCGTCTTGAGAAATATATTTATGGCAGGATCTCCACAGGGATTGCCAATCCAAATGGTGCCGATGGATGATATTATTCCAGAATCTTGTGGGTCCAAAGGAACCCCTGTATTTCTTGTGAAACAAATCCTGATATAATTTAGATATTACACCTGGAGATCCAGTGAGTGAAGAAACCTCAGGTATTAGGGCTGTGACGGTCTGGGAGGGGGGATATTACCGCAATTGATTACAAATAAGTGTCTTAATTGTATAACTTTGAAGTGAGAGGAAGCCGGAATATGAAATTTCCTGATAATATCTCCCACTGACAACAATTGCCCATCTTCATCCGTGAGAGACAAAAGTTTCCCGTCCCCCAATTGGGACAACCATTGACGCGGAATCTGGTTCTTATTAATAGTGAAAGATGGGGAATTCTAGATAGACTGAGCCAAGTCCCAGTGGGGAGTATATTGCAAAAATGCACACATTTGTGAATAAACCTTTAAGGAGGTAAATATTGTGGGGCACTCCTCGGTCATATGTACCTGGGGGATTTTAAGAAAGAATAAAGTAAGGGGGTCCAGATTCTTAGACTTGATTATGTAAAATTCAATTCTAAGCCAAGCCGGTTGCTCTTTTTCTGGGCCAGGAGATACCCATCTCAGACATTTTGCTAGATGACTGGCCCAATAATATATAGCCAGATGGGGAATCCATAAACCCCCCTCCAGTTTTGGAGCTGCCAACTTGTAATAAGCCAACCGAGGGTATCTATCAGCCCAAATAAATCTGGTGAATATGTCATGCATCTTTTTAAACCAGAGTAGAGGGATAAAAGTATTGAGAAGAGATAAACGTTAAAAAATTCTAGGTAATATATTCATCTTAATTATGTTGATCCGGCCCCATAATGAAATGGGAAGTTTGGACCACCTCTCGAGATCATGAACTATCAACAGCGAGAGGGAATCCAGATTTTCCCTAAACCATGTTAGGGGGTTACGAGATAGCTTAATTCCCAAATATTTAAATGACCTGGGAGTCCAGCATAAACCTAAGAGACTAATATCATTTTTGAATACCTTATGGTTTAATGGGAAAAATAAGGATTTGCTAGCATTCAATTTGTAATTGGACAGGTCACTAAATCTTGCTATTTCACTCAACAAAGCCGGGACAGAAGATACCGGGTGAGAAAAGTATATCAGCAAGTCATCTGTATATGCAGTGACTTTGATTTCATGACGCCCAACCCTAATGCCTTGTATGGAAACATTATTGAGAATATTTTGAATGAGAAGTTCCAGATATAAATTAAATAACAGAGGAGATAGGGGACATCCCTGTCTAGTCTCTGAATGGAGGGAAAAGGGCTTGGAGAAAGCTCCGTTCACAGAGATTCTTGCTGTAGGAGCTTTATACAGTGTGGCAATCCAGGAAATAAATAGAGGAGGAAATTGAAAAGCTTCCAGAACTCAAACCAAAAAATTCCAATTCACTTGATCAAATGCCTTCTCGGCATACATGGAGACCAGTCCTGCAGGGAACTCGGCGTCCCTGGTAGCCGAGAAGACGTGAGATAGGGTACGGAAGTGGTCAGAAGATGAACGCCCTTTCATAAATCCTACCTGGTTTATACCTATTAACTCAGGAAGAAATACCGTTAATCTATTAGCTAATATCCTCAAGAGAATTTTAATATCCTGATTTAAAAGGGAAATAGGTCTGTAACTCTGAACAAGCTCAGGATCTTTATCTGGTTTGGGGAGAAGAACAATCAAGGCCTCAAAAAGATGAGGATCGGCCTCCGCCCCAGTTAAAATGTGTTGAAATAAATGGCAAAGTACTGGTAAGAAGAGATCCCGAAAAACTTTGTAAAATAGGGAGGAGAATCTGTCGGGGCCTGGGACTTTGTCTGCCGGCACTTCGCTAATAACCTCAGCAATTTCTTCCTGTGATATAGGAGCAACCAGAAAACCCTTGTGTCGATCTGAGAGGGAGAGCAAATGGGAATCCTTCAGATAGCGCTCCGTACTCCCAGGACAAGGAGGATGCTTCATGTCACTGTACAAACTTGCATAGTATAGGGAGAATTCTTGAACTATTTCAGTGGGAGATACTTTTAGAGACCCATCAGCCATTGCCCTGATTGGAGGGATAAATCTCACTGATTCTTGTTGCTTAATATGCAATGCCAGTAGGCACCCCACCTTTTCTCCCTGGTCAGTGTAACTAGCTCTTGTACGAATAATAGCTAATTCTGCTTTTTCCCGAAGTAGCTCTAAATATCTATCTTTCAACACTAGAAGTTTTCTCCTGTCATTGTCAGGAGCATTAATCGAAAAATTATTTTCAAGTGACCTAATTTGAGACAGTAAAGATATTAATTCCTTCTCCAATGCCCTTTTTCTGCCCACCGCCATACTAATAAGGATCCCTCTCATGAAGGCCTTAAAGGCCCCCCACAAAATATCCGGCTTTGCACTATCTAAAGGGTTGGATGAAAAAAAGGATTAAATTTGCTCCCTTATAAGCTTGCAGTATTTGACATCTTTGAGAAGTTGTTCATTAATTTTCCATTTGGTTTCCCCTGCAAATTCTTTATTTTAATAAATACAGTACTGTACTGCTTTGGTTAAAAAACACGTATAAAAAAACACATTCATAACACTTCTAAGCATTTTTTAAAAAAGGACACTTTCTGAAATGGCTGGGCAGTCCAGCGTATACTTCACCATCCCTGTATTTTTTCAGAATAATCTATTATCTTTTTTTGCTTGTGACTGGATAGGGACAGTTCGTTTCAAATCAAATCAAATCAAATTTTATTTGTAGCGCACTTTTCCAAAACCAAAGCACATATACAATACAATATCAAATAAAACATACACAATTTAATATAAAATCACATATACAATCTAAAAGTATAAGATAAAAAGGCAGCAGCAATAAAACTAAATATTGTCCCCAAAAGCTGAATTAAATAAATATGTTTTTAATGAGAACTTGAAGGACTTGATGGACAGGCACTCTCTAATCTGACAAGGTAGAAAGTTCCACAGGGTCGGGGCTGCAAAAGAAAAGGCCCTGGCACCCGATGTTTGAAGACGGACCCTGGGAACCTCTAGCAATCACTCATCAGTGGAGTGAAGTGGTTGGAGGGGGAGTAAAGATGAAGAAGATCTTGCAGGTAACCCAGTCCCTGTCCGTGCCGGTCCTGTAGGTCAGCAATGCGACATTGAAGGTGATCCTTCATCGCACCAGCAGCCAGTGCAGTTCCTAGAAACGAGTCGAGCTAATGAAAGGCTGTTAGCTCACTATTTTTACTTAAGATAAACAATCACGGACAGAAGGGAGCTCGATATAGTCTGCTCCTCCTCCTCCTCATCACTACTGTCACCTTCCTGTTGGATGTCTCGGCAAAAGTCATCTTCCATGATAATACCAGCACACTCTAACCCTTCATCAATGGCTACGCACTCTTCATTCTTCAGGAGTCATCACAGTAGAAGTGCTAACCTTGGGGAGATTCAAGTTGTTGTAGCCGGCACCCACTTCCACAGGCTTGGGGGCATTCACACAGAAGCCGGCCTTTTCGGAAGCAGTGGTTGATTGTGTCAGTAGTCACTTGTCTCCAAAATAAATTAATGACTGGCTGCATCTATGTTAACCACAGTGTTTGCCATGAAGGAATGTTTGAACAATTGTTCAATTAGCCTGAAATTAAATGGGAGGTTAACTAGGAGTCAGAGGAGACATAGAGGACTGATAGTAGGCTTAATGATTGAATGATAGGGGCTACAGTTAGATGTTAATGTGTACACTTACAGTCCTCTACAAGGCAGACACTCTCATTGTTTGCAACTAAGAGTCGGCAATTAAGATCAAAGCTGATATGTGGCACTGCTGCACTTGGCTTAACGAGTTTAGTTAAAGTGCTGCCAAAGGTGAGAAGCAACTTAAGAGATGTGAAGAAATGTTCCCAGGCTCTCACAGAGTGCACATCTTTCAAAAACAAAATGTTCTTATAACCAATTCGGATGTTCTTAAAAATGGGCTTTGCTCCCATAGAAAATAATGGAGTGAGACTGGTACACGAGGCAAATGTGATTATACTCGGGATGTTCTTATGTCCAGTGATCTTATAAGTGGGCTGCTCTGTACATAAAATACCTACATATCCACACCACAATCACTCTCTATTCTAAACACTATCACCAATACCCACTTCTCCACAGCAGTCAGTGCAATAAAAACAATAAAATATAAGCAGGAGAATCCACGCAAGAGTATTCAGTTCAGGTGCCAATATAAACAGCAGATTCATAGTATAGTACACTGGTGACCAACTTCACATACTTATGATGTAGTAAACTGGGATCTGCTCACGTAAGAGCAAGGTCAACAATGAAGTGAAACAGATGTATATCACTACAACAGTACTCTCACCATTGCTACGGGATGGTTCCTTGTGATATCAGAGAAAGAAAAATATCTCGGAACATATGAGTGAAGACAAAACAGTTTACACATATGCAGCCCACACCAACAACAGCAAACATCAAGATAGCCACTTTTTGGGACACCACTTTATCCCTCCAATACAGAAAACCTCCATACAATAACAGCTATCTTCCCTTCTGACTCTGCAGAAACTATACAGACATCTCCAGACTTCAACGGACAACTCCAGAAGCAACAACACAATTGCCACTACCAGACCCAGAACAAACACACCACTTACAGCCCATTAAAGAAAACCACCCAAAACCACCCCCTATATCCACATAACCCACACCTGACACACCTAACACCACACATCTGACCAAACCTCCTAAATTAAAAAAATCCTCCCCAAGCAGCACCACAGCCTACATTACATGCACTCACATCAGATGCTGATATCTGGACTTGAACCCACAACACAACATCACTCAGTCCTACATTTCACCCTTCCTACTTACCTACCTACCTAATAGCTTGCCTAACCCACTAGAGCATGGCGGAACCACATTTGCAGACCATCAAACAAACTCTTACATCCAACATCACAAACCCTTCCAAACTTTAACAACAATGTACTTTATGCGATCACCCCTTTCTTAATATAACTAACTCTGGGACCAAACTACATATGACAACATATGCAACACTACGCCAGCACACTTCACCCTCACTGCACAATTGCGCTCTCTTTGCCCAAGCTGTTTTCCAACTATAGCCCTTTTTAAAGGTGCTGAATTTGAGTCCCTCAAATTGAGTCGCCCATATCGTGGGGGATACTGTTTCACTTCACCCAAACCAGAAGAGTTGTCTGTCAGTCTGGAGCAGGCCACAGCTTTCTATGAATGTGGCTGCCCAAGGCAGGAACCCAAGATTAGAAGCGGGCCAATCTTGGTGATTTTTACACACACCATCTCAGACTGGCCCCACTCCACTCCACTCCTCCAGAAGTGTAGTCGAAAAGCCTACCCAGCGCTGCAGAAAATGATGAAAACAAAACTAATTTCAGAATCAGCAGCAGGGTCACTAAATTCTTATAGCTGGAAGGAATGAATACTGTACTGCTACGGCAGTAAAAGCAGAGATACAGGGTTTGCACAAATTGAAAACAGATCAATAGACACCCCAAATAAAAGGCTACAGAGGAATTCTAACTTAAAATATTAAAAGCTTCCTCCTGAGCTCTCAGTGGTGACCCTACCTATTACTGGCTCTCTACTCCTAGTAGGCTAACTACTATAAATGTTAAAATAAACTAAAAGGCTGATTGTTGAAAGCATCTGCATTATGCTTTCAGCTAAAACTTCTATCTGTGGATTTTGAGTCCCAGTGAGAAGACAGAGTACAAAGCATGTCCGTTTTGATGGGTCACAGAAACAACTACTTGTTCTATGCCCACTGATTCCATCAACTTGAGGAAGTCTTTCCCAAACTGCAAAAGTTCATCTTCTTTTTTTTTTATTTATTGTTTATGCTCATGCCCCTATATCTCCATGGCTCGTCTTCCAGGGACTGTACTGGTGGGGGGGCACGAACTCCGGGTCCAGACCTCAGCCCCCATCCTGCCTCAGTTTACACCCGGCTGGGGAAGCAGTGTGGGGACTACCCCCCACCGGTATCATTTGAGTTCAGCGACCGCGATTTAGTATCTACTGAAGTGGTGACTCAATCAAGGTGCCTCACAGCTGACTGATGAGGTAGGGAGAGTGACCAGATGGGGGGATACAAGAATATAGTGACATCTTGTCACTACATGTATATGTGCGTGGGTGGGTAGCGAACATGCTGAGCATGGGGTGGAGGAGGGAGGATTGTGATGGGCGGCACTGTCGGTGAGCTGCAAGCTGCTCCCATGGTGTGGTGGTGGGTTCAAGGCTGGGGTGTAAATGATGCTTGGTTTGGGTCCAAGCGCAGGTGTTTTTTGTTGCACCTGCCTCAAATATGTATTTTTGGGGGATTTTGCACCTCCCTGACATGCACCCCCCTGGACATGAGAATCCTTAAGTAGGGGGTGTGGGGGTGCAGCTCCCCACATTTACAAGTAAAATTGAAGTCCCCGGTGCCCTTTTGCTGTGCGCCAGGGACTCCATCGCTTGAGATTCTTTTTCGTCGATTTCCATTCACCAGAATGGCGATCGCTATTCTGCAATCACCGTTATCTCATAAATCCCCCCCCCCACCTGTACCATGTGTCAGGCCTCTGTCTGACCCAGGTCAGCACCACACCTCCTCCAGCCCCATACTCTGGCGAAGCAAGGGGCCATTTTTGGGTTTCTTCCATACACCAAGGACTCTGGCCATCTTGGGGATCCATGGAGACAGGAGCACACTGGGATGTGACGCCACTCTGGATCCTAGCCAATGTCCAACCCTCCCATGTGCTGGCCCTCACTGCACCTCCACCCATGTGCACCCAGGTGGTGGCATTGCAGTGGTAGCAGTAGCAGCATCCCTTCCTCCACAGAGAAGGGGAGCTCCCATTGGGCACTCAATTCTCCTTCCCCTGACCAACCATCCAGCTTTTCAGGCTTGTTCCCGTACCCGGGTCACCAGCGCCACAAGTGGTAGTGCTACCACTGCACCAGAGGGCTGACCTAAGAGTTCATCTTCGATCCAGGAAATACCCTCTCTGCAATGAAGTCCACAATTTCCTGCAGAAAATTCCCTCTTGCATCTCCACAGCAGGTAAATGAGAACAGTTCTGCAACCTGCAGCTGGACCGACATGCATGGGCAAGTATTCGCCCACTGGGGTGCACAGTAAAATTCAACTTGGATCTAAAACAGGCAGTGAACTATGGAGAGTTCAGTTGGGACCTCACATCCAAGACTGGACAAGCATTGTCACTCAACCAGATCTTCTTGATGCATGCAGATTGAACGAGAAAATCACATTCGCCATAATAGCAGTTTTGTTCCTAACTGATCTGGCATTTAGGAAATCAGAATTACAACCCTTTGAGTCATAGACTCGTTTCCAAAGGCTCCATTTCAGAATAAAACATAGACATTCATACAATACATACATAGAATAAATTTGGGTGAGCAATCATACAGAGTATAAGTACAATGTGCACTGGTTAATGCTTATACATTTGGTAGCTAAAACAGGGCAGAGCTATTGACATATTTACCTAATGACCTATACAATTGGCAGATAAAGCAATGCATGATATGAGCTGGTAGTAAGCCACCTCAGGGAGGCCTTGTCTTATACATAATACAATTCATTCATAGTCCAGAGCAAATATATGGTAACCAAGGGAGATGAGGAGCCTGTAGGCTAGAAATAGTGAGGGCTCTCCACTGACAGACCAAGGGCTGGTGCGTGGCCTAGCCATGTGGTGCAGGATCCACAGGTTACTGGTTAAACTGGCATTGATGCGAGGAGAGGATATGGGCCCTTAAGGCAGCTTTAAAAGGACCTAGATTGGTGATTGATGTGACGGCTGGTCGGAGGGCATTGTACCAGGATGGAGCTCTAAGGGGAAGGATCACTGGGCCATGGCGGTCCTGAACCTAGGCACCTTCCTGATAGTTTTTGGGGTGGCTCATGTGGACGCTAAGATGGTGACTGCTTGAAGAAAAGCCATAACACCTATTGGGGTTAAACCCAAGTGTATGTTTTAGGTGAAGAGACAGTTGTGGTATAATAGACTTTCCTCAAGGGAGAGGATATTGGTGAGCGCATATAGGGTGTAGGTATATGTATTTCTGTCGGTACCAGAGAGAAGTCAGCAGGCCTTGATGACTACTTATATTTGATGAAGCATCATAAGGTCGGCAGCAGCAGAGATTGTAAGGCCATAGTCCACCAGTGATAATACTGAGGAGGTAATGTCTAGGTGAAGTGCTTCAGGTGGCAGGCAGTCTTTTTGTCTGTACAGGAGACCAATGTGGGTGTTGGTGGTGGAGGGGAGGATTTTTATATGTTCATGGAACGAGAGGGAAGAGTCAAATGTAATACCTAGATACTTGTACTTTTGGACCTGTTCCAGAGGGATGAAAGAGGTGGTGGAGAGTATTTCCAGGGGGAAATAGTTTGAACTGTTCTGGCAGTGGGCATAGAGCATCATCTTAGTTTTTTTAATGTTGACCACCAATTTATGTTCAGCAAACAAGTGTTCAATCTTAGAAAAGGAGTTTTGTTAGGTACACTGGAGAAAGAGAGGATCAGGATGTGCGGCATAAAGAACAACGTTGTCCACATAGAGAAGAAGGTTGCCAGGGCAGGATTTAGGCAGGGCGTTGAGGTAGATGCTGAATAGCAGAGGACCCAGTATAGATCCCTGGCTAACTCCTGAGCACACAGGCAGCATAGTAGAATATGGTATTATTAATTTTAACACATTGGGAACTAGAAGAAAGATAGCTGGAGAACCATGCGAGTAGGCAATGAGAGACCCCAATTTGTTGTAATGTGTTAAGAAGAAGAAGGTGAGAAACCATGTTGAAGGCCTTTGAGAGGTCTATAAACATAGCCCCTGCGAGGTGCCCCTTGTCAAGCGTGGAGTGCAGGGAGTTAGCGAATTCTGTGAGGGCATTCGTAGTGCTATGACCAGCTCTGAAACCATGCTGCTCCCTACATAAAAAGGTTTTGTGAGGAGGTATTCAGTGAGCTGATTGGCCATGATCTTTTCAAGGGCTTTAGAGAGTGGGGGAGAATCAGATTGGCTGGTAGTTGTTTGGGAGGGAGCTGTCACCACATTTCAATATTGGTGTTATCACTGCCATTTTCCATGAGGTTGGGAACTGGCCCAGGTGCAGGGACAGATTTTGAAGGTCCGTGAGTGGGAGATAACTGAGTCTAGCGCAAGGTATAGGATACACATATCAAAGGCGTCTTTGCAGTAATTGGAGCGCTGGAGGGCTTTAGACAGGTAGGCTTTCTCTTCTGTAGGGGTAATGACTCTGAGTTTGAAAGGGTGGAGGAGTTCAGGCAGTGGGTAAGCTGAACTGGATCCGAAAAAGTTGCTAGGGAGGACAGAGCTGAGGTCTGAGAAGGTGGAGTTGAGGCAGTTAGCTATGTGAAGTGTGTCTGTGGTGGTAGTACCATTAACACTAAGTTGTGAGGGGGGAGATAGCGGGATTTACCATTCAGAGTCTTGATGTTATCCAGACCTTTCTTGTACTACTGCAGGAGGTGGCTAGAGCGGTTCTGTAGTGCTCCACCTTGGCCTTGCAGATTGCTCAGGTACACTTATTGTGGGCAGCATTACAGGCCTGCCTATCACTTAGCAAACCGGAGGCAGTGGCATGATGCTAGAGGTTGTCACGCATTTTGAACTGTTGTAGGAGTTCTAGAGTGATCCAGGGGGCACTATGTTTCTTAGTGGTCACTATGATGGTCAGTACAAAAGCTTCACAGGCGGTATTAAAAGTGGTGGTGAAGTAGTGCAATGCATCATCTGTGTGTTGGGCTTGGGAAATAAGGGACCATTCCCAGTTAATTAGATATTGTTTGAGTATGGCTATGTCTCCTGGGCATAGTCAATGATGAAAAGTGATATTTGGTGGTGGTTTAGGTAGCTGACAGGACCAGCTGAAGATGACTGGGGAGTGGTCACTTAAGGCATTGGGTAGAACACCCAGGTTGGTAATGTGGTTGGGATGATTAGTGAGCAGCATATCTAGTAGGGTGTGGGTTCCATTAGTGGGGTTAGCCCTGGTAGGCTAGGATACCAGTTTGGTCATATCTAATGCAGCAAAGGTATCTTTGGTGTGTGTTGATGAGCTCACCAGCCAGTTTATGTTGAGATCCCCAACTAGGATTTGCTCCATTTTGTGGGGTGGCTGGCTAGGTAGTCAGAGAGTGCCTTTTAGGCTGTGTGGTGGGATATAGGTGATGGTGAGAGTAAGAGGAGCACAGTTTTGGTCAGGGGGAGAGTTTTATTGAGAGGGCTTGGGCACCAAGGTCTAGGGAGGGAGCAGGAAGGGCTTGGTAATGCAGTGAGTCATTTACATAGAAGGCACAGCCACCGCCTCTCTCACCACTATGATCAAACCTAATGAAAGAGTAGCTAGGAATAGGGACAAATGAGTCTGAGGTCTTGGCTGACAGCAAAGCTCTGCCCACAGGGAATGAATGGAGGCTGCTGGCCTATTAGTTACCAGCCCACTTTGTCTGATGGGAGCCCTGGGTATGGGAACCAACCACGTCTGACCTCTTTCTGGGTCCCATTTTGCCTATGGATGCCTCTTGGTCCTCACCTCCCCTATGGTGCCCCCCCCATTAGTACCCCTGTATCCCACTGCCTACCATCCCAACTCCTATCAATGCCCACTTCCCTGCAGCACCTACATGCCACCACTCACAGGGGTGTCAATGAAGGGGAGGAGGCTGGGATAGGGAGCAACTAAACCTAAGGGTCTGAGACTTAGGTACATATCGCTACTGGTTGCCAACAAAGTAACCTACAATAAAATCTTCTACCCTGCCCGATCTATATCATAAACCCCTCAGTCACCCAGACATTCATACAATACTAATACAGTGCAGCACACTTATAAGAAGATCATGTTTACCAAGAGAAAATGTTCTTATAAGCAGGCTGTTACTATAACCAGGCTTACATTAACTTCAATGTCACTGCTGACTGCTCAGTGGCACCTACCCCCAACTGTATGCGGCATTGCAAAATAAGATGAAATAGACCAAGTTAGATGGTAGAAAAAACTTTATTGTGTGCAAATTCTTTTTTTTTTTTTTAATTCAAAGTTTATTGATACATTTTCCACAATAAAAGGCAGTTACAATGACAGTGATATTGAAATACAGACACAATGTAAATGGATAACTGCCTAGCCCACCCTCCCTCCCTTACTGCAGTAACCAAACCTAGTGTCCCTTAAATTCCAAGCTCTTTACCTAAGATCCTACATGGCCATGTAACTGAAAACATACTTAGACCTGAGCCAGAGAAATTATAGAGTGAAGGGGATCCCAGATTTTGGTATATGCTGCCAATCTATTGTGAAGACTGGCAATCGCTTTTTCTGTACGTAGATTGGACCAAATTTCATTTACCATTCTCGGACAGATGGGGAGGACTTATCTTTCCAGTGACATAAAATGAGCTTCTTAGTCGATAAGGCAATCATGGAAATATGGAACTTTCTTACTTTAACTCTAATAGAAGACAGGTCCCCTAAAAGGCAAATATCAGGAGTAAAATACTCCTGAAGGCCCAGCAGAGGGCCCAGGGAAGTCTTAATTGAGTCCCATAAGAGGGAGACTTTAGGGCAAGACCAGAACATGTGAAGAAGTGTTCCTTCTTCCTGAAAACATTTATTACATATATTAGAGTTCAGATAACCCCATTTCTGTAATATAACCGGAGTGTAATACAAGTTATGTAAAATATGATATTGCATGAGATGCAGTCTGTCTTGAGAAATATATTTATGGCAGGATCTCCACAGGGATTGCCAATCCAAATGGTGCCGAGGGAAGATATTATTCCAGAATCTTGTGGGTCCAAAGGAACCCCCGTATTTCTTGTGAAACCAAACCTGATATAATTTAGATATTACACCTGGAGATCCAGTGAGTGAAGAAACCTCAGGTATTAGGACTGTGACGGTCTGGGAGGGGGGATATTACCGAAATTGATTACAAGTAAGTGTCTTAATTGTATAACTTTGAAGTGAGAGGAAGCCGGAATATGAAATTTCCTGATAATATCTCCCACTGACAACCACTGCCCATCTTCATCCGTGAGAGAAAAAAGTTTCCCATCCCCCAATTGGGACAACCATTGACGGGGAATCTGGTTCTTATTAATAGTGAAAGATGGGGAATTCTAGATAGACTGAGCCAAGTCCCAGTGGGGAGTATATTGCAAAAATGAACACATTTGTGAATAAACCTTTTAGGGGTAAATATTGTGGGGCACTCCTCAGTCATATGTACCTGGGGGATTTTAAGAAAGAATAAAGTAAGGGGGTCCAGATTCTTAGACTTGATTATGTAAAATTCAATTCTAAGCCAAGCCGGTTGCTCTTTTTCTGGGCCAGGAGATACCCATCTCAGACATTTTGCTAGATGACTGGCCCAATAATATATAGCCAGATGGGGAATCCATAAACCCCCCTCCAGTTTTGGAGCTGCCAACTTGTAATAAGCCAACCGAGGGTATCTATCAGCCCAAATAAATCTGGTGAATATGCCATGCATCTTTTTAAACCAGAGTAGAGGGATAAAAGTATTGAGAAGAGATAATGGGTAAAATATTCTAGGTAATATATTCATCTTAATTATGTTGATCCGGCCCCATAATGAAATGGGAAGTTTGGACCACCTCTCGAGATCATGAACTATCAACAGCGAGAGGGAATCCAGATTTTCCCTAAACCATGTTAGGGGGTTACGAGATAGCTTAATTCCCAAATATTTAAATGACCTGGGAGTCCAGCATAAACCTAAGAGACTAATATCATTTTTGAATACCTTATGGTTTAATGGGAAAATAAGATTTGCTAGCATTCAATTTGTAATTGGACAGGTCACTAAATCTTGCTATTTCACTCAACAAAGCCGGGACAGAAGATACCGGGTGAGAAAAGTATATCAGCAAGTCATCTGTATATGCAGTGACTTTGATTTCATGACGCCCAACCCTAATGCCTTGTATGGAAACATTATTGAGAATATTTTGAATGAGAAGTTCCAGATATAAATTAAATAACAGAGGAGATAGGGGACATCCCTGTCTAGTCTCTGAATGGAGGGAAAAGGGCTTGGAGAAAGCCCGTTCACAGAGATTCTTGCTGTAGGAGCTTTATACAGTGTGGCAATCCAGGAAATAAATAGAGGAGGAAATTGAAAAGCTTCCAGAACTCAAAACAAAAAATTCCAATTCACTCGATCAAATGCCTTCTCGGCATCCAGGGAGACCAGTCCTGCAGGGAACTCGGCATCCCTGGTAGCCAAGAAGACGTGAGATAGGGTACTCAAGTGGTCAGAAGATAAACACCCTTTCATAAATCCTACCTGGTTTATACCTATTAACTCAGGAAGAACTACCATTAACCTATTAGCTAATATCCTCGAGAGAATTTTAATATCCTGATTTAAAATGGAAATAGGTCTGCAACTCTGAACAAGCTCAGGATCTTTATCTGGTTTGGGAAGAAGAACAATCAAGGCCTCAAAAAGGTGAGGATCGGCCTCCGCCCCAGTTAAAATGTGTTGAAATAAATGGCAAAGTACTGGTAAGAAGAGATCCCGAAAAACTTTGTAAAATAGGGAGGAGAATCCATCGGGGCCTGGGACTTTGTCTGCCAGCAATTCGCTAATAACCTCAGCAATTTCTTCCAGTGATATAGGAGTAACCAGAATACCCTTGTGTTGATCTGAGAGGGTGGGCAAATGGGAATCCTTCAGATAGCGCTCTGTACTCCCAGGACAAGGAGGATGTTCCATGTCACTGTACAAACTTGCATAGTATAGGGCGAATTCTTGAAATATTTCAGTGGAGATACTTTTAGAGACCCATCAGCCATTGCCCTGATTGAAGGGATAAATCTCACTGATTCTTGTTGCTTAATATGCAATGCCAGTAGGCACCCCACCTTTTCTCCCTGGTCAGTGTAACTAGCTCTTGTACGAATAATAGCTAATTCTGATTTTTCCAGAAGTAGCTCTAAATATCTATCTTTCAACACTAGATGTTTTCTCCTGTCATTGTCAGGAGCACTAATCGAAAAATTATTTTCAAGTGACCTAATTTGAGACAGTAAAGATATTAATTCCTTCTCCAGTGCCCTTTTTCTGCCCACCGCCATACTAATAAGGATCCCTCTCATGAAGGCCTTAAAGGCCCCCCACAAAATATCCGGCTTTGCACTATCTAAAGGGTTGGATGAAAAAAAGGATTAAATTTGCTCCCTTATAAGCTTGCAGTATTTGGCATCTTTGAGAAGTTGTTCATTAAGTTTCCATCTGGTTTCCCTGCAAATTCTTTATTTTAATAAATACAGTACTGTACTGCTTTGGTTAAAAAACACGTAAAAAAACACATTCATAACACTTCTAAGCATTTTTTAAAAAAGGACACTTTCTGAAATGGCTGGACAGTCCAGCGTATACTTCATCATCCCTGTATTTTTTCAGAATAATCTGTTATTTTTTTTGCTTGTGACTGGATAGGGACAGTTCGTCTCAAATCAAATCAAATCAAATTTTATTTGTAGCGCACTTTTCCAAAACCAAAGCACATATACAATACAATATCAAATAAAACATACACAATTTAATATAAAATCACATATACAATCTAAAAGTATAAGATAAAAGGCAGCAGCAATTAAACTAAATATTGTCCACAAAAGCTAAATTAAATAAATATGTTTTTAATGAGAAATTGAAGGACTTGATAGACAGGCACTCTCTAATCTGACAAGGTAGAAAGTTCCACAGGGTCGGGGCTGCAAAAGAAAAAGCCCTGGCACCCGATGTTTGAAGACGGACCCTGGGAACTTCTAGCAATCCCTCATCAGTGGAGTGAAGTGGGTTGGAGGGGGATTAAAGATGAAGAAGATCTTGCAGGTAACCCAGTCCCTGTCCATGTAGAGACTTGTAGGTCAGCAATGCGACATTGAAGGTGATCCTTCATCGCACCAGCAGCCAACGCAGTTCCTAGAAAGGAGTCGAGCTGATGAAAGGCTGTTAGCTCACTATTTTTACTTAAGATAAACCATCATGGACAGAAGGGGGCTCGATAGTCTGCTCCTCCTCCTCATCACTACTGTCACCTGCCTGTCGAATGTCTCGGCATATGTCGTCTTCCATGATAATACCAGCACACTCTAACCCTTCATCAATGGCTACGCACTCTTCAAATTCTTCAGGAGTCATCACAGTAGAAGTGCTAACCTTGGGGAGATTCAAGTTGTTGTAGCCGGCACTCACTTCCACAGGCTTGGGGACATTCACACTGAAGCCGGCCTTTCGGAAGCAGTGGTTGATTGTGTCAGTAGTCACTTGTCTCCAAAATAAATTAATGACTGGCTGCATCTATGTTAACCACAGTGTTTGCCATGAAGGAATGTTTGAACAATTGTTCAATTAGCCTGAAATCAAATGGGAGGTTAACTAGGAGTCAGAGGAGACATAGAGGACTGATAGTAGGCTTAATGATTGAATGATAGGGGCTACAGTTAGATGTTAATGTGTACACTTACAGTCCTCTACAAGGCAGACACTCTCATTGTTTGCAACTAAGAGTCGGCAATTAAGATCAAAGCTGATATGTGGCACTGCTGCACTTGGCTTAACGAGTTTAGTTAAAGTGCTGCCAAAGGTGAGAAGCAACTTAAGAGATGTGAAGGAATGTTCCCAGGCTCTCACAGAGTGCACTGCTTTCAAAAACAAAATGTTCTTATAACCGATTCGGATTTTCTTAACAATGGGCTTTGCTCCCATAGAAAATAATGGAGTGAGACTGGTACACGAGGCAAATGTGATTATACTCGGGATGTTCTTATGTCCAATGATCTTATAAGTGGGCTGCTCTGTACATAAAATACCTACTTATCCACAACACAGTCACTCTCTATTCTAAACACTATCACCAATACCCACTCCTCCACAGCAGTCAGTGCAATAAAAACAATAAAATATAAGCAGGAGAATCCACGCAAGAGTATTCAGTTTAGGTGCCAATATAAACAGCAGATTCATAATATAGTACACTGGTGACCAACTTCACATACTTATGATGTAGTAAACTGGGATCTGCTCACGTAAGAGCAAGGTCAACAATGAAGTGAAACAGATGTATATCACTACAACAGTACTCTCACCATTGCTACGGGATGGTTCCTTGTGATATAAGAGAAAGAAAAATATCTCAGAACATATGAGTGAAGACAAAACAGTTAACACATATGCAGCCCACACCAACAACAGCAAACATCAAGATAGCCACTTTTTGGGACACCACTTTATCCCTCCAATACAGAAAACCTCCATACAATAACAGCTATCTTCCCTTCTGACTCTGCAGAAACTATACAGACATCTCCATACTTCAACGGACAACTCCAGAAGCAACAACACAATTGCCACTACCAGACCCAGAACAAACACACCACTTACAGCCCATTAAAGAAAACCACCCAAAACCACCCCCTACATCCACATAACCCACACCTGACACATCTAACACCACACATCTGACCAAACCTCCTAAATTAAAAAAATCCTCCCCAAGCAGCACCACAGCCTACATTACATGCACTCACATCAGATGCTGATATCTGGACTTGAACCCACAACACAACATCACTCAGTCCTACATTTCACCCTTCCTACTTACCTACCTACCTAATAGCTTGCCTAACCCACTGGAGCATGACGGAACCACATTTGCAGACCATCAAACAAACTCTTACATCCAACATCACAAACCCTTCCAAACTTTAACAACAATGTACTTTATGCGATCACCCCTTTCTTAATATAACTAACTCTGGGACCAAACTACATATGACAACATATGCAACACTACGCCAGCACACTTCACCCTCACTGCACAATTGCGCTCTCTTTGCCCAAGCTGTTTTCCAACTATAGCCCTTTTTAAAGGTGCTGAATTTGAGTCACTCAAATTGAGTCGCCCATATCATGGGGGATACTGTTTCACTTCACCCAAACCAGAAGAGTTGTCTGTCAGTCTGTAGCAGGCCACAGCTTTCTATGAATGTGGCTGCCCAAGGCAGGAACCCAAGCATTAGAAGCGGGCCAGTCTTGGTGATTTTTACACACACCATCTCAGACTGGCCCCACTCCACTCCACTCCTCCAGTAGTGTAGTCGAAAAGCCTACCCAGCGCTGCAGAAAATGATGAAAACAAAACTAATTTCAGAATCAGCAGCAGGGTCACTAAATTCTTATAGCTGGAAGGAATGAATACTGTACTGCTACGGCAGTAAAAGCAGAGATACAGGGTTTGCACAAATTGAAAACAGATCAATGGACACCCCAAATAAAAGGCTACAGGGGAATTCTAACTTAAAATATTAAAAGCTTCCTCCTGAGCTCTCAGTGGTGACCCTACCTATTACTCGCTCTCTACTCCTAGTAGGCTAACTACTATAAATGTTAAAATAAACTAAAAGGCTGATTGTTGAAAGCACCTGCATCATGCTTTCAGCTAAAACTTCTAGCTGTGGATTCTACTTAAAAGCTAGCTTTTTAGCTAGCTCCTTAACAAATTATATAGTGCTTGGAGCTCAAGTGCAAAGCCTTGAAAGAGTGGTCTGCCTTAATACCAGGAGTCTGGGAAATAAAATGAGTGAGCTCCACAAAATGGTGGTAGACACTGCTATGAACCTAGTAGCCGTCACACAGATTTGGGCCACAGAGAATAATGTAGTAGAGAAGTGTAAAATATTTTATTCATATAAATTCATATGAATCTGGATTAATGCGACTGAGTTTACAACTCATTTACAATGAGGTCCATAGCTTTGCATAACAGTGTTCTGAGTACATTCATGCTAAATTCAAAATAATATACAATAAAACACAATAAAAGTTAAGAACATGCAATCTTAATAATGACTGGGTCCTGGCAGTACCAAGCTACACCATGTTTAGACACGACAGAGGAACAAGTCAAGGAGGAAGTGTACCCCTATATGTCAGGGAAGGGCATAGAGGCAGTGGAGGATTGAAACATCATGGGAAATGTAAGGAAGAACTTATTCACACAGAGAGTAGTGGACGTCTGGAACAGCCTTCCAATGGTGGTGGTGGGGGTGAGAGCTGTGACTGGATTCAAGAATGCATGGAATAAGTATAAAGGAACCTTAGTCATTAGGGAAGGTAGGACTAAGCTGGAAATGCAGTAGGGTCTACAGTATTACAGTAGGTAGGGAACATGGGCAGACTGGGTAGGCCAAGCAGTCCTTATCTGCCATCAAATTCTGTTTCTATGTTTACCCATAACAAACGGCTAGCATAACCTTCTGCTCAGCCAGCCTTGCTTTTGCTTGACTTGTGACAGGATTAGTGGCTATGCACCACCCTTCATGTAGTCAAAACAGATGATGATGGGCCCAATCATCCCTCTCATCACCAGTCTCCAGCCTTAGGAACCTATGCGGTTGGTTGAGGATATCACCAGTTCAGACGGGAGTGATGTTGGAAACTAGCATTTATTCCAATGGGGGATACAGCAGTTCTTTAAGACTGCCATATTTCTTTGGTCCCTGCACTATGCACTAGCAGGGGCATACTTGCTGACTGGCATGGGCACCCAATTGGATACCCATGGTCTGATCCCACTCCACTAACCCCTACTACCTCATTGCTTGGCTCCATACCAAAAGAGCACAGAGGTAGGGGTTTGAGGATATGACCCGGTGTGGACACCACAGAGCCATGGCAGGATATGCTTCATTCAAGTATATTCTGACCACCTATGTGGTCCAGTTTTTTAAAGGGGAACAGTCGTGAATGCCAACCCCACACCTATCTTTGGAGCTAGCCACTATAAACACTTTAAGTGCCAAACAAAATGTTATTACAGTACTTCCTCATTTTTATGTTGTCTTGCACATGTGCAAGCAACATTTTGTGACAGTAGGAGATGGTAGCAAGAGAAATGCAGAGGTGTGTCAGTTTTGGCGAATGCAGGGCACACTTTAGAAGGTACATCCCTCATTTGCCAATTAGAGAGCATGCTAGTGGTGACACAAGTTTCATGCAGTGCCTCCAACTTGAAACAAACTTGCCGCTGCAATCAGAGACAAGCTCATCATGCAGAGGCACAGATGACACGCCTCCGCTACATGCCTTGCCTGGCAAAACATTTCAACAAACATGGTGGCCGCTCACACTGTCCACCTCTCACAATCCCTAGAAAGATGACTTTAGGGGTGCCCAGCCCCCCTGTTGGCTTGTTTAATACCCCCCAAGATTGTGTGGCACACTGGGAGCCCACCCCAGTGTGCCTCCGTGGTGTTCTGAAGCCGACCATGTTGGCATGTTCCTGCCCCCAACCCACTCCCATTGTGTGCCACACTGAGAGCCCACCCAGGTGTAGCCAACATCACCCTCCCAAAGTCATAGGGCTCACTAGGAGCCCACCTCAGTGTGCACAACATTTGTTTTCTTACACCTGTAAAGAAAGAAAACTGTCAACAGTGTTCCTTTTTTTTAAAGTACCTGAAGCAAAGAAAACGGTCCCTCGCTGTCGGCTGCGCCATCTCCCCCAACCCGTGCCCACCCTCTGCTCACCCCCTCCCCATACCCCCCTCTACCCATACTTACCTCCGGATGTTGGTTCCATGATCTTCAGTTGAGCAGGAACACATCTGCACTCTTCAAAGCTGACCGCAAACTGAAGAAGTGCCGGTAAGCTATATAATGGCATCAATGGGGGAGATTTCAACTTAGGTGGATATCTCAGCTGTTTTTTTGACTTTTGGCTCCAGATTTTCAATATGGGGTTCTTGGGACCCCACCTCATGAAATCAGTCAATGTCATTTCGTTATTCAATCCCTAAAAGTGATTTCACTGTAATTGCATGGAATCACCTTTTGGGGCCGATTAAGAAAACAATAGTGCCACCGTTCATGAGGTGGGCTCCCAAAAAGCCTATGTTGCAAATTTCGTGAAAAAATGTCAAAGAATGACTGTGTTATAAGCATGCATTGAGCAGTTTCCATGCAAGGTCATAGCTTCGAGAATTTTTTAAATTTTCATTCCAGATTTTCAGCATTGCCATTTCTTCTCACCTCCTTATGAACGGTAAAGTTGTCATTTTTCACATCCTGCCCGAAATGTGTTTCCATACATCTGGCACACAATGGCGTGGTCGCTGTCAGAAATCAATGTTTGGGACAGATTAACAAAATCACAGTGCCACCGTTCATGAGCAGAGGTCCCAAAATGCCTATGTTGACAAATTAGTTAAAAAAATCCCACAAATAATTGCGTTATGGGCGTATGTTGTGCAGTTTCTACACATGCTCATGACTTCACCAATTTTTCATATTTTCACTCCAGATTTTCAACATTACTCTTTTTTTACACCTCCTCATGAACAGTACAACTGTTTTTTCACATCTTGCCCAAAATGTGTTTTTACATCTGTGGCACCAAATGGCACAGTCTTTTTGCAAAATCACCTTTCGGCTAATGAACTGATATTGCCACTGTTCATGAGGTGGGGTAACAAAAAGCCCATATTGAAAATTTGCAGTGAAAATACCAACAAACGCCTGTGGCATTAGGGTTTCCAACTGTAAAGCCCCACCCTGTAGAGATTGACAGGCATCAGGAGTATGACTTGGGATTTCCAGCTGTAATGCTAATGCCATTCCACCCCCACCCCCAGTCTGCAGCCACTGACAGGCATCGAGGTGTGCCTTGGACTCTTTGGCCCCAATGTTCAAACCATTCTCCTATACTGCACCCATATCAGCATATTTCCATATGGAATGGGGTGAGCATAAGGCCTGCAGACCCCAAGGCACACCGCAACACTTGTCAGTGTCTGCATGGTAGGGTGAGGTGAAATAGCATGAGCATTATGACTGACAATTCAAAGGCACAACCCAATGCCTGTCAGTCTCTGCAGGGTGGGGATGGGGTTGGCTTCAGTTCAATACTTCACTGCCATTCCTAATATGCATCTCTCTAACTTCTGCACTACCAATGCCAATGCCAGCAAGACAACATTCGGCATTGACAAATGCTTGTTAAATAGTTGCACTCATATCTTTTTTGACACTGTCATTCTGCAGCATCAACATTTACTGGCTGGAGATGGACCAGACACATCTCATGCTCTCCTGAGATGTGTGCTACAGCGGCAGGAGATTCAGTTAATGTTAAAACTGTGTTAATAGTGTTCTTCAAGTTTCAGTTAGCTGTTTGCTGGTCCCAGTGCACTCCACAGTCTAAATAATACCTACTTAACCTCTAGAGAGCAGTGGGAGGAGAGAACAGCTTGTTGAAACTTGGAATACACTACAACCACAGCTTCAATCCTCTGAACCTCCTACAACTGCAGCCCATCCCTGACATCAGCTGCAGGGGATTCTGGGATGTATCTGCCACATCAGCAGTTAGTAAATGCTGGTGCAACCCCCTTGTTCCCAGAGGTTACTAAATCCCACTTAGAACCAGTTGCAGGCAGGGAAAGGCAGCTTGTGAGATGCAAGTTAAATGGGTTTCACACTGTCTCACTCTGTTCTCAGTTTCAGCTGAACTGCAGTGATGCTGTCACCACAGAATTCTTGCAGCAGCATAAGCCACAATAGAAAGTTAGCTGCAGGGGGTTAGCAATAGAACGTTGGGAGATTCAAGTCAGTCTGTGTGGAAAATCTAGAGAGAGAGAGAGGAGGGCTGCAATGTGCAGCTCCTCAGAGCCAAGATCTGATATAGAGCTACCTGAGAAAAGAAGGAGTTGTGTGTTCTCACCCTAGAGAGGAACACAGTAGAGACCAGAGTAAAGTGGTAGAGACCGTTCCTAGAGTTGTTGCAGTGCCCCATCCCTGGAGGGATGGAGGGAATTCCAGAAATTCAGGGGCAATCCCCTGTGCCAGCCTGAACAGGGAGAAGCTGCCTGAGAATCCAGTTGTTTTGTAACTGAGACATTTGTAGAAAGAAGCCCTGGGACACCTGCATACCCTGGTGAGATTACTCTGAAACAGAGACTATGTTCACCAAGCTAGAGCTTGAAGTAAAAGTGTCTGCCTACTGTGGGGTCAAAGAGAGACTTACCAAGTACAGAACTTTTAGTTTTTGTATGACTTGGAAGCATTTGCAACAGTGGGGGGTCTAGGGTAAAGACATGGCCACTTACAGAACTTTAAAAGTCAGGACACCTCCAGATTGAAATGCAGAATGTTAAATGAGTTAAACATTTTGAGAGAGCATCTACAACCAGTAGTTCGAAGAAAGGTGTTGTAACCAAATGAATGGCCGAGTATAGCTTTGGGAGCAAGAGGTGGGAGATCCCCATCTGGAGTAGCCAGGTTTACCTCTCTGGGTTCAGTTTGGGTACCTATGGTTTTCTCTCAGGCACCTGGCCAGTGTCTGAAGAAAGCACCCAGACATGGGATTGTGGATTTTCCCTGAGAGCTAGAAAGTGCTCATGGGTGGTTTAGGGAGCCACCATCAACCTCCATGCCATATGAAAAAGTGTCCTAGTACTGGCCAGGGTGCCAAGTCATAGAAGAGAAGTGTACCAGTATGGGCCACGTGTGCCGAGATCCATTCAGAACCTGGGGGTTCGTAGTGAAGAAGTGTGCTCTGTACCTCAGTAATCTGCATTACCAGTGTGTGTAGCCCTGTGGGGGTCCATCATTGCTTTGTTATTCTCTGTGTTATGTGAATAAAAGCCACACACTAGAATCCCATCCTGGTTTGGATATTTCAGTTATTGCTTCCAGTGTCCAGATTTACTTGGGTGCCCTTGACCAGAAGTACAAACCTAGCACAATGTTGAGCAAACATTTTCTCCCAGGGACCCAGGTTGTTTGTCATGCTAAATGATCCCCCCAGGTGTGAACCAGGCAGTTGTCACACTTGGGTTGCCTGTCTAAGGATGGCAGGCTCAGTAGTAGAAGTAATGGGTCCACACACAGTTTCTGTAAAAAATAATTTGTAGTGACTACCCCAACCCCTCTCGGTGACACCCAGATGTGAGAGGAGCAGCCCTGCTTACAGAAACAAATGGGGGCTGGTAGGGGAGGTTACAAAATGGAGGCACCGCTGGGATTTGTTTGAATTTTGAGAGAAAGCAAGTAAGGTTTGCTCAGATTGTGGCTAGTTTTTTGTCTGTCTGGCAGTAGGTAGCCCAAATAATCAGAAGCATTGCACAAAAGGGATTGACCAGAGAAGTATCATCTGTATGTGCCGCTCTGTGTTGCTGTTCATGTGCTGCTGTAATTGTGCCACCAGTTTACCAAAGAGCTGTAAAGCCAGATTATCTGTAGCCATTGTCCTGCATCAAAAAATAAAGTTTGCCAGCTTTTAAATTTAAAGCTGTGACAAGAAAAAGTATGGAAAACTGTGGAAACAAAGAGAGATTTGTGCCCTAGAAGTTTAAAGTGCTTGTTGTGTGGACTGGGGGAGTCGCTAAGGAAAATGCCATGAAAAATGGTTAAAATGGTGCTCCTGCCGAGGAGTTACAATTGAAAAGAAAAAAGTTGCTTTGCAGTTTAAATTTTGCCTGCTCATTGATCGCTGTGGAGGAAAAGAGCACGAGAAGAGAGAGAGGCTCATTTGAATGGCATCGAGTGATTGGTGAGACTGCAATCAGTCCCGCCCCCCAAGCCAGCTCCAGAGTGCTGCACAGTGTTCAAGAGGGAGAGAGAGAGTGGTGTGTGAGCTGACTTGCCAGGAGGAGTGTTGTGGTGACTGCAAATATTGTAAAACTGAGAATATCAGACTTTTCTGTTTAAAATCGGGCTCAACCCACATTTCAATTGACTGGGGAAAGAGCATGGTGTTCACAAGGACAATTGGCAGGACTGCAAGCCCGCTTCAATCCAGAGGCCTCCAGGATCAGCTGTAGGCTGAAAGTTCCATAGTTAACACCAGCTACTGATTCAGTGAGTACCATCCAGAGAAACAGCTCAAACTGTGTGTGATTTTCACTAAAGCCAGCTGAATCTGTGTGTAAACAGTGTGATTGTGTTTGCAAAGAAGGACTGTGTAAAGTGAATCACCCTACCAAAAAATTCTTAGCATTAGACTGTGAGCATAATTATGGGTTCAGCAACAGTGTGATTTTCTAAGCAAAGTGAGAGACTGTGGGTTGTATGAGAGATGCAACCAAAACAGGCAATCCTGTGCATGAAATGCTGTGGCTTTAGGGACTTTAAGCAAGAACAAGTGATTTAAAGTGAATGAAAAGTCCTGTAAAAATCATATAGATGTGCTGAGGGAGCAAAACAATACAGTCTGTGCAGTTTGAGTGAACTTTATCAGTAAAGCATGTAAATCGGATGTGCCCTGGCTTGAGCCAGAAACAGAATATTGATGCACCAGGACTGCTGCCAATGCCATTACAGGGTGGGGTAGTAAAGTAAACACAGCAGCAGGGGAGCCCTAATGTGAAACTTTTCCAACCAAAGTGAGATCTAAGATAACAGTGAACTTTTGTTTTTTCTCTGCAGTCATGACACTGGGATCATCCCGCTACCTGGATCATGCCCGGGCTATGATAGTGGAAGAAGTTAACAAGTTAAAAGACATAGAGAGATGTTACTATGGGAGACATTTGCCTCCTCATGTGGCGATTCCTGGATATCCAGTTAGAGTATGCATAACGTGCCTCAAGACTGGAAGGAACATTTTCATGATTCCTCACTTTTCTGGGTGCCTAGAGAAGCAGGGCCTAACAAAGGCACCCAAGATTCGGTTGGCTCCCATGTGGACAAAGCTTCAAGAATCTGCAAGTGGCAGCACACATCACCAGATGGAGCCTGTTGGGGGAAGCCCAGCAGAGTGTGGCACAAAGGAAGAAGGTGTGGATGTACAGGCAGAGGAGAGTAGTGATGATGTCTCCAGCTCCGGGTAAAAGATGGACGGTGTGGAGGGAGCATCAGTGGATCCATGGAGAGAGGGGCTAAGCCCTAGTCTCATAGTAGAAGATGAGAAGAGAGATAACCTAGAATGGGAGGTGTCGACCTCTGCACCCAATGAAGAGTGGACAGTCCTGGGAGTGAGGACGACTGCTCACTCCTGGGCTCAGATCCTCAGCAAGGAAGATGAGGAGGAGGGGGACACTATGTATCCTTATTGAGAAGGTGCTAGTCCACAGCCTCAGGCTCTTGTCTCAGAGGAGCCAGAAGAAGAGATTAGTGACTCCACAGCCTTGTCCCCATGAGGAAGAGTCAGAGATGTGTTTTACATTGCATTGAGCATGTGTCACTGGCAGAACCAGGACTGGCTGCCCCCAAGCCAGGCCAGTGGTCTTAAGTTGACCAAGTGTAGTAAGGAGGAAAGACTGGTTCATAGGAAGGCGAATGAGATCTATCGGATATCCTTTCCTACCTTTCCTCAGAGAGTGTGGGAGGAGATAGAGAGAAACAGAAAGCCTGGATAGTGGAAGAAGCACAAAAGTCCTGCATTCAGGTGCAACTCGATTTGCCAGAGATAAAGTGATCAAAGAAAAATTCATGTATTAGAAAGTGAGCAGGACACTGTTCATAGACACTGTACGGATTGTGAATGGAGAGGGACATGAGACCTTCTACAATGTGAATTATGAGTGCCCAGATGGGGTAACAATTCTTGCAGCTGACCCATTGTGGTACTACCCCCAATGCAACCAACTTCCTGCTAATGTGCCCATGCCTACCAAGTGGAAAGCAGAGCAGTGGTAGCCAGTGCTGCCATCCAGCCATTGCCGTACCCATGTTGTTCCATCAGTCTGGTGTTCCAGGATCCTGGTCCTTCCAGATTCATCAGCCTTGCAGTGTGCCTTCCAGTTCCAATGCCTGGCCTTCCAGAGATGACATTATCCAGAGAGGACATCAGCCCAGTTGTTCCCTGATTCATCACATGGGATTTCGGATGATCTCAGACCAGCTGTTCCTTTCTTGTTCCAAGGTTCTATCTCCAGATGACATTAGCCTAGATGACATCAACCCAGCAGTTTCCAGAAGTGCCAGCTTGTCATTTCCGGAAGATTTCCGCCCTGCTGTATCTGAAAAATGTTCTCAGGGAGAGTCTTTGGCTGGAGATCCGGGTGACGTACCATTTTTGTTCTTCAAGGGACTGGTAAGTCCAGACTTTTCTTACCTTATTGACATTGCAATACACATCCTACTCCTGGCAGACTACAGGCTGTTTGAACTGTCCACAAAGACTCTCCCCTTCAGGACTACAGTCCTCAAGAACCGTGCTTCACCGGGCTCTGGCCCAGGAGAGAATCTTTCTTGGACTTGCCTTTGGGCACTGTTGTCACTAGTTGGGACATTTAGGGCAGCCCATCCCCAAAAATGTGTATTGTATATAATGTTGATGTTTTTCTACTGTTTTCTACTTTTCTAAAAAAAACAAAATATATTATTTGGGATTCTCCAGTGTCTAGATGGTAAGGGTTATGTTAGTGTACTGTGTTTGCAGATTAGGGGTGTGTTTTTGTCTTTTCCATTTCAGGTGGTTCCTGAAGAAGACAGAAGAGAAGACAAGAAGAGGAGTGGAGGGACTCATCGGAGTTCCTCATGTGCTTTAAAGTGTTGTGTTTAAAGTACTGTGTAGTTGTTAACATGTGTTAACTTTTCCTTCTGCAGGTGTACTTGTGGGGAAGTGTGGGAGTGTAATGCTTAGGTGTAGTGTTAGCTCCTTGGATTGGTTTGCAGGTCTCCAGGGTTGGGGGGAGGTTCCCCTGTTTTTGGGTAGTTTTGTTTTTGGTCTGATAGGTTTTCCTTATAGGGCCAAGGGGATAGACAGGCTGTGGTTCTGACGTGCAGTAGGGGCCACAGTACTGGTCTATTAGGGCTATGCTCTGGACAGTTCTTCCAGGACCACTGATTGCCATAGTAAGATCATAGCATTGGGGCTGATATGTCAGCCAATGGACTCTGGGACCTTAGTGTTGTCTGCCTGTGCCTAGCACATGGTAGGAAAGGGCCTGATCACCAATCTCTGTCGGTAACACATAGGGTAGGATGGACTGGTGCCGGGTAGATAATGACTGTGGACAGTCATTTTCCTGGCAGAGGGTGAGTGTAACCTCCTTGTTCCCAGGGGTTACTAGAATCCCACTTAGAACCAGTGGCAGGCAGGAAAAGGCAGCTTGTGAGATGCCAGTTAAATGGGTTTCACACTGTCTCGCTCTGTTCTCAGTTTCAACTGAGCTGGAGTGATGATGTCACCACAGAATTCTCGCAGCAGCATAAGCCAAAATGGAATGCTAGCCACAGGGGGTTAGCGGTAGAATGTTGGAAGATTCAAGTCAGTCTGTGTGGAGACTCGAGAGATAGAGGAGGGCTGCAGTGTGCAGCTCCTCAGAGCCAAGCTCTGATATAGAACTACCTGAGAGAAGAAGGAGTTGTGTGTTCTCACCCTAGAGAGAAACACAGTAGAGACCAGAGTAAAGTTGTAGAGACCGTTCCTAGAGTTGTTCCAGTGCCCCATCCCTGGAAGGATGGGGGAGAATTCAAGGAATTCAGGGGCAACCCCCTGTGCCAGCCTGTACAGGGAGAAGCTGCCTGACAATTGAGTTGTTTTGTGAGTACCTAAGACATTTGTGGGAAGAAGCTCTGGGGCACCTACATTCCCTGATGAGTTTACTGTAAAACAGAGATCATGTTCACTGAGATAGAGTTTGAAGTAAAAGTGTCTGCCTACTGTGGGGTCAAAGAGAGACTTGCCAAGTACCTAACTTTTAGTTTGTGTATGACTTGGAAGCATCTGCAACAGTGGGAGTCTGGGGTAAAGACATGGCCACTTACAGAACTTTAAAAGTCAGAACACCTCCAGAGTGAAATGTAGAATGTTAAATTTGCCAAACATTTTGAGAGAACATCTACAACCAGTAGTTCGAAGAAAAGTGTTGTAACCAAATGAATGGCCGAGTATAGATTTGGGAGCAAGAGGTGAGAGATCCCCCATCTGGAGTAACCAGGTTTACCTCTCTGGGTTCAGTTTGAACACCTATGGTTTTCTCTCAGGCACTTGGCCAATGTCTGAAGAAAGCACCCAGACATGGGATTGTGGATTTTCCCTGAGAGCTAGAAAGTGCTCCACGGGTGGTTTAGGGAGCCACCATCAACCTCCATGCCGTATGGAAAAGTGTCATAGTACTGGGCAGGGTGCCAAGTCATAGGAATAGAAGAAAAGTGCACCAGTTTGGGCCATGTGTGCCCAGATCTGTTCAGAACCTGGGGGTTCATAGTGAAGAAGTGTGCTCTGTACCTCAGTAATCTGCATTACCAGTGAGTGTAGCCCTGTGGGGGTCCATCTTTGCTTTGTAATTCTCTGTGTTATGTGAATAAAAGCTACACTCTAGAATCCCATTCTGGTTTGTACATTTCAGTTATTGCTTCCAGTGTCCGGATTTACTTGGGTGCCCTGACCAGAAATACAAACCTAGTACAATGCTGAGCAAAAGTTTTCTCCCAGGGACCCTGGCTGTTGCCATGCTAAATGGTCCTCCCAGGTGTGAGCCAGGTAGTTGCCACACTTGGGTTGCCTGTCTGAAGGATGGCAGGTTCAGTAGTAGAAGTAATGAGTCCACACACAGTTTCTGTAAAAGATCATTTGTAGTGACAACCCCCACCCCTCTCGGTGGCGTCTAGATGTGAGAGGAGCAGCCCTGCTTACAGAAACAAAGGGAGGCTGGTGGCGGGAGGTTACACTGGAATTGCAGGATGGCAGGGTCAACCAAATACTAGTGTTGATACTAAAAATGTAAGGAAGTACTGTAACTAATGTAAATTGTGTTTTTTAAATAGTGTTAATAGGGCCAGCTCCACACATAGAGGTTGGACTGGCATTCATGACGGTTCCTCTTTAACCATACTGTGCAAGACTAATGGTATCTTCCAAGAGGTCTTAGCTTGTAAAAGCTTTGGGATGAAGTATGCATGAAGAACAATATAAAACCAAGTTCATAGTGGCATAATAATAACTGGGGAGTGTTTTCTCCCATAGGGAAACCCAGTTATAATTTGCTGTTATATCCTGCGGGTTATAATGGTGAACATTTTTTAGGTTTCCCTTTGAAGAAGCCGTGCACCAGCCTCCCACACTAACCACATGCTGACAGTACTTCTAAAGATCTACACATCCACCATAACCACCAAACGGGAACAGTATAAAATATTTGAAATCTCTGTGCAATCTCCAGTCCTTCTATCTATCACTAGCATCTATACATGATTAAATACATTATAATTTTGTTAAACCTTTTTTTTCACAAGTTTCTCAATTTACTCTCACCTACTTATATCTCATCTCTGCGCTGGCTGACTTTGCACCTCTGCCCAACTGCTAGCACTGTTGCTACATGCCCTAACACTTCCATAGTCAAACAAAGAAAAAAAAAGAAAGAATGATAGAAAGGGGAAAAAAACTAAATCACAATTTCTAACACTGAATAAGTAACAGCAGCACCATTTACTGGCTATGCTGTTTTCTGTAATTGCTTTGGAGTGTTTTCAAGGTGAGAAAACGCTGCCCAGCATTTATATAAAATAAAACAGTCTGAGCTGGTTGTTCGTAAAAATCATCAAGACTGGCCCGCTTCTAATGCTCAGATTCCTTCCTTGGGTGGCCATATTCAGAGAAAGCTGTGGCCCATGCCAGATTATACAATGGCAAGAAAATTTCCTGGACTCTGATTGGTTAGTCTTGGGCTGGACCCGTGCTGTTAACCCAGCACAACATCATGGCTCTAGTCTCAGCCTCACTGTGAACCTGGAGCTGAGCTATATGATGAGCTAGATGACTTCTTTTTTTGCATTTCCTCTTAAGAAACAAAATTATTTTTCCACACTAAAAAACATTCTTTAAAATTATTTTTTTACTTTATATATAACAACGAGCCATTGTATAATAGCAATAATACCCTCCAGGGCATGTGTCATTTGGAATAACGTCATGCCTCAGTTGCTGGAAGCACTCAGCCTGAAGCCTCATGCCCAACCACCTGGGGAGTGATGTTATCCCAGCATGACACACACCCAGTCGGGCATTATTGCTTAATTGACAGACAGCTCTTCTGATGTGGGTGAAGCAATACAGTATCCCCCATGATATTGGTGACTCAATCTGAGCGCCTTTAAAAAGGGCTATAGTTGGAAAACAATGTGGAGAAAGAGATTGAAGTTGTGCAGTGAAGGTGAAGTGTGCTGGGGTAGTGTTGCACATGTCGTCATATGTAGTGTGGTCCCAGAGTTCGTTATATTAAGAAAGAGTTGTTTGCACAAAGTATATTGTTGTTAATATTTGGAAGGGTTTGTGACATTGGATGTACAGTGGCGTGAAAAAGTATTTGCCCCCTTCCTGATTTTCTCTATTATTGCATATTTGTCACACTGGATGTTTTCAGGTCTTTAGACAAAATATAATATTAGATAAAGGGAACCTGAGTGGACAAATAACACTTTTTTTTTTTACTTATTTCATTTATTTAATGAAAAAAGTTAACCAACACCAACTGGCACTGTGTGAAAAGTAATTGCCCCTAGTTAAATCAACCCAATTAAAGGGATAATTAGAGTCAGCTGATTGAACACAGCCAGGCTTGATTACAGCCAGCCCTGCTCAATATAAACCCTCACTTATTTTGGCCCTTACCATCAGAGTCACATTGCCAGCACAAAGATTCAACAAGCACATTATGCCATGATCAAAGGAAGTTCCTGAAAAGATCAGAAAAACATTTTGTTGCCCTCCATCAGTCTGGAAAGGTTACAAAGCTATTTCTAAGGCTCTGGGACTCCATCAAACCACAGTGAGAGCCATAATCTCAAATGGAGAACACTTGGAACAGTAGTGACCCTTCCCAGGAGTGGGCGGCCTGCAAAATTACTCCAAGGGCGCAGTGTAAAATCATCCAAGAAGTCTCAAAGGATCCTAAAACAACATCCAAAGAACTGCAGGCTTCTCTTGCCTCAGCTAAGGTCAGTGTTCATGACTCCACAATCAGAAAGAGACTGGGCAAAATGGGCTTCATGTGAGAGTAGCAAGGCAGAAACCCCTACAACTAAGAAGAACATAAATGCTCGTTCTCATTTGCCAAAAGCACCTGGATGATCCACAAGCCTTTTGGGAAAATGTTCTATGGACAGATGAGTCCAAAGTGGAACTTTTGGACAACATGGATCCCATAATGTCTCGCGTAAAGCAAACACAGCATTCCACAGTAAGAACACCATACCAACAGTCAAACATGGTGGTGGTAGTGTGATGGTGTGGAGATGCTTGCTGCCTAAGGACCTGGATGACTTGCCATAATTAAAGGAACCATGAATTCTGCTCTGTACCAGAAAATTCTTAAGGAGAATGTCCAGTCATCCTTCCGTCAGCTGAAGCTGAAGCGTGGTTGGGTCATGCAGCAAGACAATGATCCAAAACACAAAAGCAAGTCCACATCAGAATGGCTAAAGAAGTAAAATTAAAGTTTTAGGTGGCCTAGTCAAAGTCAGACTTAAACCCAACAGAGATGCTGTGGCAGGACCTGAAAGCGAGCAGTTCATGCTTGAAAACCTACCAAATGTTACTGAATTAAAGCAGTTCTGCTAGGAAGAGTGGGTTAAAATTCCTCCACAGCGATGTGAAAGACTGATATTGAATTATAGGAAGTGTTTGGTTGCAGTCATTGCAGCTAAATGTGGCAGTAACCAGTTATTAAGTGTAAGGGCAATTACTTTTCACACAGTGCCAATTGGTGTTGGTTAACTTTTTTTCATTAAATAAGTGAAATAAAAAAAAAAACAAGTGTTATTTGTTCACTCAGGTTCCCTTTATCTAATATTACATTTTGTCTAAAGACCTGAAAACATCCAGTGTGACAAATATGCAATAATAGAGAAAATCAGGAAGGGGGCAAATACTTTTTCACGCCACTGTAAGTGTTTGTTGGTTGATCTACAATCATGGTTCCACCGTGGTGTAGTGGGTTAGGCTGGGTGTTAGGTAGGTAGGTAGGTAGGGTGATGTGTAGGATTGAGCAGTGTTGTGCTATGGGTTTGAGTCCAGGTGTCGGCATCTGGTGTAATGTGGGCTGTGGTGCTGTTTGATGAGGATTTTTTAAATTTAGGAGGTTTGGTCAGGCGTGTGGTGTTACTTGTGTCAGGTGTGGGTTATGTGGATGTAGGGGGTGGTGCTGGGTGATTTTCTTTAATGGGCTATAATTTATTTATTTTATTTTGAAAGGTTTCTCCTGGAAAGACATCATGAGCTATAAAACAGCTAATTTCCAGAAGCGTCGGGTGGGGGGGTTACATAAATGGGAGAGCAAGTAAAATGTGTACAGTAAAAAAATACAACCAGGTTAAGCCACAGCAATAAGATGAGACATCCATACAAATATACATATTTACAAAAGTGCAACATGCAGTAGAAATATACTTAACAACATTAGAATACAACACCAGTACAATGGATTACAATCCCTAACAAATTGCTGAGGTATACAGTACTAATTAGATATCCTGTTCATCATCAAAAACATGAGCACAGACAATACTTAGTAGCAAGTATAGTCGTTTGGGAGCAGGCCAGCAGCAGGGGTACACCAAGGAGTATAGGGGGGGACTGGGTATAGGGATAGTTAAGGGCTTAGGTTGCCTATTTAGAGGTGGGGGGGACATGCCAAGGGAACTCCCCTTCAGGATGCTGGGAACCCTGCAAGGGGACAAAGGACCCAGGCAGGACGGTGGAGAGGGGAGAGGGAGAGGGAGGAGGGACTTGCTCAGGGAAACACTCAGCATGGAGGGGGGCAGAGGCAAGCAGAGGGAAGAGATATACTATATAGAAGCAAAAAGTAGGGAGGAGGGATGCAGCCAATGGGAATAGCAGCATAGCAGTCAGCTCTGCGATACCCAGCCTTTCAATCACACTACATTCAAGGAGCTACATGCTTAATTTGCTGAAAAATATTCCTGTAGACCACCCTACCCTCATTAGTTATGGGGCGGACAAAGAAGAGAGGTCCTGCGAGCCCTAAAACTGTGGCAACGAGCGAGAGACCAAAAGCGACCTCCAGCCTAAGCCCAGCACCCTCTCGTTCGTCCATACTATCCGGCTCAGGGGAAGATGAATCCAGCTCAAATTTCAGGTCACTTGGCACCAGATTTGAAGCTCAGAAAATCCTACGCCTGCTACAACGTATTGATGGGAAAGTAATAGATATACAAAAGGATTTTAAAAAGCTTGAATCCAGAACTTCTTCAATTGAAAAACATGTAGAATCTTTGCAAAACTAACACATGGCCTATGGCCGCTCTTTAGCATTTCTTTACAAGAAAGAGAGAGGGCCCTCATAGCCAAAGCAGAAGATGCTGAAGCTCATTCTAGGTGGAATAACATCCACATGGTGGACATTCCCAAGGGAGCAGAACAAGATGACATGGCAGCCTATATGGATTGCTGGTTACAAACTGAATTACAACTTGGAGAGGAGCTACTGTTAGAAACAGAAAGGGCTCATCGGACAATCAGCATTAAATCCAAACCCAGGGCACCGCCAAGAGCTATTCTAATAATGTTCCTTAAATTACCTATAAAGGAGAAAATCCTTTGATTGGTCTAGGCTAAAAAAGACTTGAACTTTGATGGCACAAAGATCTATGTAGACCAAGATTTTCCATCGACCATGTCTGCTCAAAGAAAGGTGGTATGGGTGGCGAAGCAACTAAGGGAAAAGGGCAAATGAGCATTTCTGAGATATCCAGTGCATCTGTGGGTGGAACAACCAGATGGCCCAAAGGTGTTTGACTCGCTCCTGGCTGCAGTGGATCTGCTGAAAACTAAAGGAATTCCCCTACCTGACTTAAAAGAAGAGAAAGCAGAGAGCCAGGTTGAACAACATTTGTGGTCACTGGCCCCAGGTGCTAGGAAACCCTTAAACCCCTCACTCCAGAACCAAAGCCTTACTGCCATTACACTCTGATCTTTCCAGATGGCTTCAAAAAGGTCAGTCTGCCTAATTTAAGTTCCCATTTTATTTTACCTATGCCAGTCCAAACTGGATAGGAGGAATAATGCAGTACAAAGTAACTTGACATTAAGTGATGAGACATACATTCTTCAAGTACTCTCTCATTTGTCTATGAGATGCAGTCCCTCAGAAATTAGGTGATTTACCTACCCTTAGTGGACCTGGACTTCCATGGGGCCTGCCATTCACCCTCTTTTCCTGTTGGGAGATCCCCCTTTTGAAGAAATTATCCCTCGCAAGGATGGGAGGAGAAGGCGGGGTAAACGAAGAGGAGGAACTAAACCTTCACAACAGGACTATTTTTATGTAGAGGCCTGCTCCCACTGGGACCAATTTTGATGGAACAATATTGGACTTTGGTTGCCGAAATGCCCCCCCCCCCACCAGACAGAACTTTCTCCACTCAGTAGCATGTAGTATTGCAAACGCCACTGACTTTTAACATCGGGAGACTCAAGTTCAGTTTAATTTTTTGAGTACATTAAGCCAAAGCTTTCTGTTTCCCACATCTAGTTTTATTTTACATAAGTTGGGTTACTGCTGGAGAGTGAGTGGGAGCGGCGGGTGGTGGCGTTTTTTATTGATGCCCCACATGCTGGTCTGGCCAGGACAAATGCTGTTGGACAATCCCCCTGTTATCAGTGAGAACCTATTCCTACAATCTATTTGATTTTGATCTTATTTAGATGAAAGGACAGGCAGCAAGATATGGTTGTTCCCGGGGGGGGGGGGATAGAGGTTGAAATTTGTGCTTTAAATAGATATTGCTCCCCAGACTGCAGACACAATGTGAGCAGAATTTTTAGGGCTAGGGAAGCAGAAGACCATCCCAGTCTCACCAGTAGCTCACAACACATAGGAGGGTAAAAGGTTTGGAGTTCCTGGTGAACCCCAGGTCCCTCAACCTTACACCCCAATGGGAGGGTGTTTAACCCTTCAAGGGCATTGGTCCCTTCCCTCTCCTCGGGGAGCGGCACTCCTATTCTGGTAGAGGCTTTGGCAGGGTCTGTTGATAGTGTCATCAAGTTTTGTTTCCCTATCCTCCCCATTGTTCCTTGTTGGGAGAGAGGGAAGTTCACTTGTTCACTGTTAGGCACCTCCATTTTGAAGTGCTAATCTCTTTTTCTCCTATTACCTCACTCTCCTACTTTTCTTCCTTCTGTCTTATTCTGATCCGAGGGTTTATTTCTTGTAATGACCTGTGCATAAGTAGTAAGCAGTAAGTCAGTGATTGGAGATCAGTGGATGTTTGTTTACTGGTTAACTCTACATATAGGTAAATCATGACTGCACTGACACTTTGTTCCCTGAATGTTAAGGGAATTAACAATGTGGTAAAATGATCCAAAATACTGGCTGAGTTAAAAAGAGAGCACTGTGATATTGCCTGCCTTCAAGAAACAAATCTTTCTTCACAGGAACATTTGAAACTTCGAAGGTCATGGGTTGGCTACATCTATTCTGATGAACACCCATCTGCTAAAAAAGTGGGTGTGGCTTTCCTTTTGAGAAGGTTTGCTATTCCAGATTCTGGTGGGTCAGAAAGCAGGCTTGGGCCATTGGTTGATTTTATCAGGATCATTGAGAGGCAAGCTGATACATTTAGTTGGGGTATATGCCACTACCCCTGCCTCTGGGGAATTTTTTTGGTCCCTATTTGATAAACTATCTGGATTGCCAGAGGGACAAATTATTTGTATGGGGGACTGGAATTGTGCGGAAGATGTGGTGAAGGACAGAATCTCACTTAAACTCCCTAGTTCCAGGGCCTGTTCCTGCCTCTTGAAAAACTTCTGCACAGAGTCCAAAATGTTGACCCCTGGAGATCCTTTAACCCTACTTCTAGGGATTACACTTTTTTTCCCCAGCATCGAAGACATATTCTCACCTGGACAGGTTCTACACACAAAGACATTTTTTATATAGTTTTAAAGATGTGCTTATTTTACTGATTACTTTATCATACCATGCTATGGTTAAGGCAAAATTAAGCTGGGGGGAGCCTCAGTCAAGGGTGCTCTGGAGGTTTGATCCAGGTTTAATAAATGATAGTAGATAAATCCTATTAAAAAAGTTAGCCAGAACTTTTTATAAGAAAACCCAGTAGAAGGCTCTGCCCTTAAATACATTTGGGATGCCTCGAAGGCAGTCATAAGGGGTCATATGATTTCATATGCTTCACATAAATACAAACAATACCAAATTAAGTTCTAAAACATAAGGGATTTGATTGCTGCCCTGGAGGCCGAGCATAAAGGTTCAGGGGCCCCTGCAGTTCTGACCAAATTGAAGCAAGCCCACGATGATTATGATTCCTTGGTACAGAGGCAAGTAGAGAATAACTTAATATACATAGGAGAAAAGTATTTTGAAAAGGGAGAGAGGGCAGGCAAGCTGTTAGCCCTAAGACTCCGGAAGCAGGATGCGGACAGATATGTGGAGAGGATTACCCTGGCCTTTGCCCCCCCTCAAGATAAATTTTCCCCTGGAGAGATAGCAGAGGAGTTTAAAATGTTTTATGAAAATTTATATAAAGTAGAAAGAGAACCTCATCATCAGGATTTAATAAAAAAATTTCTGGAGAAGGTAAAGCTCCCTGCCCTTTCAGCTGCACAAAGGGTAGGGTTGGAAAATCCGTTCACCAAAAGTAAACTATTAGAGATAATCAGGTCTCTGCCCACAGGGAAAGCACCAGGCCCAGACAGTTATACCACAGAATTTTATAAATGTTTTGGGAAGGACCTGGTCCCCTTGCTAGCGAAGGTTTGTAATGAAGCACAGGAACCTCATGTCCTCCCGAACACTTTGAAGGAGGCCATCATTTCTGTGATATCAAAGCCAGGAAAAACCCTGCCCTCTGTTCCAATTACAGGCCGATAGCATTGCTAAACCAGGACACAAAATATTTTACTAAGGTTCTTAGTATCCGTCTTCAGAAGGTGATAGCTGGCCTGGTCCACTCAGATTAGACTGGTTTTATATCAGAGAGGCACTTACAAGACAATGTCCGTCTCCTGCTGAATGTTCTCTCTGAAGCCGAATCCCCTCTGTGGAGCCATCCCAGTGTTGTATTGTCCCTGGATGCAGAAAAGCCTTTGGCCAGGTTGACTGGCAATATCTAGATGCGGTCATGGGGAGATTCAGCTTCGGAGATAAGTTCAGGACATGGATCAGTAATCTATATGCAGGACTGACAGCTAGGGTTAGGGTTAATGGAATGATTTCCACCACATTTAGCCTTAATAGAGGCACCAGGCAGGGTTGCCCTCTCTCCCCCCTCCTCTTCACCCTGAGTCTGGAACCATTGGCTACCTTTATTAGACAATCTGATGCTTTTCAAGGAATTAGAGTTGGGGATACAGAAGTTAAGATTTCTTTATATGCTGAAGATGCCTTATTGTATATAAATGATCCAGTTTGGGCTCTTCCTGTATAAAGACTATTTTAGAAGAGTTTGGTAAATTCTCTGGCTACAAAGTAAATGCAGATGAGTCTGAGTTATATCCAGTGGGGGTGATGGGGGGGGACCTACCTAACATGGAGCCCCTTAACTCTTTGCCTCCAAAAATGTCTGTACTCAGCAGGCTTCACTGCGCTATTGTGTCCGAGAATGACTCCAGACATTAGCTGCAGTGTCCTAGTGTGCCCATGCTATGTCTGGAGTCGTCAGTAACCTTTTGTGCCAGTCCTTGCCAGCCAATGGAAGTATGGCTTATTAATCCTCTTTGGGTGATACCTCACATTGTTAGCCTCTTCTCATTGGCTGGCCAGTGTAGGGGTCCCATTGAAAAATTATAGGAAACCTGCGCTTTAAACTGCGCATCCTCCTTTTGCTACTGCGTGGCGGTCGATTAGAGCACTGCTGCCTTTGCTATCATTTTGCCGCTTGTTCCAACCGCTGAGCTACCTGAGATTTTTACCTGACAAACTTCACTCTTTCAGGTATTGGATTTTGTAAAGTTTTATTTCACTTTTGTGTCATTTTGAGTGTTTTCAGGGTCTTTCTGTGAGCTGTCTTCAGCGAGAAGCCCTACTTCCGGTTTCTGACTTCTCAAAGAAAGGCCCCCAAAAACACTCAGATTGGTACAAAAGCGCCATTATGTGTTTACTTGTTTTGTGGCATCCGCAGCTTTATTTGTTGCTTGAAATGTGGATTATGGCAAGACATGTCGGTGTTTTGCTCGACTTGTGGATCACGGCAATGAGTGTCAGCGTTTGGCGTCTGGGCTTCGGTCCCGTGTGTCCTCAGCCAGGTAATTCTACTGTTTCCACAATTGCGATATGTGCTGGAGGCCGGGGGGGGGATGGTTTCCTTGCTTGGCATCCATAGGTCAAATTGTGGATGGTGGGTAGGGTGTAGGCGTGTTGGCATCTGGGCTCCGGTCCCATCGCCCTGTCCTCAGCCAGGTAATGGTACTTTTTCCTCCAATTGTGCTGGATGGAGTTTTTTTGTGTGTTTGGCATGTTGGCATTTTGGCATATGTACTCCCCTCACATGCATTTTCTATGCTTGATGTGGTTGGGGGAGGGTGTTCGGGGTGGAGGGGGCTGATTTCCTTGCTTGGCATCCATAGCTTGAATTGTGGATCATGGTTAGGGTGATGGCATGTTCGCGTCTGGGCTCTGGTCCCATTGTCCTGTCCTCAGCCAGGTAACGGTACTTTTCCCCCAATTGCTTGGGGGGACCAGGGACCATCACTGGGGGACTGTATTGCATTCTGTGTGTTTTTTTCTTTTTTTTGTGTTTGGCTTGACATGTTGCTATGCTTGATGTGGTTGGGGATGGGGTTCAGGGGTGGGGGTTGTTTGTAACATCGCATGTTTTCTTTCTACCAATTGTGCTATGTGCTGGGTGGGACCCATGGAGGGTAATGGGCCAGGGACCATCACTGGGGACTGTATGGCATTCTGTGTTTTTTTGTTTGTTTGTTTGGCTAGGCATGTTGGGGTTTTGGCATCTGGGCTCCCCTCACATGCATTTGCTATGCTTGATGGGGTTGGAGGATGGGGTTCAGGGTGGGGTGTTTGTAACATCACCCTGTCCTCAGCCAGGTAACTGTGTTTATTTAGTTTTTTTGTTTGGCTAGGCATATTTTGGCATCTGTGCCCCCGATGTGTTTGCAATGCTTCTGAAGGATGGGCTGGGTGGGATCCATTGAAGGTGGGGTGCCAGGGACTATCACTGTGGATTCTATGGCATCCTATGAGCTTTTTTTAAGGTTGTGGGGGAAGGGAATGCTGGACACTGTGGGGAATGCAGTTTCATTTGTTGGTGGATACCATAGAGTGTGGACATCAGGGAATCCATGTTGTGGGATGGTGACATGTGTTTGACAGTGGGGGGCAGGTTCCTGACAGCATGGCAACCATTTTGTGTGATGGCGTCCAGTCTCGGAGGGAAGAGGGTCACCCAGACAACAGGCAATGCTGTTTTCTGGATGGTGATGGGTGATGCAAGGCCAAGCACCATCCAACAAAGAGCAGTACCTGCTATCTGGGTGATTTCTCTCCCTCTGAGACCTGGCGCCAGCACACAATGGTTGCCATGTTGTGAGGGTCCTCCATCACACCTTCAAACACCAGGCACCATCCCACAAAATGGTTTCCCTGGGGTCTCGTGGTTCTGACTCACTGCTAGCTGTTTACAAAAGAGATGTGATCAAAACAGAATGCCTTTTTGTGTTGTTGTGGGGCATTGAGGGTGCGGTCAGGGGCATCACAAAGCCAGATATCCACCATCTGGCTTGTCGTGGTTGGGTGAAGCGCATTTCATGGCTGATCTATGAAGAGACCCGCGGTGTTCTCACGGTGTTTCTGGAAAATGCGATCCGGGACACCATCACCTACACCAAGTACAGCAAGAGAAAGACTGTTACAGCTATGGATGTAATCTATGCACTCAAACGAAAAGGCCACACACTCTATAGCTTTGGAGAGCGACTGATTACAGATGTAAATTTAAATAAAAACATTTTTTGTGACAGTGCCAGCTTAACGGTGTCAGTTATTTCTGTACATTTGTGATATTTGGAAGGCTTAGGCATATGTTGTGGTGATGTGTGTGCATACAGGTTATACTGCTTGTTTAGGTTTTGAAGGTGGTGGCCAAGATGAGTCGTGTCTGCAGTGCAAAGATGTATTTTTTTGAGGGGGGATGGCAGATGATCAAGAGACTGCCTCGAGATCGAGAGACTGCCCCAAGATTGAGAGACTACCTCGAGAGACTACTCAGAATTCAAGACTACTTCGAGAGACTACCTCGAGATCGAAAGAGTGATGGTTGTTTTCCTGCGACAGACCGCAACCCCATAGATCATCACCAGAAATATGGCCAATGTGTACAAAAATGACCTGCTAGAACTGTTCAATAGTGCCAGTGACAATGAGGCAGATGACTTTTAAGGTTTTGATGATTCCGACATCGAGGTGAACTTGGTGTGTATGATGATTTTGGTTACACCAGAAAGTGACAGTGATTTCAGTGATGATGTTGATCTGCCCCTGGCTACGCTGTGGCAGAAGAGGCACTCCATGGAGAGTGAAGAGGATGACGTGCCACTGGCCAAACTACGTCGGCAGAGGAACGACACAGACAGTGAAGGTGATCTTCCTTTGGCTACACTGCAGCGTGCAAGTACCCAGATTGACGTTGATGACCATCATGAACAACATGACGCTGATGCAGAACAACCTGAGCAATCTACGCCACATCTGGATGCTGGTCACAATGATGGATGGACAGGTTGCTTACAGCAGGTCCATGTTGAGGATTTCAAGGAGCCTGTGGGTCCAATCATACTGATGAGTGCAGAGAAGACTCCCATGGATTTTATGAACCTGGCATTCCCACCAGCTCTCTACGACCTGATTGCCGAGAAGACAAACCAGTACAGTGCTCGTAAGCAAGCAGAAGCAAACAAAGTTGACTACCAATGGACTCCAGTAACTGTGTGTGACATAAAAGCATTATTTGGAATGCAACTATACATGTCCGTTATAAAGGCGCAACACTACCGCATGTACTGGAGGAAGCACCATCTCTATGGACGTTTACCAATTTCAAAGTTAATGACCCATGAGCATTATGAAAAGATTATGCAGTATCTGCACGCAAGTGACAGCACGCTAAATCCACCAAGAGGATCACAGGAGCATGATAAGCTACATCACGTTCGACCAGTTATCAACCATGTTGTCAAGGCTTGCAAGACGGAGTACAACCTGCACCGAGAAGTGTCAATTGATGAGGCAACGGTGGGCTTTAGAGGATGACTGTCCTTCAAGCAATACATGCGATGCAAGCCACAACAGTATGAGTTAAAAGTATGGGTCCTTGCAGATCCTCATAACGGTTATGTGTCCAACTTCCAAGTGTACACAGGAAAGGTTGCTGGTGCTGTGGAAGTGGGCCTTGCAGAGAGGGTTGTGAAAGACCTGACTAAGGATCTTCATGGCAAAAGGCACCATGTATATTTTGACAATTACTTTACTTCGGTTCACCTGGCAAAAGAACTATTGAACTTTGGCTTGTACTCATGTGGAACAATGCGGACCAACAGGATTGGATGGCCTTTGGAACTTAACAAATTATCAATGAAAAAGAAAGCTCATGGTTATTATGAACAACGACAGAATGGTTCACTTGTTGCCACAGCATGGAAAGACAACCATCTTGTTTTCTTGCTGTCAACAAACCATGACCCTACCTCACCAGCAACGTCTGTGCCCAGGAGACAAAAAGATGGCACTGTTGTATCAATTGCATGTCCAGACATACTGCAGCAGTATAACATGCACATGAACGGTGTGGACATCGCTTAAAAGCGTCAGGGGCAGTACCCATGCACCAGAAAATCAAAGAAGTGGTGGATCTACCTTTTCTGTTTTTTTGTGGGACATGGCATTGGCAAATGCGTTTACTCTGTTCCGAGACAGCATGAATCATGTTCAGCGATTGAAGACTGGATAAGTGAACAAGCACAAACAACTGAATTTCCACATGCTCCTCTCTGGGAATCTGTTGGAAGGATATACACATAGAAGACATAGTGCCTCACTTCCAGTAATCGCACAGAATCCAATTTGTGATGGACTACACTACCCCATGAAAGGAAAGAAAGGGAGGTGCAGAAATTGTTCGCAGAAGAAAATACGTGCCAAACTGTCATATACATGCAGCACATGCAAAGTACACCTCTGTGTTGATTGTTTTCCTGAGTATCAACAGTACAGATAGAGGCTCAAACTGGCAACACTAGAAGACTTACCCCTGCATTTCCTCTGTAGCTTCTCTGACTACATGATGGGGAGCTGCATGACAAGGGAACAGACATACCAGATTGTGTGAGTTCAAGAGACCAGAATGCTGTGACTGTGAGAGAGAGAGACCGGGGTGCTGCAACTGTGAGAGAGAGAGAGAGAGATACCGGGGTGCTGTGACTGTGGGGGTGAGAGAGACCGGAGTGCTGCGACTGTTTGGTTGAATCAGATTCCTGGAGGAGGCAACTTCAAGAGACCTTAGAGAGACCAGAGTGTGTGACTTGGAGTGATGAGATGCGCTGAGGTGGTAGGAGATGCATCGTGGAGCAGGACAAGGAAATGGCAGAGGAGAGCAGCAGCTGACATGAAGAATGGTTCAGTGGCATGCATTAAGTGCTTTGCTGAGTTAGCACTGGTACCAGTCTGACTCCGACAGCAATGCTTTGATGTCTTGCTAGGAAGGAAGGAAGGCTTCATGTTAGATTGGATGACAAGGAAAAGAACACATGCTTGATTACTTGTAAGGGGTCACCAATGTTGTTTCAGGGGGATCATGTGTCTTCTACAGCCAGGTCCCCCTGACGAAAGTATGTCACTAAGGGCACAAAGTGTGGTGGTGAAGGTGACAATAGGAAAGTTCATTGCAGGGGGACATGCAAACGGCACCTTGACGGCATTGACAGCACATTGACAAATGTAACTACCCGACAAATGAAGAACTGTTTGAAGGATCAACAGAAATGGGATACAGGGGGATGTAACACTGTGAAGACACCAAGGGTCATGTGCAGCAAGGGCTGTTGGCAGCTGTAGCATTACATGATTCGGGCAAAGGATCATGCGCACACGTGAAGGTTGTTTTTCGGTTGTGGAAAAATGCACGGGACTGCTTCTGGATGGATGTCAAATCATAGCTGCACCTACAGGATGTTGTTTGAGTGTTCTTTGATAGCTTGTGGGTGGCTTAGGCCATCCATATGGGGTCCAGAAGAAGGGTAATGTCCAGTGACACAGATTGCATCATGCTGCAGGCCTTTTGGTGGCTGGAAGAAGGCTGATGTGCAGTGGGCATGGTTGTTCACAGCTGCAGGCCGAGCTTGTTTGGAACAGAGTGAGTCAGACACTCTGGATGTCTGTTTTGTGATGCAGACGGGGTTTTGACTGATTGATCTTGCGTGGAGGACAAGTGGTTGTGTGATGCAAGTTTTGATTGTCCTAAGAGTTGATTGTAACATCTGTGGGTAGGTGAAAGACATAGCAGCCTATGCAGTCTTTGGCACTGTGCCAAATGACAAAAAAATGCAGAGCTAATGTGGACTGGTGACTGCGATAACAAGTGGTGGTCTGTATCTCACTCACCAGATCAATGGGGCAAGCTGACAGAGGTACTGGAGAGCACAAACTGTTCCGAGCACACCAGTTAGTGCATTGGCACATGCAACCAACCTTGCTCCACTAACTCTTCCAGCACTGTTGTGGAGTGGCAGATTTAGCTCCACATTTTTTATTTTCATTTGGATGCAGACAACCATGACACGTATGCCGGCCAGCCAGCTGTACGAAGCTGTATTATGAGTTGCTGTGCTTGTGTGCCACTTAGGCCATCCATATGGGGTACTGAAGAAGTAGGGTAATGTCCAGTGACACAGATGGCATCATGCTGTGGGCCTTTTGGTGGTTGGAAGAAGGCTGATGAGCAGTAGGCATGGTTGTTCACAGCTGCAGGCTGAGATTGTTTGGAACAGAGTGAGTCAGACACTCTGGATGTCTGTTTTGTGGGGCAGACGGGGTTTTGGCTGACGGATATTGCGTGGCGGACAAGTGGTTGCGTGATGCAAGTTTTGATTGTCCTAAGAGTTGATTGAAACATCCGTGGGTAGGTGAAAGACACAGCGGCCTATGCAGTCTTTGGCACTGTGCCAAATGAAAAAAAAATGCGGAACTCATGTGGACTGGTGACTGCGATAACAAGTTGTGGTCCCTATCTCACTCACTAGACCAACGGGGCAAGCTGACAGAGGTACTGGAGAGCACAAACTGTTCCGAGTACACCAGTTGGTGCATTGGCATGTACGACGAACCTTGCTCCACTAACTCTTCCAGCACTGTTGTGGAGTGGTGGATTTAGCTTTGCATTTTTTATTTTCATTTGGATGCAGAGCCCCATGACACGCATGTTGACGTCATGCTGTGCAAATACGTGTTATGTAGCAGGCTTGTACATTGTTGCGCTTGTGGATTGCTTCTGTCATATGGGTTCATGCAGCTCATTCTCTGACAGCTGGACACACTCAGAAACACACTCATAAGGAACCTGACTTTTGGATTACATGGCTACGTGAACGGACCACAGTCACAAGCAACTTCAATGCAGTCTTGCTTTCAACGAAATGTGCTGTTGTCTTATTTCTAAAATCCTACTGTTTGTAACCTGCAATGTCTTGCATATAAGAAACTGACAACACAATATAGGGTGTAATGGTCTTTATTATGAAAAAAGACAACAGGCACTGGAAATGGAAATGGAGTTTATTAGGATCACAATTGGAAACATCGACCAATAAGGAGCCTGCCTAGTCACAAGCCTTGGGAATAGATGGCCTGGCATTTAATTACTTCCATGTTTTTGGTTTACCTCAACAGGGTGGGGCAGTAGGAAATCAACAAGTGATTTCAAATCTTAAGTACACTGAGGCAAAAGTCGTGGGACACTGTAAGCCATGGAGTTATCAACTGCACAGAAGCCAAATCACAAGTCAAACCCAAGTCAGGATATGGCAGCAGGCAAGCAAATACAAGGTACGTGGGGTGTACAATCCATGATAGGGGAAAAGCAGGGGCAGTGAGGGACATAGGTGGAGTGTCACGGATGGATCTATGGTAATAATATTTCGCATTTGGTTGCAGGTGACAGGAGCAAGCGTCTCAGCGTCTGGATATGTGGCCACTCCTTTGTTTACTGGGCCACAGGAAGAGTACAGTGGAGCACAGGAGGGCAAAACTTGTGGTTAGGAAAAGACAGAGTGCAACTTCATTGGATTGGAAGGCAAGGAATGTGGTGGGATGGATGGATTCCAGTTCTCCGGGAGAAACATGGTGGGCCTCATCTGAACATTCTGATTATTGATTTAGGAGGCAATGATCTGGTAACCTGCCCGCTGCAGGAACTGAAGGGAGCCATAAGGCAGATGCTGCATCAAATCAAGTGCTGGTGGCCCAGGGTCCATATTGTATGGTCCGACATTGTGCAGCGGTTGAAATGGAGTGGAGCACGAGATGTCTGGGCCATCGAGAAAATCAGAAGAGTACACAATGGGTTCATGTTGTCCATGATGGATATCATGGGCGGGTCAGTGGTCCAGCACCCTGGCCTCAGTCTTCACAGGCCTGGAGTGTACTGGCCAGATGGTGTACACTTGACGGATGAGGGATTGGATGACTTTCTGAAGGACTTGAAGCAGGGCGTGTTGGTGGCTACATGTGGATGATTGAAAGTAAATTTATATTGAATAAATGCATGGCAGAGGCCATTTACTCAAGCTCCTGGTATGTGTATATTTTGTTTGTTCACCTGTGCATGTGTGTGAGTGTGTGAACACAGCAGAACAGAGGTTGGGACTACATCAGGTAAGAATGTAAGAATGTAGAAATCTCTTCAGTGCAGATCATCGTGGGACGCCATCTGAAAAGGTAAGAAAAAATGTGATTGTGGTTAGAGATGGGCGAAGTGGCTCCAATTTGCTCCATGGAGTGATTCACGGAGTGAAGACGAATCCGGGGAGTGCTCCGCAATGCCAAGCTGAGTACTTCATGTTACAAATGGGCAACATGAAGTCCATTGAAAACAATGACTTCGCATTACTCCGCCTTCCCAAACTACTACTCCAACCAATTCTTAAGGCGAAGTGCATTGAAAACAATGTACTTCACCTCACTTCGCCTCACTTCGCCTTGTTTTTAGCTCCAAAGGTGAATTTTGCAGTGATTCATGGGATTTCAGGTCACATGGGCTCTAGATTGTTCTGCACAGCCTCAGTCTGGGGTAGTGTGTATAGGAAGCTATAGGAGACAATCTGCTCTGAGAGCTCTCTGCAATTCAAACCTTCTAAAAGCTGTTAAAAAAGCCTTTTTGTGTCATTTTTTTTGCTGAAACTTTAGTTCATCAATTATAGAAAACCCTCCCATGCTCATATCATCAAGCATTGTTGTTTGTGTGTGGATTTTGAATGTTAATGTACAACATTCAGTCTTTGTGCTGAGAGACAGTGGAAGTGTGGTTTGGGGAGGGGTGTATCTGTGGTATAGGTAGATTAACTTGGAGAAAAAGACAGTGCTTTCTATTCTGGTGATATTTTTCTTGTATAACTCTGTTAATGTACACACAGTAATATTTTCAATAATTCTTGCCATTTTTTTGCTGATTGTTGTGGTGCAGCAGTGCATAATTTTAGTTTGTTTAAAATATGTGGTTATATTACTGAAGTTTTCAATTTGCTATGCATTACTTAGTGTGTATTTGTTTGTGAATATGTGTGGGACGTGTGTCATCAAATCAGACATCTTTTATTGTGCTACATAATTTCAGCAATGTGAACCTGCTATCCACTGCAGCTGTGTAATTTTTGTACTTCTTTGTGGTATCTTTACTGATACTAGTACTAGTGACTGTTACTGCAGCAGTGCAGTACACTGTCCCCAACCCGCCCCAACTGGCAAGGTATTCTTTTCAGATTTGAATTTCTGATGGTAAGCACTGGTTAGGTGTTGTGCCTTTGCATCTGCATCTCTTCAGTGCATGGCGCAATCTTAATCTGTCTGTGCATTTGCATCTTTTTAGGGCCCAATCTCCATCTCTAACTTAAGTCACAGTTGTTTCTTTGGCTTCCCTTCAGAGTACTGGACAGGTGTGGTGCATAATTCTGCATGAACATTGTACTCATTAATATGCGTTTTTAAGTCAGGACCATCATCACAAGTCACTTGTGATATAAATCATGTTCTTCATCATCACGGTCACAAATGCAGTCACAAATCATGATTTACGATCACGTCACAAATCACAACATTAATTTTTTTTTGATAGTTACTTGGATGTATTGTAAGCCTGTTTTGTAGTATCTCTCCATGCTTCACCACCCCACCATTGAACTCATTAATGTTTGTTTTCAAGTAGGGGAGTTTTGTGCCACACCTTATCAGGGCCCGGGGAAGCACAGCCGTAGGCATTCTCGTTTCTTCATCATCATGGTCACAATTTATTTTTCTCTCCTTGTGTGCTTGTGATCGTAGCCTCTGATCTCCATCACCAGTCCACCTCCTGAATTCTGCTTTTGTACTTGCTAGAGTGCCCCAATAATGGTGAAATGTGTGGCGGTGATCCTGACTGGCTGCGGAGTCTATTATGGTAGTGAAATCCATGAATCTTCAGCTGTCATGGTGCATCTCAGCAGAGCAGGGGTGGAGGTGCAATTTTATGCCCCAAATGTAGACCAGATGCATGTCATAGACCATATATGGGGAAAACCCACTGAGGAGAAGCGGAATGTCCTTGTGGAGAGTGCACGGATAGCCAGAGGAAATATCAAAGACCTGTCCGAACTCAAAATTGGTGAGGTCCATGACCTTATCATCCCAGGTGGTTTCGGAGTGGCTAAGAACCTGAGCTCCTGGGCAGTGGAAGGGAAGGACTGCACTGTCCACAAACTGGTGGAGGATACCACCAAAGCATTCCATGCTGCAAAGAAGAAAGTTGGTCTCTGCTGTATCTCTCCAGTGCTGGTAGCTAAAATTATCCCAGGATGTGAGCTCACTGTCGGCCATGACACAGAGTGTGAAAAGTGGCCACATGCAAAACAGCTGATGCCGTGAAGGAACTGGGCTGCAAGCATGTGAACAAGCACGTCCTCAAGGCACACATGGATGTCAAGAACAAGCTGGTGACTACCAGTGCCTTCATGTGCAAAGCTCCAGTCCATGAGGTGTACGACAGCATTGGAGAGATGGTCAAAGGAAGTTCTGAAACTCATGTAGAGCTTGAAAAGTCTGAAATAAAAGACACAGAGCTGGGGATGGTCTGCCAGTGGATCTGACTGTCCAAGCCGTGTTAACAGAACTGGGCCAGCAGTATTTTGTATCTATTATCTAAGGCAATTATAGTGGGGGGTTGCAGGAAGTAGGCTGTTGGTTAACTAGAATCTGCAGCTTATCCAATAGGTAAGAAAATGGGCAGACTGGGTGGGCCAAGTGGTCCTTATCTGCCATCAAACTCTATGTTTCTATGTTTCTATGTAAATGCAGTCACAAATCACGATTTATGATCATGTCACGAATCATTAATTTTTTTACTAATTACTTGGATGTATTGTAAGCCTGTTTTGTAGTATCTCTCCAGACTTCACCATCCCACCTTTGTACTCATAAAAAAATGTTTTTAAGTCAGGGAGTTGGACAGTGTCTGCAGTACATACACAGACTGGAAAGAAGACTGACTGCACACATGCAGTTTAGCACAGTGTACTTGCACTGTTCAGAATACGAAGTGTCACGTATTCGGAAGACAACAACAAGAGGGCAAAATTACATACAAGGATCAGGGAAGGTGGAGGAAAACATTTTATAACACAGCATGGAAAGTGTGGGGGGGCACATGGTGTGAGGAAAAAAAACTAATGTGGGATCCCATGGTGATCCAGCAGCAGCTCCAGCATGGACATAATTTGCAACTGATGTCCCTCTATGCTATCCAACCACTGCTCCACAGCACTAACCCTCTTGTTGTTCTCCTCAACAGCACTCCAGAGAACTGCCAAGCCAGCCTGTGCTAGATGCAGTTTTTTATTTATTTATTTTATTTAAAATTTGGTGACCGGGTAGGCTCACTGAGCCCTGAAGGTCCCTTTTTCAGGGACGACCCGGGATAACAATACATATTTTCGTACAGAGAAAGACTTGGGTTACAGAGTAGTTTTAGGTGTGTGAGCAGCTCTTTGGGGTCCACACGTCCTACAGGCTGACCTGCTGGTGGTGGGGATGGGGGTGCTGGTGGAGCAGCAGGTACTGCTGCTGTGGCCCTCCTCCTCTTTTTAGGGATGCCGCAATGCACAGCTGCACCCTCTGCCACAGAATGGCAGCAGGTGCAGGCATGGTCCATTCTGTGGCAGTCTGCCACTCCGATTGCTGGTGATTGAGCATATGGGTGCACTGGCCCCCAGTCCTCAGGTGAGTCCCTTGGGGGTCACGGCACACCTCCACCTCACAAAAGTGGCACTTGACCACACTGCTGTCCCCCCCGACACAGTCAAAAAACTGCCAAACAATGGAGGTGCGGGGAGGACCAGACACAGGCAGGGGATGGCCAGATGAACTGGCAGCCAGCTGGTCATGGTGCTGAACAGGGATGTGATCCACACCTGGGTCTGGGGGAACAGGCACATCCTGCTCCAGAGGACCTGGTGCTGGATTTGGTGGTGGTGCTGGTTCAACTGCCTCAGAGTCAGGACAGGAGGCGGTGCTGGTCCTGCTTCTGGGGGGGGACACTTACAAGTTTCGAGGGATCCAACAAGACTGGGTGCCCAGGCCATCCACACATGCACATAGTGTGATGCTTACCACTACCACGCTCTCCCAGAGCTGCTCCCACCTCAGACATTCCCTCACCCTGGTCCATCTCTCCTACTGAGCTCCCTCAATCCAAGCAATCACTACTCACACTGTTACACAACACACACACAGTCACACAGACAAACAACTAACTACTTATAAAGTTAAGAAAAATAACATTTTCAGAAAGAACAAATTAAGTAAAAAAGGGTACAGAAAAGATAAGAAAATGTAGCTTTCAAAAAAGTTTTTGGGTCTAAATCAAAGTTTAAATCTCCTCCTCACTCTGATCTCAAAGAATCAGCAGTCACAAAACACACTACTCTCTGTCTGCACAGGAGAAAGTAAAAGTGTCTGCTTGTATGACTCACTTTCTTCCTGCCTAGCTAAAGAGCATGTAATGTACAGTACTGCAAGCCATGTGATGTGTGGGGGGCTGCCAAATCTGAAACACCAAGTGGATCACTTAGAATCATAATGAAGAACGCAAAGTCCATTAAAAACAATGACTTCGCCTTACTTCGCATTGCCATTCCGCCTTAACACAAAGTGGTAATGACAAGGCGGAGTGAGCACTTTACATTGCCCACTCCACATAGCGGAGTGGCCACACGAAGTGCCCACTTCGCGTTCACTTCACCAGCAGAATTTAAATTTGCTGCATCTCTAATTGTGGTGATTGTAGTCATTTTGTTATTGACATTTTGTAGTCTATATGATGTGACTTGTGGCCACCATGCCAAATACCATGGGTGCCGCGTGCATATATTTGTATGTGTTGTGATGTTATGCCCACAAAGTGCACAGCACTGCTCATTATTACACGTGCATGTTGTGCGAGAGATGGTGCCACCGTGCACCTCATGATTTGAGGTAATGCTGTATTGTTGAATGTCTTTGCATATGTTGATGGTGCATTGTATGTGTATGGTTGGATAAAAATGATAGAAAGACTAAATATATAGATATATATGTATATGTATATGTGTATACATGTGTGTGACTATATGTGTATGTATAAATTGTGTGTGTGTGTATATATGTATATATCTGAATGAGTGGCAAGTCAGCTTGGGGAATAGAATGAGTGGTCTAGCATAGCGTTGCACCGAGTAATGGTTCCCTACGCTCACTTGACACAAGTTCAGATCTATTCTGTATCACATACCTGTCAATAACTTAGTCCTTTTATACAATAGGACTGTTTTGTATTTTTTTGTTTGGTTTGGCGATGAAATCATGGTGTGATATTGGGCTTTCTCACACTGCGCACTTTAGGAGGTATGCACACTTGTTTATGGTATGGTGTGTATGGCTGACACTTGTCTATCAGAAGCCCAGAGTCACCTAAGCAGCTTGAATAAAATGCAGTTTTTGGTAATTGCAGCAAGTATGAAAAAAAATGTTTTGATTCCCTTTCCAATGGTGCTATGCGGTCAATTTTAATTTACTGAACAGCTTGGCCACTGACAGTTTGTGTATCATGTATACTTTAGGATTTAAAAATAACTGTTTTCCCCTTTTTCCCATAGGGAAACCGTGACATAATTTGCCATTATAAAGGAGTGTTTATAACGGCAAATACACGCACGCTTTCTCTCACTTTGCGCATGAGCACGCATCAGCGCGACCGCTCACCGATTCCATGTTGCCTGAACCAGCACCGCCAGAAGAACTCGGTGGTAAGTTTTTATGTTTTATTTTTGCCCACTGTACAGCAGCAACCGGAGTAAAAACTGTGGAATCCTGACAGAAAAAGAAAAAAGTGAAACCGTTTTTAAAACAGTGATTCAAATCTGCAAACTGAAACTAAGCTGAACTGTGGACGCCCTGAATGGTGATTATTTTATATAATTGTTGAGGTGAAAAAGGGAAACCCAGCAATTATGTAAAATAAAATATGGGTCTGGATGTGTGTAAACTCGAATTTACACACACCCTAGGGGTTAGATGCTACGCATAAACCCCATGAGTGAAGTGTATGTAGCATCAAACCCCTCGGGTGTGTGTAAATTCATGTTACACACCCAGACCCATACTTTATTCTCTATTTTGCATTTGTTTATGGCATGGTGTGCATGGCTGATATTTTGTCCACAAGAACCATAAGCACGATATCTTAGCCAGTATAAAACAAAAACCGAATTGATTACAATTGATTGCATAGCACCGTTGGAAAGGTAATTTAGTTCTGAACAGATGTGTGCTGACATATTGTGTGTAGCAGGTATTGTTCAGGAGTTTTTTGCATTTGCTCATGGCATGGTGTGTGTGGTTGACATGTTGTCTGTCAAGAACCACCTAAGCACTATGAATAAAATTGAAATTCTGGGTATCTTAGCCAGCATAAAACAAAAACCGAATTGATTACAATTGATTGCATAATACCATTGGAAAGGTAATTTAGCTATGAACAGATTGTGTGCTGACATATTGTGTGTATCATGTATAATTCAGGAGTTATTTGCATTTGTTTATGGCATGGTGTGTTGTGGCTGTCATTTTGTCCATCAAGAACCACCTACAGTAAGCATGCTGAATAAAACACACATTCTGGGTATATCAGCCAGTAGAAAACAAAACCACATTGAGCACAATTGATTGCATAGCATCGCTGGAAAGGAAATTTTGTGATGAACAAGTTTGCCGCTGATATGTTGTGTGTATCATGTTTACTTTAGGAGTTATGCACATTTGTTTATGGTATGGTTTGTATGGTTCAGATTCATGCCTCAAACCTCGCCAAAGCACCTTGACTAAAATGGTAAAAACATATATTTTATACTATAGAAATAGCTGACTTTTTAACAAACAAATGATTAAAACTGTATCTAGTTTCTGCATGCTGAATTTGGTATCGATATGTCACATACTTTCCAATATAAAAAGGCTTCAAGCACATTTATTTGGGGTTTGGATTCCCAGAGGTTTGAGGCACCTTTTCTCTAAGAATTATATGAGGATCTTGCAAGACATTAGGTAGGACTGTAATAGGTGGAAGGAATTACCACTCTCACTCTCCGGTAGAGTGGAGACCGCACGGTTGAATATCCTCCCTGCCTTCTCTTTATTTTCAGGTCACCACCACTGCAACCCCCAAACAATTTTTGGAAGAAATTATCCTCTACCCTTTCTAAATTTATATGGGGAGGCAGAAAACCAAGAATTAAATGGAAATTAATACAGACACCTAAAAACAAAGAGGGACTGGGGTTACCAAACATCCACCTATATTACTGGGCAACTCAGTTACAAGCCCTACAAACAATGACTCAGGCATCACCCCCCAGATGGGTGGCAATTGAGTTAGCAGCTTGGCCCATCAAATCTATAACCAATATATTGTATCTAGATCCCTTGAGATTAAAGGATCTACCAGTCTGGAACCCCTGGACCAAGACCACCCTCCAAATTTGGCAAGAAGCAAATAAAAAACTCTGCTTAACTTTATCCCTTACACACTCTATCCTTATTCTAAGTTACAGGGACTTTGCTCCCCTGGTTTAGGAACCAATATTTTACCATTGGAGCAGACAATGTCTACAGACCCTTGGTCAATGTTTTGAGGGTCCAACTTTTAAATCCTTTCAACAGTTGAAGGGATAATGTGACCTCAGACAGCAGGACTTCTTTAGGTATCTGCAACTCAGGCACTACTTGGCGTCTGTGGTGGGTTTCCCATGGGAATGGGTAAACAACCTAGAAAACCCTCTCAGGGATTTCATGGCAACTCTAACAACAGGAGGGGAAGAACACAAAATGGTGTCCAGGTTAGTCCAGGCAATGAATAATATCGCTCTTGACCCCCTTGCTGATATTAAAGAGGCCTGGCATACAGAACTATGGGTGACACTCTCAGACAAAGATTGGGAGAGGACTTGGGAGGGAATCCATTCTACAAAAGCTTCCTTGTTCTGGAGGGAATTCTGTTGGAAAGTCAGAGTACAATTTTTTAGACCCCCCCCCTACAGTTACAAAGCACTATGACAATCACCCCTCTGACAAATGCTGGCACCTTTGTCAACTGTGGGATCCTACGCTCACATATTTTGGAGTTGTCCAATGGTTGTGGAATATTGGGAACAAATTCAGAAACTCACTTCTGAACTCCTAGAGATTCCTTTGATAAAATACCCACAACACTGGCTCTTAGAACTCCCCCCCCACACACACACACACACACTAAAGTAAGAAATATATTTTTGCGATACTGGTTGGGGCAGCCCTCAAAACTATTACATTGAAGTGGTTGATTCCATTTAAACCTGAAACAGAAGTATGGTATGACATATGTCAGAAAATTACAGACCAGGAATACCTAACAGCAAAGTTACGGCTCGGGATAGAAAAGTTTCGAAGTCATTGGCTACACTTCCTGCACTTTGTTGCACAAAGGGAAAAGTCGGATATCCTGACACTGTTAGCTAAGTATGCTTGAAACAGTAACATAGTTAGTAACCAAGGGGGGTTGGTGACCCAGGCATTTAAGGTCGGGGGGATATATATGTTCCTATATAAAACCACAGTGCCGATACATTTTGTACAGATTTATGGTACAGCTTCGATCTCTATTTCCCTAAGCACATTGAACTGTATTTTGGAAGTACTGTTTTACCTAATGTATTAAGCATACCCTTGGGTCCTTTTTCTTTCTTTCTTTCTTTCTTTCTTTCTTTCTTTCTTTCTTTCTTTCTTTCTTTCTTTCTTTCTCTCTTCCTTTTCCCCTTTCATTCTCTTCTTTTATATAAGTAAATATGGTATGGATGTGATTATCAACCCTGAACCTGTAAGCCTGAATCAAATAACAAAACTTCTTTTCAATAAAATGTTATTTCCAAAAACAAAAGTAGGGAGGAGGAGGGGGGCATGTCAAGGGAACACCCCCTCAGGATGCTGAGAACCCTGCAAGGGGACAAGGGTCTGGCAAGCAAGGTGGATTGCAGGGGTTACATGTAGAGAGAGCTCCTCTTCAGGATGCTGAGAACCCTGCAAGGGGACAAGGACCCAACAGGGAATATGGGGAGGGACAGGGGACAGAGGCAGGCTGAGGGGAGGGAGACATGCTGAGGAAGCTCCCCTTCACGACATAGAGAACCCTGCAAGGAGGCCAAGGACTAGCAGAGATGGAAAGAAGGGGGGGGCAATGGGAGTAAGGGAGGAAAAGAGGGAAAAATCATAGGAAAGGGTAGGAGGTTCGGGAGAGCAGTTATCATGGCTAATCAAAGATATATGGAGGGAAAGGGGTGGTGCAGGGGGAAGGGAATTGGGAGGGAGGGACATAATTGAAGCTGATGCAGCAATGGGAAGAGTGCAATTGGAGACAGGAAGGGAATTTGGTAGGCATGTAAGTTAGGTGCAGTCACAGTGGCGAACAGTGTTTCCTTAGGAGGAGTGAGAGTGAGCGATGGGAAGTAGCAGAGCAAATATCCAGTGGGAGGGAATTCCAGACACAGTACTGGGGAACTCGAACGAGAAAGCAGCGTGACTGGAAGCAGTGTGCCAAGGGGGCAGTGCAAGAGTTCTGTAAGTGGATGAGCAGAGGGAATAGCAGGAGGGGGACGAGTAGATAAGAGGGTGGATAGGTAGGGAGGTAGAGAACCGAGCCAGAACTTCCCAAATAAATTAGTGCTGTGTGCGAGGCACTGGGCATAGAGGGAGGGGAAGGAGAGCGAGGTGTAAAGATCACAGTGGTGAGTAAGTTGAGGGCAGCCAAGTGTGAAATGGCAGAAGGAGTTGAAGAGGGTGTCCAGTCTGGTGAGGGAGGTTTTTGAGGCAGAACTGTAAACAATGTCCTCAAAATCGAGGACATGGAGAAACATCTTATGAACAGTTTCTCTCCTGGCTTGCAGAGGCTGGCAGCTGCGATGTCTGTGCAGTGCACCTGGTTTATTGAGTAATTTTTTGTGAAGAGCATCATTGTGGACTCCAAAATCAAGATGCTTGTCGAGCCATAGACCAAGGTACTTACATGAGGTGATATCATCCAGTGTAGTACCAGAGAGGGTGGAAAAGATAGCAGTTGAGACAAGTCTGGACAATTTTTGTCTGAAGCCAAAGGCCATGGAGACCGTTATTTGACGTTCATAGAGAGTTGGTTAGCGACAAACCAGCACTGAATGCTGTTAAAGGCCTGCTGGGGGGTGGATGCCACCTCAGTGAGGGAATTACCGGATAGGAATAGCACTGTGTCGTCTGCATACATGTGGATGTATGAAGAAGAACAGACGGCAGGGAGGTTGTTCAAGAAAATAGAGAAGAGTACTGGTCCCAGTACTGAGCCTTTGGGGACACCAGTGTTGATGGGAATGGTCGGAGAGGTGGAGTTACCATTTCTGACAGGCTGGGACCAGCCTATGAGGTAGGACCAAAACCAGTTGGTGGCTGATACAGATGGGCCAGCTGAGGATAGCTTACACAAGAGGAGGGAGTGGGAGACTGTATCAAAGTCTTTGGCCAAGTCAACAAAGATGGCAGAGGTGATGCATCCCTGATCCATGCCTGTGAGAATGGAGTCAGTGAGTCAAAGTAGGGAGGTAGTGGTTGAATGTTTTTTACGAAACCCAGACTGGTAAGGGGTGAAGAAGGAGGAGTCAAGAAAGGAAGAGAAATGCTCCAGTGCCAGGTGGTCTTGAAGCTTGGCCAGTGTGGGGAGTAGAGAGACAGGACACACGTTGCCAGGGTTGGAGGGGTCCCCACCTTTGGGAAGGGTGATAATGGTAGAAGACTTCCAGGCATCTGGAATGCTTGCATGTGAGAAGGAGAGGTTCATAAGATGAGTCAAAGGGAGAGCAATGGAGTATGCTGAAAGGTGTAGTAGTTTGGGGTCAAGGCCATCAGGGCTTTTCCCTTTGTTAGGATTCAGGGTTAGCAATATGCGTAGGGTGTCCTCCGGGAGTACCGGCTTAAACATGAAGCTTGAAGGAGGGGGTAGGTGTGCATGTGGGAAGGCATGGCTGGGACTAGAGGGATTTCTGGGTGAAGAGGGAGGAAGAGAGGCAAGTAAGGAGGTGGCGCAAGAAGTAAAGTAGTTGTTGAATTCCGTAGCCGCTGCTAGGGGGTCATCTAGTGTGTGGTTGCCAATCTTGAGGATGGAGGGTGGATTGAGGGGGTATAATAGAGCATAGAATCCCTTCTAGAAATTATATGGGTTGTTGATGTTATCATGGAAGGAGGCTTTGAAGTACTCTGCTTTGGTGAGGCAGATGGCTCTGGTGCAGGCGTTCTGGAGCATGCAGCAGTGTTGAAGGTATTAAGGGGAGCCAAAAGTTTTGAATGCAGCCCAGGCTTGGACTCTCATGTGTTGGCAAGCAATGAGTTTGGCGGAGACCCAGAAGAGTTGGTTGCCATGGACCCTGGTGCATGGTGGTCCCATACTTTGAGGAACTGTGTGCTGAAGTAGCCCAAGACAGCGCTGACAGAGGAGGAGGAGGAGATTGGTGACCAATCCGTGTTGGACAGATCATAAGATAGGGAGGAGAGGTCTAGAGAGTGGTGTGTGTGTGTGTTCGGGGTCTGGCAGTGGTGATTGTATTGTTGCTTCTGGAGTTCTCCATTGAAGTCTGGAGATGTCTGAGTAGTTTCTGCAGAGTCAAAAGGGGAGATGACTGTTATTGTATACAGATTATCTATAGCAAAGGGATTAGGAGGTGTCCCAAAAAGTCACTGTTTTGGGGAGTGCAAAACTTGAATTTAATGCACACTCTCATAGAAACATGGAAACATAGACTTTGATGGCAGATAAGGACCACTTGGCCGATCTAGTCTACCCATTTCCCTACCTACAGGATAGGCCACAGATCCTAGTTAGCCAACAGCCTATTTCTTCCTACCCCCCACAAGAATTGCCTTATGTGTGTCCCATGCATTCTTGAACTCTCCCACAGTTTTAGACCCCACAACCTCCTCAGGAAGGCTGTTCCATGCATCCACTACCCTCTCTGTGAAGTAATACTTCCTCACATTGCCCCTGAACTGCCCTCCTTCTATCTTTAAATTGTGTCCCCTTGTTCTTGCAAGTCTCTTTTCTGAAAGATGCTACCCTCTTGGACTTTGTTGATTCCACTGAGATACTTAAAGTTCCTATCATGTCCCCCTCTCCCTTCTTTCCTCAGGGTATACATATTAAGCTCCTTTAGTCTCTCCTCATACGGCTTCTCTTGCAGACCCTGCACCATTTTAGTTGCCCTCCTCTGGACTACCTCCATCCTGTCTATGTCCTTGCAGAGATGGGGTCTCCAGAACTGGACACAGTACTCCAGATGGGGTCTCACCAACTGTCTGTACAGAGGGATAACAACTTCCTGTTTTCTGCTGCTGATGCCTCTCCCTATACATACTAGTATACCCCCAGCCCTCCCTACTGCTTTCTCACATTGCTTGCTAACGTTAAGGTCATCTGATATGATTACCCCAGGTCCCTTTCCTTTTTGTTGTTGTTACTACCTCCCACCCATTGTGTATTCTTCCCTGGGTTCTTGTTTCCCAGGTGCATTATTTGCACTTCTTTTGCACTGAATCCTAGCTGCCATACTTCTGACCATTCCTCCAACCTTGCAAGTCCCTTTTCATCCTTTCCTCGCCTCCTTGTGTATCAACCCTGTTGCAGATCTTTGTGTCATCTGCAAAAAGGCATACTTTCCTTCAGTCCTCTGCAATGTCACTGATGAAGACATTAAAGGACTGGACCAATACTGAACCCTCACGATGTGCCCCACTAGTAACCTCTCTTTCTTCAGAGTGGACTCCATTTACAATTACCTTCTGTGTCCAGTTGTGCATCCAATGTTTTCCCAGGCTACCACCCTGGGACCCACTTCCAGGCTGGTTAATTTGACTATTAATCTTTGTGTGGGACTGTGTCAAATGCCTTGCTAAAGTCTAGGTAGGCTCTGTCCACAGCCCTCTGGTCTACTACTTTGGTCACCCAGTCAAAGAAATCTATTAGATTGTCTGACATGACCTTCCGCTATGAACCCATGCTGCCTTGGGTCCTGTGCTCCACTGGCCTCTAGGTACTCAGCTATTCTTTCCTTCAGAAGTGACTCCATCACTTTCCCTACCACAGAGGTCAGACTGACAGGTCTGTAGTTTTCTGCCTCTGTCTTGGTCCCACTTTTGTGAAGGGGAATCACATCTGCCTTCCTCCAGTCCTTGGGTACCACACCATCCTCCCATGATTTAGTAAAAAGAGTAGCCAGTGGTTTCACTAGTTCCTCCCTTTATTCTTTTAGAATTCTGGGGTGAATTCCATCAGGACCCATTGCTTTGTCCACCTTCAGTTTTAGGAGTTCTTGCAGAACCCTTTCTTCTGTGAAAGGACTGGGATCAACCCCTCTATCAAGAATGCTTCTGTTAATTGGATTAGGCACTTCCCCCTCCTCTTTTGTGAATACTGATCAGAAATATTCTTTCAGTATCCCTGCTTTTTCACTGTCCCTCTCTGCCCACCCACCATTCATTCTATTCAGACTCACTATCCCTCCCTTTGTCTTTCTACGTTCACTGATGTACCTATAAAAGGTTTTATCCCCCTTCTTAACTGAGTTGGCTATCTTTTCCTCAGTTTGGGCCTTTGCTATTCTGACTTCCTTCCCTGCTTCCTTCTGCCTTAACTGGTACAGTTCTCTGTCCTGATCCTTCTGTGTTTCCTTATACTTCCATGATGCTATCTTTTTCTTCCTGACTTTCACAGCCACCTCTTTTGAGAACCATAGTGGCTTTTTCTTTCATTTTGATTTGTTTATTTGCTTCACACAAAGGCTTGTTGCCTCTGTGATGGCAGTTTTGATGATTCCCCGTTGTTGCTCCACCTCCTTCTAGCCTGTTTGCTAGTGCTTTTCTGAGGCACTCTCCCATCTTGCCAAAGTCAGCCCTCCTAAAGTCCAGTACCCTCACTTTTGTATGGCTTGACTCTGTAGCTGAGTTTAACATGAACCACACTGTTTGATGGTCACTTGTCCCCAAATGGCAACCCACTTCTAGATCTGAGATCCTTCCTGCCCCCCATTTGAGATACGAGGTCTAAGATTGCTCTCTCACGAGTGGGTTCCAAAACTAGCTGTCTAATGCCTGCCACCTGTAGGGCATCAAGAATTGCCCTGCTCTTGGATGTGGCTGCAGCAAATGTAGCCCAGTTAACATCTGGCATATTCAGGTCTCCCATCAGCAGTATCTCCCTTTCTCTGCCATTCTAAGAATGCCTTCTATCATATTCTTGTCCATTTCCTCCCCTGACATGGGGTCTGTACACAACCCTGTGCAGATTGTGGTGCCTTTCCAGTCTCCAAGGTGACCCACAGTGCCTCCTCTCTCCCTGTTTACTCTTTTTGTTCAGTTGCTTTTACCCCTCCCTTTACATGAGAGCTACTCTTCCCCTTCTCCCTGCCTGTCTCTCCTGTAGGTTATGTACCCTGGTATGTTAACATCCCAGTCATGGTTCTCTGTGTACCATGTTTCTGTGACTGCTATGATATCCAGGCATCCATCTCCATCAAGGCCACCAGCTCAGGGAGCTTGTTGCCCAGACTACAGGCATTGGTACTCATTACCCTCCATTTCCTGATGGCCTTACTCCCTTTTGCCCCATCCTTGTCCTTCTTGCCTTTGTCACTTTCTCCATTTACCCCTGCCCTTCTCCCTATCAACACCTCTATGTTGGTGTTGCCACACTTACTACCATGATTATTTGGGGAGCTGGTTCCTGCTCCTTTCAGTGCCTCCCTTGGTTAGTTTAAAAGCTTGCCAATGAAGCATTTAAACCTATCACCTAGGATCCTGGTTCCCCTCCCGAACAAGCAGCCCATCATGCCAGTATAGGTTTGCATCACTCCAGGTGGACCCCCAGTCCCCAATGAAGCCAAATCCCTGAGCTCCACACCAGTTTTTCAACCACTGATTGAATCCCATGGTGCGGAACACCCTAGCCTCTCCTATGCCATAGATGGGCAGCACCTCTGAGAAGGTTACTGTGCATGCTACTTGACTAAGGCCCCTCCCCAATTCCACAAACTCTTCCTGCACTTCTCTAATCCCTTTCTTAGCCAGGTCATTTGTCCCTAGGTGGACAATGACATCCAGCTCCCTCCCCTGTGCAGCTGCTCCAGCAATCCTGAGGATTCGCTCCCTGTCCCTCCAAGCCATGGCGCCAGGCAGGCACCTTACCTCCCTCTCCCCTTCCTCCCCCAGACCTACCTTCCTAACAATGGAGTCCCCCACCAGGAGTTGTTTCCTTCCCCTCCAGGGTCCCCTGCCACCCTCCTGTGGGTCTCCTTTGTGGAGGTTCCCAGCATCCTCCTTGGTCTCCACTGCGGGTGCCTCCATAGAGGAACCACACTTTGCCAGAATGGCATAGGAATTGTGGAGAGGTACCACTGGAGGGATGCACCTCTGTTCCACCACCCTCACCCTCTCTGAGCCCACTGTGGTCCAACTGCTCCTCTTTCTTGGCAACCTCTGAGGCAACAGCAGTGGCACTGGTGGTCCCTGAATGGAAGAGAGGTCCACAAATCCTGGCCAACTCAGCCTGGAGATGAGCAACCTCCTCCCTCAGCCCAGAGAGGTGCCTGCAGATGGGACAACACCGCATCCTCCAGAACATCTCCCGGAAGACTGCTGCTCCACAGCCACTGCACTGCACCACTCCAATCATGTCTTATTTCTGTCCCTTAACTGTTTGAAATCCTTACTCTTTCCTCTGTTTTTTCTCCAGGGTGGCATGCTTTAATAAACCCTCAGGCTTCGCCCTCGGGTTTTGTGCATACCACTCTTCGAGTGTGCATTAAATTCTCTTATACACTCCCCATGTATTATTCTATATGTAATTTATGTCAGAAGGGACTCTATATCCTTCAGGTCACCCTCCTCACTTCACAAGCATGGGCCAGCAAGTATTCTGACCAAACATGTACAAATTTATAAATTTTCCCAACCCACTCTATTATCCTGTGTACCCTTTTATTCCTTTGATAACCTGAAATGTGCCCAGCCCTACCTTAAAGGCCTGTACTGTCTTTATATTAACTGTATACACTGGTCAGCTGCTTCATATGTTCACCACCCTCTGGAGAAGATGTACCTCCTAATGCTACTCCTAAAATTACCACCTTCATTTCCTTTCCTTAAATGTAAGATATATTCCGCAGTCCTGTTTTGGTGCAGATAATAATTCCAAAATATACCAGATGCCAGGAACTGGACCTCACTGTGCTAACAAAGAGTAATATGACATTTGGTTTATTTTTCAAAAACTGTTTTAGGTAATTCCTACAGCTTTTTGCATAAACAGCTGCAATTTCTGGTCCTAATAAAACACTGTTGAATCCTGTGTAAACAACTCAGTTCCAATACTTATTAGCATAAACCTAATGTGATCCTACAAATCAAATCTTCCACGTTTCATTTGAGGTATTAAGTATGGCAAGGCTCTGATTTACTGCCAGCTGGTCTGGCACTAAAGAAAAATCTAATCCCATCAAGCTGCTCCTGTGAAGTCAAACTACATGCAGCAGAGGCTTCGTGTTTGAAAACTATGATTCACCAGTGTACCTTCCACATTTCAGAACACTGAATGCTGTACTTGCTTTCCTTTAATTAAAGCAACGGTGCATGTTACTGTAAAAATTGTGACATATAGCGTACCTTTTTATTCTATTTTGGTGTGTCCTTGTTCTCCTATCTTGTGAGAAGCCCTTTCCGCCTGTATTCTAGTTTGTTTTAGTAACTTTTTAATAATTGAAATAATAAAAGGGACACTTCCGTAAAAATGGTAATTCCAAGGTTTTCATTGTCAGTACATGATCTTTTTAGGCACTCATTGTCCCATAAGAAAATTGAGCAGTACATGCAGCACCCTAGTCAAATAAAAGGTAATATTAACTGGGGGGGGGAGGGGTCAAAACAGCTGCAAAAACTATGAAAACATACAGGACAGATATATTAAAAGAAAAGCTTCTTTTATTTAATGAAATGCCCAACATATGCTAAAGCAGATTCAAAATGGGAAAAAGGGCATCTTACAAAACAAAACTAGCAAGCACATGCTAAAACAGAATAAAAAGATATAGGTTAAAATGTTTCACCATAACATGCATCACTGCTTTTATGAAATTCTTAATCATTTTTCTATACATGCATGAATTTTTAAAACTGGCAAAAATGTATGTCCTGTGACGAGGTTGCTTAGAAACAAGCAAATTAGTTTCTGGCACTAAAACAAACAGGACAAAATCTTACTTGTGTATAAAAATTGTACCATGTTATAAACGAGCAGAGACTGATTATCATATTTTATCTTTGTTGTCACAGTTGTACCGTGTGCACCTAATCATCAAATGGTCCCATTAAATGATTTACATTTTTTACTGTCCTCATATAAGAATATGTGTCATCAGAAAGGTACAGAACGTACTGTGCCTGCAAATTGCCTATAGAGTTTTGTATTTGACAAGCACGAAGCTTCTTCTGCATGTGTTTGTAAATGTAATATTTGATGAGATGCTGGTATGTATCATGGTTGCCTACTTTTACAATGCACCACAGTAAGGAATTTAAGAGGACTTCAAGTTTATGGGATGCCCTGATGGTGTTTTTATGTTATCATACTGTTTGTGTGTTTGTTTTTCCTGATGATATCATTTATGCTTGTTTTATATTTGTACTACAGTATATATTACTTTGTACGTAATTTTCTGTCTTGTCACTCATTTGCAGATTTTAAAGATCTTATTTTGTTTAATTCTTTGCCTCTCTGTTTTGCATAATATTACTTGTTTGTATCCCCATTTCTTCAGGTCTCACCTTGAATCAAACTTCTGCTAAGACTGATCTTCAGGACAAAATTTCAGGAAAATAATCAAATTATGTGTTGTTATATGTGTTCACAGTGATTTATGTGCATATGTATATATATGTGTATACATATATATATATATATATATATATATATATATATATACACACACACACACACACACACACACACACACACACACCACCCTAGTGGAGAAAACATTTAGTAAATCATTTTATTTTGGGATAAATATTTAATTTCACCTAGAACAGATTATTTGACTGAGAACATATTATTTCCATTTATAATCTGGAAATGAAAAACAGAACAAAGGGTCAAACAGAGTTTGCAATAGAAGGAGAGACACAGTTGGACACTAAAACAAGAGAAAACACTAATAAAACATTGAAAACAGTGTGGTATGTATCAAATACATAATGGGTTGCAGTTTCATAAACAACAAGCAGCAGAGATTTCACTGGTACACAGGTAACTATGGGGAGGAAGGATATCCATGGTCAGAGAAGAAGCTCCAAAATATGAAATTGTGAGTAGTGCTTCACTGATTTAAATATGTGTACTGTATGTGTGTAAGGAGGCAAGTATGAAACAAGCATTTGTCAATGCTGAATGTTGTCGTGCTGGCATTGGCAATGGAAGTGGTGGAGCTAGAGACGCATAGTGCTGTGATTTTATGAATGTGTCTGAAAAGGTGATTTTGCACAGCGAGCACGCCATTGTGCACCACAGCTGTGGAAACATGTTTTGGGCAGGCTGTGAAAAATGGCAGCTGGACTGTTGATAAGAAGACATGCACAAATGCCAGTGGTGAAAATGTGGCATGAAAATATTGCAGATTGACGAAGTTACAAGGGTGCGTGGAAACTGCGCAATGCAGGTTTGCAACACAGTGATTGTATGGAGTTTCGGCACTAAATTTTCAACACAGGCATTTTAGGACATCTGCTCATGAATTGTGTCACCGTCATTTCCTCAAACTGTCCCAAAAACTGATTTCGCACAGCGGTCGTACAATTCTGTGCCGGACATACGAAAACACATTTCAGGCAGCCGTAGTGTTCATAAGGAGGTATGGAATAATGCCAGTGATGAACAGCTGGAGTGAAAGCATTACAGATTCACAAAGCCATGTGCGTGCATGCAAACTGTGCAATGCACGCTCATAAAACACTCATTTAATGACTTTTGTTCCCAAATTTTCAACATAGGCATTTTAGGGCATCTGCTAATGAACAGTGTCACTGTCATTTTCATCATGTGTCTCGAACATGGGCTTTCCACAGCGACCACGCTATTCTGCGCTGCAACTGCGAAAACAGATTTTGGTAAGGATGTAGAAAATGACAGCTGTACTGTTCATTAGGATGTGCAGAACAATGGAACTGTTGAAAATCTGGAGTGAAAATATTAGAAGTTTGCAAAAGAGCGTGCGTGCACACTGCACAACGCAAGCTCGTAACACAGTCACTTCATGGAGCATTGTCACCAAATTTTCAACACTGGCATTTTAGGACCTCTGTTCATGAACAGTGTCACTGTCATTTTCATAATGTGTCCCGAACACTGATTTCGCACAGCGAATACGCTATTCTGTGCCAAAAGTGTGAAAACACATTTTGGCAAGGATGTGAAAAATGACAGCTGTACGGTTCACAAGAAGGTGTAGTAAAATGCCAATGTTGAAAATCTGGCATGAAAATAATGCAAGTGTGCTAACTTATGAGCGTGCATTATGCATTTGCTATGCACACTCATAAAACAGTAGTTTTATGGAGTATTGTCACCAAATCTTCAACACAGGCATTTTAGGACCTCTGCTCATGAACAGTGTCACTGTCATTTTCATAATGTGTCCCAAACACTGATTTTGCACCATGACCATGGTATTCTGCGCCGGAAGTGCGAAAACACATTTCGGGCCAGGATGTGAAAAATGGCAGCTATATGATTCACAAGAAGGTGTGGTAAAATGCCAATGTTGAGAATCTGGTGTGAAAATATTGTGAATTTGCTAACTTATGAGTGTGCATTGCACAGTTGCTACGCACGCTCATAAAACAGTCATGTTTTGGATTTTTTCCACCAAATTTGCAACATAGGGTTTTTGAGAGCCCCCCTCATGAACAGTGGCACTGTCATTTCATTACATGTTCCCAAAAGGTGATTCTGCACAGTGACTGCAAAATCACCTTTTGGGACCAAATAATGCCATGACAGTGCAAGAATTCATGAGAAGGGGTCCCAAAAACCCCATGTTGAAAATTTACGGCCAAAATTCACAAAAATGCCTGAGATATGCAGCAAAGTTGAAAAAACCCTATGTATTCCATTATACAGCTTAATGGCATTTCCTCAGTTTGCGGTCGGCTTTGAAGAGTGCAGACATGTTCCTGGTCCACCGAAGATCATCGCGCCAGACTCCGGAGGTAAGTATGGGGTGAGGGGGTTGTGGAGGCAGGGTGTGCAGTGGGTGGGTGTGGGTGGGGGAGGGGCACGGAGACTATGAAGGACCATTTTCCTTTACATTTTCAAAATGGAAAAAAAATCGCAGGACAGTTTTTCTTTTGCAGGGTTTGGCACACTGGGTGGGCTCCCAGCATGCCACCTAACTGTTTTGGGGATGTCTGTACCAGCGAAGTTGAGGCACCCTTGTCAGCAAACAACATGGGGGTTGTTGGTTATGTCTGCCGATGGGGTGGGCTCCCCATCAACACACAAGAAATGGGGGAAGGTAAGAGCCGGTGGATTGGGCACCCCCTCGGCATATCACAAATAGGGGATGCTTTATGCCCGACGGGGTGGGCTCCCCATCAGTACATTCACCGAGGGCAGGGGGCTGACAGGGATTGGGCACCCCTGAAGTCGGCAGTTCGGCGGCCAGTGTGCTGCCATGTACATAATGGCGGCAAGCACAGCAAGAAAAGGACCGTTGCGTCTGATGAGCTTTGCTCGGATTGCAGCGGACCTTTTCTTAGATGTGCTCACCACATTATGCATGCATGGTGTGGCGCCGGCATGCAGGCTGATTGGGGAATGCGGGATGCACCTACTGGTGTGTGCCCTGCATTCATTGAAGAGCGACCGCGCCTCCAAAGCTGCACTGTCCCAAGATGTTGGCTGTGCAAGCGCGCCAACTTAAAAATTACATTTTATCAATGTGTTTGTCCTTTTTAAAGTCTGTAAGATTTTTTTTTTTTGTGAGTAAAGTTGGCAGCTATGTTTGTAATGGCAATCCTGAATTTGTGACAATGGCACTGAAATTATTTAGATGTTGTCTCCTGATAGCCAGCAATTTGTTTTTAACTGTACATTAGACAAACCTAAGACTTAGGGGGTCAACCAATCAGGATGTAAAATTTTCCCTACCCATTTAATAAGAGTCTTACCACTCACCAGTGGAGATAAATGTGTTATTCCAGTGCAGCCCTATTTGAGACCCTGTGTTCCCTGTTTATCTGACACTGTCAAGCCTCCACAGGACAACTGTGGATGTTCTGAAGTACAGTAATGTAGAAGGATACACTACACACTCTACTTCCCTGAGTAACCTGTAAACTCCTGGGTATTCAGAAATGTGTCCACACTGACCTTTATAGTCTGCACTGCCTTCATAGCCACTACTGCTGGTAGGCTGCTTCATATGGCATACCACCCTCTGTGAGAAAAAAAACTCCTATTATTTCTCCAGTAATTAGCACCTTTGAGCTTCACAAGGTGCCCTTACATTCTGCTGGAGGACACCACATCAAACATCTCTACCTATCAGATTTTGTTGATACCCTTGAGTATGTGGAAGGCTGAGATCATGTTCCATTTTCAGTCTCCTTTTCTCCTGGGTGAAAGTAGTGAGTCATGGACTTCTCTAGAAGAAATTTAAAACTCATAATATTTTTGACATAATGCAGTTTATATTTCTCATTACCTATATATTTCTTATTCCCATTATTCATTACTGAGTTCATATGCATGAAAATAGTATAGTTTTTCCTTGAGGGTTCATCAGCTCTTATTGCTTTTTCCCAACCTGATTCCATAATGCTCTGTTTGTGTCATCATGGTTATGCCCATGGCAAGAGACTTTGAGGTCACAGCAGAGCATTATAATTTTAAGTAGCAAATAAACCATAGAGGAAGATGAAGTTGAATGGATAAATATCTTGTTTCAGAAGAAAAAGGTATAGAAGATATATAAAATACAAGCTGAGCTGTGTATAAATATTAGGTTTTCCCAAGGGCATCAGCTACTCTTTAAAGGTCTCCAGCCTCTACGGAGAGCATTATCCCTCATTACCCTGATCATTTTGGTGGCACTATTTTGCACCCTCTTGAAACATAGAAACATAAGAAACATAGAGGCGGTCAGCAGATAAGGACCTCTTGGCCCACCTATTCTGCCCTGTTCTCCCTACATACTGTGCCACCACAAACTCTTCTCAGTCTCTGGTCATCTCCACTCCTTGCCTTAATACCAAGTCCCCCCATATCTGTCATGTGCATGCTTGAATTCCATCACCGTTTTGGCACCAACCACCTCCGCTGGAAGGCTGTTCCAGGTGTCCACTACCCTCTCCATGAAGAAGTATTTCCTTGCATTTCCTCTCAGCCTCCCCCCTCCAACTTCATAGCATGATCCCTTGTTTTGAGCTTCTTTTTCTATGGAAAATGTTACCTTCCTGTACCTTATTAATACCTGTTAGGTATTTGAATGTTTCTATCATATCCCTCCTTTCCCTCCTCTCTTCCAGAGAGTACATATTCGGTTCCTTTAGTCTGTTCTCATAGGGCTTTTGATGTAGGCCCTGCACAATTTTGATATCCCTCTTTTGTACCACCTCCACCTCCCCTCCCTGTGCACCCGAGCATCCTGTTAGCCTTCCCCACTGCCTTATCACACTGCTTGGCTACCTTCAGGTCATCAGAAATAATTACCCCCAGGTCCCTTTCCTGTTTGGTGGTTGCCAGTACTTCCCCTCCCAATGGCTACACAGGCCTCTGGTTTCTGTGCCCCAAGTGCCTGATTTTGCACTTTTTTTGCATTGAAACCCAGATGCCAAACTCTTCACCATTCTTCCAACTTTTTAAAATAATCCCCATTTCCACACACACACACGTCAAGACACACACACACATATGCACGCATTTACGCACGCCAGCACACAGTAAATCGGTGTTCACTTATTAACTCATTATACCCTGGGTGGCCATTTTGTGTCAGGTAAACAATGGATAGTTTGAACTTCTGAAGAAGCTATTGGAGGATTTTTGTGTCATCTGCAAACAGGCATACTTTCCCTTCTAGCCCTTCTGCAATGTTGCTAATAAAGACATTGAAGAGGACCATACATAGAAACATAGAAACATAGACTGACGGCAGATAAGGACTGCTTGGCCCACCTAGTCTACCCATTTCCCTACCTATAGGATAAGCTGCAGATCCTATTTAACCAACAGCCTATTTCTTCCTACCTACCCCCCACAACAATTGCCATATGTCTGTCCCATGCATTCTTGAATTCTCCCGCAATTTTAGACCCCACAACCTCCTCAGGAAGGCTGTTCCATGCGTCCACAACCCTCTTTGTGAAAAAATACTTCCTCACATTGTCCCGGAGCCGTCTCCCTTCTATCTTTAAATTGTGTCCCCTTGTTCTTGCATATCTCTTTTTCTGAAAGAAGCTACCCTATTGGACTTTGTTGATTCCACTGAGGTACTTAAACGTTTTTATCATGTCCACCCCTCTCCATCCTTTCCTCAAGGGTATACATATTAAGCTCCTTTAGCCTCTCCTTGTATGGCTTCTCTTGCAGACCCTGCACCATTTTAGTTGCCCTCCTCTGAACTGCCTCCATCCTGTCTATGTCCTTGTGGAGATGGGGTCTCCAGAACTGGACGCAGTACTCCAGATGGGGTCTCACCAACTGTCTGTACAGGGGGATAACAACTTCCTGTTTTCTGCTGGTGATGCCTCTCCCTATACATCCCAGTATCCCCCCAGCCCTCCCTACCGCCTTAAACTCTTGACCATTCTTCCAACTTTTTAAAATCATCCCCCTGGCCTAGTAGTGAGCCCTGAGGCACCCCACCGGTCACCTTGCCTTCTGCAGAGTGAACACCATTTACCATTAGTGTTGTACAAAATATTTTGTAGAATTCTTGCATTTCGTGAAATATTTCACTGGGCGAAATGCAAAATTTTGCCTGCCAACTGGAGAAATTCACTGGTCACGAGCAAAATTTCACCACCAACGCGTGAAATTCTGCAGTTTCTCCACTACATAAGCTTTCTTCCCTGGTGTCTAGTGGTCCCTCCCTCTGGCACTCACCGGGCCAAATTTAAAAAGAAAATTCTTCTCCCTGATGTCTAATGGTTCCCCCCCAGGCCGATCATGGCAGAAATTGAATAAAGCCCCCCCCCAGTTACCCTGGGTCAACTCATGTGACTGGGCCTAATCTGACCTTGTGTTAAAAAAAAATTAAATCCCCAACTCCCTGGTGTCAAGTGGACCCCCCCCAGCATCAGATAGTGCCTACCGCACTCCCCCCAGCACCCTGATTGGGCCTCCAGCTCAGCCCTCCACTCATCTCCATAGCAAGCAGCCCGACTGAACACTTCAATGAATCAGCGCATGCTTGTACAAGCATGTGCTCATTAATTCTCAGACAGCCAGTGCTCTCACTACTACTGGAGGATACTAGGGAAGAGTGAGGTGGGCACGATCTGATGCCAGAGAAGGGGGTGGGGGTCCACTAGACACTGTGGAGTTTGGGATTTAATTATTATTATTTTTTTAATGCAAGGTTGGATTCTGCATTCAGGAGGGATGATGTTGCATGAGTTGACTCAGTGTAACTCGAGGGAGGGGCTTTATTCAATTTCATCTGTAATTGGGCTGGGGGGACCACTAAACACCAGGGAGAACAATATTTTTTTTTTTTATTTGGGCCAGTGAGTGGCTGGGGAGGGACCACTATGGATACCACAGGGAGATGCCCATTTGAGATGGATGGAATTGCTGCAAAATTTCACCATTTCACTGCAATTTCATAAAAAACATTCACATAGCAAAATTGCAGATTTTACAGCAATTTCACCAGCGATATTTTATTTCACAACATCTCTATTTACCACCACCCTCTGACTCCCATTGATTAACCAACTTCTTACCCAGTTTATAATTTTTTGACCGACTTGCAGACAGATAAGCTTATTAACAAGTCTTCTATGTGGAATAATGTTGAAGGCCTTACTAAAATCCAGGTAGGCCACATCTACCACTCCTCCCTGATCCACTTCCCTGGTCACCCAGTCAAAGAACTCAAACAAATTTGTCTGGGAAGACCTCCTCCCTGTAAAACCATGTTGGCTTGGATCCGGTAATCCACTGGTTGCGAGGTATTTTACTATCCTTTCCTTCAGTAGTGTTTCTATTACTTTGCCCACTATTGAAGTCAGGATGGCAGGTCTGTAATTTTATGCTTCCTCCCTGTTCCCACTTTTGTGAAGTGAGACCACATCTGCCCTCCTTCAGTCCCTTGGATCCTCCTCTGTTTCTAATGATTAGTTGAACAGAGTTGGCAGAGGTGCAGCCAGAACCTCGTTGAGCTCCCTCAGTATCATGGAGTGCACCCTATCAGGTCTCATTGCCTTGTCTACTTTTAACTGTGCTAGTACCTAGAGGACTTTCTTCTCCGTAAAAGGACTGGACTGGTGTCCGCCTCCCTACCATTTCTGCTCTTGTCCCTTATTTTTGGTCCATCACCTACCCCGTCTTCTGTAAATACTGAACAAAGTTATTTATTCAATATGTCTACCTTCTTTTGGTCCTCCTCCTTGCAAATCCCTTCTTCCACTTTTATCCTTACTATCCCCCCTTTGGTCTTCCTCTTCTCAATTATATATCTAAAGAAAGTTGTATCCCCTTATTTTACTGATTGGGCCATATTCTCCTCTGTTTGTGCCTTTGTGTGTCTAACTGCCTTCCCTGCCTCCCTTTGTTTCTCCTGGTAGTTTTACCTATCCTCCTCCTTCTCTGTCTTTTTAGTACTTTCTAAATGCTACATGTTTTGCTCTTACTTTTTAGATAGACAGACAGATAGATAGATAGATAGATAGATAGATAGATAGATAGATAGATAGATAGATAGATGTTTACTTTTCAACAAGATAAACTATTAGGACTTTCCAGCCCTGTTTACAAAGTTGTCCTGCTTTGTTACAGAGTTACATATTTGGTGTGCTACAATTAGAGTTGTTCAAAATTTCAGAATTTTTTTCTGCAAAATATTTCACAAAATGTGCACATTTCACAAAATATTTCACGGGTGCAAAATTCTGCTAGCGAAATGCAGAATTTCACCACTTGCAGGTGAAATTTCACTGCTCACGGGAGAAATTCTGCATTTCACGGTTGAAATTCCACATTTTGCACCTGCAAAATATTTTGTGGAATACACAGAATTTCCCAAAATATTTTACTCTGCTAAATTTGCGATTTCACTGAAATTTCACCAGCAAAATAACATTTTGCTGCATCTGTAGTTAGAGTTTAACATATAAGTTACAGTTTGGCATATAAGCACAGTTTAACATATAAGAAACAGTTTGACATTAAGTGTATTTTCAAGAATACCTAGAATATAATTTGCACACTTTTATGCCATACCTTTACAGGCAATTACAGATGTCCTTAAACACGTTTTCCAGTGGCAGTTCAAAATAGCTTAATGATGGTGCATTCCTTGTCTCTGGGGGTAGTGTATTCTACACTTTTGCTGTCCACCCTTTCGTAGTCATTTTCCCATATGAGGAAAATATCCTAGGGAGGTCAAATCCCCTATTTTTACCTCCCTTAAAGGGACACGGTCTACCATTTTTGCATCATACTATTTCTAGTTGAAAACCCACATGTTATGCTTGCTTACCTACTTTAAAATTCATTGGCATCTCTGGTTGGTTAATCTGCAGCCTTTCATAGTATAACTGAAATGCATGGTAATGGGGTATGTATACTCAATCTTGTTTTGTTTGAAATCCTTGATCTATTTTTATTGTATATATCCTGAAGATAAGGAACACCTCCAAACAGAGCAGACACTCATGATGCAATGGCCTCCTCTCCTACCATTGCATCTTGAGTGGCTAGACTGTGTTGAGGTGTTCCCAAGCCCAGGAAAGATACAATGGGAGTTGATCAAGGAATGTAAACAAACACATTTTTGTGTGGTAACACCAATATGGTGTGCTGTCTGTTTTTCACTTTTAAAAAGGGAACGGGATCAGAATCAAACTTCCAACTACATCAATGTATTCTACAGAATGTGAACAGTCATAAAATGTGTATTTTCAAACAAGTGACAGTTGGATGCCTATGGGGGGGTTGACAGTGTCCCTTTAAGTTGTGCGAGTCCAGAGGAACTCCATCAATGTCAAATTATGGATTTTGAGAACTACTTTGTGCAGTTTGTAAGTTAATTGAACTCTCAGCTTTTCTCTCCCTAATTTCCAAGGAATCCCACATTACATCTGTATACATTAGACAATGGTGGTAATCATAGCCACATCCCAGCACAAACCTTGTCAGATTATTGTATAGTCTGCCTAATTTTCTTAGCACTGTATTGGCTGCATGCTGATATACAATAGTCCTATATTCCAACACTGGTAGCAGGAGTTGGGTAGCTATAGTTTTTGTTATCTCTCTGGGGATAAAAATGCCTTCCTTCTCAGGGCTCCCAGATGGCAGGCTACTTTTTTGACACAGTTGTTTATGTGTAAGTCAAATTTCAATGCATCATCTATCAAATTTCAATGCATCATCTATGATTACACCTAGATATTTGTATTCTTTGACCCTGGTTAGTGTTTGACTGTTCAATGCCCCTAATATTTAGACACTTTTCAGCATTATTATTCTGCCTGCTATGTCTAAACCGCATTGTCTGAGTTTTCTTGGTACTCAGGACCATGTTTAATTTTATGAACCATTCTTGTAGACAGTTGAAGTCATACTGTAGAACGCACTCTAGTTCTTCCTGGGAAGCAGCTTTACCTATCAACACCGTGTCATCGACATATAGCTTAATCTCTGTCTTAGTAATATGTGTGGTCATGTCACTTACATATATCAGAAACAACAGGGGGCCTAGGTTGGATCCTTGAGGCATACCTCTTTCCAGGATATGGGAGTTTGAGAGCACCCTGTTTACATACACCTGTTGTTTTCTGTTACAAAAATATGATCAAAACCATGATGTGGCTCTTTCTGACATTCCTTTCTGTTCAAGCCTTTCCAGTACTTTTGGATGGTCTACCAAATGGAATGCTTGGAGATGTCAACATATACTGCACTCATGGATTTCCTTTATCTAAGTCAGAGGCTACCATGTCCACAAAGTCAATGAGTGCAATAGTCATCAACCTTCCTGCTCTGAAGCTGGATTGATGGTTTTCATAATAGTTAATCGGTGGCTAATTACCCATCGATCTGTTTCTGATTAGTTTAGCCAATTTCCAAACAGCTGGGAAAAGTCCCTCTATTAAGCATCTGTTATTGATTGTAGTTAAGACAGGGTCATTATTTCAGCAGAGCATTTTAAAAAGGTAGTTTCTATTTGATCTGACCCACTGGCCTTCCTTACAATCAGGTGTTTTATTTCTTTATGAACCTCACTCAACTTGATTGCTTTAAGATAAAAATTTGAAAAGTTTGGACTCACCATGTTACTGTCACCCATTTCACTACATGTTGATTTAGATATCTCCAGTTCTGGTATTTTTATGTCCAGTAACGAGCAAAAATAATTGTTCAACAAGTCTGAAGTCTCTCACACAATAAGCTCTGCCCCTGTTGCATCTCTAAAGTTTGTAACCAGGTCCTTTTTTGTCACACCATCCAATGTTTTGATCAACTGCCAGTAGGACGATGGGTTTGTGCTGTCCTCTACTTTAGTTTCATAAAAATGTTTTTTGACCTTCCTGATCGGACTCCTGCATTTATTTCTTGCTTTCTGTAAAGCTTTCCAATCACCCTTACTTAACATTTTATTTACCTTTTTCTAAAGTCTATCTTTTATTCTGATTAATTGTATTAGTGTTTTCTTTACCCATGACAAGTGCTTGGATCTTTTCTTTCTTTCCTTAAAAGGGGCATGTTTGTTACAAATTTCCAAGAAGGTTTTAGAGAAATTCATTACCATTAAGTTAATGTCTGTTATTAAATCAAGTCTGTCCCATCTAATTCCTGCTGTCTTTAGAGAATCATAGCAGTTACTTTTTCTCTTGCCCTTGATAACTTGCCTGACACAGAGATTTGTTGCTTTTTCAATACCCCCTTGAGTGGGCATCTTAACTAGTTGCCAGAGGAACACCCCTCACAGGGAGTCCAGGGTGTCCCTAATTCTTACAGTTACTGCAGCTGATAGGATCTAATCCACATCTGGTAGATTGAAGTCCCCCACTCCCCCACCAGCAACACCTCCCCCTTGCATGCCATCCTTTGGATTGCTTCCATCAAGTCCGTATCTACCTCTCCCTTCTACACTGGAAGTCTGTAGATCACTTCTATACAAATAGTGGCCTCTTAGTGTTTCCAGGGTGACCCGCAGTACTTCAGATCCTCCCTTCTGTGGCTTTCATTTTATCCTCAACATAAAGACCCACTCCTCTCCCTTTTTTTAATTACTGTGTCTTGACTATATCAATATCCTTTTTGTATTGGGGAGCCCCAAACTGCATGTTTTTAAAGATTCAGGATTACTTGTCCTGCTCTGCTGGTCATCCCCCATTTGAAACACCCCAGCATTCTGATGGACCTCTTAGCAGCAGTTGTACACTACTTGTTGTACTTTAGCCCTTTATCTTTTATGACATCCAGTTTCATTTCCTCCTTTACTGTAGCAAGAAGAGACCAACACAATGTACATTCCTACCTTTTTCCTTCCCCAACCACAGCATCTTGTATTTCATCTGTAAATTTAGTATTTCTTTCAGAAACCATTCTTAAAAATAGTAAACACAGAACATATGTTCATTTAATTTACCAGGCTATTCTTTTTTATATATACTGCAGTATCTACTGTAGTAAAATTTATTAAAGTCTTCTGTTTTGTACACACCATTAGTATTCCTTAAATTGTTATACTCATTTATTAAAAATGTTCCTACTAGCATGGCTTGACTATGCATACTGGATGCACTGAAATTTGTGAACACTAAAATTATCTATTTATGAGGTAAATTGTTACATCATGTACTTTTTTAGTGGGCTCCACTGTACTGTACAGGGCTGTGTCTCTTGTATAACAGTGACAATGGCAGTTAGGTTATGAAGAAATAGAAACACCCAGATCTAGTGTATCACTGTCTGTTGGTGGCTATTACAAACAAACTCTAGCCAGAGCTGATACAGCTGCAGCCTTGATCGCTGTTGGAATATGGTACTGTCCACCATGTCAAAGATGACCACTGGAGTTCTCTGTGCATAGGCACTGAACATCAGTGGCACAGCAGCACAATCCACCATGTCCAAATGGCTGCCAGTTTTCTTTGTGTATGTGCAATAGCTCATGCATGTGCACTGAGCTCCAGCAGCCATCTTGGATATGGCAAACTGTGCAGGTGTTCAGTGCACATACACGAGTTGTTGCACATAAGCAGAGAACTCCAGTGGCCATCTTGAACATGGTGGACAGTGCCATGTTCCACTGGTGACCAGCAGACAAAATAGTGCAGTGGATGTGCAGTGATTGCCATTCACCTTCACTATTTACAAGTCTGTCCAGTATCCAGTAGGCTCCCTTTAACTCTACTGTGAATGCAAGATGTCTGCAGGGCTACATCCACTGAAGTCATAAAAATGAACTAGGAATACTTTAAGTTAACAGGGCCTCCAAGAAATGTCTCTTATGGTATGAAACTCTAAGCCTGAGGTTTATGTGAGAGGACTTCAGTGCAAAGCTGAGTGGTTCTGTCTGCCCAAACCTCAGAAGTGAAGTAACTTATACAATAAGAGACATCCATTGGAGGCCTTATTAACTTTCATATTATAAATCAGTCAAGTTTAGTTCAAGTTATTTATAATAAGTTTAGTCTTTTTCTTTAATGTCATTGTGCCATCCTCCCCCGGCATTGAAGTGCTCCCTCCCAGCACTCCCACATGAGAGCACACTGTACATGAATAAGATGTACAGTAGCTCTGCATGCTGATTGACTAAAATCATGCTAGTGATTTATAATGTAAAACTTAAGGTACAGTGGAAGCAAGTTGCACTGCTATGTCAGCAACTCAAGTGAGGGAAGGATAAACCCCCCTATGGACAATAGGTCCTGAGGCAAATAGGAAACTCTGGGCAGACCAGATGGACCTTTGGTCTTTTTCTGCCATTATTGTCTATGTTTCTATGTTAGGAAGTGGGCCTGAGGTGAAAGATATTGGGTCAATGGATTAGGAGGGAGCTGACTGTGGCGGTATATCCCAGCTTATGGTAGGTCAATGATACATTCTGTCACTGTGTGACCCCCCTAACAGTGGCCTAGGCAATTTAGTTCCCCTTCAGAACTTCACCACATGGTGCGTGAGTCAAGCCTAAAAGATTTTTGTGCCAAAAGGGGTGGAAGAGGCAAGAGGTTCAAAGGACATACTAAAGGAAAATGGCATCCTATTTATGACAGCAGCAGCACTCTAAGATCCCGCACACACCATCTTCTGATTTCATGTTGAATCCATTTGCTTTGGGAGGTGAACCTTCAAAACGACATTGCCATGGGGGTAACCAATGAAGAACTCTGAGGTAGGTTGGACAGGTGACAGGTTTTGGAGGTTGCCAATGGAAACCCAGAGGTGGGGCATCTGGCCAAGAGGAAAAACATATAGAAGAAATATCTGCAGGTAAATGCAAAGTGGCAATTCACAATGCAAGAGAAAAGAGAAGATAAAAAAAAAAACCTTTCCAAACCTGAGAAGCAAGCCTACAGCAAACCTGACACAAGATGATAATTTTAAAGCTGAAAATAATTGGTGAAACTACTTCAAAAAAAAGCAGTCAGCTACGTATGTTTCCCTCATGCTCAACAAAAACAGATGGTGTTCCAAGCACCACAAAGACTCTGCTGTAGTGACCAACTTTCACATATGTTCCATGTAAAGTTCTTAGGAATAAAAATCCTATAAATAATATAGAAACATCTTCATGTTTATAATATATGTCTTGCCCTTTATGCTTTGTATTCTTAGTGCACATAGTAATTACTGAAGTGATTTTCATGGCAGCCCTGCATATTTTCTGTCTAAAGAGAGACAGAGAAAGAGAGGTACTGTATTTAAATGAGTTGTTTATGACAATAAATGGTATAGTGTCAATCATTCACTACTGACACAGTGCTGCAAGCTGTGATGATGCATACTTTTCCTATTAAACTGGTTGATCTTGCAATGCAGTAATTTGTATGGCTAGGTCTGTATTATATTCCAAAGAGGAAGCCATGTCCTGTCAAATAAAATTGGGAATGGTTGGCACCATGGTTCTAGTGTTCATTCTCAGTGATTTGCACAGAATGGTGGCTGTGGCCTCTTTGCACCATTTGTGACTTTGTGACTCAATTGTGCTATGCCCAACAGGGGATCAACTCCAAAGCTGCAGAGCACACAAGAACATGAGTAAACTTAGTACATTCAAAATAAAAAAAAATTGAGCTAATGAAATGTGCTTAGTATTTATTCAGCCATAAAGAGACGTGGCTATAACCCTGGTGCTTCAACTCTGACATGAGTCTTCTTCAGGGAAGTGGCTAAAACACACTAAGAAAGGTTCATGTATACTTGTCAGAAAAAAGGTGTATGCCATTAAACAATTTACCAAATGTAAGATACTTATTAGATCAAGGCATAATAATGTAAGTGCATTAGCCACAACAAATGCCATTTGTAATCAGATTATGACTGAAGTTCAAGTAGTGACTTATAATAGTTACAAAAATTGACATAATCATGTAAGAAAACAAGGAGTAACATTGAAATGCTGTATGAACCAATCATCCATCCCGAAGGTGAAATAAAAAAAACAATACAAAGTAATCAGCAAGGCATTTGACACAGTCCCACACAAATGATTAATAGTCAAATTAACCAGCCTGGGAGTGGGTCCCAGGGTGGTATCCTGGGTAAAACATTGGCTGGACAACAGGACATGGAAGGTAATTGTAAATGGAGTCCACTCTGAAGAAAGAGGGGTTACTAGTGGGGTACTGCAGGGTTCCGTACTGGGTCCAGTCCCTTTTAATGTCTTTAATGTCTTTATAAGTGCATTGCAGAGGGACTGGAAGGAAAAAAATGCCTCTTTGCAGATAACACAAAGATCTGCAACAGGGTTGATACATAAGGAGGCATGGGAAGGATGAGAAGGGACTTGTCAAGATTGTAGGAATGGTCAGAAGTATGGCAGCTTGGATTCAATGCAAAGAAGTGCAAAATAATGCACCTGGGAAACAAAAACCCACAGGAAGGTTACACAATGGGGGGGAAGTAGTAACAACAACAAAAATGGAAAGGGACATGGGGTAATCATATCAGATGACCTTAAGGTTGTCAAGCAATGTGAGAAGGCAGTAGGGAAGGCTGGGGGGATACTGGGATGTATAGGGAGAGGCATCACCAGCAGAAAACAGGAAGTTGTTATCCCCTTGTACAGACAGTTGAAGAGACCCCATCTGAGTACTGCATCCAGTTCTGGAGACCCCATCTCTGCAATGACATAGACAGGATGGAGGCAGTTCAGAGAAGGGCAACTAAAATGTTGCAGGGTCTGCAAGAGAAGCCATAGGAGAAGAGACTTAAGGAGCCTAATATGTATACCCTTGAAGAAAGTGGGGGGGGGGGACATGATAGAAATGTTTAAGTACCTCAGTGGAATCAACAAAGTCCAAGAGGGTAGCATCTTTCAGAAAAAGAGATGTGCAAGAACAAGAGGATACAATTTGAAGATGGGGGGGATTGCTCAGGGGCAATGTGAGAAAGTATTTTTTCACAGAGATGGTGATAGATGCATGGAACAGCCTTCCTGAGGAGGCTGTGGGGTCTAAAACTGTGGGAGAATTCAATAATGCATGGGACAGACATAAGGTAATTTTTGTGGGGGGTAGGAAGAAATAGGCTGTTGGTTAAATAGAATCTGCAGCTTATTCTCTAGGTAGGGAAATGGGCAGACTAGGTGGGCCAAGTGGTCCTTATCTGCCATCAAAGTATATGTTTCTATGTTATTCAAGAAAAACAGGTTGAGAAACAGCCCAGAGCTGATAGACTAAAAAATGAAAGTAATCAATCTAGTGAAAAAATAAAAGTGAGAGAAGAAACAAATGGGTCTGAAAATAAAGCGTTAAATAATAGCCACAGTGGTCCATGGTTCTATCCCAAAAATCTGGCTGCAAGGAATAGCCTATTTTGAATCAATGAGGTGAGCACTTTGTACCTGAAGAAGAGAGTTTCCTGAGGAGGGCTTTCTATAACATTCAAATGTGTATCCTTTCACCTGGTGTACACTTCAACAGGATGTCCAGAAATGTTATATTATTCACACTAATGTTAGGTGTAAAATTTAAATGTAGATAATTGTTTATCAGTTTAAGAAAGTTTGTGGCTGAAATGGCATCTCTCTCCCAGATGATTAAAATATTGTCAATGTACATGCCTCAGAAAACAATCTGGGGCAGGTATGGGTTATGGTCCATGTTGAACACCAGGGCCCCCCTCCCCACCAACCAAGAAAAAAGATTGGCATACAAGGGGGCCATGGTGGTCCCCATGACCGTACCATAGACCTGCAGGAAAAATGTTTTGTCAAATGTAGAAAAGTTTGAATTGAGTTAATGCTCAGTAGCATCTAATATAAAAGCACATGGAAAGGTGGAGACCATGATCTGCTGACTAAAAAAAAGTGATGTACTGTCATCAGACCCAAATAATGTTTAATTGACATATAAAAAGAACATACATTTAGAGAAATCTATAGATATTTTGAAGACCATACCAATCCTTCTAGCTTATGAAACATATCCATACTGTCCCAGATGTGTGAGGGAAGTTTTTTAACCAGCTATTGTAGACAGAAATCCACAAAATTGTAATGTTTTAACACAGAGAGCCTTGTGCAAAATAATTAGTCTGCATGGTGAATTGGTTTGGCTTTTATGTACTTTCAGTAAGTTGCATATCACCAGTAATTCAGGATTTTCAACCATCATAAAGTCACACTCCTTTTATGGCTGCAGTGGGCAGTGCCCTGCAGATGTTTTGCTACTACAGTAGAAGAAGGGAGCTCTTCAGATTCCTAACAGGCTAGATACTTCAATCTGGGTAGAATTCTCTTTCAAGAAAGTTTCATAGCATATAAACATGTCAGCTCAGTCAGCCTTTCAAATGGAGATAAGCAGACAACCCTGGAACTATAGCAGTATGTAAGTCAAATGTCACAGAATTAAATGTTTATGTAATAAATAATCTGATGTTACCAGTCTCACTAAAGATGACTTAAAGAAAATGTGTGTGTCTGTGTGTGTGAGTGTGTGTGTGTGTGTGTGTGTGTGCACGTGTGCTTGTGTCTGTGCATGTGCATTAAAGCATATTAATTAGAAATAGGTAAAACATATCTGGATATTCAGAGATTATGTGTGTGTGTCTGTGTGTGTGTGTGTGTGTGTGTGTGTGTGTGTGTGTGTGTGTGTGTGTGCATGTACATGTGCATTAAAGCATATTAATTAGAAATAGGTAAAACACATATCTGTGGATATTCGGAGATTGTGTATGTGTGGTGTGAGCGTGTGTGTTTGTGTGTGTGTATGTGTGTGTGTTTTCTAAGCATTTAGAACAGCAATTTTGCATTTTAAAAATTTAAGTCTAAAGATTACCCCCGTTTTTAGTTAAAATCAACCTTTTAAACCCAGGAAGCACAAGGAGAAAATGTCTGTGTCAATGTGCTGAGTACTCGGTGAGAATGCAAACATCCTGCACTAGCAATCAGTCTAGTAAAATATGCAATTTTTACACATATTTTCAAAGCTGGCACTATGTAAACATGTTTCTGTCTGTAACTCTGTGTGTGTGTGTGTGTGTGTGTATTTGTGTGTGTGTATGTGCGTGTGTGTGTGGGTGTGTGTGCCTGCATGCACCTGTGTGGCCCTCTGTAAACCCTTTCATGGTACATTAACCTTTTCCTAGTCAGTTTGCAAATGACTGTAATTCTATACTGTAGTAGAACATGAAGCAGTACATGTGTGTTAGTGTGTCAGAGTACTTATCCTAAATATAATAAAAGTTAGGGTCAGATGTATAAATAAATAAATGCCATATAAGTCAGGGTATGTTTTATTTTTTATATAGCAATTAAATGATCACATACAGTTCTTCACCTTTCATGCATGCAACGACTTCGACCAGCTGGTCATGGTCTCTGCCCCAGTCAAATGGGTTCTGTCCTGGTGACCATTTTAGCCCTGACCAACCCTTCTGGTAGGCTATTCCAGGTGTCCACCATCCTCTCTGTGAAAATATATTTTCTCACGTTTCCCATGAGCCTTACCCCCCCCCTTTACTCTATTGTGTGCCTCCTTTAACTGGAGCATCTCTTACTTTGGAAGATGCTTCCTTCCTGTACTTAGTGGTGGGTAAAGTGGGCTCAATTCGCTCCGTGAAGTGATTCATGGATGAAGGAGAATTCTCAAAGTACTCCGTAACGCAAAGCGGAGTACTTCGTGTCATAATGGGCAATGCAAACTCCATTGAAAACAATGACTTCGCATTACTCCACCTTCCCAAAGCCACTACTCCACCAATTTTAAGGCAAAGGGCATTAAAAACAATGTACTTTGCCTCACTTCACCTTGTTTTTGAGCTCCAAAGGTGAATTTTGCAGTGATTCATGGGATTTCAGGTCACATGGGCTCTAGATTGTTCTGCACAGCCTCAGTTCAGGGTAGTGTGTGTAGGAAGCTGTAGGAGACAGTCTGCTCTGAGTGCGCTCTGTGATTCAAACCTTCTAAAAGCTGTTAAAAAAGCCTTTTTGAGTAATTTTTTTTTGCTCAAACTTTAGTTCATCGATTGTAGGAAACCCTCCTGTGCTCATATAATTGAGCATTTATTGTTTGTGTGTGGATTTTGAATGTCAATGTCCAACATTGAGTCTGTGTAGTAAGAGACAGTGAAAGTGTGCTTTGGGGGAGGTGTGTATCTGTGATGTAGGTAGATTTAACTTGGAGAAATAGGGAGTTCTTTGTTTTTTGGTTATATTTTTGTTGTATAACTGACTGTGTTGATGTACACACAGTAATATTTTTAGTAATTGTTGAAATCTTTTTGCTGATTGTGTGTTGTGGATCTGGTGCAGCAGTTCATGATTTCAGGTTGTTTAAAATACATGGGGCTGGATATTCAAACTGTGCTATTTTGTGGCGCAGGCCCTTGCGCTGCACAAAATAGTTGCGCAGGGGTGTGGCCGGGGCGATATTCAACGGAGTTGCGCTATTGAGCAACTCCTTTGAATATCACCCTCCAACCACAGCCACTGTGCATGGTGCAGTGGAACTTGTGCCACTGCAAATGGTCAGAGTGGAGCATTCAAGATGCGGTGGTGCAAGTACCATTGTGCCATGCGCAAATTTCCAATATTCAAAAGGTGACATGCAAATGGGGCCATAATTCATGCAAGGTGCAGGGGAGACCATTTGCATCTATTTATGGCCCCATTTGCATGCCATTAGCATGCAGGTGCACCAATCCCTGAGGACTTGCACCTGGCACCCTGCCAGGCAGCAGCCATCGGGGATCAATGCCCCCTGCAGCCCGATCGCGGGCATAAGTTAAAAATCCCCCACCCTCCGACTGGCCCGATCGTGGGCATAAGTTAACCCCCACCCCGACTGGCCCGATCGCGGGCATAAGTTAACCCCACCCCTGAATGGCCCGATCGCGGACAGCAAAGAGTCAACCCCAAGGACATATCCCTGGTGGTCCAGTGGACCGTGAAGCCCGATCGCTGGCAGCAAAGATTTCAAACCCCCAAAGACATATCCCTGGTGGTCCAGTAGACCCGCGAAGCCCGATCATGGGCAGCAAAGTGTTCAAACCCCAAGAGCCACCTACCCTGGTGATCGTGGCCCCCCCCCACCCACCCACGAAGCCCCACCACCTCCCCGTCCAGCCTGCAGGCAGCATCCCACCTGCCTGCTGCCCTGCGCCCGCTGACTGACTGCCCGGTAGGGCTGCACACCGTGGTTCAGAGCAAGAGCCAATAGGTGTGCAGCCCGCCTCGCCTAAGGCAGTCCAGATATGTGAATGAATGAATTCATTCACACATCTGACTGCCTTATGGATGGGCTGCACACCCATTGGCTCTTGCTCTGAACCAATGGTGTGCAGTCTACCGGGCAGTCAGTCGGCGGGCGGCGGGGTGGCAGGCAGGTGGGATGCTGCTGCCCACTGGCTGACGGGGGCAGTGGGGTGGTGGGGCTTTGGGGGTTGGGGGGCCACTAGATCACCAGGGTAGGTGGTCCTTGGGGGGTTTGAACACTTTTCTGCCCACGATCAGGCTTCATGGTCCACTGGACCACCAGGGATATGTCCTTGGGGGGGTTGAAATCTTTGCTGCCTGTGATCGGGCTTCATGGTCCACTGGACCACCAGGGATATGTTCTGGGGGGGTTGAACTTTTTCCACCCGTGATCGGGCTTCAAGGGCCACTGGACCACCAGGGATATGTTCTGGGGGGGTTGAACTTATTCTGCCCATGATCGGGCAAGTGGGGGTGGTCTTTCACTTCTGCCCGCGATCGGGCCATTCGGGGTGGGGATGTTTGAACTTCTGCCCACCATCAGGCCAGTCGGGTGGGGGTTACTATATGCCCACAATTGGGCTGCAGGGGGCACAGGGAGTAGGTTGAGTGCCACCCACAAATGGCAGCTGCTGTGTTGCACCCTGCAATGCAGCAGCTCACCTGTGGAGTGGCCTCGACTTACTCCCTTTTTTGGGCTCAAAGTTGTGCTGGGCGCAGGTTGGGGGTTGCCTGCACAACACTGCAAAGCCCGCTGAATATCGGGCTGTGCAGTTTATGCATGGTTCCTCCCCCTCTGGTTCAGCATGCCTTCATTAGCAGTGCGCTGTTGCTCAGCTTGACTTGGGGGGCGCAACTGCCTCCTGCTGAATATGGCAGTATGGCGCAATTTCGGACTTGAGCAGGCGCAACCCTATTGCACATGGTGCAACCCTTTTGAATATCCAGCCCATGGTATATTACTGAAGATTTCAATTTGCTATGCATTATTTGTAGACAAATTGTGTGTGTGTGTGTGTGAGTGTGTGTGAGTGTGTGTGCAGTGTGTGACATCAAATAATATACCTTTTATTGTGCCACAGTGTAATTGCAGGCACAGTAGTGTGAACCTGCTATCCACTGCAGCTGCGTGATTTTGTACTGCCATTGTGGTCTCCCTTCTTGATTTTGCACTGCCGTAATCTGCAGTCTGCCCCCCCACCAGTAAAAATAATTATTTTCCAGATTGGATTGTTTGTGATTTCAGCACCACTGCTTAGTTATGGTGTTGTTGAACTTGTTGTGACTTTGTGTCTGTATCTGTTGTTGAAGCCACAGTTGTGTTTTTGGCTTCACATCCAGCATCCCCCCCCCAGCCCCCACCCAGAGTGAACGTTCCAAAATCTAAATTTGTTTAGAATATTCTTGTTGATCCCCCAAAATACCGTCAAAGAGACATACAAGCAAAGCTGTTTCTCGCCATGGCACTGCTGCCAGTGGTGAGATTGTCTGTGGCTGTGGTAGTACGCAGTCGCAGAAGTGCTTTGCTGATGTGAGGAAAGGTATTTCTCCTTCAATGTTTTTTACAGTGCAATCAGTAGCTTCACTCATAGTTGGAGGAGTTGATGTTGTCCCAGCTGGTGGCGTTAGTGCAGTTGCTGGTGGTGGTATGAGTATTGCTGCCTCAAGTTCCACTTCTTACCAGTCCAAAAATATAGTGGAGTGTGAAGCAGTGTGAGTGAGTGGCAGTGTAGATGATGTTATATTTCCCAGTAACATCCCAGTAAATGAACATGAGGATTCTGATCATCATGTCAACGATAGCATACAATGTGACATTTCTTCCACCATGCTTCAGGTCATGAATTTGCCATGCAGTGATTCAAAGTGCGGTGAAAATTTTTCAGGTGATGGTAGTGTTGATGATGATGATGAATCTGATGATGATGATGTTGCTGTGGTTGCAACTTGCAGTCCACATGCCAGCATCCAAGCAGAAGATGTGGCTGTGGGTGATGTTGATGAATATGATGATGACGTAAGTGACCCCAGTTGGGAACCGGAGAAAAAGAAATTAAAGGTGGCTGTGTCTGGGTCTGTTTGCATTAATCCTTCCCCCAGTAAAAAGTTGTGATTTACCAGTTTCACTTGATGGTGATGATGATGATGATGACCCAGTAATAATGATAGGTAGTCATGGTGGTCAGTTGCAGTCCAAGTGTGTCCTGCCTGAAAAATCATGTAGCACCCCCCTCCCACACACACACACACTTCATGGCTTAACAAAATGGAGTCCAATAAGCAGCATCAGGGACATGTTAAATCTAAAACATCACAATCCCTTGTCTGGGATTTTTTGTACAAGATGCAAATGATGAGTCAGTTGCAATCTGCCAGGTTTGCCATGCGCATGTGCGTCGAGGTAAAAAGGGGAGCCATCTGGGCACAAGAGGACAGCATATGCATCTTAAGAAGAGACACATGGAACTGTGGACCCAGTGCAAGATGGCAGCTAATATCACAGTGGGGCAGTCACCCTCGTCATTAACCATAACAAGCATGTTATCCCCTTCTGTGACTGTAAAATCAAGTAGGAAATTAAATGTGTGTAGTAGTGATGAAATAGTAGCAGATGATTACTACAGGCATGATGAAGTGGAAGAGCATAATGATTCTGAAATGTTGTCCTGTGGTGGTGAGAGCAGCAGTTTTGGTATTGGTGGTGGTAGTGGTGAATGCAGTATGTCTAGTGCAAGTGGTACATCAACCCTAGTTGGTAAATCTTGGAAAATAACTGCATTTTGGGGTTTGTTATCATCACCTGTGCAACTGTCTTCATCAAACGTCCACACTCCATCTCCTGCCATTTGCAGAGCAGAACCATTTGTCATCACACCCCATGTAAAACATTTAAGTCAGCCCACATTACAGAGTGTTTTTGCACATAAGCTGAAGTACCCACCCAATCATACATGTCATGTGAACTTAATGCTGCTGGCAATTGATCTTTTTCCCTTCTCCTTTGTGGAGAATGCTGGGTTCCAGTGGTTTGCTGTGCGTGCCTTTCCAAAATGGAAAGTCTCATCCAGGACATACTTTTTGACCCATGCTGTCCCCAAGTTGTACCGTACTGTGTCCAACTCTGTAAGACATGCCCTTCAACATTCCTACTCTCCATTCATCCATTTAAGTATGGATATGTGGGCAAGTGGCAAAACAGTGGGGAGTTCATATTTGTGTTTAACTGCACATTGGGCACAGGTGCCGGGTGTCGTTTGTGTTGTTGGTAGTGTGACTAAGCAGTGCAGTAAGGTGGAGTGTCATGGTAGTAATCTTCCAGGAATTTGACAGCATGCAACGATTGCTATGCTTGACCTGTTCACACACTTGTGAAAACATGTTGGACTTGGTACTGATGGAAATTGACAAGTGGCTGAACCCCCTGTCCCTGAGAGCTGGGTTCATAGCAAATGGCAATGGGTCAAATGTGGTGAAATACATCACGAATGGTGGCTTTGTTCAGGTTCCATGCATGGCCCATTGTTTAAATCTTGTGGTGCAGGAGTTTCTGCAGCACCCTGATGTAAAGGAAATGAAGACAGTTGCACGGCGTGTCTGTTCTCACTTTTCACACTCTTCAAAGGCCCGTAACCAATGTCAGCAGTTGCAGATCCAAAACAGCCTCCCTCAGCACTGCTTGAAGCTAGAAGTTGTCACCCAGTGGAACTCCACTTTATACATGGCAGAGAGGTTGTATGAACAATACAAAGTCATCTCAGAATATCTTGTCATGCACACTAGCCATGACACTTCCGGAGCCTCCATGTCTATGACAACTGAACAGTGGTGCCTCATGGACTCTGTAATAACAATTTTAAGGCCTTTTGAACATGCCACATAGGCAGTGAGTGGCAAGTCTGCCTCCATTAGCCAATCAGTTCCATTGCTGCGGGTGCTGAGGCAGACATTGGTGAATGTACAGCATAGCCTTGATGTTGCCGGAGACAGTGCTAGCAATATGTTGCTGAAACACATGCTGACAGTATTCAACCAGAATCGTCACATCTTGAGCACTCAGCGTAGGAGACAACTTTGCAATAGCAGCAATGCTGGATCCACGATACAAACGTGGAATCGCCTCGGTACTGGAGTGCGGGTCTGAACAGGTAAAAATGTCAGTGGGCTACTTGTACGCTTGGTTCATGGGGCACAAAAGTCACATGCTAAGGTCAACAAACCTCAGCAGCATAATCAGGCTGAAGGTGAACCTGGAGGAGTATCAAGCATATCCTGTAAGGGGAAGGGGACTGCAGTTCTAGGTGGTCTGTCATCAAAAGCTGTTGGTGTTAACCCACTTTGGGAGGCTTTGTCCTAAGTGGAGATTTGTGACATAAATGATTCCAGAGAACAGGATGATGCATCAACCACTGGACTTAGTGCAGCACAGAGAATGGTTGAGTTATATTTGTCCGAAAATGGGCATCTGTCAATAACTGATGATCCTCTTTTGTACTGGAGTGGAAAGGTCGGTGAATGGCCAGAGCTGACTGCAGTGGGACTGAAGTATCTGACATGCCCACCTCCCCAGTATAAGTGTCAAGAGGGTATTCAGCTCAGCAGGTGTAACAGTTCGGGATCATCATACAAACCTCTTTCCTGCAAATGTCAATTTGCTAACATTCATGAAAATGCATGAGAGGCACATACTAGCTCAGACTGCAACCTCAGTATTCATACTCCGGCCTAGTCATGGTTTTGCTGATGTAGAAATGGACCAGCCTGGTGGCACTGGCAGTGGCAGCATTAAATGGCCTACCACTGACGTTGGTGATGACACAATGGAGAAAGAATTTCTCAGTGGTCATAATTCAGACATAGATGACTGTGAGGGCAGCTTTCTTTATGAGGATGATGATGAGGTTAATGTTGACAGGTTTTAACTTAAGTGGTTAAAATGCTGTCACATTTGTTGTATGATACATGTTTTCTTTTTCATAACGTTAAATGAGTGTCCCATTCAGATTGACTCTAATTCCATATGTCACATCACATTTGTAACACAGAGCAGAATATATCCTGGCCCCTGTACCATCACCATAAGACTGCTGTTAGCCAGTGCCATTATAAGGAATGTCACCATGTGCCCCCCTGGACCACCATCACCATAAGACTGCTGTTAGCCACTGCCACCAGAGGGAATGACTTTGTGTGCACCCCGAACCACCACCATAAGACTGCTGTTAGACAGTGCCACTATAGGGAATGTCAATGTGTGCACCCCTAGACTACCACCATGAAACTACAGTTAGCCACTGCCACCAGGGGGAAAGACATTGTGTGCCCCCCCGGACCACCACCAGCATAATACCACTGTTAACCACTGCCACCACCACCAGATGCAGGAAGATGTGAAAGGGAATGACATCATCTGTCTCAGCTGTGACCACCACCACCCACCACCACTATTGTGGCAATGTTTTCCATTATATGTCTTGACCATGCCAAGGCAGAGGGAGCCAAACAGGAGACCACATCCATCAGCAACAGGCACAAGGCTTCTTACTATGAATACTATAAAGTGAGTATGTGTACTAATGGTTTTCATGCTATTCAACTTCCTTTAGCTGTGTGTTTTGTTTTCTGTAGCTTTTCCGAGCTGCAATGGTCAAACACATATGGTCAACTTATTTTGCTTTTTACAGGTTAACAACAATGGACTTTCCTTCGCTGAAGGTCTTTATCAATGGTACAGCAGCAGTACTGTCAACAGGAACCTATGGGATATCCATTTCCAATCCATACTGGTAAGTATATCAATTTTATTTCATCTGTTCCTTTTTATTCATAACAGTGCCAAAAATCCGACTGATGATTATAAACTAGGTGACATGTATATCACACAAAATATTTCTGCAACATATCATGCACTGTATTCCAAATTTGCAGCTGCAGCCATGACAGTGTTGAAAAAGTTTGACCAAGGTTGTGTTACGTGGCAAGAAGTGGTTTTAAAATGTAACTTGAGTTGCAACGCAGGGACACTGACACAGTGGGCTGGATATTCAAACTGCACCATTCTGTGGTGCAAGCCCTTGCTCTGCTCAAAAAAGTTGCGCTGGGGTGTGGCCGGGGCGATATTCAATGGAGTTGAGCTATTGAGCAACTCCTTTGAATATCACCTCCGGCCACAGCCACTGTGCATGGTGCAGTGGAACTTGCACCATCGCAAGTGGTCAGAGTGGAGCATTCGAATCTGATTGGCGCCAAGTTCCATTCGCCATCGCCAGAAGCCCTGATATTCAAAAGGTGACATGCAAATGGGGCCATAATTTATGCAAAGGTGCACGGGGGGCCATTTGCATCTAATTATGGCCACATTTGCATGCCTTTAGCATGCAGGTGCACCGATCACCGATGACTTGCTTCTGGCGCCCTGCCAGGCAGTAGCTGTCGGGGACCGACGCCCCCTGCAGCCCGATCGTGGGCATGAAGTAATTCTCCCTCCCCCATCTGGCCCGATGGATGGCAGAATGTAAATGACCCCCCCGACTGGCCCGATCGCGGGCAGAACAGAGTTCAACCCCATTCACATATCTGGACTGCCTTGTACGGTATGGGCTGCACGCCCATTGGCTCTTGCTCTGAACCAATGGGCGTGCAGCCCTACCGAGCTGTCAGTCGGCAGGCAGCAGGGTGGCAGGCGGGTGGGGTGCTGCTGCCCGCGGCTGATGGGGAGGCGGGGTGGTGGGGCTCCATGGGTGGGAGGGTGGGGGCCACTAGACCACCATGGAAATTTGACTTTGGAGGGTGGGTTTGACCTTATGCCCATGATCAGGCTTCACGGTCCACTGGACCACCAGGGATATTGGTCTTTGTGGGGGGTTGAACTCCGTTCTGCCTGCACTCGGGCCAGTCGGGGGTCATTTATGTTCTGCCTGCGATTGGGCCAGTCAGGGGTGTGAGATCTGCCCATGATTGGGCTAGTGGGGGAGTGTGTTCTGCCCGTGATTGGGCTATGGAGGGTTACTATTATGCTTGCAATCGGGCTGCAGGGGGCACAGGGAACAAGTGGAGGCCACCCACAGGTGGCAGCTGCTGTGTTGCATTCTGCAATGCAGCAGCTCACCTGTGGGTGGCCCTTGACTTGATCCTTTTTTTTGTCTCAAAGTTGTGCAGGCGCAGGTAGGGGGTTGCGCCTGCACAACTCTGCACCGCCCGGCTGAATATCGGGCTGTGCAGTTTATGCATGGTTCCTCCCCCTCTGGTTGAGCATGCCTTCCTTACCATTGCGCTGTTGCTCAGCATGACTTGGGGGGGTGCAACTTCCTCCTGCTGAATATCGCAGAATGGCGCAATTTCGGACTTGCACAGGTGAAACCCTATTGCACGTGGCGCAACCCTTTTGAATATCCAGCCCAGTGTATTTGTTATGGTATTATTTTTTGAAGATTGCAGTGGGACAGCTTGCTATCTGTGTTAATCCAGATACCCGTGGTGGAACAGCCATGGCTTAAACATAATGTCTTGCTGCTGCAATCAAGTTGTAATACATCCTTCATTTCTCTTTTTAGGAAACTTCAGATGCTTTGTGGTGTCATAGTTGCCTTATCCAAAGAACTTCTTCAACATCATGCCTCCACCCCCCCGGGCTAAGGCAGATATGCAACAAGCAGAAGTCATTTGAATCGATGACCATGACTATCATTACCGGACTGGAGAAGGATGCGGATAAAATCTGAAATGAAGTAACCTAATAATAAACCATTAATGATATCTACTTGCAAATATGCTCCCTTCCCCCCCAAAAAAATACTTACCTTCATTGACTTGACAGTATTCCATTTCCATCACCAAAATTTCTCATCAAGCATGGGAATGTATACACTAACAGTATGTGACCTGTGATACAAAACAATACAATGAGTACATGTGTATATTATATATCTATATATATATAGATATATATATATATATATAGAGGCAAAAACTCTGTTTAATGCATCAATTAGGGTTGTTTCACAGTGACAAAAGTGAGGAAATTCGACATTGGGGTTCAAAAAACCCTTGGACCCCCCAGCCCTCCCCAGCATTAGGAGGAATTGTGCATTGCGGTCATAAGCCTAACTCTCACCCCATCACATGTGAAAAGCAGAGGTATAGGAGAATGGGGTGAGAGTTAGGACCGAAGACCCAATCGCACCCCAGTGCCAGGTTGGGGGTGGGTGGGGTCCAAGGGTTTTTTGAACCCCTAACACCAAATTTCCTCACTTTTGTTGCTGTGAAACAACCCTAACTGATGCAGTTTTTTTGCCTCTAATTTCCCTTCTTTTTGAGAATGATAATGACAAAAAGTGAATGTAATGCAGCGGCGGGAGCCCCACGCTCCCGCCACATGATGTCTTCACACATAGTAACACAGTGCCCACAAACGCAAATAGTAATGCGCATGGTGACAGAAAGTGAAACAGAAAGATAAACAGTATTGAGAAATAGTGAATGTAATACAACGACAGGACCAGAGCACTCCCGCCACATATTGTCTTCTTGTCACATAGTAACACAGTGCCCACAAACAGAAATGGTAATGCGCATAGTGTGACAAAGCGAAATACAAAGATAAACAGTGCTGTAGACACAAATGGTTAAAATTACAGAAACAGAAGTGGAAATTAAAACGCAAAGGGTAACGCAGAAGGTGGCGTAGACAGGAAAAGTAAGTGAAACAGGTACAGAACCAGAAGCAGAAGCATTAAGGGTAAGAGTTATGGAAACGCACACAATAGTTTTCCCCAAAAGGTGCATATAGAAAGACAATGAGTACAAAGAATGTATGCAAAATAATGAGTCTCGTAACAGAAAATGAGGGCTTGGAATAGTAAATTGATTATATCTCTGGAACTGTACGACATAGAAAAAAAATTTAAAAGTAATATGAATTATCACTTTCCTGGCTAGTTTTATACTTTTCCCCTATTAGGGGGCTAAGTGTTTTTCCAATGAAAAGTCCGTACCTAGCACCGTTTCCGAAATCACGGGCCCTGAAAGATGTGGCGACGTAATGTTATCCTATGGGAAAAAGCATCAACTTTGGAGTGTCGTAACTTTGCTGCCATGTAATATTTTTTCAACAAAACAGTGAAAGGCACATCTGTGAGATGTCGGCTGCGTTTCCTCTAAATATCAGCCCAAAACACCAAACCGTTCTTTTGCAGCGGGGTGCCAAAGAATTGCTATCATTTTCCCACAGCCTAGAAAAGTACTGTCGCAATTTGAGAAAGCTTTCGCGAATTCATTTGACAGTGTCACAAGTGCGAAAGTACTTTGCAAAAGTACTTTTTCCAGAAATTTGAAAAACATATTTCTGGGCTGTTTTACCACAAAATAAAGACATGGCTAGCATCCTCATGGTCCGACTAGGTGAATACAAAAATAATTTGGTTACTACAGGGTCCCAAATTTAAATGCCAAGCATTTTTCTGATCACCAACTGAAAACAAAATGGCGGATTTGAGACAGTAAAAGGGCCATTTGCTAAAGTAAAAACTGCATTTGCGACATTGTAGAACTTTTTGTTAACTTTTCCCATTGACTTATAACGGGAACTTGTTTTTTTAATAACTTTTGAACCGTTTAATATTTTTTCACAAAATCTTCAAAAGCACATCGGGGACCCTGGCCGCATGTTCGCTGAAGATTTTGGATCAGTTACGCAAACCGTGCAACCTGTAGACGCGACCACAGAATTCCAAAAAATGCATAAATGCACGCGTAGATCACGCTTAATAACTCCACAGCCATATATCCAACTGGTACAAAACATGGCAGATCCCAAGGTGTATGGGTCTTGATCACGTATTCCAAATTTCAGGCAAATCTGTTGAACAGTTGCAAAGTTATTGTGGTGCAAAATTTTAGGTTTAACAAGTAAATGGCTCCTCAACCCTAACTATGGTAGCACTACTGTGCTACCATAATATATGTCAACCCCCCACCAAGAAAATACATACAGATATTTATTTTTATATACATACATAAATCTATATATATAGAGAGAGATATATAGATATATACAGTATATATACACACACATATATATATATATATATATATATATATTAGAGGCAAAAAACTCCATTTAATGCATCAGTTAGGGTTGTTCCACAGCGACAAAAGTGATGAAATTCAGTGTTAGGGTTGAAAACCCCCCTTGCACCCCCTCAGCCTGCCCAAATAGCATTGGGATGTGCGTTGGGGTCGTCGGCCCTCTCACCTCATCACATGCATGAACAAGCTGAGGCATAGGAGAATGGGGTGACAGTTAGGACTTATGACTCCAACACACACCCCAATGCCAGTTGGGTGGGTGGGCTGAGGAGGTGCAAGGGGGGTTTTCAACCCTAACACAGAATTTCCTCACTTTGGTCACTGTGGAACAACCCTAACTGATGCATTAAATGGACTTTTTTGCCTCTAAGTTCCCTTCTTTTTGAGAATGAGGACTATAAATAGTGAATGGAATGCTCCCACCACATGATTTTTTGTGACATAGTAATGGTAACAGCAATGCAAACACAAGCGGTAATGGTTATGCACTTGGTGACAGAAAAGTAAATTGTAAATCAAGCGTTAATAGAAATGCAGGTGCAAAGTGACGCCAAAGCGAACAGTGATGCAAATGGAGATGCAAGTGCATATGGAAATGCAAGTGGTAATGCGCACAGTCGCGGTACCACTATTGTAAATGAAATGATAACTGTAACAGCAACAGTAACGCGAAAGGAAACAGAAATGGAAACACAAATGCAAGCACGTATGGAAACGCAAACCGTAACATGCACTGTGATGGTACCACAATTGTAAACACAAATGGTAATAGTAACAGCTACAATGACGCAAAAGAAAACAGAAACGCAAACATAAGCATGTATGGAAATGCAAACCATAATGCACAAGGGCACGGGAACGCAATTGGAAACACAAATGGTAACAGTAAGAACAACTATGATGCAAAACAAAAGAGAAATGCAAATGAAAATGGAAGGGCAGCCGCCAACAGAAATGGTAATGTGAATGGTGATGCTAAGCAAAAGACAAAGACAAACAGTAGTGGAGACACAAATGGTAACAGTAACACAAATGCAAATGGAAACGCACAGGGTAATGCACACGGTGGTGTACACGGGAACGATAACACAAACGGGCAAGAAAGACAACTGTAAAGACTACGTGAAACAGTAACTGGAGCGCACACCATATTTTTCCCCAAAAGCTCCAATGAGAAACACAGTGAAAACAAAGAATGTATACAAAATAATGGGCCTAGGAGCAGAAAACGAGCAAGGGTAATACTAAAATGGTGATATCTCAGTAACCGTACGACGTAGAAAAAAAAAAATAAAATTTCACATGATTCATGAGCTTCCAGGCTAGGTTTTCACTAAATTTGTAGCTTATAGGGCTACGCATTGTCGTGATGAAAATTCCATATCTCTAACCATTTCCGAGATACAAGCCCCCGAAAGGCATGGCGGATGGCACCATGTTAGTCTATGGGAAAAAACTGTCAACTGTGGAGTAGTGTAACTTTGCATCTGTGCAGTATTTTGTCACCAAACCACTGAAAGGCACATCTGTGAGATGTTGGGTGCCTTCCCTCCAAATTTCAGCCCAAAAGACCTAACCGTTTTGTTGCTGCAGAGTGGCAAAGAATTCTTGTCATTTTGGCCATAGGGTAGAAAAGTAGTGTCATGATTTGCGACACTTTTCGCAAAAATTTGAAAAAGTGTCACCAATGGGACACTACTTCGTGATACTACTTTTTCCAGAAATTTGAAAAACATATTTCTGGGTTGTTTAACTCCAAAATAAAGACATGGCTAGCATCCTCAGGGCTCGAATAGGTAAACACAAAAAGAATTATGTCCCTAGTGGTCCCAATTTTAAATGGCAAGCATTTCTGTGATCAGTAACTGAAAACAAAATGACAGATTTGCGACACTACTAGGGCCATTTGTGACACTAAAAAGTGCATTTGCAACACTTTCAAACTTTTTAACTTTTCCCATTTACTTATAATGGGAACTTTTGAACTGTTTAATATTTTTTCACAAAATCTTCAAAAGGCACATCAGGGACCCTGGCTGCACATTCTCTGATGTTTTCAGACCAGTCACACAAACGGTGCGACCTGTAGGTGTGCACAAAAATGTGAAAAAAAATGTAATTGTGTGCACGAATGTTGCTTAATAACTCCGCAGCTGTATATCCGACCAGTACAAAAGTTGACAGATCTCAAGATCTATGGTTATGACCCATGTCTGCCAAATTTCTGGCAAATGTGTTGAATGGTAGCAAAGTTATTAAGGTGCAAAGTTTCACACTTTAACCTTAAAAGGGGTACTCAACCCTAACTATGGTAGCACTACCATGCTACCATAATATTTATATATATAGATATATATATATACATATTATGGGAGTTCGCAGCGCCTTTCAGGGCCCATATCTCGGAAACGGTGCGAGATACAGACTTTTCGTCGGAAAAATACTTAGCCCCCTGAAACTAGCCAGGAAAGTCATAAATCATATGACTTCTAAATTTTTTTTCTATGTCATACGGTTCCTGAGATATAAGCAATTTAATATTCCAACTCCTCATTTTCTGCTCCGAGATCCATTATTAATCATGCATTCTTTGTACTCACTGTCTTTCTCTTTGCAGCTTTTGGGGAAAACCAGCCTGTGTGCTTACATTACTGTTACCCTTACCACTTCTGCTTGAGGTTCCGTACCCATTTCACTTACTGTTCCCGTCTACGGCATCACGTGTGTTACCCATTGCATTTTCATTTGCACTTGCATTTGTGTTATTTTAACCATTTGTGTCTACAGTACTGTATATCTTTGTGTTTCGCTTTGCGTCACCATGCACATTACCATTTGCATTTGCGGGCACCATGTTACTATGTGACAAGACATCACGTGGCGGGAGCATGGGGCCCACATTACATTCACTATTTCTCATTATCATTCTTAAAAAGAAGGAAATTAGAAGCAAAAAGCTCTATTTAATGCATTAGTTAGGGTTGTTCCACAGCGACAAAGTGAGGAAATTCAATTGTTAGGGTTAAAGCCCCTTGGACCTACCCCCGCACCCCCAACTGGCATCGGGCTGCGCGTTGGGGTTGTCGGTTAATGCCAAAGTAAATAGCAATGCAAACGCAAACACATATGGAAATGCAAACCGTAATGCGCAAGGTCACAGAACCGCAATTGTAAATGCAAATGGTAATGGTAACAGCAACAATAATGCCAAAGGAAAAAGAAATGCAAACGCAAATGCAAGTGACTACAGAAACACAAACCGTTATGCGCACGGTCATGGTACTGCAATTGTAAATGCAAATGGTAACAGTAACAGCAACAATAGTGCCAAAGGAAACAGAAACGCAAACAGAAAAACAAGCACGTACAGAAATGCAAACCATAATGCACGGGCATGGTACCGCAATTGCAAATGCAATTGGTAACGGTAACAGCAACAATAAAGCCAAATGACACAGAAACGCAACGCAAGCGCAAATGAAAATGAAAACCATAATGCACAAGGTGGTGTAGACGGGAACGGTGCTGCGAATGGTAACGGAAATGAAACTGGAAATGCTAACTGGCACAGTAATGAAAGGGCACACCCTTCTTTTCCCCAAAAACTGCATTGAAAAACACAGTGAAAATGAAGAATGTATACATTACAATAGGCCTCAGAGCAGAAAATGAGGACTTGGAATACTAAATTGCTTATATCTCAGGAACCGGACGAAGTAGAAACAAAATTTAAATTTCATATGAATTATGACTTTCTTGGCTAGTTTTATGTAGCCCCACCCAGGTGGGGGCTAAGCATTAGTGATGAAAAGTCTGTATCTACTTCCGTTTCCGAGATGCGGGCCCCAAAAGGCGTAACAAACGCTGTAATGTTATCCAATGGGAAAAAGTGTCAAATTTGGAGTGCTGTCACTGTGCACCCTGTAATATTTTTTCACCAAACCACCAAAAGGCACATCTGAGGGATGTTGGCTTTCTTCCCTCCAAATTTCAGCCCAAAAAACCAAACTGTTATTTAGCAGCAGGGCGGCAAAGGATTCCTGTAATGCAATGGATGCCATAATGTTATCCTATGGGAAAAAGTGTCAACTTTGGAGTGCTATAACTTTGCCACCCTGTAATAGTTTTTCACCAAACTACCGAAAGTCACATCTGTGAGATGTTGGGTGTGTTCCTTCCAGATTGCAGCCCAAAAGACCAAACTGTTCTTTTGCAGCAGGGTGGCAAAGAATTCCTGTCATTTTGCCATAGCCTGGAAAAGTAGTGTCGTGATTTGCGAAACCTTTCGCAAAAATTTGTGAAAGTGTGGCAAGTGCAACACTACCTTATGACACTACTTTTCCCAGAAATTTCAAAAACATAATGCTGAGGTATTTAACCCCACAATAAAGACATGGCTAGCATCCTCAGGGTCTGACTAGGTGAACACAAAAAGAATTGTGTGCCTACAGGGTCCCAAATTTAAATGCCAAGCATTTCTGTGACCAGTAACTGAAAAAAAATGGTTGTCTCACAACACTACAGGGGTAATTTGCGACACTAAAAAGTGCATCTGCGACACTGTTGAACTTTTTGTTAAACGTTTCCCATTGACTTATAATGGGAACTTGTTTTTTGAATAACTTTTGAACCGTTCAATATTTTTTCACAAAATCTTCAAAAGGCACATTGGGAACCCTGGTTGCACATTCCCTGAAGTTTCTGGACTGGTCACATAAACTGTATGACCTGTAGGTGAGCGCAAAGAATGCGCAAAAAAACATAAATGTACACGCGGTTGTTGCTTAATAACTCTGCAGCCGTATATCCTATCAGTACAAAAATTAGCAGGTCCTGAGATCTATAGTTATGCCCCATGTCTGCCAAATTTCAGGCAAATCTGTTGAATGGTGGAAAAGTTATTAGGGTGCAAAGTGTCACCATTTAACATTAAAAGGGCTACTCAACCCTAACTATGGTAGCACTACTGTGCTACCATAATATCTATCTATCTATCTATATATATATATATATATATATATATATATATATATATATATATATATATATATATATCTCAACTCACCAAGGCTACTATTAATGTACACACAAAGGGCACCCTTCTATCCTGTTGAGGTGATCACATCCCAGCACACTTTGGACAAACAGTTCTCTCACTGCCATCATTTGTGACAGAACACTGAATGGTCATTCATGTCATGGTATCCCTCCTTCACACAGTTTGGCAAGACCCTGTGCATCATGACATTATCATCACAGTAAGGTCAATACACACAGCAGCATTACATGTAAATGCAACAGCAGTGGCACTTGTGAATTTTCTGGACACAAGACAACTGCATTTTGGGATGCACAATAATTCTGGGGACTGTGTGTGAGTACTGCATGCATGACTGAATGAGTCATTAATTCTGGGAGACTTTGCAATTATTGTTACGCTACAGTTCCACTTTGTCTGCACTTGTGAATTTTCTAGACACAAGACAGTTGCATTTTGGAGATGCACAATAATTCTGGGGACTGTGTGTGAGTACTGCATGCATGACTGACCACACCATTAATTCTGGGAGACTTTGCAATTCTTGTTATGCTACAATTTCACTTTGTCAGCACTGGGGAATTTTCTGGACACAAGACAGTTACAATTTGGGATTGGGAATTCTGGTGAGTCTGGTAAATATTTTTGGAGCCTCAGTAATGTTTACTTTCTGTCATGCTATTGTGAAGTATTTGTCAAAAAGCAGGACTGAGCAGTGCAATTGTACCATGCTAAACTACATGTATGCAGTCTGTCTTCTTTCATGTGTGTGCAGACACTGTCCAGCTTCTTGCAAGTTGCAGACATATATATATATATATGCTGATGCTGACTTGTTGCAGTGTTTATGGTATAAAGAATAAAGATAAGAATATATATTTTATATTTTATCTGTACCATCAATGGCAGAAAAGTGATATGATATGTTTTCAGAGGTCTTGGGCCAGTGTGCACCTCAATCACTCACACAGACACAGTGCACACATGACTTTGAGAAGATAATAGCACAAAAAAAATCATGCTTTTAAACAAACCATACCCAACAGACATAAAATATTGCTGAGACACCCAAAATATTTAATGGTGTACAGACATGTTCAAATCAGAATATATAACAGGTCCTGCAGTCCACTGCTACCACACTGTGCTACCACTAGTGCCATGTTGTGTTATGTTGTACATCAACTTGCTGCAAAACTGACACTGCCAGTGTAAACTAGAAAGACATATTCCAGAACAAATAATGAAAGGAAGTAATGTGGTAGTACAGTGTGGTGGCAGTGAACTGGACCTTATATATTTTCTGACTTTATAATGTCTGTACATCATGAAATATTTTGGGTGCATCAGCAATACTTCATGTCTGTTGGATGCAGTTTGTTGAAAAGCAGGATTTTTTGTTGCTATGATCTCCTAACAATTAAAGTATACATTATATATTCTTATCTTTATTCTTTATACCATAACACAGCAACAGGTCAGACAGCATTCAGCATATATATGTTTGCAAGAAGCTGGACAGTGTCTGCAGTACATACACATACAGGAAAGAAGACTGACTGCACACATGCAGTTTAGCACTGCACTGCACTTGCACTGCTCTGTCCTGCTTTTCCACAAACATTCCGCGACAGAAAGTAAACATTAATGAAGTACCAAAACAGTGCACACACATGTGCACACACACACACACACACACACACACACACACACACACACACACACTTAACAGAAGGAAGGGGGTCCAGAATACAAAGTGTTACTCATACGGAAGACAACAAAAAAAGGGCATAATTATATACAAGGGTAGGGGATGGTGGAGGAATACACTTTATAACACAGCAGGGAAGGTGGGGGGGGCACATGGTGTGAGGAAAAAACCTAATGTGGGATCCCCTGGTTGTCCAGCAGCAGTTCTAGGATGGACATAATTTGTAACTGATGTCCCTCTATGCAATCCAACCACTGCTGGGCAGCACTCACCCTCTCATTGTTCTCCTCAACAGCACTCCAGAGAACTGCCAGGTCAGCCTGCATTATAGGTCATTCTCTGGGATCCACACTTTCTACAGGCTCAGCTGCTGGTGGTGGTGGGGGTGCTGGTAGAGCAGCAGGTGCTGCTGGGGCCCTTCTCTTCTTAGGGCCACCACCATGCACATCTGCATCCTCTGCCACAGAAGGGCCAGCAGGTGCAGGACTGGCCTGTTCTGTGGCAGCCTGCTACTCCAACTGGTGGTGGTTCAGAATATAGGTGTTCTGGCCCCCATTCCCCAGGTGAGTTCCCTGGGCACCACGGCACATCTCCACCTGACATAGACAGCACCTGACCACGTTGCTGTCCCCCTACACAGTCAAAAAACTCCCAAACAATGGAGGTGCAGGGAGAACCAGGCATAGGCAGGAGGGGCCAGATGTACTGGCAGCTGGCTGGTCTTGGTGCTCAACAGGAATGGGATTCACACCTGGGCCCTGGGTGGCACAGGCACATCCTGCTCCAGAGGACCTGGTGTTGGTGCTAGATGTGGTGGTGGTGGTAGTGGTGGTTCAACTGCCTCAGAGTCAGAAGAACATGCTGGCCCTGCTTCTGGGGGGAGCACTCAAAATATTGGATCAGTCCAACTGGAACCAGCGGCCATGCCCCCCACATGTGAGCATGGTGCAATGCCTACCATGCTCTCCCAGAACTGCCCCAGCCCCAGACATTCCCTCACCCTGGTCCATCTCTCCTACTGCACTCCCTTAGTCTGAGCAATGAGTACTCGACTCAACAGAAAACACTTACACTGTCACACAACACACACACAGTCACACAGACACAAGCAACTAACTACTTATAAAGGTAAGAAAAAAAATTAATTTACTGAAAGAACAAATTAAGTAAAAGAGAGTACAGAAAAGACAAAAAGTGTAGCTTTTAAAAAAGCTGTTGGGTCTAATTCAAAGTTTAAATCTCCTCCTTGCTCTGATCTCCAAGTCTCAAGCTGTCTCACAGTAACAAAACAACACATTCCTCTCTCTCTCCATCTGCACAGGAAAAAGTAAAACTATCTCCTTGGCAAGGCACTTCCTTCCTGCCTGGCTAAAGAGCATGTGACTTACAGTACTGTAAGTCATGTGATGTGTGGGGGGGCTGCCAAATCTGGAACGTGAAGTGCATCACTTAGAATCATAATGAGGAATGCAAAGTCCATTTAAAACGACTTTGCCTTACTTCAGGTTACCATTCAGCCTTAACGTGAAGTGGTAATGACAAGGCAAAGTGAGCATTTTACATTGCCCACTCCACGTAGTGGAGTGGCAATGTGAAGGCCCACTTCACGTTCAGTTCACTGGCAGAATTTAAATTAGCTCATCTCTACCTGCACTCTGTTTATACTGATGATGTATTTGTATGTCTCAATCATGCCCCTTCCCCTTTTCTCCAGGGAATACATATTTAATTACTTTACTCTTTCCTCATAGGTCTTATCCCACAAGCCCTGCACAATTTTATTTGCCCTCCACTTCACTGCATCCACCCTGTCTATGTTCTTTCTCAGATGAGGCCTCCAGAACTGGATGCAGTATTCCAGGTTCGGTATCATGAGTGTCTTATACAGGGCAAGATGACCTCCCTCTTTCTACTCATGATACCTGTCCCTATGTATCCAAGCATCTGGCTAGCCCTTCCATCTGTCTTATCACAGTACCTAGTTTTTCTTTGGTCCTCCAAGATGATAGCTCCAAAGTCCCATTCCTGCTTTGTGACTGTCAATACCTCCCCACTTAGTTTGTACTTTGTCCCTGGGTTCTTGTGCCCTATGTGCTTGACACTGTACTTCATTGCATTGACTCCCAGCTGCCATTTTTCAGATCATTTCTCCAGTTTTTTAAGGTCTTCTCTCATTCTTTCAACACACTCTGGCATGTCCACCCTATTGCATGCCTTTGTATCATCTGTAAAGAGGCATACATTCCCCTCCAGAACTTCTGCAATGTCCCCAATAAAGACATTGAAGAGGACCAGCCCAAATATCGACCCCTGTGACACCCTGCTTATCATCTCTCCCTCTCCCTCTCCAGAGTACTCCTTGTTTACCACAACCCTATGACTCCTGCCATTCAGCCAGTTCTCCATCCACAGAACTATTTTATGATCCACCCCTAGGCTGCGCAGTTTGTTAATCAGCATACTATGTTGGTCAGTGTTGCAGGCCTTTCTGAAGCACAGATAGGCCATATCCACTGCTCCTCCCTGGTCTTCTAGCTTAGTTACCCTGTCATACCATAGATTAGTACAATGACTTAGTGCAAAATACAGTGCTTATCCTAAATACAGTAAAAGTTAGGATTAGATGTATAAGTAAATAAATGCCATATAAGGCAGTGCATGTGTGTTAGTGTGTGTGTGGGAGGGGGGTAAGGCTCTGTATGTGTAGACAGTGCACTGCTATATTATACTGGAATATATATGTATATATGTGTACATGTATTAGTCAATGTGTGTGTATCACAACAATTAGAAAGTGCAGTTAGGTGGCTCAGTGGTTAGTGCAAACATTGCTAGTCTACATTTCCCCACTATCTAGATCAGTTTCAGCCTTATCCCTGTCATTACTGATTTAAATTAAGTGTCTAATGGCAATCTCTGACCCTCCAGTGTCCCTCAGAGCCTGAAAAGAAGAAAACAGTCTCTCAATGTCTTTTTTTAGTCTGTAAAAATGTGTGTAGATTGTGCACTGCTATGTTATATTGGAATATATATGCATCTATGTGTATATGTATTAGTCAGTGTGTTTGTATCACAACAATTAGGAAGTGTAATTAGGTGGCTCAGTGGTTAGTGTAAAAATTGCTAGTCTACATTCTCCCACTATCTAGATCAGTTTCAACTTTATGCATGTCATTCCTGATTTAAATGAGGTATCTAGTGGCAACCTCCCACCCTCTGATGTCCCTCAGAGCTTGAAAAGAAGAAAACAGTCCCTCAATGTCTATTTTTAATCTGTAAAAAAGGTCCATCGCTGATGCAACCCTGCCCAGCCTCCCACTGAGCACCCACCACACCGCCCAGACCCCCCACACACCATCACTCACCTGAACAGATCCCAGTGTGAAGATTCACTGTCCCATGGAAGACACATCTTGCTGCTGAAACCAGTGACTGCTATATGAGAAATTAGGTAAGTGCAGTGAAAACCCATTGAAATACATTGAACCACACTTACCTTATTTCCCATAGAGCAGTCCCCAGTTCCAGCAGCAAGATGTGTCTTCGATGGGAGAGTGGATCTTCATACTGGAATATGTTCAGGTGAGTGAGGGTGTGTGAAGAGGTCTGGGGGTGTGGGATGGTGGGTGCTCAGTTGGAGGTCGGGCTGTGGGGGTGGGAGTTGCATCACCACCCAGTCTGCCCTATTAATCCCTATCTAGTGAGAGGCCCCATGCCTAAACTGAACTCTGGAGCCCCTCTTGCTTCTAGGATACCCTAGTGTCTATCCCACTACTTCTTAAATTCTGTGACCATTTTAGCCCCTACCACCCACTATGGTAAGCTATTCCAGGTATCTGCCACCCTGTCTGCGAAAAAATATTTTCTTACATTTCCCCTGAGCCTTCCCCCCTCTAATTTAATTTTGTGCCCCCTTAACTTGGTGCATCTCTTAGTTTGGAGATGCTTCCTTCCTGTACACTGTTTATACTAGTGATGTATTTGTATCTCTCAATCATGTTCCCCCTCCCTCACTTCCTTCAGGGATTAAATATTTAATTCCTTTAGTCTTTCCTCATAGGTCTTATCCCGCAGGCCCTGCACCATTTTACTTGCCCTCCACTGCTCCACCTCCACCCTGCCTATGTTCTTTCTCAGATGGAGCCTCCAGACCTGGATGCAGTTTTCCAGGTGCAGTCTCATGAGTGTCTAATACTGAGGCAAGATGACCTCCCTCTTTCTATTCATGATACCCCTCTCTATGCATCCAAGCATCTGGCTAGCCTTTCCAGCTGACTTATCGCACTGCCTAGTTTCCCTTATGCCCTTCGATATGATACCTACAAGGTCCCATTCCTGCTTTCTGACCATCAGTACCACCCAACCTAGTTCATACTTTGTGTCTGGTTTATTCTGTCCTGTGTGCATGATCCTGCACTTCTTTGCATTGAATCCCAGCTGCCATTCTTCAGACCATTTCTCCAGTTTTTTAAGGTCTTCCCTCTCTCTTTCAACACACCCCGGCATGTCCACCCTATTGCATACCTTTGTATAATCTGCAAAGAGGCATACCTTGCCCTTCAGTCCCTCTGCAATGTCCCCAATAAAGACGTTGAAGAGGACCAGCTCCAACATCGACACCTGCGGAACCCTGCTCATCACCTCTCCCTCTCCAGAGTACTCCCTGTTTACCACAACACTCTGACTCCTGCCATTCAGCCAGTTCACCACCCACAGAACTATTTAAGGATCCACCCCTAGGCTGCGCAGTTTGTTAATCAGCCTACTAAGGGGGACAGTGTCAGAGGCCTTTCTGAAGTCCATATAGGCCACATCCACCACACCTTCCTGGTCCACTACCTTAGTTACCCTGTCATGCCATAAATTAGTACAATGAGTTAGTGCTTATACTAAATACAGTAAAAGTTATAGAGTTAGATGTGTAAGTAAATATAGGCCATAAACGGCAGTGTATGTGTGTTCGTGTGTGTGTGGCAATGCCCTCTGTGTGTAGACAGTGCACTGCTATGTTATACTGGAATATATATGTATATATGTGTATTTGTATTAGTCTGTGTGTATATCATAACAATTAGAAAGTACAGTTAGGTGGCAAAAATGCAAAAAATTGCTAGTCTACATTCCTTACTATCTAGATCAGTTTCAGCCTTATGCATATCATTGCTGATTTAAATGAGGTGTATAGTGGCAACCCCTCAGACTCCGATGTCTCTCGCAGTCTAAAATGAAGAAAATGGTTCCTCATTATCTTTTTTTTAATCTGTAAAAATGTCTGTAGACAGTGAGTTGCTATGTTATACTGGAATATATGTGCATATATGTATATATATATTAGTATGTTTTAGTCAACATGTGTGTAACACAACAATTAGAAAGTGAAGTTAGGTGGCACAGTGGTTAGTGCAGAAATTGCTAGTCTGCATTCCCCTGCTATCTAGATCAGTTTCAGCCTTATGCACACCATTTCTGATGTAAATGAGGTGTCTAGTGGCAACCCTTCACCCTCCAGTGTCCCTATGAGGCTGAAAAGAAGAAAACAGTCCTACTGTGTCTTTTTTTAATCTTTAAGAAATGTGTGTAAACAGTGCAGTGCTTTATTACACTGGAATATATACGTATATGCAGTATATGTATATTTATTAGGCTGTGTGTATGTATCAGAAAAATTAGAAAGTGCAGTTAGGTGTCTCGGTGGTTAGTGCAAAAATTGTTAGTTTACACATTTCTCACTGCCCACAATACCATTATTTTGCAGCTGTATTACTCCTGCTACTAGAGTTTATTTTTAATAGTCCCGTCTTCATATATTCTAATAAGGACAGCATGATCCCTTCTTTTGTAAGACATAGTTGGATCTTGTTGAAGTAGTTCATAATTGTCCACATCTGACAATTGTCTGTAGAGTTCCTGTGCATACTTGTCTTTGTGCATTACTAGAATAAGTCCACCTTTGTCTGCCTGTTTGATCTCAATATGCGTGTCATTTGTTAGTTCTGTAACCACTTGCTGTTCCAACTTAGAGATATTTTTTGCTAAATTAAGCGGAGTATTATGAACTGGATTTTTCACTTCCTGTAATACCAGCCATTGTTAGGTTACAAGTGTTTGAGATCATGTAGCTGGAGGACAAAAGGTGGACATAGATCTAAAGGAGTTTTGCCTTGTAAGGTTGCTATTGTATTGTTCTTTATAATCTTCCACTTCTGCAAAAAAAATCAATATTATCAGAGCATGAGGATGATTTTCTTGAAATAGATCCAGCAGGACATTAAAAGCTCACTGAAAATTCTCATTGATGGAGGGGCATTTAACGTCTATACTTGGAGTTTGAAGGAGAGTCCTCTGGTATAGAAAAAAAATGTTTGCAATGTGCCTGTGAAGATTCAGTTCCACAAGTATCATGAAGGGACTTACTGGAGGGCTAGATAGGAAAGTTATTCCTTTGCGAAGTACTGTAACTTGAATTTCAGTAATTGGAACTTCAGAGAGATTTAAGACTTAGTACTACAGTTGCGGAGAAGCCATGGGGGACAATTTTCTGTGGTGCCTGCCCCCTCTCCTTGCTTTGCTTTTCTGACTCAGTTTTTTTCTTTGTGTTCTGTTCTTTTTCTGTTGATAAAAAAGTTGCAGTCTTATTCACCTGGCTCTGCACAGTCAAAGCTAAATTGCTTTGCTGTGCATGTGAATTCCTACATGTTTCACTATGTGCCCTTGGCTGAGATCTTCCCCTGCTCATGGGCTTTTGCAGACATTCCCAAGTAAACAATTAGTTTTGTTCACAATATATGAGTCCCTGCTAAACTCATTTCTCTTCCTCTCTATTATATCCTGTTCATGGTTCACTAATTTTTTTTTCTGTAAACTGGTGTCTAAAGATTTAAACTCTGGATCATCTTTGTAAGAGGAGTTCTTTTATAACATATTTTATCTCCTGATTAAGTAAACTATATATCTCTTCATCCTCATCTACTAACATTTTCACTAGAGTAGAAGCATACCTTGATAATGCTTCTTCCCCTCTGTGTTGGTAAGTATCTGAAATAAAACCACCAGTCACTCCCCCTGAAGAAGACTCATGTTAGATACAAATGACTATGAATAGATAGGCCACTGACAGAGCAAAGGCCGATGGCACATTTATAAGGTAGAAAAAGAAATGGGCAGACTGGATGGGCCTTGCGGTCCTTATCTGCCGTCAACTTCTATGTTTCTATGTTTCTATTAGAGTTGAAGTGCACACAGCCACGACTTTATGGCTGAATAAATACTAAGCACATTTCATCGGCTCTATTTTGTTTTTATTTTGTTCATTTTGAATATGCTAAGTTTTCTCAGGTTCTCGAGTGCTCTGGTTCTTTGGACTTGTGCTTGATGTTTTCCAGCTAGTACCAACCCTCTAGTCTTACAGTGCATGGCTGTATATGTTTTATGTCTGCGCAACACAGAATGCAACAATGCTCTGCATGGCCAATAAACAGTTTGTGACAGAGTGAGGGAAGGAGGCCAAACAGTATGTGACCGTACAAGGAAAGGACCACCACAAAATATGGTCCATAAGGCCATCCTCAGACCATGATGGTCCCTGGAAAAGGTTCATCAGAACATGCAGCAGTCAAGCCATATTTTCTCAGGCCTAAGGCTAGGATATGGAGTTTCCACCAGATGCATAGAGTCATGGTGGCCTGGAGAGTGGAAGGAATCTCCACTGAATGCCAGTGATTAACTCTCAAGGTCATTAAAAATTCTGAATCTTTTGGCCCATGGAAGGGCCCAAAGATAATGGGGGAAAATGGATGATGGCCAGAGTCCATGTGGCACTGCCCTTATATATGTGTGGCACATGGTGCAGCACCGTGTCACCATGTAACTAGCAATAACCCATGCAGTGGCTCTGTCTGAGTAGCTAACTAGCATCTTGATGGGCATAAAACCAGTTTTCACCTAGTACAAAACCAGTTTACACTCACTAACATATGGACACTTTAGTTGCCTTGTGACTTTGTCATGGGGGGAGGTTGTCAGGCAGAAGGGTGGAACAAAATATCAACTGTTTGCATGAATATTTTGCTGTACAAAAGTAACCACATGAAGGAAAATATTTTACACTGTGTTATACAATGGCAAGAAAAAACCCTGAAACTGATGAGACACATCAGCTGACCATGCATTAAAAAAATAAGTGATGCCCACCCAGATGCTGAATCTCATCACCAAGGCAAAAAAAGACTCATTACCTGCAGACTCGGGGACTGGTTAATGTATGTAATTTTTCCATATAAAATATATTTAAACAAATGATTTTATGTAAAAATAATCATATTTAAAATGCTGCACTTTTCACAGAATGCATAAAATCAAGAAGCCATTTAATGAGCGCAATAAAATTAAGCCAATTCTGGTTGATCATTAATAGACTTAAATGCACTTGCTAGTGGCATAAGGACATTGGCCTTCAGACTTGTGCCTCACTCCCTTTAGGCATGCATTAAAACCTTTTAATGAACACCCTGTTGTGGCTTGTTGCTTGCATACTATAATTTTCATAATGGATTTTCCCTTCCCCTAATCAGAGTGAAATGTTCTGCAACATGTTGTTGCATGTTAATGTATCCTAACTACAAATATATGATAGAATAAGACCCTGAAAACAATCAGCTGTAGGCAATAACGTATGTGTATGTGAATATGATTTTGACCCTGGCATGGCTTGGTAGTGTAACAGGGAAAAGTGAGCTCATTAACTTGCAGAAGCCAGCTACTGAGTCCCACCTGTCTTTTGTACCTAGTTTGTCCTACTAAATACTGTTGATGAGATGTTAAGCCAAGGTTCCATCTGCCAGTTTCTGGTGGCTGTCCAGGTGGAAGTTAATGACAGCTGCCGTTCAAATAGAATCACATCAGTGCCCTAGAATTGACATTCCATCTTTTCATGCCAAAAGTCCTAATACAAATTATCTGTTTTAGAACTTTGCAAATGACAAATATTGTTACCCAAATTGCACGGCTCACAAGAGTGTGCATTTGGGTATTTTTGTGTCAGCAACCTGGGCTCAGGTCCATTTGTGACAGCAGTAGTATCTGTTCAAATCCCTCCATCCCCAGTTCACTGTACATGATATGACACTGGGGCTGGCAGTATAGTCTAGAGGTAAGAGTAATGAGCTGTGAATGAGCTTGGTACATCCAGCAGATTTCGGTTTGATTTCCACAGCCTCCACTTGCATACTGTGTGCCTCTGAGCCAGTGCTCCCCGGTCACCCCTGAAAACAAGTATTTGTGTCTAGTGGGCCTTACCTGGTTACCAAAGACTGAAAAAAATATATATTTATATATCTTTTTGTGTGTGGTGCTTCCCCCTGTGTGCATGCAGATTGTAGTTTGCTGTAATTCTCATTGGGTCAGTTTTGACTCTCTGAGGTGTGATTTTTCTGTGTGCCATCCCAAACCTGAGTTGTGGTCTATGTATAACTATGAAGTACAGTTATTTGACTCACTGCCTGCAGCTCACCGTAAACAACCTACCTGTGTGTGCAGGTGTATTTAAAAGTTGTTTTTAGCATCTGCCTCAACTGTGTGCATGGCTGTATACAACAGATGCAGACTGTAGTAGACTTTAGGCTGCAGTTTTTAGTGTGTAAGGCTTGACTCTCTGAAGTGGGGATTGTTCTGGTGTCATCTGATACATGGGCTCAGGTCTGTGGGCAATCACTGATTGCAGCTGGCTGACTCCTCCTGCCTGCAGATCACTGCACATGATCTGCCTTTGTGAGTGAGATTTTTGGTGGTGCTTCCCCCTGCATGTTTGAACAGCAGTGCAAATGCAGATTACAGCTGTGGCAGTACTCATCGAACCTGGCATTTCTCACTGAGCAGTACTTTTTTTCATATACTGTAGCTTTGTACCCACTCAGGAAGGCTTGCACTCAGCCCCATCCCTGCTTCCTCCAACCAGCAACCACCTCCCCCAAACCTACCTGCTCCATGCTTTCCAGCAATGTGTTCCCCATGATGGGGCCAGGGGAAGGCCTGCCTCCCCAAGAGACCACATCCAGAAACTAGCAGGGATCCGGGGTGGTGGCACTTGCTGGAGGTGGCAGGTGGAGCTTCATTTGTGCCTGCACCCCTTTTTCATTTTGTTCCCCTGTACCTCCCTTGTACCATGGTGGATGACAACACGTTATATGGAGGTACACATGCATCATGCAGAACAGCAACCCTGCCCTTTTTGGGTCATTTGTGCTGCACCACCACAAGGGCGATACCTGGTGCTGCTCATAGAGCAGAGTGGCGAGCCCTCCCTCCCTCGGGAGATGAGAGCAGTCCCTTGGTTGCTCAGTCCTCCCTTCCTCCCTTGGGAGATGAGAGCAGTCCCTTGGTTGCTCAGTCCACCCCCACCTTGGCTGACACCCAGAGACCCAGGTCACTCCTAGACACTGGTCTGAGCCAGCATGGTGGCTGCTGATGCTTCCACCAAGCTGCTGAATCAGCTGAACTGTATTTTTTTTGTTAGCAATCTAGAATCCAGGTTCAGGTCCATTTGTGACCATGGAAGGTAGTAACCAACTCCCACAACTGTAGCTTATGTCTCACGAAGTGCCTCTGCATGTGGATATTCTTTTGTGATGCAGCCCCTGAATTTGCAGAGCTGTCTGCACACAGATTGTAATTTGCATCAGCTCTCTCGGTGTGTCAAGACTGACTCATTAATGTGAAATGTTTTTGTGTCATTTGGAGTCTGGGCTCAGATCCATGTAAGACTGCATATTGCAGTCAGCTGACTCCCTTCACTCACAGCTCACTGCACACAGCAGCCTGCTTGCATTTCCTTGGTGGGGGTATTAAAGTAAATCAGTTGCTGTGCGATGTACAGAACTGTATTTCACAGTAGACTATTTTACTTTCTGCATTATTTTGAAATTGTTTTGCATTACTATGGCAGATGAAGGTAAATAATCTGCTTGGTCCTGCCCTAGCAAACCTTCTGTGTCAACCCAAGAAAGGACAGCTGAGGGTAAGGGTGAGAAATGGTCTAGAAATATTCAACATCCCATGTTATTTTTTCTCTTTTAAGGCCTGCTTCCAATAGCAATGGCAGTAATGAAAGCAGTGCCAGGGACTTTTGGGCTTTAACAGCTACATCTTTTACTGTGAGTAGTAGTAGGAGAGCTTTTTCACCAGGAGTGACTGATAACACCAATACGTCCAGAGCAAACATTACCATTAGGCACCTCAGCCACCAGCACTGTGACATGCTTAGCCATAAACACTGTCACTGTGACTCCGGCCACAACTACTGCCACTGTGACCCACCAGGCTACGGGGAATATTGCTTCCTTGACACACCTTGCTCCTACTGCCACTGTCATGGTGACCACCTATTCTGTGACCCCTGCTGTTGTTCTGCCCATCTCATCTTCTAGTGATGTTAAGAAGGAGGAGTACTGATCCAGATCTGAATATTTCCCTCCATGAGACTTAAAATCTGAGAGTCTGACAGATTCCTCTTCTGATGAAGTACACGTGAGCAACCTGGAGGATGAGGCAGTGTATGCCCTGCACCTATATGACTGGAGACAATGAAAGACAACCCATGCCAAAAACAAAGAGGCAAGGGCATAACAAATAAAGCAGTTATGGGCCCCTATTCCTCAAGAAAACAAAGCAATTTACTCTACCATTTCTTGCAGTTAAACAGGCTCGGTCCCAAGCAGATGGCAGTGTGTGGCAGTGGCATCAGTAATAGTCATTGAGAAACACAATAGGGCCCTGCAGCCAAGTCTGTTGGCAAATATAGCCAGGGTAGTAGACAAGAAAACAGAAACACTGCTGTCCATGGCTGCAAAAGGGCAATTTGGCTGCATTGTACTGCGCAGAAATATGACGCATAAATCAGCCTGTGTACTGTGTAACAACACTATAAACCATCGTAAATCACTCATCAGCCTGAAAACATCATTGATGAACCCCCTGAAGATGAAACATCCCTATGTGTATGGAACTTCTTTGGGGTCTGTGGGTCACACTGCAAACCCTCACTAAGACAGCAGATGCCATCATTCCACTCACCCCCATCCTATAGATATCAAACAAGGATTAGTGGCAGTGGTGCTAATGATAGTGGTGACCAGGAAAAAAACTGATGGTAGGACTACTTCCCCTTAACAACAGGGGGCCTGATTCCAAGATGCATGGTGCAATTCGTGGGTGTATGAGAGTTGTGCCATGCTGTGCAACTCTTTCAGACCCTCGCCATATTCTAAGACAGGCAGGGTCCTGTGCACCTACATCCTGTGACTTATGGCAGTCACAGGCTGGGCCTAGAGGCATGGTGCAATGGACCTGGATGCCACAAGTCGTAGTCCACTGAGAACTGCCCCTCCGGAGCCCCCACCCTGGAACACCACCACATGCACCAGGGGCAGCCGGAGTCAAGCTGAACAGATGGCACTAGTGTTCAGGGGGCTTTTTGAAAAATAGGTCCCTGACATTTAAGGGGTGGGGGAATGTCTGTGTTCTGCAGCATGGAGAGCACAGCTGTGTACTTTCTGTGGTGCTGCGGAGTGGGCATCCATAGATTGGCACGGACGGATGCCCCTTAGCCCATCTCCCTGATGGCAAGGTTTTAAATAATTGATTAGCAGTTTTTTTTCTTGGGACAATACTAACTGTACTGAAAGTATTTATAGAGGTTTTCTTGAAGTGTTATGTTTGTTAAACACAGTGAGGCAAGTGCTATGTATTTTCACAATGTTTTAACACTTTTATGGGCAAAACGCTAATCAATTTTTTGAGTTAAATTAAACCCTGTGATGGTCTAAATCCACTTCACCATTGCGGCTTCTGGAATAGCATATGTGGGTTATGGCAGCCGCCTTTTTGGAATAGGGCATAGTTGCTGCCGTAACCCACACTTGCACCATGCTGTTGTGGGTTGCGGGCATAGCGGGTGGCATAACCTACCTTTGGTGCAACCCGCATATGAAATGGTGCAGGTCGCAACTTGAAATCTCGACTTGCATATCTTATGGTGCAAGTTGCGATTTATGCCATAGGGTTCATCATAAATCGCCTTGCGCCATGCATAAGTCATCTTGGAATAAGGCCCCATGAGTCTAAGTCCATCAACATCCAGCACATTGTCCATCCCATCCTGCCATGCTGCTCCAACACCCCTGCAACAGTGATGCCCAGCATCATGCTCCATCATGACTAACGATATGCAGATGCTTCTGGCACAATGGCCTCAGTCAAAGCTTGGTGTGATGCCTGGAATCACGGGGTGCCACTGTTTTCTAATACTAAAAATATACCTTGTTATATGCAGGGTTGTTAGAGAGTTCATAGGTAGCATTGTACAGAAACAATGCTGCGCATGCATGTGCTTCCACAAGTCATTTAGTCAGTGAGCTCTAGTGGTTAACTGGAATATTGCATGAAGACAGGCTAGTGCACAGTGATGTCCATGACTACTTTTCATGGTTCTTCACTCATGATATTGCCCTGATGCATGCTACTTTGCTGCTACTCTACCCAGGCTTTTCCTTCCTCCACAATGGCAGCTCAAGTGTATAACTGGATAAAATGTATAGATATGGCTTCGACAAAAGAATCATAAAATTCCACAATTTTCACTCAAGCTCATGTAATTCAACTTTACTCACTAATGTTATTTTGCAGTCTCTGGCTGCTTATAACTTAACCAACCTTTGAACAAAGAGAGTAGAGAGCTGACACACACAGCCTTATTCTTAGGGGCAATGAAGCTAAGAAAACTGGTGATATTCCATTCCCTAGTTTTAAAGTTATAGGTGCTTAAATTATGCAGTTTACATATTTGCAATATGTAATTTTAAAATGTTTTTCTGCCATTCTAAGTATTCTTTCTATCATTTCCTTGTCCATTTTCTCCCCCTGAGAGGGGGGTCTGTATACAACCCCTGTGCGGATTGTGGTACCATTGCCAATCTCCAAATTGACCCACAGTGCTTCTTCTCCTCCCTGTTTACCATTTTGTTCTGTTGCTTTGATTCCTTTCCTTATGCAGAGAGCTACTCCTCCTCCTCTTTTACCCTCCCTGTCCCTCCTGTAGACAGTGTATCCTGGTATGTTTACGTCCCAGTTATGGTTCTGTGTGTACCATGTTTCTGTGACTGCCACGATATCCAGATGTTCCTCCTCCATCAAGGCCACTAATTCAGGATGCTTGTTACCCAGACTACGGGCATTGGTACTCATTGCTCTCCATTTTTTGATGGCTTTACCTTCTGTAGCAGCATCCCCCACTGACCTTTCTACCTTGGTCTTTTTCTCATTTAGTACCCTGTTTTGTAGGGAAGGCTGGGATTTTCCTGCTGCTTATCAGTGCCTCCCCCCTTGACTAGTTTAAATGCTTCTTTGGCAAGAGTTGATGCACAAGGTGGGGTGGAAACAATGAGAAGGGACTTGGCAAGGTAAGAGGAATGGTCAAATGTATGGCAGCTTAGATTCAATGCTAAGAAGTGCAAGGTAATGCACTGGGAAACAAAAACCAAGGGGAAGAGTACACAATGGGGGGTGAGATACTAACAACAACAAAAATGGAAAGGGACCTGGTGGTAGTCATATCAGATGACTTAAAGGTGGGCAAGCAATGTGAGGAGGGCAGTAAGGAGGGCTGGGGATACTGGGATGCATGGGAGAGGCATCACCAGTAGAAAACAGGAAGTTGTTATCCCTCTGTACAGACAGCTGGTGAGACCCCATCTGGAGTACTACGTGCAGTTCTGGAGACCCAATCTCCGCAAGGACATAGACAGGATGGAAGCTGTCCAGAGGAGGGCAACTAAAATGGTGCAGGGTCTGCACCGGATGACATATGAAGAGAGGCTAAAGGAGCTTAATATGTATAGCCTCGAGGAAAGGAGGGAGAGTGGGGACATAATAGAAACTTTCAAGTACCTCAAGGGAATCAACAAAGTCCAAGATGGTAGCATCTTTCAAAAAAAGAGGTGTGCAAGAACAAGGGGGCACAATTTGAAGATGGGGGGGCAGCTCAGAGGTAATGTAAGGAAGTATTTTTTCACAGAGAGGGTTGTGCGTGCATGGAACAGCCTTCCGGAGGAGGTTGTGGAGTCAAAAACAATGATTGCATTCAAGCATGCATGGGACAGTCATAAGGCAATTCTAGGGGTGGGGGTAGAAAGAAGTAGGCTGCTGGTTAACTAGAATCTGCAGCTTATCCATTAGGTAGGGAAATGGACAGACTGGGTGGGCCAAGTGGTCCTATCTGCCATCAAATTCTATGTTTCTATGTTTCAAAGGTTTGGAGTATTATAACTCAGTCACTTTTAACAATAAATCTCTGAGATTTGGTACAGTTCTCCATGGGAAGATATTCAAGCTGCGTGCGCACTGGGACGTGGTGCACAGAAACTGCCAAATGTGTATCCAAAATAAGTTTCCAGCACACACTACCTCTTGAGTGGGATGCACAAATCACTTTAGTCAGTGATAAAATAAGTTCATTTTAATGAGCTTCCAAGAGCCACAGCAGTCTGACATGTTTCGGATATCACATCCTTTATCAAAGACTAACAAACATTACCGACTACCAGATATATATTGAGTAAATTACATCATGTGACCAAATATTCCAATCAATTAACACTCCCTCCTATAGGGTAGTGGTAAGAAATTCATTCTCTATATGGAAGGAGCCATCACACTATTCTTTTAATATAATATGTAAAAGCTCCCATGTTGAGACATCCGTGAAGTTAACAACAATAGAAAAAAACACATATTCCCACTAATATCAAACTCCATATAATACATTTTTAAAACATTCTTAGAAAACTTTACTAAAGAATTTATATTAAAGGAAACAAAAAACAAACCAAAAAAAATAAGAACAAGGAAGGTATAAAGGAAAAGAAGGGACCGGGGACAGAAGTTGGTAGGAAGAGGAGGAATGAGAAGAGAGAGGGGGAGGGGGAAGGGGAAAGGGGGGTGGAGGAGGAGGGGGAGGAGGGAAAGGGACCAAGGAAACGAAAACAATTACTATATACATTCTATATTTCTAAAAACTAGGACATAGGAGCACAGACAGAGAGCTAAACAATATTCAGCGCTTCTTCAGATAGGGACATAACTCAATATGTGCATTCAATCCAGGTCTTTTATTGGATCTCAAAGCAAGTATCCAAAAGTTCTCCTTTAACACAACTAAATTATCAAAGTCTCCACCGCTGGGGTGCCTGCATACTGTACCAAGGCCATTTATTTGAAATGATGAGGAGTACCTTCTGGTGTTTCATGGAGGGCAGTAGCATATGTGTTATCTTTTCTCTTTATCACCCTCACATGTTCACCCACTCTTGTTTTAAAACACCGGGTCATCTTTCCAACATAAAATGTCTGGCAAGTACAAACTGCCAAATATATGATCCCCTCACTATTACAGGTGCTGCACTGTTTGATATTATATTTGCTATCAGTGTTACAGCTACTAAAATCTTTTCCCTGTATCACATATTCACAGTACATACATCGCCTGCATTTGAAGCAGCCCTGGGATTGATATAACAATGTGTTTACCTTACATTCTTTGTAATGACTATGGACTGACAAACCACTCAACGTAGGTGCCTTCTTATAGCACATACGTAATGGCTGTTTAGCTATTTCCTTTAAACCAGGATCTGCACTTAGCACCTGCCAATGTCTGCGCAATGTGATTTCCAGTTCTCTCAATTGCGCTGTATAGCCTGTGGCAAAATTAAATCTAGTATCAGGCTCCCTCTCCTTAGTACTGTTGTTAAGCAATGACTCCCTATCTGTGGTCTGTGCTCTAACACAGGCTCTCTCAATAGTTTCTGTAGCATATCCCCTCAAAGTGAATCTGTCCTTTAGGACAGCTGCTCAATTTTCAAACCCTTCTTGTGTGGAACAGTTACATTTAGTCCTGAGGAACTGACTCGCTGGGCTATTAAAAGCCACATGTGGTGGATGGCAGCTATTAGCAAGAAGAATAGTGTTTCCATCTACTTCTTTACAAAAAATCTCCATTGATATAGTGCCATCTACACATCTTATGAGTTTTAAATCCAGATACTCTATCTCAAATTCACTGATCTTGCATATAAATCTAAGGTTCAGATTAGTAGAGTGCAAAAATTCCATAAAGTTATGTAGACTAGTGACATCCCCTTTCCACGTAAGCAATAATACCCAACAGGGTGGGTGGTATTGTGCTATAACGGACTGCCCAGGGGCGTAATGAGGCCCGATGCCACAGGCAGAGGGCCTTATAGCCCCTGGAAGGTCTGGTATAGCACAATACCATCCACCCTGGAGGGTGTTATTGTGCTTAGAAAATGGGCACTCTAAAAGAAAAGAAGTTTAATAAAAAATGTTGTTAAAAAATTAATTTAAAATAAGATTTGTAATAAAATAGTTCCTCCGCCTACTTTACAATTAGGCCTTTACATAGAAACACAGAAGTTGACGGCAGATAAGGACCTCAAGGCCCATCCAGTCTGCCCATTCCTTTTTCTACCTTATAAATGTGCCATTGGCCTTTGCTCTGTCAGTGGCCTATCTATTCATACTCATTTGTATTGCTCCCTGATGCCTATCCCATGCCTGTTTGAAGCCCTGCACTGTATTCATAGCCACCACTTCTTGAGAAGGCCATTCCATGCATCCACCACCTTTCTGCGAAAAAGAATTTCCCCATTCCCCTTAATCGGCCCCCTCTAATCTCATGCTGTGTCCTCTTGTCCTGCTATTTTTCTTATATTTAAACATATGTTAGACTCTTTCACCTTGTTAATGCCCTTAAGGTTTTGAATGCCTCGATCATATCACCTCTCCCTCCTTTGCTCAAGGGTATACATATTGAGCTCTGTTAATCTGTCCTCATATGTCTTCTGATGCAGTCCCTGCACCATTTTGGTTGCCCTTCTCTGGACTGCCTCAATTTGGTTAATGTCCTTGTGAAGGTGTGGCCTCCAATACTGCATGCAGTACTCCAGATGGGACCTAACCAGTGTCTTGTAAAGAGGGATTATTATCTCCCTCTTACGACTTGTGATACCCCTACTAATACACCCTAACACCCCTAGCCTTACCTACTGCTTTAGAGGTCTGCTTGGATGATTTCAGGTCATCAGTGATGATGATGCCCAAAGTCTCTTTCTTCCTTTGTGACTAGCTAGCAACTCCCTCCCAGCCTATAGGTGGCTCCAGGGTTTCTCTTCCCTATGTGCATGATCTTGCACTTCTTTGCATTAAATCCCAGTTGCCACTCTTCTGACCATTTTGCTAGTTTATCCAGATCTCTTCTCATTCTGCCCACCCATCTGGATCATCTACTCTGTTGCAGATCTTGGTGTCATCTGCAAACAGACAAGCCTTACCCTCTAGTCCATCTGCAAGGTCACTAATGAAGATGTTGAAGACGACTGGCCCCAGGACTGATCCCTGAGGTACCCCACTTGTGACTTGCATCTCTTCTGACTGTATACCATTTACCACCACTCTCTGTTTTCTGCCCGTCAACCAGTTTGCCACCCAGTTGACCAACTTCTGACCCCACCCCGAGCCTACCCAGCTTATTTATCAATCTTCTATGTGGAACAGTGTCAAAAGCTTTGCTGAAGTCAAGGTAGGCGACATCAACTGCTCCCCCTTGATCCACCACTCTGGTTACCCAGTCAAAGAAATCTATGAGATTAGTTTGACAGGACCTTCCTTTTGTAAACCCATGCTGTCTTGGATCCTGTGCCCCTATGGATTCCAGGTGTTGCACTATCCTTTCCTTAAGGAGTGCCTCCATAATCTTGCCCACTACTGAAGTAAGACTGACTGGTCTGTAGTTCCCTGCCTCCTCCCTGCTACCACTCTTGTGGAGCGGGATCACATGAGCCCGTCTCCAGTCTTCTGGGACCTCTTCTGTGCTCAGAGACTCACTAAACAGTTCTGCTAATGGCTCTGCTAGTTCCACCTTTAGCTCCTTAAGTACCCTGGGATGTATGCCATCAGGTCCCATTGCTTTGACAACCCTGAGCTTAGCAAGCTCTTGTAGGACCCTTTATTTTGTGAAGGGAGTAGTGCTAACCTCCCTCTCCCCTGTGTCCATGGTGCTGAGCTGTGGTCCCTGCCCTACCTTCTCTTCAGTAAATACTAAGCAAAAGTATCTATTTAGGATAGATGCTTTTACATGGTCCTCCTCCTCACATGCTCCCTTTTCTCCATTAAGCTTAGCAATATCCCCTCTGGATTTTCTCCTTTCACTAATGTATCTATAGTATGTCTTGTCACCTTCTTTTACTGTTCGTGCTAGTGTTTCCTCAGTTTGGGACTTTGCCTGCCTTACTGCCTTCCCTGCTTCCCTTAGGGCAGTTTGGTATGCCTCCCTATCTTCATCCTGCTGTGTTCCCTTATATTTCCTGAAGGCCAGCCTTTTGGCTCTGACCTTTTCTGCTACTGTATTTGAGAACCAAAGTGGTTTCCTTCTTCTTTTGCACTTCCTTTTCTGTCTAACACAATGGAATTTTGCTTCAAGTATTGCATCCTTAATGCTTTCCCACTTTGCCTGTACCCCCTCACCTGTGTTTCTTTTTGCCAGGGCTAGCTTAACTCTGTTGGCCATCTTATCAAAGTCAGCTCCTCTGAAGTCCCATATTTTGGCCTTGGAATGGGATGATTTAGATGTAGTAGCTAAATTGAACCATACCATGTGATGGTCACTGGCCCCCAGGTGACCTTCTACCTGGAGATCTGTGATCCCTTCCTTGTTAGTCAGTACTAGATCTAGGATAGCCCTGTCTCTTGTGGGTTGTTGTACTAGTTGTTTGAGGCCCTCCCCTTCAGGGAATCCACTATGTGTCTAGTTCTGGCAGATGTTGCTGCTGGTATTGACCAATCTGTATCCGGCATGTTGAAGTCTCCCATTATCAGAACCTCCCCTTTAGCTGTCATGTTTTGTATATCTTCTAACAGTAATGTGTCTATGTCCTCCCCTGGTCTGGGGCCTGTAGACAACCCCAGTTCTTATGGCTGTCCCATTTCCTGTTTCCAGGGGTGACCCACAGTTCTTCTGGCTCCTTATGTGTATTCTGAATTTCTGTAGCTTTGATATTTTCATTGACATACAGGCCCTCCTCCCCCTTTTTGCACCTCAGTCTCTTCTGAACAATACATAGCCAGGTACTGAAGTCTCCCAAGTGTGGTTACTGGTAAACCACATCTCACTAATTGCTACTATGTCCAGTTTAGCCTCTGACATTATAGCCTGCAGGTCTGGGATCTTATTTCCCAGGCTGTGAGCATTTGTGTACATGATTTTCCATTGGCCAGATTTCGGTGTGTTAGTTGTTGGGTGAGGTTTGGCATTACCCCTGTGCATTGCATGGGGAGACAAACCTTTTTTCTTACCTGGTGATGCAAATGAACTGCAAACATGCTGAATCCCTGTTTGAATACTAGCTGAGGGGGGAGGGGTGTTCTTCCCATTCGACGTATGGGGTGCTGCACCCCTCTCCCCATTTGCTAGTTTAAATATTCTGCAAAGACATCAAACTTCTGCCCCAATGCACTGACTCCCTCCTTAGTCAGATGCAGTCCATCAAATTTAAAGAACTTTCGCTCCCAGAACTGTTGCCAGTTCCCTACAAATCTGTGTCCTTTTTCCTGGCACCAGCCCTTGAGCCACATGTTTAGATCCACTATCTCCCCTTCTCTGACCTTCCGTCCATCTGCCCCCCCCTCTCCGAGACTGGCAGGATCTCAGAGAAGGAGATGCCAGATGAAATGGATTATAGTTTGTTACCCAGCCTGGTCAGGTGTTCCTTGGTCTCCACAACTGACCGGCTGGCGAGATCATTAGTCCCTATGTGTACTAGGACATCAATGTTTCTCCTGCTTTGGAACAATTTTAGCAATGCAGTCAGTGTCTCTCCATGCTGATGTACCTGGGAGACATCTGACCATTACCCTGGCTGGAGATGGGTATCAACTCCCGAATCATGGAGTCTCCTATGATCAAGTTTTGGATTCCTTTTTGCTTTTTGTTTTGGTTCCTGATTTGGGTGAGTTTTGTTGTGCTAGCTCCTGTGCTGCAGTGTCCTGCTCTGCAGTGTCTTCTGCCTCTTTGTTTGATTTCAGAGATAGAGGCAGATACCTGTTTGTAGTGTTTATATGGTTTTGGGGTAATATGTTGGAGAGCAGAGAGTGATGGGGCACCCGATTTGCCCCTCCTAACCACCTGCCAACCTCCTGGCCCAACTACCCTCTGCGGTCATGGTTTTCTGTTGGATGCTGGGGAAATGGCGGGTGGTTCTTATAATGTATTTCCTCTTGAATATGAAATTTGAGGTGTGCAATCTCTGCCAATGCTGCCCGGAGCTGAGCCCTAAGATCTCCAATGTCCCAGCATGTAGGACAGTGTCCTAAATCCTGTAAGACTGTCCTTCTGAAAATTGTTCCACAGTACCTGCAGTTAATGATATCCATTCCAGATAAGTTGCTGGGTTTATAACCTAGTCAGAGTAATTAGATGGAAAAAAATGCAAGTAATGGTTTGATTGTATTTTGTTTTTGTTTAACTTGTTATAACAAGTTAAATTACTAGTGCCCTTGTAAATGAGCTCACCTTGTGGATGCCCCACTGATCTGCCCCTTCCTGCTCTGCCACAGCAAATGTCACAACTGTGGTACCCTATAAAAGGAGTGTAGTGTGGGGTGATTGGGAATGGGGGTGGGTGGCTGGGCCTTCTCCTGCCGATAAAGAAGAACCACGGATGAAAGAACAAGGAGGTAAGAGCAGAAACAATCAGTCAACAACAAATGCAGTAACCCTGAAAGCTTATCATAATGTTAGCTAAAACTGTAAAACCTGTAAAGCACCACCTGTAATAATTTCAGAGAAGATATACGCTGTAAGAAACACTTTGCTACAGAGAAAAATAAAGCAATGAAATGTTAGCAACAAACAGTAGCAATCCCTGTGAGTAAAAAATAAAAACACCACCACACAGTAAATCTGCTTAGCCAAAAGAAGTCTTAATTCTTTCCCCTTGCTCTGGTAAGGTTCTCTACTCTGCCTTTCAAGCAGTCTTGGAAGGAAAGAGCTCAGGTGAAGCTAGGTGCCTTGGCCAGCAAACCAAGTCTTCTACCTCCAAGATATCAACTAACCTGACCTTTTAACCCTTCTTTCTGTTGGAAATTACTTTAGTCCTAGTAGAGACTCTGCAGTTGCCACCTCCACAGTAGGCTGTTACTTCACTGCTCCCCCACCACACACACACACACACACACATCTCCACTTTTCTTTTGTTTTATTATTGATGTTTTTTGCTGTTTCAGTTGCAGTCAGGAAGAGAAAGAGCGGTCTAAGCTGCCTGCCTACATGCCTATTAATAGACTAAGTGCTTGGCCGTCGGCCGATCCTGCAATCGAGAGTCTTTTTTTTTTTTTGGTAGGCTTTATTAGCACTACAGAGAAAGGTATCTGCTTGATTTTCTTTTAAATGAAGCGATGCCTAGGTAACTGAACACACAGGGAAGCCAATCTGGTGGCAGCGGGCCCAATTGCTGGTCTATGTATTGTGTTAGGAGCAGAATTTCAAATGTAAGCATGTCTCCAGCACCAGTTTACAAACCGCACAGTCACTTCAGATGGAGTGCAATCAGGTTACTGCACTGCCATGTAGGAAAGTAATATCTTTGAAAGAAAACTAAGTCCTATATTGTTTTTGCTGCTTTCAGGGAAAGCAGTGTGAAAGACTGTGGGAACAGTGAGAGGCATGTTGCAGAGGGAGGGAGTGTCGTTTTAACTGTGGCATTTTTTCAATGAACTACAGCATTTGTTCTTTAGATGCAGCCCTCACTCCTCCTGCTCCGTTTAGTTAATTTTCATTATCTGCATACTGACAGAGTCATGATGGAGAAGGAATGTGATTGCATCAGTGGTAAGAAGGAAGCAGAGATTGCAGGCACAGTGATGATCTGCTTGTACAGGGTGTGTGAGAGACGGCTGTTGTCTGGCAGGGGCGGGCATCCGGTTTATATTTACATTTGGCACCGTGGACTAAAGATGGCTGTGCAGTGGAGCCGAGTTGTAGAACATGGTGTAGGGAGTAATTAAAATGGAATTTTTTTTTTATAAATATGCTGACAGTGAGGAAGACAGGCACTGATTACAGTCTAGGATGTAGTTTTAATCCATGGCATTGTGTGTCAGCGTCTCTCACTAAGCAAGATAAAAAAATGGCAGACATTTAAAAAAGAAATGCGAGGGTTTACCCAATTACAGATCAGGCTGGGCAGTATGATTCTGGTAATGGGGTTCTCTGGGCTGGTACTTTTAATAGCCGGGCATCTGTTGTCTGATAGATGCCCAGCTAGAGAAGTGCCTCAGCCAATCAGAAGGCTGAATTACTTTTACCTATTTTCTAAAGGACAAATACATTGTCTATGTAGCATTTCCATAACAACAGTTTGTCATAATATTCATTTGCTGTTCATGAATACACAGTTTCTTCCTCCCACTTCCCAACATATAGATTTGCTATGGAAGGGGCACAAGTCGCCCTCATTGCTGTTCCTTTAATCTGATGGAGCAGTTCATTATTAAATGTAAAGACATTAAATTTCAGCACACATTCTAATAATTTAATAACCAGTTCCATTGGAGGTAAGCAGTCTCCAGATGTTTTGTTCATAAAGTATGCTGCAGCATCCAATGCCCCTTCATGGGGGGCATTGGTATACAGAGATTCAATATTGAGAGTTACCAAAAGAACCTGTTCTTCAAGTTTCATGTTTCTAACCAAGTTCAGTACTTCTTTAGCATCTTTAATGAATGATGGCAACATGTGGACTAATGGTTTCAAAAAAGAGTCACAGAACTTGGATAGGGGCTCCATTAAAGAGCCAGAGCCACTGACTATAGGCCTTCCTGGAGGTTTATCAAGAGTTTTGTGTACTTTTGGCAAAACATGGACAGTGCCTCGGGTGGGATTCAAAGTTTTCAGAAAACCTCTTGTGTGTTTATCAGTAGTACCTAGCTATGTACTTTTCAGAAGAGAACGAGGGGCAAAAAGGTGGGGGGGGGGTTGAGTGGCCCTGTATGTCAATGAAAATATCAAAGCTACAGAAATTCAGAATACACATAAGGAGCCAGAAGAACTGTGGGTCACCCTGGAAACAGGAAATGGGACAGCCATAAGAACTGGGGTTGTCTACATGCCCCAGACCAGAGGGAGGACATAGACACATTACTGTTAGAAGATATACAAAACATGACAGCTAAAGGGGAGGTTCTGATAATGGGAGACTTCAACATGCGAGATACAGATCGGTCAATACCAGCAGGAACATCTGCCAGAAGTAGGCACATGGTGGATTCCCTGCAGGGGAGGGCCTCAAACAACTGGTACAACAACCCACAAGAGACAGGGCTATCCTAGATCTAGTGCTTACTAAAATGGAAAAGATCACAGATCTCCAGGTAGAAGGTCACCTGGGGGCCAGTGAACATCACATGGTATGGTTCAATTTGACCACTACAACTAAATCATCCCATTCCAATGCAAAAATATGGGACTTCAGAGGAGCTGACTTTGATAAGATGGCCAACAGAGTTAAGCTAGCCATGGCAAAAAGAAATGCATGTGAGGAGGTACAGACAAAGTGGGCAAGAATTAAGGATGCAATACTTGAAGCAACATCCCACTGTGTTAGAAAGAAAAGGAATGCAAAAGAAGAAGGAAACCGTTTTGGTTCTCAAAAACAGTAGCAGAAAAGGTCAGAGTCAAAAGGCTGGCCTTCAGGAAATATAAGGGAACACAGCGGGATGAAGATAGGGAGGCATACCAAACTTCCCTAAGGGAAGCAAAGAAGGCAATAAGGCAGGCAAAGGCCCAAACCATGAAAACACTAGCACAGGCAGTAAAATAAGGTAGCAAGACTTTCTATAGATGCATTAGTGAAAGGAGAAAGTCCAGAGGGGGTATTGCTAAGATCAAAGGAGATAAAGGGGCATGTGAGAGGAGGACCATGTGAAAACATCTATCCTAAATAGATACTTCTGCTCAGTATTTACTGAAGAAAAGGTAGGCAGGGCCCACAGCTCAGCACCATGGACACAGGGGGGAGGGAGGTGTGCACTAGTCCCTTCACAAAAGAAAGGGTCCTACAAGAGCTCGATAAGCTCAGGGTGGACAAGGCAATGGGACCTGATGGCATACATCCCAGGGTACTAAAGAAGCTAAGGGTGGAACTAGCAGAGCCATTATCAGAGCTGTTTCATGAGTCTCTCTGCACAGGAGAGGTCCAAGAAAACTGGAGAAGAGATCATGTTATCCCGCTCCACAGGGAGGAGGCAGGGAACTACAGACCAGTCAGTCTTACCTCAGTAGTGGGCATGATTATGGAGGCACTCCTTATGGAAAGGATAGTGCAACACCTGGAATCCATAGGAGCACAGGATCCAGGACAGCATGGGTTTACAAAAGGAAGGTCCTGTCAAACTAATCTCACAGATTTCTTTGACTGGGTAACCAGAATGGTGGACCAAGGGGAAGCAGTTGATGTCACCTACCTTGACTTCAGCAAAGCTTTCAATACTGTTCCACGTAGAAGATTGATTAATAAGCTGGGTAGGCTCAGGGTGGGTCAGAAGTTGGTCAACTGGGTGACAAACTGGTTGGTAGGCAGAAAACAGAGAGTGGTGGTAAACGGTATACAGTCAGAAGAGATGCAAGTCACAAGTGGGGTACCTCAGGGATCAGTCCTGGGGTCAGTCCTCTTCAATATCTTTATCAGTGACATAACAGATGGACTGGAGGGTAAGATTTGTCTGTTTGCAGATGACACCAAGATCTGCAAAAGAGTAGATGATCCAGATGGGGTAGGCAGAATGAGAAGAGATCTGGATAAACTAGTAAAATGGTCGGAAGAGTGGCAACTGGGGTTTAATGCAAAGAAGTGCAAGATCATGAACATAGGGAAGAGAAACTCTGAAGCCACCTATAGGCTGGGAGGGGAGTTGCTGGAAGTCACAAGGGAAGAGAGAGACTTGGGCATCATCATCACCGATGACCTGAAATCATCCAAGCAGACCACTAAAGCAGTAGGTAAGGTTAGGGGGATGTTAGGGTGTATTAGTAGGGGTATCACAAGTCAAACGATGGAGGTAATAATTCCTTTTTACAAGACACTGGTGGCCCCATCTGGAGTACTGCATGCAGTACTGGAAGCCACACCTTCACAAGGACATTAACCAAATAGAGGCAGTCCAGACAAGGGCAACCAAAATGGTGCAGGGACTGCTTTAGAAAACATATGAGGACAGATTAACGGAGCTCAATATGTATACCTTAGAACAAAGGAGGGAGAGAGAGGTGATATGATCAGAACATTAAATTACATTAAGGGCATTAACATGGTGAAGGAGTCTAACATGTTTCAATATAAGAAAAATAGCAGGACAAGAGGAACAGCATGAGATTAGAATGAGGCCAATTAAGGAGTAATGTGAGGAAGTTCTTTTTCACAGAAAGGGTGCTGGATGCATGGAACGGCCTACCTCAGGAAGTGATGGATATCAATACAGTGCAGGGCTTCAAACAGGCATGGGATAGGCATAATAAAGCAACGCAGATGAGTATGAATATAATTTTGTGGGATTAACTAATGTATTAGTAGATATAGGTTGTCAAATTGCATTTTCTGAGATTCTTCCAGTCCCAAGAGCAACTAATCATACTAATGACAAAATTATATCCCTAAATAATTGGTTAAGATACTGGTGCCTTATCGAGTGGCATACAGAAATTCTATTGGCTATGCAATTGGAATGGCATATAGCCATGATAAATAACAGGTTGCCAGCTTATCAAAGTAAATGGGGTACTTTGGATGCACTACTTACAATATGGAAACCTTAATGAAATAATGAGTTGTATTACTGATGGAATTCAGTGTTCTTTAAGGGCTCATAGCTAGCTTTTATTAATAACTATACTGACTCCTATACTCGGTTCTTAGGGGAAGGTTTATATTAATAGGTTTTAGAGACTTAAAAATTTTGTAATTCCTGTAGTGATCAAGATAATTGTTTCAGTGTTATGTCTAAGGTCTCCTTTTTTCTTTCACAGTATCTTTTATCTTATTCCTTTTCTGTCTGATTTGTAACAAGATGTGTTCTCATCACTTCTGTTGTCATAGTTTAATATGGTATTACAATAAAGTATATAGAATGGACAAAAATTAAAAAAAATAAAAAGATACTGGTGCCTTAAACAAAATATACAATGCATAACACACTGGGAGGACTTTGCAGACAAACCTGAATTGGTTTGCAGGGGCAGGTTACACCTGAATAAATTTGGAACAAGATTACTAGCAGAACATATAAATACTTTTATTTCTTCAAATTTAAACTAATTAAGTGGGGGGAGTGGAATAATAATGCACATTTATTTCAGCATAATAATATGAATGTAATTGACTCTAGATCTGGACAAGTTAGTTCTTCACATATAATAAAAAGTACTGGTAATAAACTGTCTTGCATGGACTTAAATATTTTATTGATTAATGCAAGAAGCTTAAATAATAAATTGGACAAATTAAAGTGTATTTTGGTTAATAATAAAATTGACATGTGGCATCACTGAGACATGGTTTACAAACACAAATTGGGGTAAAGAAATTCTAGGTTACTCAGTAATTCACAAGGGCCATCAAAAATCAAAGGGTGGTGGGATTGCTCTTTATATAAGCAAACATATAGATAGTTTTGAAATACCTATTAATTACAATAATGAAAATTATATTGAAATAATTTACATTGATATCAAAGCAGATATAAATATAAAAATAGCGCTGTGTTTTCGATCCCCAAACTTAGACAAAATTAATAATGATTCCTTTATGCATATTTTGGAGGAATTTGAAACTCATGATGATTTAATCTTGATGGGGGATTTTAATTTACCAACTATTAATTGGCAATCTATGACAGGGAATTCACAACTGAATAGAAGATTTATAGCATTTACATTACAGAATACTCTAGAACAATTAGTAACAGAACCAACAAGGAAAGATAACATGTTGGACCTTATTTTGGCAAATATTAAAAATATAGAGGAATATCCTAAAGTTATTCAACCACTTGGGGACAGTGATCATAATATGGTATCCTGGAAAATTAAATATTTTTCTATAGCAAATTCTGGTACCACAAGGAATAAAAATTTCTATAAACCCAATTATGGAGCAATAAAAACATATCTCAATACATGGAATTGGGAAATTGAACTAAAAAATGTGGGTTCTGAAGAAATATGGCATGCTTTAAGTCAAAAAAATGATAATTGTATAAACACCTGGGTCCCTGAATATAGGAAATTTAATAATAATAAAAGGATTCCTCCTTGGTTTAATGATAAAATAAAAAAAATGATTAGAAATAAAAAAAGGCATTTAATAAATATAACAAGAACAAAACAACTTAGAAGTGGGAAAATTCAAACTTAAGGCCAAAAGGTGTAAATCAGCTATTAGAACAGCAAAAAATAATTTGGAGATTAAACTTATTACCTTAACAAAACATAATAAAAAACACTTTTTTAATTATATAGGAACACTAAAAGGGAATGTACCTTCAATTTGACCATTATTAAAGACAGTAGCCCAGATATTCAAAAGGGTTGGGCATGGAGCTGGGCATGGAGCAACAGTGTTGCACCATGCGCAACCACTGATCTTGCGTGCGATATTCAAAAGGGAAAAGTGTGCGGCACAAATCCTGATGCACCGGAGTGCATCAGTAATGTATGCAGGCACAGGTAGGGGGGCATGCCCATGCATACTCTGCACAGCCCGATATTCAGCCCGGGATGTGCAGAGCCATGCATGTGCAACCCCTACCTGCGCCAGCACAAAGTTACGCCAAAAAAAAGGAACAACTGATGGCCACCCACAGGTAAGCTGCTGCATTGCAGGGCACAACATGGCAGCTTACCCTAGTTCCAGCTGCACCTGGCAGCACCCCTCATGCCCGATCACAGGCATTTGTAAAAAAACATGAATTCCAACATCCCTGGTGGTCCAGTGGACCGCTATCTGCCCGATTGCGGGCATCTGTATACAAGAAATATCAATATTTCCTATATCTCTGGTGGTCCAGTGGACCGCTATCTGCCCGATCACGGGCATTTGTAAAAAAAACAACCTGTCCTATATCCCTGGTGGTCCAATGGACCGTTATCTGCTCAATCGTGGGCATTTGTATACAAGAAAGATCAATAAGTCCTATGTCCCTGGTGGTCCAGTAGACCACTATCTGCCCAATCACGGGCATTTGTAAAAAAACAACAATTCCAATATCCCTGGTGGTCTAGTGGCACCCCCCACCTGCCCACTGAGCCCCACCACCCCGCTCTCCCCCCAGTCAGCCAGTCGGTGGCAGCACCCCACCGATCTGCTGCCGCGCCCACCGACTGACACCTTGGTGAGACTGCATGCCCATTGGTTCACAATGTGAGCCAATGGGCATGCAGCATCTATACATTCCAGATATGGAATATTCACATATCTGGAATGTATATCTGATAGAGACTACTCCCATTGGCTCACGCCGGAACCAATGGGCGTGCAGCCCTACTGAGGTGTCAGTTGGTGGGCAGCGGGGCGGCAGATGGGTGGGGTTCTGCTGCCCGCCTGCTGACCGGGGGGAGAGTGGGGCGGTGGGGCTCAGTGGGCAGGTGGGGGGTACCACTAGACCACCAGGGATATTGGAATTATTGTTTTTTTACAAATGCCCGTGATTGGGCAGATAGCAGTCCACTGGACTACCAGGGATATAGGAAATATTGATCTTTCTTGTATACAAATGCCCGCGATCAGGCAGATAGCGGTCCAGTGGACCACCAGCGATATAGGACTTATTGATCTTTCTTGTATACAAACGCCCGCAATTGGGCAGATAACGGTCCACTGGACCACCAGGGATATAGGACAGGTTGTTTTTTTTACAAATGCCTGCGATCGGGCAGATAGCAGTCCACTGGACCACCAGGGATATAGGACAGGTTGTTTTTTTTACAAATGCCTGCGATCGGGCAGATAGCGGTCCACTGGACCACCAGGGATATTGGAAGCGATCTGTTTTCTTTAACAAATGCCCATGATCGGGCTGCAGGGGGCGTTGGTCCCTGACAGCTGCTGCCTGGCAGGGCACCAGGTGCAAGTCATCAGGGATCGGCGCACCTGCATGCACATGGGGCCATAATGACATGAAAATGGCCCCATGTGTGCCTTGCATACATTATGGCCCCATTTGCATGTCAACTTTTGAATATCACGGTTGCTGTGCATGGCACAATGGAACTTGCGCTAGCGCATCCCCATGCTCCGCTCTGGCCACTTGCGCTGGTACAGTGCCACTGCGCCATGCACACTGGGGGTGGCTAGGGTGCGATATTCAATGCTGCTGAGCCATGATGCAGCTCCGTTGAATATCGCCCACTCCACACCCCTGTGCAGCCAGGTTGAGCTGTGCCCAAGCTTGCGCCACAGCCTGGCGCAGTTTGAATATCTGGGCCCATGTGACCATGATCAATGAAGCAGACATGGCAAAAGAATTTAATGCTTATTTTTTGAGTATATATATAAAATAAAAGACGCTGAATCCTTGTAAAGTTTAATATCTAAATTCCCATACCCAATAATTATCTTTGAAGAAGTTAAGCAAGCTATACAAACCACTGAAATGAATTCCTCTGCAGGTCCTGATGGCATTCTTTTAACATTTATTAATGAATTAGCAACAGAGCTACTAGACAGCCTCACATGTTTATTTAATGTTTCATTACATGAAGGTACTGTCACCTCCAAGTGGAGACTAGCTAGAGTGGTCCCTATCAATAAAGGAGGCAGTAAACATCTTGTGAAGAACTATAGGCATATTAGCTTTATTTCATTTCTAGGCAAGGTGATGGAAAGGGTTTTACAACAAAAAATGATTATTCACCTTCAGGAAATGAATATTATAGATATTTCACAATATGGTTTTATTAAGGGAAGAGCGTGTCAACAAAATTTGATAAACTTTTTTGAACCAGTTAGTGATGCACTGGACCAGGAACTCCCTGTGGATGTTATTTTCTTAGATTTTGAGAAGGCTTTCACTTCTGTACCACATGGGATTCTAACTGAGGAATTGATAAAGTATGGTTTCCATGGCAATATAATCAAATGGGTAAACTCCTGGCTGAGTAATAGGCATCAGAGAGTAAGTATAAAGGGTTACTTGTCAGATTGGGGGGAAGTTAGCAGCGGAGTGCTGCAGGGCTCTGTTTTGGGCCCCTTACTATTTAATATATTAATAACTGGTATGCAAGTTAATAATGGTATTTGGTTACATAAATATGCTGATGATTGTAAATTAGGTTGTGTTGTAAATAATTTGGAATCAGGAAAAAATCTGTAGTCAAACCTGGATAAGCTTGTCAAATTGTCAGTAAGGAATAAAATGATCTTTAATACAGCAAAGTGCAAAGTAATGCACTTGGGTAGGAATAACAGGCAAGTCATTTATAGTATGAATAACATTTTAGATAATATTAAAATTGAAAAAGATATGGGTATTACCATCACTAATGACCTAAAGTTTACAACCCATATTATTAACATAACCAGGAAATGGCATAGCATACTGTCTTGCATATTAAAACATATTAAGAGTAGGGAGCCAGAAGTCATAATCCCTCTATACACAAGTTTAGTTATGTCCCATATTGATTATTGTGCTTCATTTTGTCCACCTACTTCTTTGGGGTGTAAAACTACTATTGAAAGAGTGCAAAAAAGATTTACTGAGAAGATTGCTGCCTTGAAAAATATAGACTATAGTAATAGGTTACAAACTCTTGGGTTATTCTCATTAGAATATAGATCTTTAAGGGGTGACCTATGTCTAGTTTATAGAGCACTGAAAGATCCTGCCCTATGTGAGGCTATCTGTCTTGAAAAACATGCTGTTGTTTTAGAAATGAAAGCACATAAATTAAGGTTAAAAATTAATACAAACAAAACATCCAAAATGAATAGTTATTTTACTCAGTGTGTAACTGCAATATGAAACTCTTTACCATCAGAGGTAGTTACTTGTAATAGTCTGGAAGTCTTTAAGAGTAGACTGGATGAATATATGGGAAAAAAGAAATACACTTTTTGCCAATAGGCAAATGAGTTCTATAAGGGCTTGTCCCTTGAACCCATACTTCACCTATGAACCTATGAACCTAAGGTTGGCCACTGACAGAGCAAAGGCCAATGGCACATTTATAAGGTAGAAAAAGAAATGGGTTCCCCTGTGCATAAATCCCTCTCCCGAATTGAATTTGTCTTGTTGAACCAAAGGGCAATGACAGGCCTGCTGGGATGTGGGATTGCCCCCAGAGTACTCTCTGACCATTCCTCAATCTGGTTGGAAGCCAACTTAGTTCCAAACAGTCATAAAGATACTATTTGGAAACTAAACTCTCAACTTCTTAATTACGATGATATAGTCAACAAGATTAAAGATCTTATAAAGCAATTTATGGTTCAGAATGAGGGATCTATCTCTGACTTTGACAAAGTATGGTGTGCTTTAACGTGCGTTTTGTGGGGGGAATTTATTAGAATCTCAGCTACCAAAAAGCAGAAACAAGAAGCTAAAGTTAAAGCCCTGTTAGAGGAAATTAAGGCCTTAGAAAACTCACTATCAAACCCCCCATTAGAGGAAGAAATATTGCATTTAGAGGTCCTAAAGAACGAGTGCTCGGAAATATTGAGAGAAAGGGCAGAATATGCCCTCTTTAAAACCCAAGCCAAATATATCGAACAAGGGGATAGAGCCAGTCATCTCCTGGCGATGAGGCTTAGAAAGCAAGAGGAATCTCGTTTGATCCTCTTTGTATATTCCCTATCAAATAATGCTGTTTTAACAACCCCTAGGCAAATTGCCGAAGAATTTGAACAATATTATATGCATCTGTACAGTCCCCCAGAATCTACCCCTTCACCCAAAGAAATCCAGGACTTTCTGTTAGCCTCATCATTGCCTTCGTTAGAGGTAGCCCAGCAAGAATTTCTGGTAAACCTTATTTCCCCTCAAGAAATTAGAGATACCATTAACTCCTTAACCAGAGATAAGGCTCCGGGCCAAGATGGCTTCTCGCCTAACTTCTATAAGATTTTTGAGAAAGAGATAAGTCCTATTCTTCTATGTTTATTTAATTTTATATGTCAAAAGGGGATCACAGACACAACACTCTTGGAAGCTATTATAGTTGTATTACCAAAACCAGGCAAAGAGTAGAATAGGGTCACGAACTTTCATCTCATCTCATTAATGAACTATGACATTAAAATATTTGCCAAAATATTAGCTGCAAGGGTGTCCAAGGTTTGGATGGGGCTTCTGAGCCCTGAACAAGTTGGCTTTGTGTGGGGCAGAGTGTCATCAGACCATATTCGCAAGTTAGCACATATCTTCTCCGCATCCAGGGAAGCGGATAAACCAATGGCCTTGGTTTCCCTGGATGCAGAGAAAGCATTCGACAGGGTAGACTGGGCATTTCTCTTTGATACCCTAGAGGTAATGGGCTTTCCTCTTCCCTTTATCTTCTGGGTTTAAACATTATACTCTGGACCTAGAGCAAAAGTTTACTGTAATGGAGTCTTTTCTTCAGCTTTCCCCTTAAAATCAGGTACCAGGCAAGGGTGCCCACTTTCTCCATTATTATTTAATCTATATTTGGAACCATTGATAAGACAGCTAAAAGCATCACCAGTAGTACAAGGTATCAAGATAGGGAAGGTCCAACTAAAATTATTGGTTTATGTGGATGATATCCTTCTCTATGTTACCAACCCCTGTGAGTCTACCCAAGCCGCCCTCCAGATAATCCATAGGTTCAGCATGGTATCAAATTACAAACTCAATATTGGTAAATCAGAGGTAATGCCCTTGAACCCCCTGCTCTCCAAGGAAGATATTACGCCGTTATCAATGACGTGGTCTACCCAACTTAAATACCTAGGTATAATACTTTCTACATCTGTGTCCCTGATGAACAAGCTGAATCTAGATAATCTAGTTAAAGAAATCCGACTAGATCTGAATAGGTGGAACTCTTTGCACCTATCCCTTCAAGCGAGGGTTAGTGTAATTAAAATGAATGTCTTGCTGAGGGTATTTTATCCACTCAATATGTTGAATGTCTATCTTCCCCTGAATTGGTTCCGTAGACTCCATAGTGTAATCTCTCAATTTATATGGAGAGGTAAGACCCCATGCAGGGCATATAATTGGCTAAATGCCCCAAAGCAATGGGGGGGCTTAAAACTCCCCAACTTTTATCACTATTACTTAGCCAGTCATATGGCTAAGTACATGCGCTGGGGGGCTAACCCCATGGACATAGACTGTGTTACCAATCTTCCTATATGGCTACAGTTGGAGCAAGATTTATTAGCCAAATTTTCCCCAGGGAGCCTTTTATTTATCGGCCCAGGTAAGGTACCCAGTGGTCTAAAAGGCTCAGTCCTATACACCTCACTAAAGGTTCACTCACAATTTTGCAGGTCCATGAAATATAATAACCAAATGGATTTGTCACAACCGGTGTTCAATAATCCTAATTTTAAACTTGGTGATAAAATTATAAATGCCCCCAAAGAATGTTCTGATCCCCAAATTAAAGTTTGTGATCTGGTACTTGATGGTAAGCCTAAAGGAAACACCGAAATATTAATTTCTTTGCGGCTTCCCAATAAATACTCTTTTTTTTTGGGCTCCAACTCAGGCATATGTTAATAAAGCGGTTCGGCTTAGGAAGATGGACGACACAGCAGTCGCCTCCCTTTCAGCAGTTTTTTGACTGTGTTAACCAACCACATGCTATATCCAAGCTGGTGTCACTGATATATGTGACACTAAATCCAGAGGTATCAGGCCAGTCTAGTTATTGGGTCTGGCATTTTCCACTAGATAATTTCTCATGGGATAAAATTTGGGAGGGAGTTCATCTGTATAGTGCCAATGATCACTTAAGGCTAACGCAGTTTTACATATTGCACAATATCTATTACACTCCAGCTAAGCTATATGGAATGGGTAAGACACAGAGTAAAATGTGTTTTAGGTGTGAGAAAGACCCTGTAACATTATTTCATATATTATAGGATTGCCCAAAGTAGCCTCCCTTTTTAGTGCTATTTGGGATAGGGCAGACCCACTGTTGGGGCTGCAGGATCATTTTTCACCGCAGGTTTGTATAGTGGGTGATTATTCTACTGTCCCTTTTAAGGAGAAAAGATACTATATGGCTATTATCTCTTTGACAGTTAAACGGCTCATCCTTCGTTACTGGAAAGACCAGCATGCGATTTCTTATCTTGAATGGGTTAAGGAGTTATTATATAACTTAAGAGTTGAAAAGGCAATTGCTAGCCTACGGGGTAAGCTCCCCCTGTATAATTCTAGATGGGTGAAGCTTTTCACGCTTTGGTCCCTCTCCCTACCCTCTTAATAAATTCAGCTGGGAATAGTAAAGTAGGCTAGGGAGGAGTAAGGCCTTAGTAGACCACCCCACAAGAATCCCAGGATGTTGTATATTCAAGGGGTTTTCATAGATGAATTCTCAACTTCATATGACACAGACGAAATGGTCGCAGTCTCACACATGAGTTAGAAAAGGCACCACCAGAGAAGGTAATTGTGGCTCTGGGGAATAGGAATGGGGGGGAAGTGGGAGGGGGGAAGTAGGGAGGGGGAGTGTACAGCCTTTGACTGGATGGCATGAGGAGGTTCTCTCCCTATTTCTGTGTTTAATGAATGATGTATAAGCCATAAAGTTATAAATGCTTGTTACTTGCACTGTTGAGATCTCATGCCACTGTACCAATGCATGTATTTCTGTAAAGATGCATGTTTACCATCAAAGTGTTGTATTAGTGGTAAATGAATAAAGTTTATTTAATCTAAAAAAAAAAATAAATGGGCAGACTGGATGGGCACTGTGGTCCTTATCTGCCGTCAACTTCTATGTTTCTATGTTTCTATATTTTTTGTTCAAAAGCTGTATCTATAATATTGTCAATACTAAATTTGAAGTCTGCAGATTGATCTTCTCTCAATCTTACATAAAAGTAATTATTATTAAGTTGTCTGTATACTTCTGCTAGATATGTTGTTTTATCTAGCAGTGCCATGGCTCCCCCTTTATCAGCCTGCTTGATAATATGATTAGAATCATGTTGTTGTGTCTTCACAACCTCTCATTCACTTCTGCTTAAATTATTGAAAAAGCGCGAATGCGCAGTATTAAAGAAATTTTCTAGGTCTGTTTCTACCAGTTCTTTAAAAACATTAACAGCTGTGAAGGTCGGGGGAAAAATGTAGAAGGATTTCTAAAGTTCTTATTATTGATAATATCATTAATGCAGTCTGCATTCCTTTTGTTAAAGAAAGCCTTAAAATTAAATTTACGGCAACTCAAATTAAGGCCAATTACAATCTGTACTCTGTCAAGGGTTTTAGTGGGTGAAAAACTTAGTCCCTTTTTCAGTAATTGCAGTTTGCTTTCAGTAAGCACATTTGGGTATAAGTTAATAACTTGTGTTGGAACTTCTATTTTGCCACCAGCGCTTGACTCCTCTGTTATCCCCTCACTCTGTAATTTCTCCTCCATTGATACCTCCCTCTGTTGCAGTTCATTTGGAAGCCATCTTTGGGTGGGTAGCTTCCTTCTTCTCCCCCTTCTCATTCTGTGCCAAAATCTTGTGCTCTTGTTTGCAGTCTCAGGCTCCTGCAAGGTAGCTGTGGGCTGTACTGGGGTACATTGTAAGTGGCATATCCCATAGGGGGTTGTGGATCTAAATTGTGTGTTTCTTTCTCAAAATAATAATCATGATTTAATCCTTCTCCATCTGACTCACTATTGTCCAAGCTGTATTCAAAAGATACATTTCTGTCTGGTTTTAAAATTCCTTTGATTTCTTTCTGTTTCCAATTAAAAATGTTCCCCCTCTCAAAGTTTCCCTTGTCCCATGTTAACTTAATACGTTTCACTTTTTATAATTCCACATCCAGTTTGGTGGCAGAATCTTTAAGTTTCTCATTCAGTCTATCAAATTCCAAGTGTTCTCTATACTGTAAAACCTCAACCTCTTGTTTTTTTTTAATTTCTTCATGGATCTTAGTTTCTTTTTCTTTGCTGTACTTCACAATAAGTTTAAGCAATTTAGCACTTGTCTCCAGCAATACCGTCTCCCACTCCTTCATAAATTCTGCACTTTCAGTGCCACAGGTGGGATTTTTAAAAGGCATAAACCTCTAGGCACCCTGTTAACTTGTAGGTAGGCTTCTAAATTCATGCTATGTCAATACAGACGTCTTAGCTGGTGTGTTAACCTTTTTAAATGTTTGAATGCTTCAAAAAGGGATTATGCTTCTGGTGGTAAAGTGTCTGGTACACCATCCTCATTTAGAAATGAATTCACTGAAGTCACAGATTGCAGTAGTACATCCATATACGCTAGCAGAGTCTCCTGTTGGTTCCTATTATTGCTGGTACTAGCACTTTCAAAAACCATGTTAGGAGTATTTTCATATGACATGGTGAATTAAATGCAGTTGGCTAGATGTGAACCAAAAGATCTTCTTGGAAAATATGCTCTGCATATACCCATGGGGTTTTACATGGAAAGGAACTAAAAACTAGAAAATCTACATTGCAGTCCTTAAATTAGAAGCAAATTTCCTTACCCGCAACCCGTGTGTGACATTCAAAACTAAGTAGATATCCAAACTGAGTGTGCACTGGGACATGGTGCATAGAAACTACCAAATGTGTATCCAAAAAAAGTTTCTAGCACACACTACCTGTTGAGTGGGATGCACAAATCACTCAAGTCAGTGATAAAATAAGTTCATTTTATTGAGCTTCCAGAAGCCATAGCAGTCTGACATGTTTTGGATATCACATCCTTTATCAAAGACTAACTATCATCACCAACTACCATACATATATTGAGTAAATTACATCATGTGACCAAACATTCCAATCAATTAACACTCCCTCCTATAGAAGAGTTGTTAACTTCACGGGTGTCTCAATATGGGAGCTTTTATATATTATTTTAAAAGAATAGCATGATGGCTGCTCCCATATAGAGAATGGATTTCTTACCACTACCCTATAGGAGGGAGTGTTACTTGATTGGCATGTTTGGTCACATGATGTAATTTATTCAAAATATGTTTGGTACAGCAGTTGGTGATGTTAGGTTAGTCTTTGATAAAGGATATTTTATCACTGACTTGAGTGATTTGTGCATCCCACTCAAGAGGTAGTGTGCTGGAAACTTTTTTTTTAGATTCTCCATGGGAACTAGTAAATGTATCAAACCACATTTTGTGCACTTTGGACAAATACTTGTTAAATCACAAGGTAAAAAAATGAAATTACAATATTGGTGACATTTCATAAAATTTTCATGGAAATTTCATGGATGCAACATCCTTATATTGCCAGAATTCTGCTGGCAGAAGATACATATTGACACAGGAGAGAAAGAAGTACGTGCCTCAGCTGGGACCTGAACCCAGGCCACCCAGAATACCATTCCAGTTGCCTTACCAGCTGCACCACCAAGGCAACTAGAAATCTGGCCATCCCAGAGCATATTACTCGTTCTGCAGTGCACAACCTGGTGCTGCACAGATAATTACATTTTCAGTCACAAAAGTGTGGTGTGCGTATTGTATGTGTTCCATAAAAAATATGCACACCCCACTCTTGTGACTGAAAATGTAATTATCTGTGCTGCACCAGGTTGTGCACTGGAGATAGAGTAGTGCGCTTCAGAGTAGCTCAGTTTCCTGTTGCCCTTGGTGATAGCACAACCGGAATAGTATTCTGGGTGGCCTGGGTTCAAGTCTCAGCTCAGACACTTATTTATTTCTCTCCTCTGTATGTGTTCCATAAAATATGCACACCAGACTCTTGTAACTGAGAAGATACATTTTGCCTAACCCTAGTTGTGGTATAGCTATTTAAATCACTGTGAAATCAACATTCATGTCAGTCAGATTTCCTGTGATCTATCTCACTATGCTCAGCAATATAGACTTTGTATGGGTGCAGCTGCAAATATTATGAATCCTTGGACTGTTGGCTGCAATTTGAAAAATGTTTTTTGTCACACACTTCAGATCAAACATGGTGAAAGCAGTGACGAGTGGCTATTTTGTCAGCATCTGGTACGTTATGCACTGACTAAATTTTATTGTCACAAAATCCATATGTGACTGTGTTAGCTTGGCACCTCTATGGTCATATTTACTGCTCCATCAAGGCAACTAATCAACTGCAGGAGTCCATGAATGTTTTTCTCTGGCCCAGCAAAGACTGATACAATACAATAGCATCTGGTGCATTTCATGGGTATCACAACAATAGGGCACAGAAGCTAGGGCGTAGGAAATAGAGTGGATGAACAATGTCCAGAGGAATAAGGGCCACTGGGATTTTGGAGTGTTCTGTACTCAGAGTGTGTTGGGGGGGTACTGGTGTTACTGAATGTTTCTCATCCCCCCCCCAATGTGTGGTGGCCAGAGTTGGTCATATTAATACTGGGGGGTGTAGTGAGTGATAAACCCCCATGATAAATGCAGGCACACAGCAGCTGCTTCTGCTCCCACAATTCTGCTCCTGTTTGAGGGTGACACAATTGTCAGTCGCTCTCATTCCACCCTGATTTACCATGCCCTAGAAAATCTGCCTTATATGGGCAACCCCATTTTGTGATACCTCGTACTGTCATGTCTTGGGGCACAGATGAAAGTTTGCATTTGACTGCAAAGAAGACAGACATCTAGGTAATCCTAGTCCACCAAGACTGTCTGGTTACATATTCCATGGTGAAGATTCTGGCTCCAGCTGAAGGAAGTATCAGTGACCTCAGGGCTGACCTGGCATCTTCAAATCAAGTGACCCCTTCAGTATAAATGTTCAAGAGGTACTTGTAGTGATTTGCTGAAATAGCTGATAATAAGTCTTAGTAGATTCCACATGAGGTTAGGGCTCTGGTTGCTCACCTTTTGACTGAGCTAGACACAAGGTGTGCAAAACTATCTGGCAAAAGTAAGTACTTCTTCACTGCCATGCTGGACCCTCATTTCAAGTGCAAGGTTCTGCAACTAGACTTGGAGAACCCCAGGTGACTGGATTTTTGGAAGCAGCTCTGCATGGAGCACAGTACTGCAATGCAAGGACTGGAGACACCATACCAGAGCTGAGGTAAAAGTGTGATTTCCCAAGTGAAATTTAGTGTGTTGTGGTGTTCCTTTCATCTTTTTGTCCTGATGTATTATCCTGACTAGCCAAGCTTTTCTGAAATATCAGTCCACACTGATCAGGCACTCATGCACTCACTCACTCACTCACTACTCTCTGACCATGTTTCTTTCCCTTTGAAAAACCTTCCATGTACCCATGGCTTTTTTTGCTGAAACACCTTTAATAAATCCTGCATTGCTGTCTCAAAACACAGGTCAGGGGCACATACAGGTATCTCTCTCACACATGTCATTGCCTGTCCTCCAGTGCCTCTTCTCATGGCACAACATTTATTTATTTATTTAGCTTTTGTTGACCAGGTAAGCACACTAGACAAGACATTTGCCTATTTTCAGGTATGACCCGGGAGAGTACAATGAAATACAAGTTCATACAGAGGACACTATGATGCAAGTTAGGCATTTCACAGAATCAGGTGGAACTAGATGAACATAACACAAGCAGTCAGTAAACACAGTTAGAATAGGAAAATATATATATACAGAGAGTCACCAAGGCTATGAACAGTGCATAATCCTTAATCTAACTAAGACCCAGGCTATGCTGTTTGGGTCAGCAAGAAAAGTCCATACTGCAACCCCCAAGTTTTTTGTGCACAGCTGTGATGGCTCTTCCATCCAGTCTACTGACTCTTTTAAATACTTGGGTGTGACACTTGATCCCACTCTTGACTTCTCATCGCATATAAATGAGATATGCAAATCTGTAAACATCAAGATAGGTGCCGCTTATCGAGCACGCCACTTCCTTACTCCTGTGGCCAGGATCTTGGTTGCTAGAGTTGTCCTGCTCCCAAGGCTACAATACACCCTCCCTATTCTATCCCATGCTAATGCTGGAATTCTTTGTAAATGGCATACTACCTACAACAACATATGTAGATTTGCCATATCTGCCCCCAGACTCACTCACCACTGTCTCCTTAATGCCAACCTTCAATGGCTGTCCTCTTCTGCCCTGCGCTCGTACTCATTGGGTTGCTTCATTGGCTGTATGACAAGACTCCCTCGTCCCGAAAGCATTGGAGCAATGCTCACCCTGGTGCCTCACTCCCACCTATTGAGATCATCAAACTCCACCCTGCTTTCTGTCCCACACTGCTCTACAAAAATGGGTGAGCATGCATTTGCCCACTTTGCCCCTAAACTCTGGAACTCTCTCCCTCCCTGTCTGAAGGGCCCTCAATCTCACTCCTCCTTCAAAACTGCACTTTTTTCCCACCTAAAAGCACTTGATTCTTGTGACTATAACTAGCCCTCTGGCCCCCTCTCTTTGTATCTAGTTTTGTTGATTCTCTGAAATGTTGAATGTTTGTAGCCTAATGTCATCACCTGCTCTTGTTACTGCCTGCAATGATGGATAATACTATATATAAGCTCTGTTGTTTTTTTTTCTCCTGACCATCCCTGTGTGGATATCAATTGTCTTTACCATTTGCTGTACTGTACTGCATTATTTGTACTTTATCACTGTACCTAAATGTCAACTGTGTATTGTACCCTCTCAGGTTGTGCTTGAAAATAGGCAGGGTTTTTGCCTAGCGCACCTGCCCGATCAACAAAAACTAAATAAATAAATTATACAATTCCATACAACTCAGAGCCCCAAAAGCAGAGCTGCAGTCAAAGCATCATCTGAAACAGAGAGTAACTACATTATATACAGAGCAAAACCCAAGCAGGCAGGATGCATCAGCTGGACCTGCTCAAGGGTACCAAAAGAAGGACATGTAAGTCCAGTGCAAGGGACCAAGGTAAGTTATGGTGGTGTAGGACAACCACACACAGAGGAGAGCTTCAAGTAATTCCACAGGGAACTCTGAAGGCATGAGTGGGAGGAGTGGACCTGGGTGGAAAAGAAGTTCCATACTCTGAGGGCACATGAAGCAAAATCCCTGTCCCCCATTTTTGTTTGAGTGGCAGGAACTTTGAGAACAGCAGGGTCCAATGAGCTAAGGGAGTAAGAAGAAGAGGCAGCCGGTTTGAGGAGCTCAGCCAGTCCTGGGGGGGGTGTCAGTTCTGAGAACCTTGCCCGTGAAGTTGCCCAAGACAAAATTCATGTGGTTGGGTGGGGAGAGCCAGTCAAGTTTGTTATTCAGGTCACAGTGGTGGGTGAGGCAAGGGGCAGCAAGTGCAAAGTGGCAAATGTTATTATAAGCTATGTTCCACCTAGAGAGGTGAACTTTGGAGCTGGGTGCAAACAGGATGAGTCCATAGCAGACAGAAGGGAGAAACACACCTCTGGCCAGTGCAAGGCGAGTAGCAGAAGTAAGATTGTTCTTCGCTCTGTAGGCCAGACCCAGTTTGCAGTTGACAGCTCTGCATACATTTTGGATATGATGCCCAAGGTCAAGCTGGGGGTCAGGTGTCACCCCAAGGTATTTGATGGAGTCAGTGATTAGGACAGGAGTACCATCAATACCAGTAATACTCAGTGGGGCAGGGGAGGCCTTTATCTTGGCCAGGGACCCAAAAAGCATGGTCTGAGTTTTTTAAGGTTGAGGACCAGCTTGTGGGTTGTTATCCAGGACTGGATATTCCTGAAATCCTCACTCAGTTGATGGTTGATGACCCCAATGTCACAGGAATGGGTGAGGATGACCAGGTCATCCGCATATAAGATACAGCTACAGTTGGAAGAAGTAGAGGGCAGATTATTAACAAAGGTAGAGTAGAGAAGAGAAGGGGGCCTATGACTGAACTCTGGGGGACACCAGAGGTCACAGAAGTGGTGGCTGAGAGGACCTTAATGAATTTAGTAAGTTGCTGTCTGCCCTGGAAGTAATTAGTGAACCATCTTATCACAGGTTGGGACAGACCAAGGGACTGAAGTTGAGAGCAAAGTAAGACATGGTCAATTAGGTTGAAGGCCTTAGATAGGTAAACGAAGATGGCGCCTGAGAGCGTACCCTGGTCGATAGCTGCCCTGATCCAACAGGAGACAGTGACAAGAGTGGAGGACATATTGTGCCCTTTGTGAAAGCCATGCAGCATGGGAGACAGTAGCTCATGGGCCTGAATACACTCCGTAAGTTGTCCAGCCACAACTTACTCCAGAAGTTTACTGATAGCCGACAAGATGGCTATCGGTCGGTAGTTGTCAAGGATCTTTGGGTTGATCTGTTTGAGAACAGGGACAATCCTCACCACCTTCCAGAGGTCATAGATAACTCCAGAGGCTAAGGACATGTTGAAGATATGGGCCACTGGGAAGGCAACATAAGAGGCAGCATTGTGCAGTGGTTTAAGGCTCTTAGCTGCAAATCTGGAGACCTGGGTTTGAATCTCACAGCCCCCACTTGCATATTGTGTGACCCTGAGCAAGTCACTTAACTTTCCTTTGCTCCCAGGTGGCACCTCTAAACAAGCTTTCAGCTTAGTGTGCTACTTCTGGTTAAATAAGTGAAAAAAAAGATGGAGGAGCTTAGATTCCATGCTATCATGGCCAGCACTAGAGTGAGGGGAGAGACAAGAAAGAAGTCTCCTCTTCTCCTGTGGTGTCACAGCCCTGAAGTAGAGTAATGGACAGGAGATAGGGGCCAACTGTGGGGCAGAATCTGAGACACGACTAACACTCCCACCAGTGGAGAATAGGGAAGTGAATGCAAACAAATTTGAGAAGTGGGAGTTGAATGCATTGGTGATGGTTAGTGGATTGTCACAATTAGATCCATGTATGAGCATGTCAGAGACCCCACAGTTAGAGGAACCACTCACTATATTTTTAATGTTCCTCCAGAAATTCCTAGGGTACTTAGCTGAGTTTAGTAAGGCAGTTTTGAAATATTCCCTTTTGGCAGCCCTGATTGCTTTGTTGCATTCATTCCTGAGCCTCCTATATTGCTGAAATATGGCCTGGTCCATCATGACCTTGAATTTGGCCCATCACTTGTCTCTAGCCCTCATGAGGGCTAGGAGTCTCCCATGCAGCCACTTAGTGGCAGACCCCCTTACCCTCCGCCTGATAAGAGGGGCATGCTTGTCCTGCAGTGCCCCAAAGGTGCTGAGAAAATTACTAACAGCAGTGAAAGAGTCCTGTGCATTTAGCAACACAGACCAGTCCATAAGCCTCAGATTCTCATGGAAGGACCCCAGGTCAAACCCGGAGAAATCCCTTACTTGGATGATTTTTTGAGAAATTTTCTGGGATGAGATCTTCCATACGCAGTACACATGGGTGTGGTTGGAGACAGAGTCAGGAAGGGTACCAGAGGAACTGATCCTCTCAGGTCTATTGGACAGGACCCAGTCCAGGAGGGAGCTAGTACCACCAGTGGTAGACCATTTAGTGAGCTTCTGAATAAGCTGAGACAAGGAGAGACCAGCAAGCAGAGGTTCATACAGCTTGGTGTTTCCTCCAAGCCAGTTTAAATTAAGATCTCCCAAGATCATTTGCTCATTATCCCCAGTCTTAGCACCAACAGTATCAAGGATGTAGGATGACCCCAACAGACCACCCTTGGGGGGATTGTATGTACAGATGATGTGCAGCTTCTTAGTGTTCCCGAGTAACAGGACTGTACGAAGCAGCTCACAAGAAGACAGTAAGGGCTGTTGGTGGGATACAACAGACAGGTTTAGGTGACTCTTGTAGTAGACCAAGATACCATCCCCATGCTTTTTCGCAGTCCAATCTTGTCTAATGAGATCAAAGCCAGGAAGCACGCAGGCTGAGTCAGGGGTGGAAGGTTTCAGCCAAGTCTCAGTAATACCAAGGATGTCAGACTTGTAGTGAGTGACCCAGGCAGAGAGTTCAGCCAGATTGGGCAGGAGGCTGTGGATGTTGAGGTGAGCTATTTTCATCCTCTTGCCTGACAGCCAGCCCACAGAAAATGAGGAGGCTTGATAAGTAGAACCAGGTTTAAACTCAATGTCCCCAGCCAGGGCTAGTATCACCAGGAGGAGCCAGAGGAGATACCTTATAGGGGGAGAACCACCTCCAGCCGAAGGTTTGCGAGCAGGATGCCTGACCACTAAGGCAGGATACAGAAAGCATCTGAGGTCAAGACAGCAGTAGACCAGAGGGGCTGTCTGCCACAGGCTATCAGATTGGAGAAGGTGAAGTCATGCTCCTCATGCTGTTCAAGTGTAACCCAGGGGCCCCCCAAGGGAGGAGAGCAATCAGCAATAAAGTAGAGGGAGGCATAAGGCAGTGAGAAGGCCAATGATGAGGGCACTGATAAATGGGAAGGGCTCAGCATCCTCGCTGAGGAGCTTAGGAACCCCCATGTCAAAAAGGACCTGTCTCTAGGACTAATCAGGGCACTGAAGGGAGAAGATATTGTGGACAGGTCAGGTAGACAGGTCAAGGTTTACCACAAGTCAGAGGGGCTATTTTGTCATACACTAGGAAGGCCCTGAGGAGAGAACCAAGCAGTGCTTGCCCACCAGACCCCCTAAGCTGTCCAAGTAGGCCCCAGAGGAGCACCCAATTTGTGGAGGTCTATCCTACAGACTCCCCCACAACAAGGGTCAGTAGACAATCGCCCCTTATGTAGAAGCACACCACCAGCTACTGGAAGGATTACCAGGTTCCATGGTAATGAGCTTCACTGGAGGCGAGGCTAGTAGAGATAGCTAGTGAGCGCAATCCATTAACAAGCTAATAGCGACATTTCCTGACTAAAGTTGCTGAGACATGATAAATAGGCAGAAATTATTCAGTAGATTGCAGTTGTTTCCCACGATGATTTACTGCAATCAACTAGTCAACAGTGGTTGTAAAAAATATACTCAACCAGGACCACTTGGGGTAGAATAAGCTAGGTTCAAGCCTGAAACCAACTCAGGATAAAGATTACACAGTACTGAATACACCAACAAAAATATTAGCTGCAGTAAACATCTATCAAACTGTGAATATGGTCAAATAGCAGAAGTATATTTACAGGGGCAGAGGTGTGACTCCAAGCTGTACATATCAAGCAGGTTAATTAGGCACATGACTGACCACCCAGGAGTCCCACCCATACAATTCAGAGTGGATAAGTACCATTCGGAAGTCCATAAGCAGATGAGAGTTCTGTGTTTAGAGAGAGCTAGCAGCAGTGAGTGACAGATTTCTGAGAGTTCTGTGTTTAGATAGCTTTAAGCTCCTGAGTTCTACTACTGGAAGCCAATGGGGGCATGACAGGGTAGGGGATGGAGGAGCTTAAGTATATTTAAAGGTGGCCTGGGAGGGGGAGGGGGGGTTGCACGAGAACAATTCTGCAGCAAAAGCAGCAGCTACGCAGACCAGGGCCGTGTATAAGCTGTACCTGATGCTTGTGTTCAGGAGGTCGGTGGCAGCAGGCTTCTTGGCACCTAGAGAGGTACAGTGTGGTATCCAGGCATGCAGAGGCAAACTGCAGATGGCGGTAGGTAGCCCAGTGGGCTACAAGGATGCCTATTAAAAGAGGGACAGCACAGGGATTAAATAGCACTCTGAAGTGGTGGGAGTGAATATAAAATTAGCACACAGACGAAGAGCTGCAATTTACTAAAACAGGGTCAAATCAGAGGGCAGGAAGCAGATAGCTGGGCACCAGCTCTGTAACTGAGATTTGTAAAACAATGGGATCGTAGTCCGGGGGAGGGTGAAACAAAGGGAGAAATAAAATTGGTAGCTGCACAGGATTCAAATAAAACAGATCAGCTGGCTATGGAGACTTTCAGCAAAGAAAATCCTGAAATTCAAAAGTCCTGTAAATCCTGTACTCTAATAATCTTAGACACAGCAACAGAGATACCAAGTTAAGTACAATACAAAAGATGGCTCTAAATAGTGACACAGGGAAAACTCTGCAGGGTGGAAGCTGTGTGGAACAGCATGGCACACTGAAGCTGAAAATCGGCGCTAGCAGAGAGACAGGATCCCCATAAGTGCAGGGATTCAGATGAGCTATAGGAGGGAGAAGAAAAATAAATATACTTCTTTGCTAGTTCCAGATTGTTTGAATGAAGACAGACCAAATTAATTCACTAGCTTAATATCTAAGAGCTGAGTCCGGTATCGGGAAAGCAAAATGCCAGTCCGTTGGGCAGTCGGTCAGGATGCTCCTGCTCAGGAGCAACCAATGAGGACTTTTCCAGGGAAAGACGCTGATTTTTGAAACATTCTGCAGCAGAAGAAGCAGCTGTGCAGGCTGGGGCTGTGTATAGGCCGTTCCTGATGCTTGTGTCCAGAAGGCTGGTGGCAGCAGGCATCTTGGCACTAAGAGGTGCAGAGTGGTGTCCAGATGTGCAGGAGGTGAACCGCAGATGGCGGTAGGTAGCCCACTGGGCTACAAGGATGAATTGTCTAACATCAACTGACGGGACACTGGTACCTTGGAGATCAGAATAACTAAACTGCATTTATTCAGCCATAGCATAATTTCCCAGACTTAGAAGTGACCATGCAAGAGTTTTAAAAGCTTTTACATTATAATTATTGTCATAATGTATATGTCATCACAATCAATTTGCCTTGCTTGCTGCATTTCCTACCTACCTGCAATAAGCTATCCAGAAGCTGTATCATATCAACTTCTATATGTTGGCAATCTCCATGTCCATTCCTCAGCAAGAATCCTTTGACTAGGCCTGCTTCCAGTCTATGATTATTCATTCTCCTGCAAGAAAACTTCCACTGGCCAGCCTTTTGATGTTGGTCTCTAGCAGAAGCCCTCCAGTCAGCCTATCATCAATCTCATAATATTCATTTTCCTGCAAGAATCCTTTCAGGCAACCTGTCACAAGTCTATTGTTCTACTACAAAAAGCCTTCATTAGGCCAGTGACTAGTTTGCAAATGTTTGCTGTCCTCAGCATTCTGTTAAAGACCTAATACAAGTAATGGTGATGCCAGCAACATTGTAATCCCACATCCAAAGATGGTTCAGACTATAAATTAAATACTGCTTATGCCTGATGCAGGTGATTCCAGGGGTAAGTTCTTACTGCATTGTTGCATCAGATGATAATCTGAAATTAATACACTGATGATGATGATGGCAGAACTGGTACTGTGAATCTGACCTCAACTGATGTGTTAAATGGTGAATGATGTGATACTGTACTTCTCCTGACCAGATAATGAAGGTGGTAATGTTTGAGTAACATGCTGTGTCTCCCTAGCAAAGGTAAATATAGTTATTAGCATGCTAGGTATTCTTTAGGAGTGAGGGGTTAGGAGAGTTAGATTCAAGTGGTGAATATGTATGAAATCTGTGATGACCAGCAATTTATTTGGTTTGAATTTCCTCTTTTGTTTCAGGTATGTATCACACATGTGATAGATCCTGTTGCTGCACAGTTCCACCCTAGATCAGGGCAATAGGTAATTTTGTGTGTAATATGCTGAGGATTTCTGGAAGATGTGAAGAGGAATCACTGTGGATATGAACACCTACTGACAGTCCTGGTATATTGAGTAACAGCTATACAGTCACAACGCCCACTCCTGAGCTAATCCAGATGAGGATGATAATCTTTGAGTAACACATTGTTTCTTACAGGCAGAGATCAGCTGAGGTATCACCAGGATGGGTCTGCTACCTTTTTAAAGGAATGGAATGGGATGCAGGTAGAAATGTGTAAAGAATGTGTCTACCAGCTACTTCATTGTTTTGCTTTTCTCTGTCACTACTGATAAGTATGGTATAACATGGATGTTCAGTCCTGTTGCTGCATTGTTCTAGCCCAGATCATGATGCTGGATGATGATGGTGTAGATATTGTGTTAATGAATAATTGATGATGTGATGAGGAATCAGTGTGCATGAAAAACATCAACTCACAAACATCAACATCAGCTCACAATCCTTGTACGCAAAGTGACAGCAAGATCCTCTACAAGTAGACTCTGCATATGACTTTGACAGAAAATGTGTTCTGACTCCATTTGACGGGAACACCAGCAACCTCAGAACTATCATAGCACCCCAAGTCACTTACCACATATGTTTATCACCATTAGCATCCTTCGATGCATATAGATTGTGTGCTGCATCCATGATCCAAAGTCTCAGATACATGCCCCAACTGCACTAGATACTGCACCCTTGGCATACCTATATGCATGAGACTGGGTCAAGGCTGACACAGGGGATATGCTAGTGCCTCGTTCCTGCACAAATCTCCATGGTATGATCCAATATCTGGTTTTATTATCCAGCTAATTGTATCAGTCTGATTGATTGAATAGTGCACTATCCAAGCCTTTAGCTATCCTAGTGGATAGGATAGTGCACAGTCTGAGCCTTTAGTTATTCCAGTTAATTGAATAGTATACAATTTGAGCTTGTAGCTATCCTGGCAGATTGAATAGTGCACAATTTGAGCCTTTAGCTATCTTGGTGGATTGGATAGTGAATGATCTGAGCCTTTAGTTATCCTGGTGGATTGAATACTGCACAATCTGAGCCTTTACCTGTCCTGGTGGGTGGGACAGTACACTGTCTAAGCCTTCAAATATCCTGGAGTTTAATAGTGCACTATTTGAGCCTCTGGATAGCCTGATGCATTAAATAGTGTACTATCTGAGCCATTAGACACCATGGCAGATTGGACAATTCACTGTCTGAGCCTTCAGATATCCTGGCAGACTGGATAGTGTGCAATCTGGCCCTTAATGTATCTAATAGACTGGATATTGCACTGCCCTAGCTATCCTGGCCTATTGGATAGTATACTGTCTGAGGTTTTGGATACCCTGGCAGATTACATAGTGCACTATCTAAGCCTTCAGGTCTCCTGGCAGATTGGACAGTGCACTGTTTGGGCCATTGGATATTCTGGCAACTTGGATAATGCACTATCTTGGTAGCAGAAGTAGTAACAAAAGCTTTATTTTTATACAGGATTTAGACAGTTAGGGCAAACCCTGTTTTCAAAGTCATCCTTGTAGAATAAGTTAAAAGGGCAGGTAAAAAAAGTAAACTCACAATATATTTGTGTACATAAGGAACCTGTGAATATTCTGTCAGATTGAAAAGTGCACTGTATGATCCTTTGGCTATCCTGCTAGATTGGATAGTACACTATCTGAGCTTTCAGATATCCTGGAAGCTTGAATAGGGACTACCTGAACTTTTGGATATCCTGGCAAATTGAATAGCATGCTGTCTGAGACTTCAGATAGCCTAGTGTATTATATAGTGCAATGTAGCACCTTCTGCTATTCTGGTAGATTTGATAGTACATGATCTAAGCCCTTGGCTATCCTGGCATATTGGATAGTGCACTGTCTGAGAGCCTATAGATATCCTACCAGATTATATAGTTCCCTATGGGAGCCTTTGGCTATCCTGCTGGATTGGATAGAGCACTATCTGAATCTTCAGCTTTCCAATCAGATTGAATAGTGCACTATTCTTGCCTTTATCTTTCCAAGCAGATTCAATAGTGCACTGTCTGAACCTTCAAATATCCTAGCAGATTGGCTAATGCAGTTACTGAGCAATTGAATATCTTGTCAGATTGGATAATGCACTATCTGAACCATTAGATATTCTGGCAGATTGGACAATGCACTGTCTGGGCCTTCAAATATTATGGCAAGTTGGACAGTGCAGTATCAGAGCATTCTGGTATCCAGGTACATAGGGTCGTGCTCTGTTTGGGCTGTCAGATGGCATGGAAGATTGGACAATGTACTAAATGAGTCACCTGATATGATGGTGGATTGGACAGTGCACTATCTGGGCCATTGGATATCCTGGCAGATTGGAGAGTGCACAATCTGTGCCTTCTGATATTTTGGAAGATTAGATAATGCAGTTTCAGCACCATCAGATATCCTTGCATATTAGATAGTGTACTATATGAGCAATCAGATATCCTATTAGATTAAACAGTGCACTATCTAAGCCACTATATATGCTATATGATTGGATAGTGCACTATCTGGGCCTTCAGACAGCAAGACATATTTGACAGTGCACTGTCTGTGCCATCATATATCCTGGTAAATTGGATAGTGTACTATCTAAGCCTTCAGAAAGCCTGGTGGATTGGATAATGTCATAACTGAGTCTTCAGATATCATAGCAGACTGAACAGTACACTTGCTAGCCTTGCTTGTAGAGCAAAAAGCAGCTAACTAAAAGAAGCAACATTTTCTTATTAATTTAACACTTATATCTCAGCAGGAGTCAGTGTCTGTTGAGATTAAGCAAGACAGATACTTTATTAGAAGTAGAAGGGGGTCTTATTTAAGGTTAAAAAAAAAGAAAGAAAAGAAAGAAAGTCAGTGTGTGTTATGTGCTGTGAAGGGTACTGTATCAACTTACTTTGCTAAACAAGTAGGAGGAGAGAGAGCTAAATTGGGTGTGTGGCTTAGACACTATAAAAGCAGATGACTCAAATTACAACTTCCTGTTGCTTGCCTTGCTTGTAGATCAGAAAGCAGCTAACTAAAAGAAGCTACATTTGCGTTTAAGTGTGTCTGCTGTGTCCGCTGGGCACGTTGAAACTGCTGGCATTAGACAAACTTGGATAAGATAATTTTAGCATATCCTCTACTTAGTAAATATACACCTTTAATAATGGAAAAATAACTTAGTGTGTATGCAATGTTTGATGTATAGTGAGGGAAAGTAAGGGAGCGAGTATGTATGTGTTAATTGTCATCTGATTACTACTCTTGAAGCAGAGAGAGTGTTTCTGCTTAATATTAAACCAGTTTCTACTGATATTAGGGAATTGAAAAGTTGCATTGATCTTATGGATGAACAACTTCATTCTAATGAACAATTTCCTTCACATTTAGGTATCATTTCTATGGCTCCTAATGAGGAGACAATTGTAACGACTAGTACTAGTATACCTGTTGCCTCTGCCCCCTCGTATAAGGTGGATGATTATCCGCCCTCTTCTCATGATAGTGATGACTGGACCATTGTCACAAAGCCATTTAAAAAAGAAGGGGCGGTCAAATACACAATAGTGCCGCTATTGAAACTTGTAATAGGTTTGAGCAATTGACTGTATCAAATAATGAAGTGCTACATGATTTATCCTGTGCATCACCCTCTGTTGATTATAATGGTTCAAAAACACTTTTCAATCAGAAGTTAACGCCCATGAATACTTGTCCTAGTAAGTCTCAAGCTACCAAATCAATACCTATTAAGTTAATCGCTCCAGAGTGTGTTAAACAATCACCTGGTTCTGATTCTTGTACCCCTACTGTATCAAAACAAGTGTTAGTCCTGGGAGATTCAATCATTAAGCACATTGACAGGGCGGTATGCAATAGTGACAAGAGCAACCACACTTGTTCTAGCTTCTGTGGGGCCAGGGTATCTGACATTACCTCCATGATGCCTAAAATTTTACAAAATGTGGGGGAAAATCCACTGGTTATCATACATGCCGGTGTTAATGATATAAACTACACCCCATTTAATCAGTTACAACAGGACTATGTGGTGTTATGTAACCTGTTACTTGATAGGGATGCTGTGTATGTATATCTGAAATTCTACCTGTCCCAATAGCAACATCTACCATGACGCAGAAAATCAAAGCCCTAAATGAATGGCTGAGAAAGTGGTGTTTTAAGCAGGATATACCCTGTATTACCCACTGGGAATCATTTTGAGATCGTTCTTCCTTGTTTTGCTGGGATGAGTTACATCTCAGTCATAGGGGTAGTACACTTATGGGGAAAAGTATCACTAAAATCATAAATCATTGTTAAACTAAAAACAATAGGGGAGAATTGGTCTATTCCCAAGTCTCTGAATACTTACTAAAATATTATTACAACTAAATGTAAATTCCTAGCTTTGAATGCAAGATCTTTAAACCAACTCAAATTAGCAGAATTTGAAGCCAAATGTAAAACTTTAAATATAGGTGTGGTGGGAGTAACTGAAACTTGGTGGGACGCATTCTCAATTTGGTCCAGAGAAATTCCAGGTTATAAGTTATATCATAAAAACAGATTAGATAAGCAAGGCGGTGGAGTTTGTATGTACATACGAAATGATATTCCTTCTTTTGAAGTGTGTTCTCCCTTTCCTTTGGAAAGTATATGGGTTAAAATCTTATTGAAGGAGCTGTCCTATATAACTATTGGTAACATCTATTGACCTCCATCTGCAAATTCAGATTACACAACTGATATGTTTAAAGAAATTACACATTTTCAGAATCTCAAGATACTGTAATATTTGGTGACTTTAACCTCCCTCATATTAACTGGGACTCATTCTCAGGACAGTCCTATGCCGAGAAAGGACTAATAGATGTAGTATAGTACTGGATTACAACAACTTGTTACTGAACCACTTGAGGTCCTAATACTTTGGATCTATTATTTACTAACATAGAGCAACAAATTAGCAATTTACAAATTTGGGATCCACTTTGGACCAGTGATCATTCATCTATTCTTTTGAAATTCAACAGTTTAAAACTACACAAAGGAAGTTACAGTATACTATACAAAAAATTATAACAAAGCAAATTTTTCTAAAATCAATGAGTACTTACAAAACATAAACTGGGAATCTAATCTTCTTAATTGTACAACACAACAAACTTGGGACTTTTTTAAAAACATTGTACATTATTTGGAAAATACCTTTATTCCATCTAAGAGAAAATGTAATAATAAAGGAAAAATTCCCCCTTGGTTTAACAAGACAATTAAAAATCAGATTAAAATAAAAATTCAACTTTTTAGGAAACTTAAGAATAGTTCTGTTCCATTTAAAACTATTCTATTACATAAATATAGACTATCAGTGAAAAATGTAAAAAATTCTATTAAATTGGAAAAAAATAAGCTAGAATTTAAACTAGCTCATACAAAAGACTGTCACAAATCTCTTTTCTCCTATATAAATAGTAAAAAAGGTATATCAAGGACCATTGGTCCCATTATAATCAATGGCTCTTCTCTATCTGATATAGAAACCTCAAATCTCTTCAATAAGTACTTTTGTTCTGTCTTCTCTCAAAAATCACCTGTTAGTACATTTAAAGTTTGCCATGTAGATTATCATAGGTTCTATCCAACTGACATTATACAGGCTATCAAAAAACTTAAAAAAAATACTAGTCCGGGCCCAGACGGTATTCATCCATGGTTTCTGATCAAAACCTCTATAAAGATTTCTGTACCTTTGTCAATTATTTTCAATAAATCCTTACAAGAAAGCATTGTACCAAATGACTGGCATTCAGCAATAGTTACTCCCATATTTAAAAAGGCAATAGAGGTTCTGTGCAAAGTTATCATCCAATTAGCCTGACCTCAGTGGCTGGTAAATTAATGGAACGAGTAATGAAGTCTCTAATAGATCAAGATTGTAAAAAATTAGGAATTTATGATTCAAATCAGCATAGGTTTACTCCCAAGTATTCCTGCACCACCAATCTGATATCTTTTTACAGTAATATAAGTACTCTACTAGATGTGGGTATCCCTACTGATGTAATTCTTTTGGACTTTAGTAGAGCTTTCGATAAAGTCTCACATGAAAAATTCATTACTAAAATGCACAATCTAGGTTTATCACCTGATATTGTCAAATGGACTTTAAATTGGTTGGCAAATCATTCTCAGAGAGTCAGAATTAATGATATCTTGTCTGATTCAGGTAGTGTGACAAGTGGTGTACCACAGGGGTCGGTCTTGGGACCAACATTGTTTAACCTCTTTATCAGTGATTTACAGATAGGGCCAAATAACTTCATAGTTAAATTTGCAGACGATACTAAAATGGGGGGCAAGGTTAATAATCAAGAAAATATTTCTGCATTAAAGAAGGATTTGAAAAATTAACACTTTGGGCAAATGAAAATCATATGCAGTTAATCAAGACAAATGTTTAGTAGTGCATTTCAGTGAAAATAATCCAAAAACGATATATCATATAAATGGACTACCACTTCACTCATCAAATTGTGAAAAAGATTTAGAGATATATGTTAATAATAAACTTACTTCAAATGATCACTGTGTTAGAACTGCTTGCATGACCAACAGACTTTGAGGCAAATAAAACTCACTTTTGTTAATTGCTCTGAACAATGCCTTATTCCATTGTATAGGGCATACATTAGACCGTATCTAGACTATGGCTCCCCTTTCTGGGATCCAAACCAAAAAGACATAGCAATTCTTGAACAGGTTCAAAGGAAGTAACTAGAATGATTCCAAGATTAACAAACTTGGATTATCAGAACAGATTAAAAGCTACTGGTCTCTTCTCTTCAAACTAGAAGATTAAGAGGTGATATGCTTATGGTTTTTAATTTAATAAATTCACCAGATCTAATGGAAAAATGTGGTCTATCACTCTCCAAAAGGAGACATGTTCCGAGACAGCATAATAAACAGCTTGAAGTAAAAACTTATAAAACCAGCAAAAGGGGAAACTTTTTTCCAATAAGAGCATCCACTGTATGGAACACCTTGCCACAAGAATTGGTAGAGGCAACTAGTGCCACTGTCTTTAAAAACAAATTAAATGTTTGGTTGAGGGATAATAGATAAATAATGTCCCACATAGTGTGGGGAACAGTCTCGATGGGCTCTGGCCTTCTTCTGTTCTTTCATACCAAGTAATACCAAGTAAAGTAATACCAAGTAATACCAAGTAAGTAGTAAGTAATACCAAGTAATAATCTGATACTTAAAATATCCTGGCAGAATAGTCAGTGCACTGTCCATGCCATCAGATATCCTGGCAGATTTGGTATTGCACTATCTCAGCCTTTGGGTATCCTGGCAGATTGGATAGTGCACTATATAAGCCTTCAGCTGTTTTGGTGGAATGGATGGTGCTCTGCCTAAGCCTTTTGCTGACCTTATGGACTGGATAGTACACTGTCAGATCCATTTGCTATCCTGGTTGATAGGAAAATAGATTATCTGAGACTTCATATAGCCTGGTGAATCTAAGAGCCTTTGAGTATTTTAGCAGACTGCATTGTCTGCACAACCTTAGCTTCAACATATGTAAATGGGTTTCAGTTAAGACTGAATTTTGCAGGACACAAGTTAGACTTTAGGACATAAGTAGTTACAGTATTATTTGCTATTAACAGTCAAAACCAGACATTTCTGACAGGGCCCTTCAAAAACAATTCTACACTGAGGTTTCTGAAGAGCTTCCTAATAGAGTTAGGTAAGGTCTGGTGGTGACTATGTGTGGCCAGGGTAGGGTGCTCAGCTTTAAAAATCTAGTCCTCCAGGTCTGGGGTTGTAGCATTATCCTCCTACCCTGCACTGGTCTCTAGAAGCCATGTGCTAGCCTGGCCCCAGGAGTCTCCAGGGCAGATAGCACAGTGTTCAAATGGATCTCCTACAGTCCACCAGTAGTAAGATCACAAGGGTGTCACAAAATGAGGCTCACACCATGGTCACCATCAGAAAGGAAAGGGGAAGTTGTTTAACCAGAAAAGGCAAACTAAGCCAAAGCCTGTTTCTAGGTGTGATCTGAAGCACAAAAAAGATAAATGACATGCTGAGGGTCACATAGTATGCAAGTGGGGATTATGGGATTCAAAGCCAGGTCTCTAACTTTGCAGCCCAGTGCCCTTAACCACTACACCATACTGCTTCATAAGAGAAGGAAAGAAGAATAAAGGAGCCTGGATGCATCACAGTTTCCCATGGGACTAGCTTTCTAAAGAGAGAGAGAGAGAGAGAGAGAGAGAGAGAGAGGACTGCATGGAGTGCACTCCCCAAAAGGCTCAGGCTGGAAGTGTTATACCAGGCCCCATCACCTTGGAGGTGCACCGAACCATCTCACAAGGAAATGTTTTTTTTAAAACACATGATCTATGTGCCATATGACTGGAGGCTCATTTGTTAGGATGGTACCTAGGTGAATGAACTTGGAGTTCTCCATGAGCCCCCCACCACTACCACCACCACACGGAAATCAACCATTATGTTGAATTTCAAAGTGTTTCATGTTTTATTTCAAATTAGAACTGTGTCCTCCCTAAGCTGGCCAGTCAGTGCAGACATTGGGCTACTACTTATGATGGCCACAACTCAGGTTCAGAAGGAGCCCAAGTCATTGAGGCTGGCTGAGGGGAGCAGGGTTGAGTATCCCAAGGGACACTCTCATCAATCATGGACGGAAGGCTGTATGTTCCATCACCATACTGCCAGCTGGGTGACCACATTTGACAGTGCGGTTGGAGAGCTGTTGGAAAGGTGGTATTTGAGTGATCCAGACGTGTACTAATAAGCAAGACATGCATACTCACCCTGATGTCCTTGACAGCGAACTCTCAGAGGCCTGGAGAGAAAATCAAGGAAACCACCCTGATTTAGCAGGATGATTAGCCTAGGTAAATTTGGGATGCACATAGCCTTCTCTATCACCTTCTACTAACCGTAGTGTCAGAGAGGTCTCACCCCCTCCATCCCTCAAGGAGCAAACCAATGGAACATCCCCCACCTGGATTGTGAAACTGAAAAGTGTCAGTAGGGGAGAGATGTAAATAGGGGCAATGGAGTTGGATGCTGGCCAGCTGCTAGGATGAGGCCAGAGCCCACAAGAAATTGGCATCAATAAAAAAAAAAAAACGATATCCTCCCATGGGCCCCACCAAGCTGTACTTGTGCCCTGCTTTCCATGTTGAACCTAAAGGTACAGTTATTGATAAATGTTCAGAGCTGCTGTTCCCAAAGCATTTACATCTCCATTAGGTTTTTCCTAATATATCACAACTGTTGCAGGTGAGTTCACTGAGTATGCACGCAGCACACCATGGGGGTTGGGACTGAAGCTAGTTATTTGGTACACCATTTTACAGTCCCCAACAACTGACTCCTCCCCTCACTTCTACAAGGAAGTTAAATAAACAACCCTTGCTGTCTCCCCTTGTATCTTGGGGAGTACCCCCCTCCAAGGGCCTGGTCTTGTGTATTATGAAGAGCGTACAGATGAATTCTTTGTTTCTCATTTCAGTTTGTGTTCTGCCTGATGGTAACATTTATACTGTAATCTGCCTCCCTCACTGATGTAACTAAATGAAGTTGGCATCATATACTGTATACCAAATAGTGCCAACTTAGTTGTTCATGATAATTTTAAAGCCAGTTCTGAGAAACAAGATTCCTACTTAGAATGTCTAAAAACATTGCCAGAATACAATAAATGCTGATGATGCCTTTCAAAACCCTTGACGGCTGAAATGGTGCAGAGGCAACCGAGCAGTATAAGCAAAATATTTTGAATTTCTGCCTCCTTATCTGATCAACGAAATGAAACAATTTCTCATAACTAAGTAAAACTGTCATTCATAACTTGTGAAAGCTAAACTTTTCAGAATAATTCAGTTTAGTCCATCATGAAAGAAGACTAAATTCTAAACTGACTGTTTCCTCAAAAGGGGCACATCAATTTGCATATTATTATTGCAGCTTAATCTGAAGGGAAGACCCTTTTCAAAAAAATGTAATTTGCAGTTTCAGACACTAAGGAGATTATTGTACATCTCTGAGAATCTTGTCATAATTCACAGAAAAGTTGCCACTCATGACAATGAGTACTGTGAAGCTGTTTCTATCCAATGGCACTAGGGGTTACACAGCATGAGATGGAGTAGCACTCCAGCCGATAAGATGTGATGTGTGTCCTCATCCATATTGGATATACTGACTCCCATACAACCAGAGGAGTAGACAAGATGGACCCTGAGTCCCTTCCATCAATACAATAATTTGTTACTATGAGCTATTAGCTAGTATGCTGAATACTAATTGTATATACTATATTATATATAGATTGCAAAAGTGTGAACTTGCTGAAATATGAACTAATTTAGCTGTGTGTGTTTAGCATCTTGTGATACTTGTAATATTAAGATATAGTAAGTTAAGGTTTTACTGTGCTTCAGTGTCTACCCAACCTTTCTTACATTGGTAATATTTAATCATAGATACCCAGCTGTTATTACAGTAGTATTGAGTTTATAAAAGATTTAGTGATGCTGGTTGTTGTGATTAAGTATAGTTTTGTATAAACTTGAAGTTTTGAGTAATTCTCCATACATGTCAACTAAATGTATGCATGTTTTTGACTTATTTATGTATAATATATGTCATAGAACATAGAAACATAGAAATTTGCTGGCAGAAAAGGACCCTTGGCCCATCCAGGCTGCTCATTTCCCCTTCTCTTACTTCCTTTATGCCATGCCTTTGTTATTTTTATTGAACTCCATGTAGTTGTCGCATGCCATGCCCTCTTGAATTTGTTCACTGATTCTACCCCCACCATCCATTCTGGCAGCCTATTCCAAGGACCCTCCGCCCTCTCAGTGAAAAACTGTCCCCTCACATTTCATCTAAATCTGCCCCCTTCCAACTTGAATGCATGCCCTCTAGTTGTATTGTTTTCACTCAGCATGAATATGTTTCCTTCCTCACCTTATTTATTTCCCTCAGATATTTGAAGGTCTCATCCATATCCCCCTCTCCCTCCTTGTCTCCAGCATCATATGTAAATATGTTGTATAAATTCAGCCCCTTTGCTGCCACAATAAAATTCATCCGCTGCTACTACTTTTAATATAACAAACACTGTAGTATCATCTGGCCCAGTGGTGCTGGGTAATGTAGTGGCATATGCATGCATGTGATCCAGGCTAACATTGTGGACCTGGCTCTAGGGAAGGACAGACTGGTCCAGTTTGAATCAGAAACATAGAGACATAGAAACATAGACTTTGATGGCAGATAAGGACTGCTTGGCCCACCTACTCTGCCCATTTCCCTACCTACAGGATAAGCTGCAGATTCTAGTTAATCAACAGCCTATTTCTTCCTACCCCCCACAAGAATTGCTTGATGTCTGTCCCATGCATTCTTGAATTCTCCCACAGTTTTAGACCCCCACAACCTCCTCAGGAAGGCTATTCCATGCATCTACCACCCTCTCTGTGAAACAATACTCCTCACATTGCCCCTGAGCTGTCCCCCATCTATCTTCAAATTGTGTTCCCTTGTTCTTGCACATCACTTTTTCTGAAAGATGCTACCCTCTTGGACTTTGTTGATTCCACTGAGGTACTTAAAAGTTTCTATCATGTCCCACCTCTCCTCTGTTTCTATCATGTCCCCCTCTTCCTCCATTTCTATCATGTCCCCCTCTGTTTCTATCATGCCCCTTTCCCTCCTTAGATCCCATAAGCTCTGATGGACCCAGGTAGATCAAGACCCTGCTGTTGAGTACAGGGTCACTTTTTTAAAATTTTTACTATGACTGACTTTAACTCCCAAATCTCCATTACCATTTGCAAATCCCACCCATCACCTTGCAAATTACAAAAAAGTAATTGTGCCACTGCTGCCATGGGATTTCTAACAGACTGTGCCCATACTTGTAGCACTACTACAGAGTGGGTTGAAGTGGATGGCCAGTCTGTAGCAGCAGAGGTAGCACCAATAGGTAGAGATGTGCCAAAGTTTTAATTTGCTGGCAAATATTCAGCAAAGTTACCAGCTTTGCCTCCATGGAGCAATCCACAAAGTTTTACCATTGCCTTCAAATTGTGCAGTTAACTTCGCCTGGTAACCTCACTGTTAACTATGCTTTCGGGGTGTGAAAGGTGAAGTTCTTGGAAATGATGCTTCTGTTAAACAACTTGTTACATGTTTCAGCTTCTGTAGTCACATGGTACATATCTATGTAGTGGACTCTGCCTTACTTTCACTTCTGCATGTTAGTCAGAGAGAGGAGAAGGAGCCTGCCTGAAACAAAGCATTTTGTTGGACATTTAGAGAGTTAAGAGTGCAATTTTGACAGTTTTTTTTTCTCTTGCTTTCTTGATATAGCTTTTGTGAATAGTTTTGTGCTGGTAAAGCTTTTTTAATATATATTTTTTGTACTTTTTAGGCAGATTCATTTTGCCCTTTTTTCTATAATTTTCCTATCTTTCTCTTTCAATCCCCCTTTTTCTGTTTGGTGCTAGTAGTAATGGAGAAAGGATGGGTTTGCACCTGTGTCAGTGCCATACAGCTGCATCAGCCCCCCAGCACCTCCTCAATGTTCCCTCCAGCAGCAGGAGGAGCAGTGTCCTTAGGGGACTGCTGATCAGCGTGCCCCTGACCAGCAACAGGAACAGCAGCAGCAACAACAAGAACAGCAGCCCCAAGTTCCTCCATGAGGGTCAGCAGCCAGAACCTGCTATGCCCCCCCATGGAACAACCACTGCCACCAGGTCCCCCCCAAGCAGAGGAACCCCACCCTTCATAATCTGTTCCTCCACTACCAGCTTCACAGCACCACCACCTGATCAAATCTTCTCTTGTGTGGGAGTTCTTTGACAGTGATGAAAGTGATGACAGCATCATCACTTGTAAGATCTGGAAGGCCAGGGGAAGGTGGGGGAAGAAAGGGACATACTTGGGGACAGTTGGACAGAGACCCCACCCAGAAATTTGTCATTGTGAGCAGTGGTAAGCTCGTCAGAAAGAGGTGGTGGTTCCTCCTCTGGGCCAACAATGGTGCTGCAGGAGCCAGGATCAGTTGCATGCAAGGGAGGTGTAGCAGACAGACCCCACTGAAGGGGCTGCACAGCATGTTCTGGCACCAGCAGCAGAACTATCAGCAACATCCACAAGCACACCAGCCTGCATCATGGAGGAACTGGCTATTTAACTGAAGGGAACATGGTACCGCCAATGTAGGTTGACTGTTACAGAGGGCATGATGACAAGAATCCTGGCCAACCAACAAAAGCAGTTAGAAGGGATGGTGGAGCTGCACTGGGGAACTGTGAGTGGTGGTGCAGGCACTTCTGGGGCCAGGGCCAAGGATGTTTAAAAAAACTAATGGCTTTCCTTTTCTTTTGTTTTTTTATTTACTTTTTTCTTTGCCTCAGTAGAGCTTTGACAAGTGGCTCTGGCACTGCCTCAGAGGGGCTCATTGTCTGGCCCCAATCGCCCACCCAGCCATGCCCCAGAATTCCCTCATGGATTACCCCCTATGGCAGGGCTGGAGAGAGGAGTGACAGCTTTTCTCCTTCCCACAGAGCACAATCCAGAATCAGGTCAGCTAGTGCAGTGGTGCATCAGACCATCATGAAGCCTGCCAGCTCCTGGTATTTTCTGCCTCTTTACTTACCAGCCCCCACGTACATGCAATAGTGGAAATGGATAGGCTCTGCCTCTGTGGAGGCATCTGTATGCCCTGTACATGGGGTCCTCCCCTTCTGATGACATACATGTGCTGATACCCAGCCACAGCTGGGTGTCAGGTAAACAGTGCACTATACTATCCCCCCTTCCTGAGAAAGGAGAGCTGTCTATGGACACTCAACCCTTCCTCATCCCTGCTGACTGCTGAGCAACCCAAGTCCATTCCCGAACCTGCGTCGCCAGTGTGGCATTAGGTGTGACATCCAGCTTCTCAACCCTCAGTGCCACTGGGCTGGCCCATGGCTTTCCTTTTCTATCTAACTTCTTTTATCCTTTTTTGCTAGTCTGTGCTACACTGTACTGCTCTTTTTCTAATAAAAAATATTGAAAACATTTAAATGTACATTTCTTTACTGTTCCACTTGTCTGTATTTCTATACCATCTTCTTAGCTTTTATCTTTAAAAAAAACACAAAAAATGTTATTTCCTAATTATATTTTCTTTCATGATGCTCTGTCTCCAATTTCCATACAACACACCTTTCTTTTTTTTGTTTCTCACAGTATCTATTCTGACATTGTTCTTAACTACCAGTATAAATATGTCAGGCAGCTACAGGTTGATAGTACTGCCACACGGTACTGTGCTGTGTGTCACTGCTCCCAACACTGTTCTTTATGCATTTTGTGTAAGCTGTGCATTAATCACAATACACATTACTTCTGCTCTCCCATGATTTGTCTCAAGTGTCTAAATCTCAAGCACTGTAGCACACACAACTGCCAAACACAAGATATAAATTTCTCACTTCTGGAAATTCTCAACCCAAACCCCAAATCAGTAATGCTGGTAATAAACTGCTGCTGCTGCCTCTGCTACTATGCTGTTTAAGCTGCCTCTCAGACAGTCTACATTGTCAAGTACTTTAGTACACACAACTGCCAAGCACAAGATATAAAGTTCTCAATTCTTGAAATTTTTCTCCCAAATCCAAAATTAGTAATGCTGGTAATAAACTGATGCTGCTGCCTCTGCTACTATGCTGTTTAAGTCACCCTCTCAGACAGTCTGTGTTGTCAAACACTTTAGTACACACAACTGCCAAGCACAAGATGTAACTTTCTCACTTCTGGAAATTACTCTCCCAAACCCAAAATCAGTAATGCTGGTAATAAACTGCTTCTGCTGCCTCTGCTACTATGCTGTTTAATTTGCCCTCCCAGACAGTTTGTGTTGACAAGCACTTTAGTATACACAACTGCCAAGCACACTATTTATTTGTTTTATTTATTTGAAAAGTTTCACCAGGAAAGGCACACTGAGCAATCAAGTTGCTAATCTCTTGGTGTGTCCTGGGGGAAAGGGGACAGGAGTAACAACATATAATGAAACTACATTCAGTTTGGACACGCATTTAACAACAGATAACAATACATACATACAAAATGGAGAAATGCATATGAAGTGCATAAATTTAGCTAAATACAAGCAAAGGGTACCAAACAGATTTTGGGAAAAGGGAGCTGGAGAATAGCACAATTTTGACCCTTATAACTGGAATATACAGATATAATTACATTCACAATACATTTGATCTTCACATAAAGTGCATAAGAGTGCATACTCAAGGGTTACACTAATTATTGAGTATAGGTGGTGTTTTCTATAGACAACAGAAAGACAAGAGAGTGGAATGGCAGGGAGAGGGAGGTGGGAGTACATTAAAAGCAAGTGCAGTTGGAAGAAAAGAAGTTATGCAGGGAGGAAGAGATGGAAAGAGGGGAAGAGGCATATATAATTTGATGGGGTAGGGAGTTCCATAGTTTTGGAAAGCGGTGCAAGAATGCAGACTGTCCAAATGAGGCTGAGCGGTGAGAGACTAACACTGTGTGAGTATCGTATGATCTAAGGGAGTGAGAGGGTGGAGGATGGATGGTTAGAGCGGAGGAGAGGTAGGATGGGAGGGACCCATACCAAAATTTGGAAACAAATTTAGCACTATGGGAGTGATGCTTGTTAACAAGTTAAGGAAATGCAAGAGAATGGTAGCTGTCACAGTGATGAGTGAGAGGAGGGAAGTACAGAGCAAAGCAGCTGAAGGATTTGAAGAGGATATCCAATCTAGTTAGGTAAGTCTTGGGAGCAGCACTATAGACTACATCACAGTAGTCAAAAATAGGGATTATTATTTCCTGGACTAGTTCATGCCTGGCCGATAGAGGTAAGCAAATGCAGTTCCTGTTCAGGGCGCCTAACTTGGGGCGGAGTTTTTCAGGATGGCATCCACATGTCCAGAGAAATTGAGGTGTTTGTCAAGCCAAACCCCAAGATATCTAAAAGTCCTCTAGGGTAGTCTCATCAAGGATGTGAAAGGAGGGCATGGAGGGGAGCCTAGAGAGTCTCTGCCTAGTGCCAAAGGTCATGGAGACAGTCTTCTTGGCATTTAGAAAGTTGATGTGTGCAAAGCCAGTGTTGAACATTATCAAAGTCATGCTGGAGTCTGGCAGCTACATCAGTGGGAGAGTGGCCAGAGGTGTACAGAAAAGTGTTGTCTGCATACATGTGGATGGAGGGTGAGGTGCAGACTGAAGAAAGGTCATTAATTAAAATAGAGAATAGTAGGGGGCCTAAAACTGAGCCCTGTTGTACACCAGTGTTAATAAGGAGAAGAGGGGATATAGAGTCAGCAGTTCTAACTGACTGTGTCCTGCCTACAAGGTAGGCTCTGAACCAGTTTGTGGCAGAGTCAGCTAGTCCAGCTGAGGTGAGATTGTTTAAAAGGAGGATGTGGGAGACCATGTCAAAAACCTTAGCGAGGTAGACAAAAATAGCGGAAGTGATTAGGCCACAATCCATCACTGAGAGGATGGAGTCAGTGAGCCTAAGTAGGGAGGTTGTGGTGGAGTGATACTTCTGGAATCCAGATTGGAAAGGAGTAAAGAAGCAGGAGTCAGAGAGATAGGAGGAGAGCTGAGAGAGAAACATATGCTCCTGTAATTAAGCAAGGCTAGGTAGAAGAGATCTAGGACAATAGTTCCCCAGTGAGGAGGGGACACCACCCTTAGGTAGCGGAAGGAAAATAGCATGCCTCCAGGTGGTTGGGACAGATGCAGAGGAAAAGCAGAGGTTTAGGATAGAGGACAGTGGTGAGGAGATTACTGGGGCAGATAGGTATAGGATCTTGGGATCAAACCCATAAGGCAAGCTGCCTTTAGAGGCATAGAATGCAAGGAGAGCTTCCAAGGTGTCAGAGGGAGAGATATTGGAGAAGGAGTCCTGTATGTAGGATACACTAGAATTTGAGTTTGTGGGGAGTGGGAGAGAAGAGGGACTAGAAGGGAGTGAAGATAGAAGGGAAGAGGTGCAGGAGGTCAAAAAAGAATTAAATTCAGCGACAACAGTAAGTGGGTCTGATATTAGACAGTTGTTTGATTTGAGGAGTGGGGTAGGTGGTTTTGTAAGGAGAGAGAACAGAGCATGTACTACTTTCCAGAATTTAGAAATATTGTTTATGTTAGTTTGAAATGTAGATCGGAAATATTCGGCCTTTGTCAACCTGATACCCTTGGTACATGAGTTTCAAAGTATACGGTATGCTTGGAAATCACTTGGCAACTTAAAGGCTTTATGGACCATCCATGCCTGGTCATGAGCATGTTGGCAAGCCAACAATTCAGGTGTGACCCAGGGGAGGTGATTACCACAAACTCTGGAGCGCCTAAGTGGGGCATGTTGGTTCCAGGTGTGGAGGAATTTATTTTGAAAGTAATCCAGAGCTTTGTCAACTGAGTTCACTGAAGAGATAGGTGGCCAGTCAGTATGATCCAGGTCATGGAGGAGTGGGGCAAGGTCCAGGGATTTTTATGATCTAGTTAGTAGGATTTTGTGTGAGGTCTTAGGCCTACGTATTTCATGAATCAAGTAGGTCATGTGATGGTCACTTAAGGCATCCGGGAGGATGCCAGATTGCATGACTCAGTGAGGATGGAAAGTGGGGGCCCAATCGATGAGCGAATGGTTCAGAGTTTTAGAATTTAGCAGGGTGGGTTTGTGAATAAATTGTGATATGTTTCTAGCAGCTATGTCATTCTAAGTTTTATTTAGGGACGAGGACAGCCAGTTCTGGTTGAAATACCCCATTATATATAATTCACCTGAGAAGGTGTGGGATACAATGTTAGTTATGAGATCAGTGACAGTAGAAGTAGGAAGGCCAGGGCGGCAGTAAACTCCTGCCATGAAGATGGGGACTGAGAATGGAAGGGATAACCTTACAAAGAGTGCCTTATAAGCTACTGGAAGGGATATGGATAAGATGGATGTATATTGGATTGCTGAGGAGATGTACATCGCCAATTCTCCACCTCTCCGTGTGCAGGCTTGTCATGAGATGGCGAAGCCGAGAATGGAAATAGTAGTGTCTTGTATTTTGGCAGTGAGCCATGATTCTGTTAGGATAAGTACAGTATGTCAGGGGAGAGTGATACAGTGAGAGGTAGTAGTAGGTCAATTTTTGGTAGTAGGCATCTTATATTTAGATGCAGAAATTTAAGTCCACAAGGGAGGTCAGAGGAGTTGGAGGGAGAGGGTTGTCCAGGGTTAGGGTAAATGTCACCAGATGATAGGAGTAATAGAGTTATGATAAGGTGGTTAAGCTTGAAACTCCTATAACATAGTTGGGATTTGAGATGGTGAGAGTAAGAAGAGGAGGAGGAGTGAGAGAAGGGCAGATGCATTTTTAGTAGCTGTAGTATGGCTCAGGTGGTAGATACTGATAGTAGAGATGTGCTAGGAAGGAAAGGAAAGTAGAACCAGGCTTGTTGATAAGGTGTAGGGGTTAGTGCATATATAAATTTTGAACTTGAGATTAGGGTAGGGATAGAGTCCAAGCAGAAGGTAAAAGGGGGAGAGAGAATATCTTGAGGAATATAAAGAACAGGCAGGATGTGATGTTAAGCATGATAAATATGTATTTTAATAATTATGAGTGCTGGAATGAGCTTCGGGCACAGTGATATGTAGTGATATTGTCACTTATGTTATCTTCACTCAGGGTAAAGGAGTAAATAAGGCTGACAGTTTGTTGAAGAGCAAGTCAGAGCTACTGAGACAGAAATGCATTGCACTCTTACGCTGACCCTGATGTTTCTATCAGACAGAAATTGCTTGGGTTTGCAAGATGTGTCTGTTTATAGTGGCACCTCTAGTGGTCATTTCGTATAATGACCCAATGGGAAAGTGAGGCGATAGTAACCAATTGGAGATTAGCACTTACTGAATAAATGTAAGTGTTCAGATAGGGCAGGTGGGAGGGGGTGGGCAGGGAGATGCCACACAGTGGCGTTGGGATTGCAGCACTAGCATTAAAAACTGTAAGACTTAAATAATTAATGCAGCACAGGAAATGAATTTCAGCAGTGGTTGCCAGAGAAAAAGAGTCAGCACAGAACCAGAGAAGAAAGGCAACAAGTTTAAAACAGAATCCAAAAGGACAGTGTGCAGTCTCCGAGAGAGGGTTCTGGTGTGTAGTCCATACCTTGATTAATTCAGTCGGGCGGGTGGGGAACTGCTTCTAGGGTGGAGTGCCCATGCAGCTCTCAGAGACTTGATTAATTGAGCCGGGTGGGCGGTGAACTGCTCCTAGGGCAGAGTGCCATGCAACTCTCAGGGACTTGATTAATTCAGTTGGGCAGGCAGGGATCTGCTCCTAGGGTGGAGTGATTATGCAGCTCTCAGGGACTTGATTAATTTAGTCAGGTGGACAGGGAGCTGCTCCTAAGGTGCAGTGCCCACACAGTTCTCAGGGACTTGATTAAATCAGTTGGGTGGGCAATATATAAATTTCTCATTTCTGGGAATTCTTTAAAAGCTAAATAAATAAAAAGGAGCTCCTGAAGGAAATAGATCGCTTTGCTGTACTCCTCTGGGGAATCTGTTTGAACCTGTTCATTGGTCCCTTCCACATGCACAGCTCCAATTATGCCAAAATGATATACACACTGATATACATACAAGACATTAACAGGCCATTCCAGTGCTTTACATGGAAAAAGATGCAATCTGTTTATCTCTTCACTCAGCTTTATGACCTGCCAGCAAAGGTAAGTATTTCATTTCCTTTTTTGACTGGGGGGGTGTTGTAATCACTTTATTTCTAACCATTTTTTCTTACTGTTTTTCTATTTTTAAGTATTATCCCTTGGGTGATAAAATCATGTTGCTACATAGACCAGCCTATATCTTTTTTTTGGAATTTAGCAATTTTTTGAACCATGGAAGGTAAGCATTTTTTTTGTTTGGGGGGTTAATTCTGAAAAGTTTTGCAGATGTCAGACAGTTTTCTGTTTATGTTGCTCTACTTTCAGAGAATTTTCAGCAGGTGTCCTTTTGCAATGTTGTCCTGCACAGAAGATGGCAATGACTTGAGTGCTGAAGCAGGACACAGCAACACAGGAGACATGTGAAGACAAGAAAAGATTATTTAGACTCTACTCTAACACCCACTGTGGTGATGGTCACATGGTATAGCCATTGTGAACTCCCCATCTTACTATGCCTGCCACCTGTGAAGAAAAAAGGGAAATTATTTTGCCTCACTTGGCCACTGAGATGGCCACACAGTATAGCCAATGTTGACTCCTCATCTTACCATACCTGTCACATGCCAAGAAAAAAAAGAAATAATTTAGCCTCACTCAGCCACTGTGATGGCCGTGCAATATAGCTGTTGTTGACTCTGCGTCTTACTATACCTGTCACCTGTGAAGAAAAAAGAGATATTATTTTGCATCCCTTTGGCATGTGTGACACTGTGTACCTGTGAAAAAGGAGAAAAAAAAAAGGAAAAAAAAAAAGAAAATCATAATGATACTTACTGTTACATTAGTGCTACTGTGCTGTCTGTGTTGTTTACTGGCCGGTGTGTGCCATTGAGATGGTGCAAGAAGACATCTCATAACTCCTCTCTGTTTCTTGAGGGCTGTCTGGCTTTGTGACTGCCTTTGGTAGTCTTCCATGTGAATGGTAAAACCTATAGGGAGACAAAAGGAAAGAAGGAAAAACATTTTAAAGTCTTGCTGAGTAAGGTGTAAGGTCTTTCAGCCTCTGTGAGGCTGAGGACTGGATTCACCCTCCACCAGTGAGGATAAGGTCTGTGAACAACAGTGAAAATGACTTACTATCATAGCAGACAGACAGACCTTGCTGGAGCTGAGGTCTTGCTGCCTTGATGAGCTGTTTGGCTAAGGGTCGGCTTGAGTATCCTGTCATACAGTTCTTGGACTGCTGCAGTAGAGTTGTGATGGTAGCATCCACAGTGTCAATTCCAGATTCTCTGCAAAGTGTTTTTAGCTGCTCCACACAATGTGGATTATCAGTTCCAAATCCAGTAGATATTATCTCAGAGCGAACATTGTATTCATTTATATGAGTTTTTAAGTCTGGAGTTTTGTAACTCATACCATAGAATCAAGCCAAACAGTATTCCCTGGAGTCAGGAGAATTTTTGCATCAGTGTGGATGTGGTGGCCCATGTTGTTTGTGGCTGTGTAGAACCCAAGCAGTCCAGAGAAGGCGGATGAGGAGGAGGCGGTACCATTTCTGGAGCAGGCACTGTCTCTAGACATCACATTCAGGTGGTGGAGACAGATAATCAGTTAGGAGTAAGGAAACAGCTGCACAACAATTTGGGATGGGGAACAGTAAAATGACCTAAAATAACAGAATTGTGAAACATAACATGAAGAATTAGACTGATGAAGGGAAAGGAGGGGAAAGCAACATATCTGTTTTTGTGCTTCAACCTCATCAAGGAAGTAGCCCTCTTAGTCTTCCAGACTAGAATTGTTACCAGCTGGAAATTTGGTACCATATGATAAGAGCGCCAACAAAAATGGTGCTCAACACAATGGCAAGTACATATCACTGAGAGTCAAAAGAGCGAGCCGCACAACACCAACCTCCACAATCCGTGACTCACTCTCAGCAAATCTACAGCACTTAAGTATATTTTACATTTAATGTGGGCCCTGCACCCCCATCTTTAATATAATCAACTCCGGGGGGGGAGGCATGACAAGTGGGGAAAGGGGAAACTCGGGAGGGGGGCTAAAGTCAGCACAACAACAACAAAAAAGTCCCTATAGCCAGTCCCAAAACTGGGTCCGTCACAGACACAGGCAGTGTCTCTAACCACTACACCAGATGGCCAGCTCAGGAATGGCTCACCCAACATACGTCTGTATACTGCATAACTCCTCCTTCCTGCACACGCAATCTTGCTATCCTTCTCATTGGCTATTAAGTACACATAGCCCATTTTACAATCTCTGTTTTGATGTCACCCAAATTAACTCACTCTTATTGATTCACCCATATCACGGTTTACCAGGAATTCTCTCTCCATTACTGCTTCATCATCCTTGGTGGTAGAAGACAATTTGTTAATGTTGACAATGCCTTGCCCTTCATCTTCACCACTATCACCACATTCATGTGGTAGGATAGTGGACATGATTGTCTTGTGCGAAATGTGCCCTCATTCATTTTAATAAATGTTAGCAAGCCTACATTTTTTGGTGAAAGAGAGGTATGACTGTCCCGCACAATTGCCCCAACTGAACTGACCAAACACTCCACACTGCCACTCAAGGGTGGGCAGCTGAGGTGTTTCATTTCAAGTGAAGTCAGTGCTGGCCACTCAGTGATCTTGCTACTCCAGTATAGCAAGGGCTCGTTGGTGATAGTAAGGTGCCTTGTGTCACCAAATATGCATCTACCATGTGCTGCGCTGCTCACAGTCCTGCTGCTTCGTCAGCCTCATCCTCCTCCTTTTCTTCCATTTCTTCAACTCCCACCTGATCTAACACATCCCAAATGGGATTTGACATTTTCTCTTTTAACTTCCATGTTTTCTCAGCCCCTTTCCCTTGTGAGGTGGTGGTAGTAACACCTGATTTTTGGGGAGTTTCATGTTGTGCCTTAGATAAATGTGTCTTTAGGATCTGTGCCCCATGTACCCTTCTTATTAGAAGATCAGTCAATATTTGGACCTCCTGACACCCACTGCCAATTATTGATGCCAACCCACATTTATAGAGGGGGTCCAGCATGGTGGCAATCCCAAAATCTTCTGACTGCAGAATGCCAGAAGTATGTGTGTTGCAGTCTAAGACATGGGGCATGTGTTCCATTAAGCCACAACTTCCACTATCACCACCTGCCTCCAGCAATTGCTGTGCATTCACCAGTATCTGCCTTAGCACACATAGCAGTGGAATGGATTGAGTGATACAGGCAGTGTCGCCACTCACTGCATGTATTGCAAGTTTGAATGACCTGAGAATCATGATCAGGCTGTCCATTTGGCACCACTGCTCTGTTGTCAGAGACATGGATACTTCAGCACTGTCACAGCTTGTATGTACTGTAGCAGCAGATATTCAGATATGGCTTTATACTGCTTTATACTGTTTGTACAACTGCTCAGCCATGTGCAGTGTTGAGTTCCATCTGGTGACAACATCCAGCTTCATACAGTGCTGAGGCAGTTTGTTTTGTATCTGCAGCTGGCACAGCTGGTCATGGACCTTTCCAGAACAGTCAAAGTGGACACAGGGATTAATAAACTAACAGGACACTACAAATACGTACCGGGAGCAGACAACACCTCCCCCAGGGAATCAGGGGCAGCAAGGTGATCTGAAATCTACTACTAAAAACAACCAAAAAAATATTTTTTTTTTTTTAAACAGAACAGAGATTAAAACAACAGGGGTAATGGGTAATTTAATATTAAGTATATAAAAAAGTAACAGAACACCATCACTTTAAAGAAAATATGACAAAAGAAATTACTAAAACTGCTACAGAAAGACACTGACAAAACGCAAATACACCAAACTAAGCCACAGAAGTAATTATGAAAAATTATTCACTACAGATTAAAAATGATGAACAAGAAAGAGTGAGAAAAGAAAAATATAACACAAATCTCCTGCTTACACAAAAAAACTTTGGATCTTTCTGACCTGAATTGGTAACCTGCCTTCCCTCACACAACACTGCTTCACAGATTGACAAAACAGAAACCACTATTTTGACATAAATAATCACAGAAAAAAGAAACAAAAGAACACTAATCTAGCAGCACAGGTCCCTCTGCAACAATATGTGAGCAATCTGGATTCAAAAAGCTTGATTTTCAGCAGTATGTTACAAGTTTGGTCAGACAAGCACACAGTCTTCTCTCCTAATCTCTCCTCAGAATACTGCACTGAACACAGCCTCCACATGACATACAGGCTGTTTCAGCAACATGTGACCTCCAGTCCCATAGTACATTGCAAACTTCACCTTCTTGTTGCACTTTGTCTCTGTGCCAAACTCTGCTGGTGAAGTTGTAACTTTGCGTTTGGTGGTGTTATCAGTTTTCCTTGAAACTGGATTTTGCACGGTGGATTAACTCCATGTAATGGGATGAATTTGTGAATTAATCTGTGGAGCAAAGTTTTTCAACTTCGCACATCACTGCCAATTGGCTAGGAGTGAATGGCCTTCAAGACTTCTTTATTTTTTTAATTTAAATTTCAGGACATCTAGCCATGTAAGCAGCAAAAAAAATGTTTTTAGGCTACCTCCTGGAAGGGCATTGCAGTCTCCTCTCCCCTAGTCCAGCTCTCCATCATCCTTGCATCACATCTTCAGTTGAACAGCCTATCTGCTACTCCTCTGTTGTTTCACAGTGTGATATGGCAGAGATCTGAAGTTCATTTGCCTGGGGGTCAGAGGCTGGATGCATGTCCCTGCAGCCTCAGAGTCCCCTTCCTCCCTTCTGCTACCTTACTCATTCTCTCCCCAACAGTGACAGGGAGGGTAAACAAGGAGGAGGAGTAGCTCTCTGCATAAGAAATGGGATAAAAGCAACAGAACTAAAGGGTAAATGGGGAGGAGAGGAGGCACTGTGGGTCACCTTGGACACAGGGAGTGGCACCACAATCCACACAGGGGTTGTATACAGACCCCAGTCTCAGGGGGAGGAAATGGACAAGGAAACGATAGAAGGCATTCTCAGAATGGCAGAAAAAAGTGAAATATTGTTAATGGGGGACCTGAATATGCCAAATGTTAACTGAAACAGATTTACTGCAGCCACATCCAAGAGCATGGTCATTCTTGATGCCCTACAGGGGGCATGCCTCAGACAGCTAGTGTTGGAACCCACTCGGGAGGGAGAAATCTTGGACCTGGTACTTTCAAATGGAAAGAGAATAACAGCTGTAGAAGTGGGTAACAATCTGGGAACAAATGACCACCACACAGTGTGGTTCACAATAAACACAACCGTGGAGTCAAGCCATACAAAAACACGAATACTGGACTTTAGAAGGGCTGACTTTGGTAAAGTGGGTGAGCACTTAAGAAATGAACTATTAAATGGGCAGAAAGGAAAGGTGGAAGAACAATGGAGAAAAATCAGAACCACTATCATAGAGGCAACAAGCCTTTGTGTGAAGCAAATAAAGAAAAGAAAATGGAGTAGAAAAACACTATGGTTCTCACAAGAGGTGTCAGGGAAGGTTAGGGAGAAAAAGATAGCATTCTGGAAGTATAAGGAGTCACAGAAGGAGCAGGACAGAAAACTGTATCATTTAAAGCAGAAGGAAGTGGAGAAGGCAGTCAGAATAGCGAAGGCCCAAAAGATAGCCAACTCAGTTAAGAAGGGAAAATAAACTTTTCATAAGGACATCAGAGAGTGAAGGAAGATGAAGGGAGGGATACTAAAGCATAATAAAGAGGAGGGGAGGTGGACAGAGGGTGACAGTGAAAAGGCAGAAATATTGAATGAAAACTTTTGCTCAGTATTCACAAAAGAAGAAGAAGATGAGGAGGTACCTAAACCAAACAATAGAAGCACTCTGGGCAGGGGGATCGACACCAGTCCATTCACAGAAGAAAGGGTCCTGAAAGAACTCCTAAAACTCAAGGTGGGCAAAGCAATGGGGCCTGATGGGATTCACTCCAGAATCCTAAAAGAACTAAAGGGAGATCTAGTGATGCCACTGACTACCCTTTTTAATAAATCATGGGAGAATGGGGTGGTACCTGATGACTGGAGGAGGGCAGATGTGATTCCCCTTCACAAAAGTGGAAGCAAGGCAGGGATCCAGCGTGCCTTGACCAGGCCATGGCCCCTCAATTTCTGGAACCTAAACAGTTTTTCAGAAATCCTCTGTACTGCAAGGGATCCAGCGTGCCTTGACCAGGCCACGGACCCCTCAATTTCTGTAACCTAAACAGTTTTTCAGAAATCCTCTGCACTGCAAGGGAACCAGCATGCCTTGACCAGGCCACGGACCACTCAATTTCTGGAACCTAAACAGTTTTTCAGAAATCCTCTGTACTGCAAGGGATCCAGCGTGCCTTGACCAGGCCACAGACCCCTCAATTTCTGGAACCTAAACAGTTTTTCAGAAATCCTCTGTACTGCAAGGGATCCAGCGTGCCTTGACCAGGCCACAGACCCCTCAATTTCTGGAACCTAAACAGTTTTTCAGAAATCCTCTGTACTGCAAGGTACTAGCCCTGACTTTTGGACTTGGTACCAGTGGAAGCTGATTTCCAAGTGGCCCATATTATCTCCTGCTGAACACACCTTTAAATACTGTATCTCCCTCTGTGTCTCTAGTTGAATTTATGTGTTAGGGTTTAATGATTTGTTTAATCCTCACAGTCATTTTAAGTTCTGAGTTGATATTAGAAGTGAATTTAGAGCTTTTTTTTTTAGTCATTTTAAGTTCTGAGTTGATATTAGAAGTGAATTTAGAGCTGACTTTTCCATTAGCAGATTATATCCTCTCACCACTAGAGGGCTATATCTCTATCTCTTTATCTAGTACGTAAGCCATGTGGGCTCTCTCTGCCTTTCTCTCGCCTCTCCTCCTCCTCCTTGCCCTGGCCCCCCCTCTTCTCTCTCCCTGATCCTAGACACCTCCACCCCCACCACATCCCCGCCACCCTCTACTCTGGTTTCCACTGCAACTCCAAGGGAACTCTCCACTTCCACTCGAGACTTGTGCTTGGTGCACCGTTTGGATATTCCTGGTTACTTAACACGACCACTACTCTCAACAAGTGTGGCCACCTCTCTACACTGTACCACCTTGCAGTCCATATGGAACATCGCCTGGAACCTTGCAACTTCTACTCCAGGAAACAACAATCAAAACTATCTCTCAAAGAGCTGCGACTCTGCTCCTTAAAACTTCTGCTCCTCCTCCTTCTTATCTCAGGCAGCGTCCATCCCAATCCTGGACCTAGAAGCTCAGGCCACACACAAAACTCCAGATGCCCTTATCCTTGCAACCATTAATATCTGCAGCCTACTACCAAAGCTGGATGCACTCCAAGCCTTCATATGCCAACACAACCCTAACATCCTTGCAGTGGTGGAAACTTGGCTGAAACCTGAAACCTAAAGTTCCTGACTCAGCAGTAACAATACAGGGCTACAATGTTCACAGGCTGGACTGGATATCCAAAAAAGGCGGTGGTTGCGCAATCTATATCAAAGACTCCCTGTCTTGGCACCCTGTAGCAACTCCATCACTTTCTGCCTCAGCCCAGATTCTGCCCATAAAAATCATCCTAGGTCCCAACCATAAAGCTATGACTATTGTCTCCGTATATATCCCACCCAGGGACCCGAAACATGGATTCAACGACGTCCTAAACTTTATCAACTCACATCCTCCCAAAACTGAACTTATTCTACTAGGGGATTTCAACATAAACTGGTTAGCATTGAGTGCCAGTGCCTATAAAGACTCCATCTCAGCTGCTAACCTCACACAAATGGTAAACTCCCCTACTAGGATTAACTACAAGACTGGCACCAGTACCCTCTTGGATTGGGTCCTCACCACTCACCCCACAAGGATTTCTCATATGACCATTCTCCCAGACTCACTCAGTGACCACTCCCCAGTCATGTGTGCATAGTCTAACAAATTCCTTAAGCCCCTCCCAAAATTATCACTAGCAGAGTCCTTCCTCGTGGAAAACTTCCACATCTCAAACAACACCTGCTTCTACAAGACTGGCTACCCATCTATTAAGCAACAGATGTTAACTCGGCTCTTGATCACTTCATCTCAATTTTCAACAAAGCCTGCGACCTCTTTGCCCCTGCTAAAAGCCGCAAAACAAAATCTCTCTCTAACCCATGGGTCACCGTGGCTCTTCTCTCACAGCTGAAACCAAGGGATCACCTCTGGGCAGTTGCCAGGGCCACTGGCAAACAACTGGACATCCAAAATTACAAACAAGCATGAAATGCCTGCACAAAAGCTATACGGCTAATGAAATCCACCTATTACAAAGATGCTCTCTCCAATACATGGGGAAATGGTCGTGCTTTCTGGGACAATATCAAGGATGTCACAGGGAAGCAGCCAAAAACCTCTCCGGCCATGTAAATGGTTGATGGATCCTCAATCCTTGACCCCAAGGTGATCGCAAACATCTTTAACATGGCTTTTTCAGACCTTAGTGCTGTTCTACCCCATGACTTTTTCGAAACCGGGGCCTACTCCCCAAATACCTCAGCCCCTCAGTCTAACCATCCCCTCTTCTACTTCAGGAAGATAAGGCTGAATGAAGCTCGCCGCTATATTACTGCAGCTATCTCTAAATCTAGATCTAGTAGCGACACCCTGGACCTTAAGCTTCTTTTGCTCACCTTCGATAAGGTAATTCATCCATTAACAAAAATCCTAAGCCTCTCTCTCAGCTGTGGAAAATTCCCGGACCTATGGAAAACAGCCACCGTGACACCCATCCATAAAAGTGGGGACAAGACGATTCACTCAAATTATCGCCCTATCTCCATACTGCCCCCACTCTCTAAGGCATTTGAGCGCATCGTGGCTGATCAACTTACCGACCACTTGGATAAATACAATATACCTTGTCCACAACAACAAGGCTTCCGGAAATGTCACAGTGCCACCACAGCCCTTCTTGAGTTCACTGGAGTTTTGCACAAATCCCTTGACAATGGCCTTCTCACAGGGGCCGTTTTAGTCGACCTCTCCAAGGCCTTCGATACAGTACACCATGGATTATTAATACACCAACTACTGAATGCCGGGCTATCACCTGACTCTTCTCTCTGGTTTAAAAGCTACTTAGAAACCTGGTCACAGAGAGTAAAAATTGCGGACGCTCTTTCTAACACCCTGCCTGTTCGCTGGGGTGTCCCACAGGGATCCATACTGGGACCCCTCCTTTTTAGCCTTTTCTTAAACTCCCTCCCTTACCACTGCTCTGAGCAGATCATACTTTATGCCGATGATGCTGTTGTATTCTCCACTCACAAAGACCCTGCAGCTCTTCAACACAACCTTCAACTTGGTTTCAGTTCTGTAGAGACATGGTTTCTTAATCATAAATTGGTCCTCAATGACAAGAAAACCAAATCTATGCTCTTCTGCAGCTCTCATAACCCACACAAGCTACACCACTTGGCTATCTCCACCACCCAGGGGAACACTCTAGATCAGGTGGGGTCCTTCAAATACTTAGGGATACAACTTGACCCTAATCTCTCCTATGGACTTCATGTAGATAATGTAACTAGAGCTGCTAATACACGGCTTGGTCTCTCTACAAACACAGACCACACCTCATGCCAGAAGCTTTGAAGGTTGCAGTCCTGAGCTCTGTGATCTCTGTAATAGACTATGGTCTCATCATTTATGGCTCGGCCACAATCACAACCCTTAGATGCCTCTCAACTACCTTAAATAAAGCATGTTGGCTCATCACTGGTGCTCACCGTCTCACCCACACATGTGACCTGTACACTCAGACTGGCTGGCTCCAACTATCAAACTACATAAAGTTTCTCACCTGCTCCATGGTGAAAACAATCTACCTTGGCCTTGCACCTTCTGGGGTCTCAACTCTGTTACAACACCGAATTAACAAATGGCACCTTAGGAGATCCACACTACAGCTACTGAAAGTCCCCCACTGTCACACTTCACAGGGACAATGCTCTTTTGCTAATCGAGCACCACTCTGGTTCAATGGCCTCAGCCCAACCATCTACTCTGCCCCAACTATTGGTATGTTTAAAACTAGGCTCCAGGACTATCTCACTACCAACAGCTCCTGTGACTGCCCAACTTAACCTTGTTTCTCCACTTCCCTTTCTGCTCTAGTTGTCCCCCCCCTCCCCTCCTCACTGGATTCTACCCTCACATCTTGGTATACCCAATGCTGCACTTTTCATCCTCTTGCCACCTTTCTACATTCCTTCTCTCCCCTACCCTCTTCCCTCCCTATGACTCTGGCACTTCTTATCTGTTGTCTGTTTTCTCTGACAAATGCCACTGGCTGCCTTGTTACAATGCTACCCTTGAACTGTATTAATCTGTACTCTGTTTGCAATGTCCACATTGTTGTAATGCCTGTCTTGATGTTCCCCATAATTTGTATTTCTCTGACGTGGAACCTTTGTAAAAGAGCCATGGCTCAAAGGTATTTGTAATCCTAGACTTGATAAATAAATAAAGAAACTACACACCTGTTAGTTTGACCTTAGTGGTAGGGAAAATGATGGAATCACTTCTGAAAGAAAGAATTGTTGAGTACCTAGAGGTCAACAGGGCACAGGACCCAAGGCAGCATGGCTTTACAGCACGAAGGTCATGTCAGACAAATCTAATTGATTTCTTTGACTGGGTGACCAAAGTAGTAGACCAGAGTTGGGGGGGGACTGTGGATATGGCCTACTTAGACTTTAGCAAAGCATTTGGCACAGTGGATCCCAGGGTGGTAGCCTGGGTAACAAATTGGCTGCACAACAGGATGCAGAGGGTAATAGTAAATGGAATTCACTCAGAAGAAAGGGGGGGTTACTGGTGAGGTACTGCAGGGTTTAGTACTGGGACCAGTCCTCTTTAATGTCATTATAGAAGACATTGCAGAGGGTCTGGAAGGAAAAGTATGCCTCTTTACAGATGACACAATGATCTGTAAAAAAGTTGATACACGGGGGGGTGGAAAGGATGAGAAGGGACTTGGCAAGGTTGGAGGAACGGTCTGAAGTATGGCAGCGTAGATTCAATGCAAAGAAATGCAAAGTAATGCACCTGGGAAACAAAAACCCAGGTGAAGAGTACACAATGGAAGGGAAGGTACTAACAGCAACAAAAATGGAAAGGGACCCAGAGGTAGTCATATCAGATGACCTTAAGGTAGGCAAGCAATGTAAGAAGACAGTAAGGAGAGCTGGGGGGATACTGGGATGCATAGGGAGTGGCATCACCAGTAGAAAACAGGAAGTTGTTATCCCTCTGTAGAGACAGTTGGTGAGACCACATTTGGAGTACTGCATGCAGTTCTGGAGACCCTATCTTCGCAAGGACATAGACAGGATGGAGGTGATCCAGAGGAGGGCAACTAAAATGGTGCAGGGTCTGCAACAGAAGACATATGAAGAGAGACTATGTCAGCTTAATAGTATACACTTGAGGAAAGGGGGGGCATGATAGAAACTTTCAAGTACCTCAAGGAAATCAACAAAGTCCAATAGGGCAGCATCTTTCAGAAAAAGAGATGTGCAAGAACAAGGGGCACAATTTAAAGATAGAGGGGGACGGCTCAGGGGCAACATGAGGAAATATTTTTTCACGGAGAGAGTGGTAGATGGATGGAACTGCCTTCCTGAGGAGGTTGTGGGGTTAAAAACAGTGGGAGAATTCAAGAATGCCTGGGACAGCCATAAGGCAATTATAGTGGGGGGTAGGAGGAAGTAGGCCATTGGTTAACTTTAATCTGCAGCTTATCCAATAGGTAGGGAAATGGGTAGACTAGGTGGGCCAAGCGGTCCTTAAATGCTGTCAAAGTCTATGTTTCTATGTAACCATGACCATGAATTCTTACTCCTAGTGATCACTGTCTGCATCTCGCCTGCTACTAGAGCTAGCAACTTATGCATCTGTTCATGATAATGAGGTTAGTCTATAACTGGCTCAGACAAATGGTGGAATATAAAAGCCTTAAATGTTCTTGTAAAAATTAATTATCTCTCTCCCTCTCTCTCTCTCTCTCTATATATATATATATATACAGTATATATATATATATATATATAAATACTATGCAAAAAAACTTCATTAATGCATCAGTTATGGTTCTTCTACAGTGAATAAAGTGAGGAAATTTGATTTTAGGGCAGCTTCTCACCCCCCAGCCCACCCCACCAACAGGCATCAGGGTGTGCATTGGGGTCATTGGTCTAACTCTCACCCCATCCCATGTGTAAACAAGCTGAGGTGGTGCAGTGTAGGAGAATGGGGTGAGAGTTAGGACCAATGACCCCAATGCACACCCTGATGCCTGTTGGTGGGGGGCTGGGGGTGGGGTGCAAGGAGTGGGAACCCTAAAATTGAATTTCCTCACTTTTTTTGCTGTAGAAGAACCCTAACTGATGCATTAACAAAGTTTTTGCATAGAATTTCCTTACTTTTTAAGAAACAATAGAATAGTAGAAAGTTGCGCAAGTTCGTGGGAGCCCAGGGCCCACCCCGCGCTCCACCACATGATTTTGTGTGACATAGTAACAGTAGGTGCAATGCAAATGCAACCGCAAACGGTTATGCACATGGTGACACAAACGTAAATGGTAACACAAACAGAAATAGAAATGCAAGCAGAAAGTGACACCAAAGTGAACAGTGGCGGAAATGGAGACAAAAACGGAAGTGCATACAGAATGCAACTGGTAACGCGCACGTTCATGGTACCACAATTGGAAACGCAAATGCTAACAGTAACAGCAATAATAACACCAAAGGAGAAAGAAACGGAAACGCAAATGCAAATGCAAGCACATACGGAAAAACACACCGTAATGCGCACGGACATGGTACCGCAATTGTAAATGCAAATGGTAACAGCAACAGCAAGAATAACGCCAAAGGAAACAGAAACTGAAACGTAAATGCAAGCGCATACGGAAACACAAACCATACTGTGTATGTTCATGGTACCGCATTTGTAAACATTAATGGTAATGGTAACAGCAACAATAACGCCAAAGTAAACAGAAACGCAAGCGCGTACGAAAACGCAAACCGTAAGGCGCACGGTCTCGGAACCGCAATTGTAAACATAAATGGTAATGGTAACAGCAACAATAACACCAAAGGAAAGAGAAATGCAAACACAAACACAATGGACTAAGAGTCAGAGTTTGAGGAACAAGTGAGAGTGTTTTTCAGTGGTAATTGAGTTAGCTGCAGGCAGCAGTGAGGAACAGACTATTCTGTGAAGCTGTGCTCTTTAGAATTCTGGCTGCAGTCAAGCTGAGAGTATCACAGTAATGAGCTGGCACTTAGAGTGGGGAATAGGTGTGTTTTGTAATGCTAACTGAGTTAGCTGCAGGTAGCAGTGAGACCTCTCATGTAGTTCTGCTTCTGTGTCTATGGTAACAGCACAGGTGTTTCTTGCATGTTGAGGTGAAAGCTGCCTAGAGTGATGATATATCAGTGACCTTTGAGTGACCTGTGTGTGTAAATGGCTGATATCATCACAGTAGAGCAGAGGGTAAATATATCACACTGCAATAGATGGTACACTGTTTTATCTCACTCATTTATCACTCACCCCTATTGTATAAATACATATGTTTCCTGCTGGATTCAAGATAATACACTAGCTTTTCCTTTGAAAATGTCTCCATTAACTTCTCCACCACTAAACTTAGTAACGTTACAAAATAAGAAAACATTAGTCAAAACTAAGAAGACTTAGTTACAATAACTGGAAAAGACCTACATGGCATCTGATCTTTTCAGCTGAAAAATAAATCTACTGGTGGTGGAATGTTATCAAGTAGAGCACTGAGATGAGAGGGGCAGTGGTATGTAATGCATAGCAGGGCAAGCTAAGTGTCAGCAGATGAGAGGGGCAGTGGTTTGCAATGCATAGTAGGGCAGGGTACAGTAGGTACCAGCAGATTAGAGGGACAGTGGTATGTAAGTCATACTAGGGCAAGGTGAATATCTGCAGAGGAGAAGGACAGTGGTATATAATGCATACTGGAGGTAGATGGATGTCAGCAGATGAGAGAGGCAGTGGTATGTAATGCATAGTAGGGCAGGGTGAGCATCAGTAGATTAAAGGGACAATGATATGTAAGGCATACTAAGGCAAGATGGGTATCAGCAGATGAGCGGAGCAGTGGTATATAACGCATACTGGAGCAGGGTGGGGGTCAGCAGATGGGGGGGCAGTGAGTGTTATGCATACTAGGGAGGGTGGGTATCAGCAGATGAGAGGGACATTGGTGTGTAATGCATACCAGGGCAGGATAGGTGTCACCAGATGAGAGGGGTATTGGTGTGTAATGCATACCAGGACAGGATAGGTGTCACCAGATGAGAGGGGTATTGGTGTGTAATGCATACCAAGACAGGATAGGTGTCACTAGATGAGAGGGGTATTGGTGTGTAATGCATACCAGGACAGGATAGGTGTCACCAGATGAGAGGGGCATGTAAGCAATAATACCCGACAGGGTGAGTGGTATTGGGCGATACCGGACCACCCAGGGTAATGAGGCCCGGCGGCTGCAGGCGGAGGCCTTACAGCCCTGGATCCGGTATTATATACTGCCCACCCTGGAGGGTATTATCACCTTAAAAATGGGCACTGTAAAAAGAAAAAGGTTTAATAAAATAATGTAAATAAAGAAATAGTTTAAAATACATTTTTGTAACAAAATAGTTCCTCCGCCTGCATTAGAATGCTTTTTTTTTGTGAAGAAGAGACTTTCCTTGTACTGGAGGGTCTGTATGACTTTTGATCTGGTCTCATGGTCTCCCCCCCACACACACACATCTGTTTTTCCTTTTTTTTTACTTTTATTCGTGAAACAATCCTAACTATATGTGCCATGCAGTTTAACACAGTGGCACAGCATGAGAACTGTAAAAGCGTTCGAATAAAGTCAGTCAAAGCTACTACGGTGATTTCTTTTACAGTAGTTGTGCATACCCCCACCAGATTTACAACGGCTTTTTGGGCTGTGGAGGACCTGAGCCGGACCCTGGCTGGAGGGCTGCAGTGCAACTTTGAGCCTGCAAAGCGTAAGGCTTTTTTTTTACAGGAAAGAGTCAGGTGGGGAGAGAAGGGCAGTGGAGCTGGCGAACTAGGATTTCTGGAGGACTGTGGCACTCTTATGTGCCAAGATAGGGAACCAGGTAGGAATGAAACATTTCTTCTCCTATGCTCTGCTGCCCGTTTTCTGTTTGACTCAAGTGCCGTTTTATTTACGTCTTTTCCCGCACTGAAACTGATAATTTTCCGGCTGACTGCAGCTTGCCACCATCCAGGACAAATCAACCATACCAGGTGGGGGAGGCTCAGAGGGGAAAGACTTTTTGTGTGGGTATGGGGGGACCTATGGGAGTGTGTGTGAAGGGACCGCAGCTGCTGCATGCTGTTTAAGGCCACAGGATGTAAAGGACATGACTTGCTCATGCACAGCTGTTATTTTATTTACATGCGATCTACTGTTCCGAACAGATTTCTTTACTTTCTAAATTTCGGCTTTTTAGTTGAATGCTTTGTATCTGTAGCGCTGGTGAAACCGATGACTTTTCTTTCTTTACAGCGACTGTTGGGTATGCTGAGTACTAGTTTTAATCACTCGCTAATTTGGGAAGAAAAATGGCGCCGAGTTTGAAACTTTTTTTTGACAGATTGTCCAATTGGGAAACGGAGTGGGTACTGGAATACTGCTGTGGGTAAAGGGGCACTGTTGGCTGGCTCTCGTTTCTAGGTGGGCATCTATTGTCTGATAGATGCTCGCTTAAAAACGTGTCTCAGCCAATCAGGGGAGATGATTGTCTTTGCCCATTTTCTAATGGTGTGTAATGCATACCAGGACAGGATAGGTGTCACCAGATGAGAGAGGCAGTGGTGTGTAATGCATACTGCAAGGTCGGTGTCATTGAGGCAGGGATGTGTTTAATACTGGGACAGGGTGGTTGTTTGTGGGCAGGGATGTGTTTTAATACTGCAGCAGAGTGAGGATCAATAAATCAGCTTGGGATCAATGACCCATCATCTACATATTGAGGTGGAGAGATTGTCAGCAGGTAGGAAGGGCTGGGGATATGCTTACTGGAAAGGAGCAAAGATGGATTCTTTATAGTCAAGAAAAACTGGAAGACAGAGAAGAAGAATACTGAGAATAGAGTCAGAAAACAGACAGACACACTCAGGTTAGAAAAATACTTTTCATCTTCTATTTTTTTACTGCTTTTTTCGATTGTTTTCTAATTTTAAAACTAATTTCCTACAGGCTCTGATTTGAATTAGAACAAATCAGAATTATTCAAGAATATTTTCTGGATCCTGGTCCTTATAATGAGGGTCAGGACATTTATATTTTGTAGGTGTTTTTTCCCCAGTTTTTCACCCTTCCTTTTTCTCGGGGCTCACATGCATGCGTGTGTGGAGGTTTGTGCATGCTGCGTTCTGGGACTCCTACCCTACTCACCACATCCTCCCACCTTCACTGCCACCAGACCTTCACCCGGTGGCAGTGGAACTATGGGGGAAGAGCTGCTTGATCCTGCTCCCCCCCCCGGCACCGGCTCCCCGATGACCCGAGGTAGTTTTCGAACCTAGGTCACCAGCATGATGCGAGGTAAGTCATATTGCCTCAGCCCTCTGTACCACTGGGCTGGCTCAGGGTCAGGACCTTTTCAAGTCTGTCAATCCCCTTCCACCCAGTTGTGGGACTCCCAGGTGAGCCACAGTGGTAGCAGACCTAATCACTGGGGGAGATCATGTCACTCTTTGCTGTTGCAGCTCCTCCAGAAGTTAAGAGCAGGGATGGCATGGACAACATGGATGTCCTCACAATACCTTCTTCGCCTTCACACACACACACGCACACACACACGCGCGTGCACACACACACACACGCACACACATGCACACACACACACGCGCGTGCACACACACACACGCACACACACACTGCACACACACACACACACACACACACGCAGTGCACACACACGCACACACACACACACACACACACGCACACACACCACTGCCACACACACACACGCACACACACACCGCGCACACACACACACGCACACACACACGCGCGTGCACACACACACACGCACACACACACAAACAGAAGGTTGGACCAGCAAGGCACTCCGTAAGGTGAGAATGGTGGAAGAGGAAACAGGAGTACAAAGGTGAGGAAGGGTATGGCAGAATTATGTCACCAGCCACCCATGTCCCACTAAGCCTCCTGACTCTGAAGTAGGCTGTACTCAGAATCCATATGTAGGTAGAAAGGGGGGGGGACTAACATGGAGTAGGAGGGGATGATATCAGAAAGACCCCTTGAGCTTGAGCAGTTGGTGAAGTTTAGCAATACTTCTTGACTGCCCCCCCCCAAAAAAAATGATACAAAACCAAAAAAGACTTGCAAAAGTTATAGTCGCCCTTTATAAGAACTACTGAATGTGAGATAGAAATATTGATTATTAGGGCTGGGCATGAGGTCAGGTCACAAGTTTGGGCCATTCGTATTTGGCAGTGTTCGGAATTAATAGTTCAAATCGGGTTTCACACTGCCAAACCTGAAATGGAAACCCGACATTTCAGAATGCAACAGCAAATTTATTTAATAACAAAAATGATCCAGAGCATTTTTTACACTGAATGACAATTGAAATGCAGCCACTCCAGATCCCAATGTGCAAACGGGTGTGGGGAGTAGGGGATATCACCATTGTGGGGAGACTTCACACCACATGCAGGTGCATGGTGGAGTCACTTACAGACTGGTCTGACAGCCTGTTAGTCCCTCCATCCCAACCCTCATGTCATCCAGTCCTTTTGACTGTGAGCCACTGAAACAGAGTATCATATGACTGCAGTAATGGCTGTCCAATCAGAGCTGCTGCTTTTTTTTTTGCTTGTTCTAACCCTGCTACTGTCTGCTGATGCTTGATTTGAGCAGGTATGATGATGTTTAGAGGCAATATAAACCCCCTCACATCATGCAGCAGCCAGAGAGCAGCAGAATTTGGACAGGCACAGTCAGTGTCTGAGAGACAAGTAGAGGACATTCCTCGTGGTGCTTGACTGTAATTCTTTTCTTCTTGATCAAATCATCAGTTACTCTAATTCTCAGCCAGGCAGGAAAAGCAGCTTCAGGTTTTTCCTTTTTGTTTGTTTGTTTTTTTTATCACTGGCTTAAAAAATTAAAATGAGAAAGAGAGCAGCAAATAGCAGCAGTCCCAGTTTAGAGGGGCAAGGCTAAGGAGGGTGCGGGGCTGGGGAGGCCTGATCTCAGAGGCAAATAAAAAAAAATAAAGTTTTTGTTTTGCAGGCTATAGGTGGTAATGGGCTGTAGGCACAGAGGGGCAGGCAGATTTGTGTGTGTCTGAGAGATCAGGGAGCATGTTGTGTTTTTTGTTTGATGCGCCTGCGTACCAAACATTTTGCAACAGTGAAAGGGGATTTCGGGTGGGAGTGTCACTGCAGAGCCCATTGCAGTTCAAAATAGCACGTGCTCAGCAGTCTAGATCGATCAACAGGATAGTGTGGTCCTGACACCACTGGCTGTTTGCTGTGTGGAAACTTTGTGTATTTCAAAGGACTGAAGCAGCTCCAATCAGAGAAGGCATCAGTCCTTTGATTTGCATGAAGCTGATCAGCAAGAGCAGCTGATCGCTTTCAACTTCAGGATCCTGTCAGCCAGGCAGCTGGCAATAACTTTGCATCCTTCTGACCCTGTTTCTTTTTGAAGACTTTGATTTCCAATTGTCCATGAGCCGTGTGAACAGATGCACTATCATAAATGTTGCCTGCAACATGTCCCAACTTCCCAAATCCTTGAGAAATCAAAACGCAGCAGTCAACCACACAAATTGATTTCCATGGCATCCTATGTACAAAGTTTGGAGTTGTCCACAAACAGGCACATTTTGCCCTTAATGCCCTCCCCAATGTCACTTATGAAGGAACTTATGGGATGGAGCATTCAAGGAAAAAAGTAATGTAAGCAGTTTTTTTGTATCCTGTCATGTTTTTGTTGTACCACAATTAATGTGCCCTATTCTCCTTTGCTGTTTATGTTCTCATGGTCAGCAAATGACTTGCAGACAATCAGAACACAAACCGCAATGGAGAATAGGGCACAGCCCCTTATGAAGAGTCAGAACAGAGATTATGTTGTATTCTATTACAAAAGTAATAGGTTGACCTTCATCAGATGTCTGGGTTTTGTCCTTAGAATGTAACATTTTATCTCTCCTGATATTTCTAGCTCTTCTATATGCCTTATCTATACTGTACATTCTGCTGACTATTCTCTGGAAAGAAATCTAGCCTTTAAATCTTCACTTTTTTTTTCAAAATTAGCTAAATTGGAACAATTACAGGTATGTCTAATTCAGATAAATTTACTATATGGAATGCACCTCTTGATATGCTGAGGATGGGCACTTGTTGCATGTAATAACATGTTGCCTAATGTAAGCTTTCTATAAGTGCAACTTTGAATGGTTTCTCCTGCTACACCTTTTAAAGTCAAGGAATGTAATTTCAGAAATATGTGTATCAAAGGTAAAGTTCAAAGCCACATCATTTGCATTAATAAAATCAATAAACTGTGAAGCTGAAAAGGCATCTCCCTGCAAATGACAAGAAGGTCATCAATAAACCTACCCCAAAAACAAATATTGTACTTGAATTGATTTCTATTGTTATTAAAAATTAAAGTTTCCTCCAACCAGGATATAAACAAGTTCACATATGATGGGGCCATAGTGGTCCCCATCGCAGTGCCTGTTGCTTGCAAGTAATAGTTATGGTAAAAGATGAAATAATTGTTATACAAAATAAATTCAGTTGCTTACAATATGAGTTTTTGGGGAAAATCCAGGGCCACAGGTTTACTAGACAAATGATGCTCAAGTGCTGAGATATCAATGCTACAGTACGTTGAATACAGGTACTGTATATAAACTTGTAACATCTATAGTAAGCCATATATATTCAGAGGACCAGACCAACACCCCCCCAAAGTGTTGCCAGGACATCCTTGGGATCACGTAACTAGGAAGGCTGGACTACCAATAATTGTTTTAAGTAGTGGTCCACGAATGTGGAAAGTTTTTCCATTAATGAACCCACTCCCGATATAATGGGTTGTCTTGGGGGGGGGGCTGGTCTGGTCCTTATGAATTTTGGGCAGAACATAGATTGTTGGAGTTACAGGGAAGCTACTGTCATATAGTATATTTCGTTTTATTTTTTAGAAATATGTCCATTCTGTACTGATTTCCTCCAGAAATTAATCAAGTTTCACCTTTATTACTTTCATTGGATTTTCATTAAGCCTCATATAACTAGTCCTGTCATCCAGCTGCTGATAAATCTCATTTTCATACTGGTCCTTATTAAGTACAACTGTCTTCCTGCCTTTGTCCACTTGTTGTATCTCTATTTGCTTCATATTCTGTATTTCTTTAAAGCCTTTTGTTCCGCTTCAGATAAATTTTAAAGATTATTTTTAAAGCTTAAATTGAAATGGTTGTGAATGTCCTGCTTAACTAGAGACTTGTCAGTTGTAATGGCTGGTGAGATGGTGGGGGGGGGGTTGAAAGTTGACTTTTGTTTAAAGTCCAATCTTGTGTTATCATTGGCTGAAGCAATGGTGCTTGAATTTGCTGACTGTGATGTTAAAGCAGTATTTTCCAAATCATGCGCTTCATTCCACAGTTCCTCAAGGGCATTTAAGGTGGCATTGAGATTTGTATGTTCAAGTCCCACCAGTTGTTCTTGGTTTTAGTTAATGATGTCCATATCCATGTTTCTTTTTTTTCTGAAAAACATTTTTAAACATATTTTCCTAATGAATTGTTTTATGCCTATATAGATATTAAACTAATTTACTTTCGGTTGAGGCAAAAATTAGAGTCCTTTCTTTAAAAGGTTTAATTGTGAATCATTCAGCTCTATATCTGAGAGGTTCACAACTTCGGTGTTCAGCTCCTCAAACTCTCTATAATTCTGCTTGCTCCCCTTCCCCCTTCTGCCATGTCTAGTCTTCCTCCGTTTTTTGGGGCAGACTTAGTAATGCTGGCAAAAGTAACTTGCTTCATTTGTGGGTCAGGCTGGGCAGTAGTTTGTGATGGACCCTGGTGTTGGTTGTTATTATTATTTTCTGAATTCCATCTTTTTTTTTTTTTTTTTTTACTTTGGGACACCTTGCCCCATTTATACCCCTTGTACTCCCTCAGTGCTCCGCTCCTTCTGGCATTGCTTATATCTCTCCGAGGTTCTGCTACCACTGAGTCTGTCCCCTAGAGTGCCTGGTTACTCCTTACCTCCTCCTCCTATTTGTGGAGCACCTGCACAGCGGAGATCTGCCCGTGGGTTCTGGACCTGGATGGCTGTTTTGGAGCTGCCATCATCTAGGCTCACTGAGGCTTTTTTTCACTTTTCTGTGGTTCCCAGACCCCCTGGACACCGGCACGAGGATGTATGCCCAGAGAGGTGACGTGCTGATGCATGCCTTCTCCCAAGCACCTGACAGCATACCCCCTCCCCGACTCCAGTGAACGGAGCCGCCAGAACCCTGGAGAGCCCATGCTTCCACCGGCTCTCTCAGGATGCAGGTACACAAGGCACCCCTGGTAACCCTCCCCAGAGGGAGGAGAGCATCCGTTGGGATGCTCAGTCCTCCCTCTGCCTGCCGACCCTTGCTGACCCGAGTCCATTTCCGAACCCAGGTCGCTGGTGCAGCATGAGGTGTGGCATCCAGCACCTCAACCCTCAGCACCACTGGGCCGGGTGTGAATTCCATCTTTGATGTTTTTTATTTTTGTTGTGGCCTCTACTATTGCCCCTGTTTTTGCTTTTCGACCTTCCTCTGGAGTGTGAGTGACCCCTTGAGTGACTTCTATCAGATCTATTTTGTCTTTGCCAGGAAAATATTTCGTTAAGTTCATAGTCCCTTGAGTCCCTCAGAGTTTTGGTTTCCTTTCTGTCTGAGACTTCTTTTTCATGGGCAGTAAGTTTCTTGCTCAAATTAATCTAATAGTTATTAAATAATCAATGTTCTTTATATTGCATAATTTGTTCAGTTGTAGTGTCAATTTCAGCAGATACAGTAGCATACATTTCTAAGTCTTGATCAACGAAAATTTCAACCAGGGTACTAGAACATGTCGTAAGTGTTGACTCCCATCTGGCCTGATAAGTTTCATTGAGAAAACCGCCATTACGTGTCTTTTCAAATCTGAGGCCCCTAGGTGCCACATCCTTTGTCTTATTGTCCTCTAAAAAGTGTTTATTGTAATACATGTTTATTTCTTTGAATTTCAAGTTTTCTAACTGTTAGAACAAAGTCTTCAACACTGATTCAGTTTCAGGTACTTTACTAGACTGTTGCTGTTGTGGTGTACTGATTTGAGCTGTTTCATGGCTATTTATTTGCATTTCATAGTAAACTTTATATAGCAACATATTTATGTATTTTCATGGAGGTCTATGCATACTATCTAAACATATAAGAAATATAAATGTAAAATGTAAACTGATTTAAGCATCACTAACTGTTTCTCTCTATTTTTATATAATTAATTTCTTTAACACTTGGGGTACTCAAGATATGTTGCTGAACACTGTGCCTGCGCTAAAAACGTGTGCATGAGTGTGAATTCTGTTTTTTATTATGTAACATTGCACTGTCAATTTAGGAGTTTTTTTGAATAAATAATATCAGGGTTGCACTCAGGCCACACCCCCTGATGAAGAGTCAAGCCTTGGACTGAAATCTCTGGGGTTTTGTAGCCATGAACTCCTGTTTAAAGCAAACATTCTACTATCCAGTTCAATTTATTCATGTACTGAGAGTGCTGCCATTTTGTGTTTTTTCTTTGTGAATCCTCGTTCTTCATGCACTGACTCATTCCCAGTGACGCTCCAAATGCTTGCAGTTTTTTTAATTGGGAATGGTAGCAGAAGAGGACATTCTTAACTTCTAGGAAAAGCTACAATCCATCCCTAGGCTGTTACTGTATTTACAGTAAGTGATATAAAATTATAGAGGGAGGGAAGTAAGGTCTGAGTGAGTTGTAGGTACTGTATTTTGAGAACTGACACCAGCAGCACATACTTTCTTTTTTGGTCTTAGAGGGCTCTGATACTGGAGCCAACCATAGTCTTGGATCCTACTGAGCAGAAACTTACTGCTGGAAGGAATCCCTGCAGGAGAGGAGAAGTTAGGAGTCTGGGAGACTGAGGAGGGATACACTACAGAAGGTTACTTTATTGAGGCTGTGGTTAATTCTTGTTTGAAAATATTAGCTTTTTTTCCCATTCCCATTGTGATGAGTTGAACTTATGAGTGAGAATGCAATACCAATGTGATGTGATGGGCAGACTTGTTAGACCAATGGGCCTAATCTGCTGGCATGTATGTATGTATGTATGTATGTAAAGTATGGGTACATGCTGGCAATGTCAAGGACAGCTTGCACGTCATTTGCAGTGCAATAGCATTATCTGTTACGGATTGGTGCCTGCAGAGGAGGCTACAGAAGGGTCACAGCTTATCCAGTTATTTGATTTACTCTAGACTACAGGGAGACTGCTACTTACATTGATTGGAGATCACCCATCATAGCTGTAAAGGAAATAAAGATTGTTTTTAATGAAGGGCATCTCATGGTGGGGTTAGAATTTGCTGCGGGGGGAATAGGAATAATAAGAGCATGGGTAACATTGAACTTTATGTCTGAAATTACTAAATCTTAATACAGGCATTTGCCTAAAACTATAAATTAACAACATATTATTAATTTATAAATCAGTTTTACTTTATTTTAGCTTCTTGATGTGCAAGAGTGCATGAACAAACCAACTATGTGATTGCTTAGTGTGGAACAGAGTAAGTTGCTAGGTTACTAGTTGTGTAAGACACAAGAAGTCCAAGGCCCATCAAGAGTGTCTCTCACAGCTATATAGGTGAATCATATGTGTCCTGACATCCAGTTCAAATGCATTTCTAACCTTCTTTTAAACATATTGAAGTTTACTGCATCTACCATCTGGTGAGGTAGTGCATTGCATAACTTGGTGGCACTGATAGTAAAATAACTATCCCTTTTACATGTGTTAATGTTTGGGATAACTAGCTGCTTGTTATGATTTCTTAAATTTGCACTCCATGCAATATATTCAAATCCACATTGAGATCTAAGGGTTGGAATTTGAAGAATTCCATATAGCTGTAACAGATCCCCCTGCTATGTCTCTCCTCAAGGGTGATTAGTCTTGTTCTTTCCAATCTTTTGTTGTATGTTAGGTGCCTTAGGTTAGAAATGAGTTTTGTAACCCTATGTTGCACTTGTTCGATTAGCTATATATCTCTTTTTAAAATGAGGATCCGAAAAAGGGAAGAAGAAGAAGTCTAGGTGGGGTCTATGTACTTGCATTATTGGTATACAGTTGTGGGGGTTGATTGTAATACTGCAGGACACTGACTCAGCTCTTTCAGTGGGAATGCTGTTTTTTGATTGGTCAAGACATAAAGAGTTACTGATACATTGCATGTATTCTCACAGAATGTGATTTCTTGCATGAGAGTATTCTAAGTTGTTTTTACTGTAAAAACAATAAAATATAATTAAAAAAAGACATAATGAGTTTCAGTCTGACCATGAACTTCAGAGGCCTGAGAGTGTATAATGACTACTTACTTCATAAGTAAAGAACTTAGGTGCGAAAGCATATCAAGTCCAGGATTTTAAAAATGACAACTCATGTTTATAAGGAGGTGCACAAAAATGGCAATGTTGAAAGTTTGGAGTCAAAATATTGAAAATTAGTGAAGTTATGAGTGAACGCTGAAACCTGGGCATTTTACCATATTTGTTTACCTTCTTATTACCCCACCTAATGAACCCAGTGAATGACATTTTTCAAATCCCCACCAACACATCATTCTGCACCACATGTATGAAAACACATTTTGCCCAGGATTTGAAAAATAACAGCTGTCACTTTCAAGAGGTGATGTCAAGAAATGTCAATGCTGGCTGCCTGGTGGACAGTGCTCTCGGAAGAAATGAACTATCCCCCTATGCCCATGTTCTCATAAATAGAGTTGCCACCAGACCTCTTAGGGCCTCCTTCATTTCCACCCTGGAAGTCCCTCATGTCTCTAGAGTGATGGGCAGTAGGGCATTCTCTATATCTGCCCCTTCCCTCTGGAACCATCTTCCTGCATCCATTTGTGCATCTCTCTCCCACGCGTCTTTTAAAGCTAACCTGAAGGCCTGGCTACTGGAAGAGTCCACCTGCAAATGCTCACTGGGATGTGCAGGAACCCCAAAACTGCCTTAAACCTACCCAGTCAGTAGCTGCTATCCCCCCTTTCGTCTCTCCGCCTAAACTCACTACTGTCTGGGACACCACCCTACCTGCAACCTCTTTCTGTCTCACTCAACCTACCTGATAGGCTTTTCTCAACTCAGCCTGCTCCGACAATATGCCAGGACATAGGCAAGTCTACCATAGACAACTTGTCAATGTATCTGCTTATTCCTTCAGCTGCCCCAGTCTAGTTTGTGCAAATGGTTTACTACTATCCTCCTCTGTAGTTCTGGCTGTATCTTCCCAGTTTCTTTTATTCTACCAATGCCTGTACACTATATGTGATCTCGGTCTGTTTTTTTCCCCTGAAAAACTGTTTGCAGTTGACTGATTACCATAATGTAAACTGACTGATTACCAATGTACATTTGTGTGTAAATGCTTAGTCTACTGAGTAACATATTGTATATTGAAGGCAAATCCTTAACTACTTTCTCCTCTGTACTCTCTGCTGTAGTTTCTTTCTTTATATCTACCAGACATGTATATAATAAATAATTTATGTTTGTTTTCTTCTATGGTCCATAACTGTTTGTACTTGACTGATTACCGTAATGTAACTTGTTGTCCACTGATGTTCTCACTGTATCACCACCCTGTGGCCCAGTTTGTGACTGAAAATGGTCATCTGGATCAGTGCACTTACCTGGTTACCAAAAACATAAATAAATAAATGTTGAAAAAGTGTGGTCAAAATATTGAGAATTACAAAAGTTATGAGTATGCGTTCACAAATTTCAACGGAGGTTCATGACTTTGTTGTTTATTAAATATTTTTACACCAAAGTTTCAACATAGCCTTCCTATGACACCACCTCATGAACAAGAGTGGATAAATCGGTCAACTCCTGTGTGAAAGGTGATTTCTTGACATATAATTTTTTTTAAATCATGGATGAGATGTATTTTCGCACCTCTGGTGAAAAATGAAAGTTTGGCCAGTATATTATAAATGGTACATATTATGTCTATGAGGCAAATCTTAAAACAAATATCTTCAAAAGTTGGGATCAAAATTAAAAAACAAATTGTTTAACAAGCATCAAATGTTTGCCATTGACAAATGCTTGCTTTCTTTTCTTCTTGATCACTCTAATTCTCCTTTTGGGCAGGCAGGAAAGGCAACTTCAGGCTTTTTTTTATCACTGGCATAAAAAAATAAATAAGAAAGAGATCAGTAAATAGCAGCAGTCCCAATTTGGAGGGGCAAGGCTAAGGAGGGTTGGGAGGGCTGGGGAGGCCAAGGGCCAACTGACTGATCTCAGAGGCAAATTAAAAAAAATAAACTTTTTGTTTTGCAGGCTATAGGTGGTACTGGGCTGTGGGCACAGTGAGCTGGCAGATTTGTGTGTGTCTGAGAGATCAGAGAGCATGTTATGTTTTTTATATTTTCTTCTTGATCACTCTAATTCTTTTGGGCAAGCAGAAAAAGCAGTTTCAGGCTTTTTTATTACTAGCTTAGAAAAAAGTAAGAACTCTAGGGCAGCAAATAGAGGCAGTCTCAGATTTTAGAGGTGCAAGGCTATGGAACATGGGGGACTGGGGAGGCCAAGGACCAGCTTCCTGATCCCAGAGGCAAATTAAAAAAACACGGCTTTTGTGCAGGCTATAAGCAGGCAGGCTTGTGTGTCTCTGAGAGAACTGAGAGATTAGAGCATGTTGTTGTGCTTCTTTATTCATCTTGTAATTTTATTCTTGGTGATTCTCAAAAGAAATAAATAATATTAGGCAACAAAAACAAGCAGCAGCAGCAGCAGGCTTATATATATTTTTAAAAATATTCACTAGCTAAAGAAAAAAAAATACTGAGCAGCAAATAGCACAGCACTCATCAGTTCTTGGATGGTGTAGGGAAGGAGGGTGGGGGCAAAGGACCAGCTACCTGAGTCCCACTAAGAAAATAAAAAAAAAAGTGACATAAGCCTTTTTTTCTTCGAATAATATAATGATACCTAATAATAATGGAGAACAGTGGACTCATAAAAGTAGGCTAAAAACACCCCCAGAGCAATACATCTAGCTCCGAGGAAAGTGACAGCACCATGTCTTCAGCTACTGTAATCCAAACAAGATCTGGTCATACAGTTAAGCCCAAGAGGCTGTCTACACCTTTAAAAAATACATTATCTTGATTTAAAAAATAGTTTGTGCAAATAGCTTAGCAGCTTCACAGCAAGGAACTACCCAAAATACTGCAGTAACAACAGAAGGAGTCAGTGATAATTCTTTGAATGATGATGATGATGAGTCTAAGTTGATTATAGTTGAATATGAATCTAATGTGGAAGAAGACAATGTTAATGGCGAGCTTGCAGACTTTGGTGATAGTGGAGGTGGTGATAAGGATGATGATGATGATGATATCTTCACAGGCAATTCTTCTTCCCCTTCTGTCACCAATTTGAATGAAGATAATAATAACCAAGCATCATCCTCCACTCCTTCAGTATCAATAAATAAAAATACAACTATTGTCTTGTGTAATACCACCAACCCACCACCACATTCTGTTGTAGAGAATGCACATACTGCTGCTACAGGTGTCATTGCAAATTAACTTGCAACTTGCAGTATTCAAAGATATTTTCCAACATTGTTTAATACTTCACAGGTAGAGGCAGTATCTGATTCAGTGACAGGAAAAAAAGGCAGAAAAAGTTCTTCTGTAGTATGGAATCATTTCTCTATATGTCCAAACGATGCCTTTAAAGCAGTATGCATTTATTGCAAAAGTAGATTTAGCAGGGAAAAGTCAGCACGTAACCTTAGTACGACTGCACTGATCAGACTGAGCATCCAACAGTGATGAAAAAGAATAGGAATCTTGATGATGACAGTGATGATGGTGACTCGGATGATGACAGTGACTTTTTTGATGATAATGATAATGATGACAGTAGGTACTTATGCAGCAATCCCACATGGTTTCCAGAGTCAGATAGTGAATCGGTAATTTCACAGTGTACAGAGGACAGTTCACCACAGACAGCAGGAAAAAATGCTATAAGATCCCACCATCTCCCTGAGAAAAGAAATAATGCACATTTTGAAACTCCACTGCACCCTGAGGTAGTCACAAAAAAAAAAGAAAACTTTAAAGGCAGCATTTGCTGCAAAAAACAAATTTCAACCAGGTCATCAAATTGCCTAATTGTGGAGATGATAGCAGCTGATTTAAAGCCATATTCCAAAGTAGAACACACTGGTTTTTGACGACTGTTACATGAATTACAGCTTAGGTACCAAATGCCTTCTTGATGTACTAATTCCAAACATATAATTCCAGAAATATATGATGCAATGAGAAATGCAATTTTTCTGTCAATTGACAGAGGCAGAGGGGGAATTTGTTCAGTTTACAGCAGACCTTTGGACCAGCTTTGCTCCACATGCTTACTTATCTCTCACAGCTCACTGGGTCATGTTTAAAGAGTCTGCAGCATCGTCAGCAGTAAAAACCAAAAATGTCAGTCAGCCTAGTTTTCTTCTTCAAGTTTATAAAGCAGGAAAAACTCCATTGAGCAAGCTCATTTACTAGGAGGTCCTGATAGGGACACATAGGGTACATGCAGCAGACAGCGTACATTGGATACAACAGTAAACAAGCTGATCAATACAGGATAAAGATGGTAACAATACCGTAGCAAACAAGAGAGACCAATACAGTGCATGTAATACAGTGGATGAGGGACATCATGAATAAGGAATACAATAAAGGCAAAAGAACCCCTTCTTAATGAATACAGAGGCTTGGCACTACTTAGTGTGTCTCCAATGGACACTGAGCATACTGCAGTAATTATAAGGGTAGTTTTGGAGAAACTGTAGCAAGAATGGATTGTGTCCCAGGGCCTTACCATTGGTATAACTGTGACAGATAATGGTGCAAATATTATCAAATCTCTCCGGGACTGTGGCAATGAGCAGATAGTTAATGTTGTTTGCTTTGCACACACTCTCAATTTGGTTTTGCGCCATGTCCTGCAAACCCAAGTTAATGTATGCAGCCTGGTTCACACTGCATGTAAAATATGTAGCCACTTTCACAGATGTGTAAAGGCCACATCCATTCTTAGGCAGTACCAAAGTGATTACAGTGTACCACCTAACAATCTCCTTCAAAATATAGTAACTACGTGGAATTTCACCTATTATATGATGGAGCCTCTACTACAGCAGAAGTTGGCAGTACATAATATGGCCTTAGTCCATGATGTCGGGGGCATGATCACTGAATGGAAGTTGTTGGAAAAAGTTGTTAAAACATTGGCACCATTTGAAAATGCAACAAAGGTTGTAGTAACACTGCATCCATTAGTCAGATCATACCAATGGTACACACCCTTTTCAAAGAGACAGCTCACGCCATGGACAACAATGGAGATGAAGAACAATCCCAAGAGATTACAGAACTTGCTACCATTTTAAGAGCTGCACAGAAGATTTGATTCTGTTCTTACAGACAAGAAGAATATAATTGCTACCATACTAGATCCTTGTTTCAAAGATATATTTTTGGTGTGAGACAGTTTTCCAATAATAGATATCAGGGCAGAACTCATTAAAGAGATTAAGAAGGTCCAAGATAGAGTGGATGGCCAGCAACAGCCCTCACCAAGGCAGTCATGGCAGGACTCAACTGCTAGTTCTTCTGGTATCCGGTGATTTTAGCGCGGATAAAATAGCGCTGTAGAAAGTAGCGCTACCTTAATAGCGTGGTACATAGAAGCGTGTAGCATAAATTGTCACACATCTTAAATAGCGCATTTCATTGAACATTACATTTCTAGCCACAAGTGATCATTAGCCAGTAATGAGATAATGAGGAGTACTTTTAGTTAGCGTTCTGCCATTAATTAGCCATTAGCAATTAGCCAGTAATGAGATTCAGGTGCATCTTAGGAGTACTATTAGTTAGCTGGAAGTGAGTAATGAGATTCAGATGTACCGCTTATCTTAATTACCTCCATCATAGCAGCACTGTCAGTGTAGCACTTTTGTTTGGCAGCATGGAAGTGCGATACATCAAAAGTCAGAAAGGAGGTGAACTTGCACTGTGGCAGGGTTTTCTATATCGCAGAGAATGCATTTATGGTGAAAATTCATACTGGAAATGCTTCCAGTATGCAACTGGACACTGTACTGCTAGGGTACATATCACTAGCGATATAATTGTTAAAAATCTGGGTGAACACAACCATGTGCCAGACCCTGTTACTGTCACGCAGAAAGAAACGATTGCTCAGATGAAATGCAAAGCTGCTTCCACCACTGAAACCACCCACCAGATCGTTGTTGCTGGCCTTACTCAACTCTCTCCTGAAGTCGCAGCACAGCTTCCAGCTGTGCCTTTGCTGAAAAGAACTGTTCGTAGGACACGACGAGTAACCAGTCGGCCACCACCTGATCCCTTAGACGCTGTGTCCCTTGTACTTCCACCTGAGTACTGTGTTACTGAAAATGGTGAAAAGTTCTTGGTTTTTGATTCAGGACCTGTCAGTGACCGATTCCTTATATTCTCCTCTTCAAGAGATCTGGAAATGCTGCAGCAATGTAAGCATTTATTTGCTGATGGAACATTTAAAAACTGCCCATCTATTTTTAATCAGCTGTACACTATACATGTTATAAAACTGTGCAATGTTATCCCCTTGGTGTATGTGCTCATGACTAGTTGCAGTGTATTGACTTACAATAAAGTATTTACAGAGATAACTGCTATGTGTTCTCCACTTAAACCAGAAAGTGTGTTGATTGACTTTGAGCAGACTGCTATTAAATCTTTTAGGCAGTGTTTCCCTGAAACACAGCTGCGTGGCTGTTTTTTTTTTCATCTTTGCCAATCAGTATGGCGTAAAGTGCAGCAGCATAATGAGATTTGCAGTCACTATATGTTCGACCTGGTATTTGCCCTCCACATTAGATGTTTGCCAGCATTAGCTTATGTCCCCACAGTTGACATTATCTCAGCATTTGAAGACTTGATGTGTCAAGACTTTTTTACTAGTAACTCTGACATACTTGTGCCTCTATTAGACTATTACAAGGACACTTGGCTGGGTAGACCACTGGGCAGAGGAGGGGCGGCGAAGACCAACTTTCACAACAGATCTTTGGAATTGCTATGATTCTGTGCAATTGGAATTGCCAAGAACAATCAATGCGGTGGAAGCATGGCACCGTAAATTCAATCACTTTGTTGGTGCCCACCACCCATCAATCTGGCGATTTATTGATTTTATTAAATGTGAGCAGAAGTACAATACTGCCAGACTTGAGCAATTAATCACAGGTTCGGTGATTACAGGCACAAAAAAAAAATACAAAGACACTGCCAAACGCATTGAGAGGGTAGTGTCAGATTATGGACAAAGGTCGATGTATGAATACCTTAAGGGGGTTGCATACACCTTTCAATTACAAGTGTAGAGTTTTTGTTTTTTTAAAAATGAAGTTGTACATACAGTTTTACATACAACCAGGATTTTAATGAAGTTGTACTTACAGTTTTACATACAGCCAGGATTTTAATAGTTTTAATAGTTGCCGTCTAAAGTATATATTTTAACTCATCTTTTTTAGAATTATTAAATGCAGCAAGGATTTTTATAGTTTTAATAGTTAAGAGAAAATGGCTATATGGCTATATTTTTACTCAGTATTTACTATTGTATTAAATAAAGTCTGGATCCAGAACACAGTGATGGTTTCCTTGTTGCTGTTGTTTTTAGCAAGCGGTTTGCAGATGGCAGTGTGCACTATTCACAGACGGCTGATAAAAAGAGAAACTGCTGATATTTGATAAGTAAAGTGCTTCTTTTATTTTTTTTTTGCTGAGTGGGGCTATTATAAATAATATATGGCCAGAGTCAGGCAGGGGGCAAGTGATAGGAATTCAAAGTGTGTGTAGCTGGATCACGCTGAGCAAGAAACACAAGTCTGTGCTAGCACTGTGGGTTTTTACAAGAAAAATAAAGTGTTTTGTGTGCAGAAAGGGGTAATAAGTTAAACAAAAATGCCATAATCGCTGCAAGTTGAATGTAGAGACTGCAGCTGTGTTGTGTGTGTGTCTGTTGCTAAAACTGGAAAAAATGGCTGCTTTTTACTTTCAAAAATCTGGTATTAGTAGAACTGGGGAAAAGATGTAAGCCACTGTGAATAACTAGTCTCCACGCTACTATATCGCTGCGCTTAACTGTAACAGCGCTAATAAAATGCTGCGGCTTTTTTAATGCACCTTTATTGTAAGCGCTAATCGCACCGCTGCTATTTTCACATTGATCCAGTTCTCCTACATTGTCTCAGCCAACAAACTTTTCTTCTCCTTCCACTTCTCGTCTACGTCAAGTTAAAGTTAACAAAACTGATGATATTTGGAATAAGCTAAATGTCCTTGACTGTTCAAGGCCAATATCAGAACAATCATGTGTGTCCAGTGCTGAAAGAGTGCTGAATACTTACCTCATGGAGCTTCGAGAGACCAACCCTAAATGTGACCCTCTTATATATTGGAAAAGCCAGCACTCGGTTTGGTAAACCATGGCTCAAGTTGCAGTCAAATACCTTGGATGTCCACCTACAAGTACGCTATCGAAGTGCATCTTTAGTACTGCTGGTGATGTTGTATCCTCTTTTTGGAGTAGTGTGAACCCAGAGCATGATGAACAGTTAACATGTCTGAAAATAAACCTGCTCCAACTTAATTACAAGTACAATACCTCTACATAAAGCTAGAATTCTAGAATCAGTACCTTAGTGTGTGTTGCAAATACATGAAATCTCCCTTCTGCCTCTCTTCATTTACTATATGTAACTAAAGTACAGTATATGGGATTATTTAAAAGGAGTCTCAATCTTGGTTATCATTATTTCCCCAACATAAGTGCTACCATGGGGAGTACTACCTAAGGGAGCAGGGGTGGATGGGTTGGAACTGTGAAGGAGGAAGGTGTATGCTGCCCCTGGGTAATGCTCCAGTGTCCTCTGTAGCTTAGCCAGCTATCATATGTGTTTTCCTCAGGTTTTCTGTCTCAGCAATGCATTAGCACAGCTCTCTCATTTTTCTGACTGTTGAATGTTTATTTTTCTTTTCTCAAGCTCTCTTGCCATCGTCATCATCATCATCATTCCCCAACATCAGTGCCATGATGGGGCACACTGCCTAGGGAGGGGGTGGGTGGGCTGGAACAGTGGAGGAGGAAAGTGTATGTTTCTCCTGGATAATGCACTGGCATCCAACATTGCCTAGCCAGCTATGAAATGCATTTCCTCATGTTTCCTCAGTCTCAACAATGCAGCAGCACAGCTCTCTTATTTTTCTGACTGATGACTATTTATTTTTCTTTTCTCAAATTCTTTTGCCATCATCATCATCATTCCCCCAACATCAGTGCCATCATGGGGATTACTACCTGGGGGAGCAAGGGTGGGTGGCTTGGAAAAGTGGAGGAGGAATGTGTATCTTGCCCCCGGGTAATGCCCTGGTGTCCTCCATAGCCAAGCCAGTTATGATGTGTGTTTTCCTCAGGTTTTCTCAGTCTCAGCAATGCAGAAGCACAGCTGTCTCATTTTTCTGACTGCTGACATTACCATCAGTCCCACCATGGTGAGTACTACTTAGGGGAGCAGGATTAGGTGGGTAGGGGTTGGAACAGTAGATGATGGAGGTGTTTACCTGTCTTTAAGCCTCTTGAACAACAGCCAGTCAACTTCTTTCTCAGTGCAGTGTAACGAGGCCACTGCAAGGCATATTTAGATCATGAACTACAATGAGAAAAGGAAAATGCGAACCACTAGGAATTGAATGTAGGACCCTAGCATTCCGTGCTAGTACTCAAACCACTGATCTATGGTTCACACAGCAGCAGCTGTCCCAGATCTTCCTTCAAAGTCAAATCCCTCTCCTTTGGAGTTGCATAACTTTGCAACCTCAGAAATACATCAGAACAACAGCCAATCAATTCCTTCTTAGTGCAGTTTTCTCTCTCTCATTGTAATTCATGATCTTAAATTTGCCTTGCTGTGGCCTCTAAACTGCACCGATAAGGAGTTCATTGGCTGTTCTGATGTATTTCTGACATTGCAAAGTTACCCAAACACTAGAGGAGGGGAATGTGACTTTGACAGAAGATCTGGGACAGCTGTTGAAGCTGTGTGAACCATAGTCAGTGGTTAGAGTACTAGCATGGAATGCTAAGTTCCTAGGATCAATTCCTAGTGGTTCACATTTTCCCTTTCTTATTGTAATTCATGATCTAAATTTGCCTTGCAGTGGCCTCTTTAAAATGCACTGAGAAGGCATTTGATTGGCTGCTGTTGTTTACTTATTTATTTATGTTTTGGATTACACCTTTGAGCCAGCAGGCTCTTTGCAAAGGTTCCATGTCATGGAAACAGAACAAGTTACAACAGAAAACATTTTAACAGGAGGCAAAATACAGCATAAGATATAAACAGGAGAACTAGCAGCATAGTAATATTACAGCAAGGCAGAAGTATGTGACAGCCAGAGGCTTTGTCAGGAACAACTGCGATAATTCAGTACTGAATGCAACAGGAATACATACATTGTGCATGACAGAAACATCAGCGGGGGATAGGACAGTGGATAAGAGCTAACAAAGTGAGGAGAGGACCAGAGGTAGGTTAAAAGGGGACTCAGAGTTGGGAGGGAGGGCAGAGTATGGGGGAAGGGAGGAGGAAGAAGGGTGGGTGGACAAGGAAAGAGAGAAGGGAATGCAGGGAGTGGGGGGAGGGGAGAGTGAACAAATCCGGGGGAGGTCTGTGGCCTAACCAGGAAAATTTATAGGGAGCAGTCACAATTAGAGCAGGTTAGCATGTGCTGATGAAGTTTGTGCTTAAATGATCTGAGGTTCAGGGTGCTGGTGACATCACTAGGAAGTGAGTTGTACCAGTTAGGGGCCCTGACTCTGAAAGAGCGCTGCCCTTGTGATGTCCAGCAGTGTGGGAGAGTGAAAGCTTGGCTTACATACCTCCTGATTTGGCATGTGGGGCACTGAGGAAGTAGTATAGACTGGAAACCAGGGGGCAGGAGTCCCATGTCCACCTTCTTTGCTAGAATGCAGGAATACTGCCAGATAGCTGTAGCCAGTTTGCCTGCTCATATAAATCGCAGGTGGGTGTGTGTCACCAGGCTGAGGTGAGGAGCCGACAGACCTTGTTCAGGGCTATGGCTATGCACCAGAGGGCAATGTCAGAAGCTGATCCATAGACCATGAGACCATAGTCAATAAGTGAGGTAACTGAACTTTGTATAGCAATTTTCAGTGCTTCTGTTGTCAAACAGTGCCAGTGTCTATACAACATTCCAGTGCAGTTGTTAATGGTTTTAGGGATGTTATGGATATTAGTGGTGTATGATAGTGAGCAGTCAAGGGTCACACCCAGGTATTTGAAGTGGTCTACCTGTTCCAAGGCTGTGCCAGTACTATTTTTGATTAGAAGTTGTTGGAGCTTGTGTTTGACATGGTGCCATGAAACAGCATTGATTTGGTTTTTGAGTAGTTTAGGATGAGCCTGTGCTACATAAACCAGGATTCAGCTTCAGTAAAACTACTTTGCAGCTGTTGCTGTAGGAGATTGGTGTCTGAGTGACTTGTGTAAGTAACAGCATCATCTGCATATAGGAGTATTCTGTCATGACAAGAGGCGGGGAGCCAGTTAAAGAAGATGCTAAATAGTAAGGGGCCGAGAATAGATCCTTGGAGGACACCCGAGCATACTGTGCAGGATGTCGAGGTGGTATCTTTGATTCTGACCTGCTGGGAGTTATCACTAAGGTAGCTGTGGAACCAGTTTGTGGCCTCAGGTGATAGAACAAGAAACAATAGTTTTCCAGTCAGTAGGGAGTGGTTGATGGTGTCAAACGCCTTTGTCAGGTCAATAAAAGTGGCACCGACCATGAGGTTTTGATCTAGTGACTGGTGGATGTAGGAAGTGAACTCTATGAGTGCTGTGGTGGTGCTGTGCTTCTTATGAAAACCATGTTGCTGAGTACTCTGGAGATCATATTTTTCCAGATAGTCAGTGATTTGATCAGCAACTATCCTTTCCAATGCCTTGGGGGGGGTAGGATGGAGATTGGTCTATAGTTGCTTGGGAGGGTCATGTCCCCACTTTTGTGGATGGGGTAACCAAGGCAGACTTCCATTTGCTTGAGAATTGTGAGAGCATAAGGGAGTGCTTGAAAATTTTGGTTAGAGATGGCAAGATTTAATCGATGGTGAGGCCAATGAGTTTTAAGTCCAGGGAGTCACCACTGTGCCTGGTCTTCCCAAGTACTATGAGTAAATGCTTTTTTGCTAGCCCTTCTGAGATTGCCTTAAAATAAAATTGGGGTTGCTGCTGAGATGGTTACGGGTTGTCCATATGGGTCGAGACTGGTGCAGGATCAAAGAAGTTTGGTGGGAGCACATGACTAAGGTCTGAGATGGTTGTGTTAAAGGCACTGGCAATGGCTAGTTTATACAGGGTGACAGCGCTGTTAATGTTGAACATAGCGGGAGTTACTTTCAGGTATTTTCCAGTAACCTATGAGAGGCTGGCCCAGAACTTTCTCCCACCTTTCCAAGAGTTAGCCAGGGCATTCCTACAGTATTTTGTGTTTGCCTGGCAAATGGCTCTTGTGCAGGCATTCTGCACTGCTTTGTAAGCCTGGGCATCAGCTAAGGTATTGGTAGCCTTTGAGCGGTACCACAGTGAGTCTCTGGATTTCATCTGTTCAAGGAGGTTGTGGGTCACCCATGGGTTGATTGTACCCCTAATCTTACACTTTTTGGGTGGGGCATGAACATCACATACTGAGTTGAAAGTTGTAATAAAGCATTCCAGGGCTGAGTCCACATCCTAGGCAATGTCAATTGGGGTCCAGTCATGTGTTTGCAGGCATTCTTTGAAGAGTCCTAGGTGTCCAGGAAGTAAGACTTGGCTAACTGTGAATTTGGGGGGTTGTTAAATTTGTTCGACCAGAGTGATATGACTGGGGAATGGTCACCAATGATGTCTGGGAGTACTTCAGTTTTAGAGAAATGATCAGGTCTATTAGTAAGGACCCAGTCCAGGAGAGTGGAGGTCCCTGTTTTGTAGTTTTTCCTGGAGAAGACTGTACCAGTTCAAGTTTGGCAGCTGCAATTGCATCTTTATAGTAGTCTGCAATTTGTGCCAACCAATTAACATTAAAGTCCCCCGGGTTATAACTTTGGTGCTTCTTCTAAGGAGGTTGATGCAGTTGAGGAGGGAGAGGAGACACTGCTTGGCCAGCTTAGGTGGGATATAGACTGAGGCAATAGACAGATCCTTGTTGCGAGCAACAAGTTGTACCTTGATGGCTTGTATCTGTAAGTCACTCCCAAGGCTAGGTAGGGTGCTGACATGGCCATTAAGGGACTCTTTTAAGTAGAGTATGCAACCTCCTCCTTCCTTAGTTAGTCTGCTTTGCCTGAAAACAGTGTAGCTGGGTATGGATATGACAGAGTTAGGAATCTTTGGGGACAGCCATGTCTCAACTACAGATAGTATGTCAGGATTGTGTAGGGAAACCCAGGCAGTAAGGGAGTCTAGTTTTGGAAGTAAGTTGCAGATATTGATGCTGGCTAGAGAGATAGTGGCAGATCTATCAGTCTTTATTGCCGCCAGCTGAGGTGGACCAGGATTTGGGTGTATGTTGCCTGAGATGAGCAGCATCAGAAGTATGAAGTGCTTGAGTAAGGCTTTAAGGTGAAACACTTGGTGTTAGTGTAGACTCACCTTTGACATTTTTCCCCTGATGAGTTTTTGGGATGTGGTAATAAATAATGTATAGCTAATGAAAGAGAAAATGTAGCTGGTGGGTAGGGAGGCATCCTAAGGCTATGTGCACCAGTGGGTGATAGCCTGTTAGGGTCAAGTTTAAAATTGCACGTACTGTATATGTTCCATATACTGACAGTGGGCCTGTAGTTATCCAAGGTCCAGTCAGGTAGTTTGGGTGTTCTCCTATCATGCCAGTACAGGGTATTGATATATTTCTGAGGTTGCAAAGTTACACAACACCAACAGAGGGGGATGTGACTTTGAAGGAAGATCTGGGATAGCTGCTGCACCTGTGTGAACCATAGCCCAGTGGTTAGAGTACCAGCACGGAATGCTAGGGTCCTAGGTTCAGTTCCTAGTGGTTCACATTTTCCCTTCTCATTGTAATTTTTGAGTCTCAGGGTAAGGTACCCTGCCACACTCATTATGAAGGTTCTGCTTAAAGTTATTGTTCATAGCTTTTCATGCTTTTTAACCGCATATTTTAATAGTACATGAGAAGCCATTTAACATAAAATGTATTTTGACTCTCAAAACTGTTGATCTTATTTTGGGCCAGATTGAGTCAATTCAAGTTTTGCCCAGCCTGGCTCAAAATTGGCCTGTTGGGCCAAATTTGCTGACTTGCACAGCCCTAATTATTATGAAAAGTTTTGGGGATCCACTACTATAGGTGATAAAAATCAAACTGAAAGAATACAGAGAAGGGCCACAGCCATGTTTACAGAATTTGCTTAAATACTTTAGGCAGAAAGACTATCTAGACAAGGCTTACACAGTTTACAGCATCAGATAATTAGAGGCGACTTGCTGACAATCTATGAATTAATGACAGTATGCTTGTACAACTGGGGTTAGAAATGAAACAATTTAATCATTGAATAAGAGGGCATGGCAAACAGCTTAAAGTGAATGGTTTTAAAACTGAGACTGAAATGGCAATACTACTACACACATAGAGTGGTTAATATCTGGAATGCACTGCCTGATACACAGTGTTAGAAAGGGAAGCAATTCCTTGTAGGAACCCTTTATCTTGAACGCAGTATCAAACATGCCTGACAGGGATCGGGAGACACATCTCCTCGTGTACAGCAGCACCAGGCAGGATGTAAAGCAGTAATGCTGCAGTATATCACAATATGTTGCAGTATGCTGCAGGTAGCAGTGTAATTCAATAGCAATTAAGCCATATTTTAGTGCAATATTTTGTGTCATATCATTTTCTGCAGCTTACTGCACAGCATCGTGACTGGCACTGCTGTATGTTGCATGTTCACATTTGTCTTAGTTTTATGCCTTTAGGGGACTATGTTTTACACAGGAACAGTCCTTCCCCATTTTGCTCCTGGAACTGAGTTCCCCCGGTTTCCCCCCATTTCCACCAGTGCCAACACAGTGGTTATGTACTGACGCAATAAGGCAAAATAGTTTGTGTATTATTGTGTAATAATGACATGCTTTGGGTGGCTGAAGCCCAAGGCCACAGGCAGAGTGCGTTTAACACCTGAGAAGTGACATTATTGCACAATAACACACATCCCTTAAGTGACTTACTATGGTATACAATGGCTCATTTGTTAACTAAAAAAAAAGATTTAAAAAGAATGTTTTAAATATTTATTTCCTTAATTTTCTAATGTGCAATTGTATCTTTAAAAAAAAGTCTACAATTTCTTATTTCCCCACTTGGTTGTAATGCTGGTATGTACTGTCTGATATCTCACTGTCAACAAGTGTCATGGTGTGTGGTTTATGTCTTTTGAAAGCCAGTGTTACCCCCTCCTCCCCCGTTTACCCATAGTTTTTAAAAAAATAACATCCCCCAGTATATGCAGACTGGCTGTGAATTTAAACAGCATGGCCATTTTTAACTGCGGCTCTCACCACTGGAAAGCTTGATGCTGAACTGTCTTCACACTTGCAGGACTGAGGGAATGAAAAGTGCTGTTTTGGCTGTGGTATGGAAACAGCTGAGCCAGGATGAAGGGAGACTGGCAATAACAGTGATTTTGTTTAATTTCTAAATTAAAACAGAACAAGCCAAAGTAGATCGGGGAAAAGTGGCACAGTTGTGATGCTACAGTGGAGTACAGTAGAGCTTTGGCAAACTTTGGAAGAGTAGGGCCATCGCTGTCCAGTTTTTACTGGTGTGAGAAGTCATCATATATTTTTTTTATTTTTTTAAATGCTACCACCTAGACTTTCTTTGTTGAGGAGGGGTGCTATGTGTACACAACAAGAGGGATTGGTAGTGGCTTGGGAGTATGAAGCTGCATCTGATCACACTTCATAACTGAAGCTGTTTACAGTGGTAGTAACCTGTGGAGTGATGGGATGATTTCTGACTGTGTTATCCAGTCATGTGTGTGCCTGGACTTCATACAGTGATGTTATTTTCAGATAAAATCACTGTTCCAGGGGGCACACTGACCAATCGGAATACAGGAAATGTTCTTGCCATTGCATAATATGTACAGTATAGAATAAAGTATGGGGTGGTGTGTGTAATGAGAGGTTTACACACACTCAAAGTGTTAGATACTACATAAACAAAGCTTGAGGGGTTTGTGAAAACATCTAACACTGAGGGAGTGTGTAAACTTTGAGTTTAAACATGCTACCCCATATTTTATTTTACATAATTGCTGTGTTTTCCTTTTTCACCACACCAATTATATAAAATAAAGAGACGTTACTGTGTGGATGTAGTCTGGTTAGGTTTCAGCATGCAGTCTGTGGTCTGACTTATTTATTTATTTAACAGTTTTTGTATTTATTTGTTTCAGTCAGCAGCCAAAAGTACTGTTTTTTTTTCTAAAACTGGAGATTTTGTGTTTTAAAATTACTTACCGCTGAGTCCGAGTGTCGGTTTAGTCTCCGGGTGAAAGAGAAGGCAACCAGCTGTCCGAAAGGAAGAGCTGCGTTGGGCACATGTGCAGAGTGAGGGAAACTATGCACATGTTTGCCATTATAAACACTCATTTAAAATAGCAAATTATGCCTCAGTTTCCCTATGGGAAAAAGAGAACCCCATTAATTATATATTAATATGTACACTTCTGCATGTTTCTTATGGTATAAGAACATTGTCTTATGCTGTTTGGGTGAGAGGACTGCAAAGCAAAGCTGAGTAGTTCTGTCAGCCCAAACAGCACGAGATATCATTCTTATGCTCTATGAAACACACACAAATATACATATTAATATATTATGAAGCAGCCTAACTGCTGTCAAAGGAAAGAAAGTCACAGAGAAGTGTTTAGGAACTTTTAAAATAAAGTTTATTTTTTATTTGTTCTGTTTCCTACACCTGTTAATGGTATGGCCTGTTCCACACACTGGAAGATGTGGTTATACCACTCAGAAGGCACTTAATGGCAGCAGTTTTATGCAGATCAGTGAAAAGTTTACATTTCTGAAACTGCTGTCCAGGGTTCCCTCACTCTGTTAAAGGCTGGGCCATAGATGGCTGAGCTGAGAGTTCTCTGTGATAAGTGTACCTGCGCCAGTTTCTGGCAGATGCGATCATGAATGAGAGGCTTTGAGTTGCCAACATCACTCAGCACAGCAGTAAGCAGGAGAGTGATCAGTGCGAAGCGGCTTCTGTACAAGGGACAAGAGGCACTCTAATTCTGAGCACTGATTGGTTGTTGCAGTTTGACTGCATTATAATTTAATTTTAATAAATTAAAAAATGCCCTGGATCAATTTATGGATGGAGGGTTACTTGACAACTTCTATCGCTGAGAAGTGTGTAGGAGGGCAATAATATGGGCCCACAGCATTCTTCTGTCTCATAAAGTCCTAGCATGATTGGTTTCAGTGTTTAATATCAGAGGAGGTGGTGAACCAGAAGGCAGACGGGGTATTCAAGAGGGGGTGGGATAAAGGCATGGTGAGTGTAACAGTGTAAGACGGTAAGAGAATAAGAGAGTCAGGGAGGGGGTGGAGTGACATGTGAGAAAAACTATGTGAGCTTTGCATCGGGCAGAGTAGATTGACCATAAAGACTTCTTCTTCTAGCAATTTCATATGTTGTATATATGTTCATATGTAGACACTCAGTCAATAACATAGCAGCTAGCAAGCCACTTGCCATGCCAGCATTCTGGGTCATAGAAGCGTGGAAACATAGATTGTGTCAGTAGTACAAGACCCAGTGGTCCATCCAGTCTGCTCATTTCCTTGCCTAGCTCCGTGCTCGGCTTAACACTGGGCTGGATTTACAGATCTGATAGCCCTAATGGCAGATTGTAACCCCATTCCCCATGTATCCCTTGCCCTCATCTGCCTGTGAGTCCCACTATACCTTTATATTCCCCTCCCAAATTTAAATCATATCATATTCTTGGCTTTAACCAGCTCTTTGGGCAGACTAATCCATTCATCTATCATATGCTCCATGAGGAACTTCCTCATCCCTCCTGAACCCCCCCAACCAGTCTCAACCAATGCCCCCTAGTAACTGTGCTGTCATTCCTCATGAACAAGTCTTTACTTCCACCCTGTTGATTCCTCACAAGAACTTGTATGTCTCAGTCATATCTCCCCTTTTCTTCCTGGCCTCCAGTGTAAACATGTTAATGTCTAACAACCTTTCCTCATAAAACCTCCAGCTGCAGCCTTCAAGGGATCTGTACAGAAGCAATGTCACCTACTTTCTCCTACTATAAAATTCCTTTCATATACATCCCAGCATCCTGTTTGCCTTCCTCTATGCTGTGTTGCACTGAGCAGTGGATTTGAGGCTGTCACTAATTGTGACTGCCAGGTCTGTCTCCTCAGTTGTTTGCACCACCCTTACTTCACCATCCAATAGCGATAGTATACATCTGTCCAGGAGGGGAACCAGGATCCTAGATGACGGGTTTAAATGCTTCATTGGCAAGCACTAAACATAGCCAAGGGGAGGCACTGAAAAGGAACAGGGAAATCCCAGCCTTCCCCCACAAAACAGTATAGTCAGCTAGGTAAACACCAAGGTAGAGAAGTCACTGGGGAGCAAGACAGGGGTAAATGGAGAAAAAGGCAAAGGCAGTAAGGACAGGGATGGGGCTAGAAGGGATAAGGCCATAAAAAATGGATTGTGATTAGTACCAATGCCCATAGTCTGGGTAACAAGCTCCCTAAACTAGTGGCCTTGATGGTAGAGGAATACCTGCATTTCATGGCAGTCACTGAAACATGGTACACAGAGAATCATGACTGGGATGTCAACATTCCAGGGTACACAATCTACAGGAGGGACAGGGAGGGTAAAAGATAAGGAGGAGCAGCTCTTTACGTAAAGGAAGGCATCAAAACAATGGAACTAAAGGGTAAACTGGGAGGGGAGGAAACACTGTGGGTCATTCTGGAAACAGGAAATGGCATCACAATCCGCATGGGGTTATATACAGACCCCCATCTCAGGGGGAGGAAATGGACAAGGAAATGATAGAAGGTGTCCTTAGAATGGCAGAAAAGGGGGAGTTATTGTTGATGGGGGACCTGAATATGCCAGATGTTAACTGGAGCACCTTTGCTGCAGCCACATCCAAGAGCAGGGTCATTCTCGATGCCCTACAAGGGGGCATGCCTCAGACAGCTAGTATTGGAACCCACTCAGAAGGGAGCAATCTTAGACCTGGTACTCTTAAACGGGGATGGAGAGAGGATCTCAGATTTAGAAGTGGGTAGCCATCTGGGAACAAGTGACTACCAAACAGTGTGGTTCATGATGAACACAGCCATAGAGTCAAGCCATACAAGAGCAAGAGTACTGGGCTTTAGGAGGGCTGACTTTGGGAAAATGGGAGAGTGCCTCAGGAAAGCACTAGCAAATGGGCAAGAAGGATGGGTGGAGGAACAATGGAGAAAAATCAAAACAGCCATCACAGAGGAAACAAGCGTTGGTGTGAAGCAAATCAACAAAATAAAATGAAAGAAAAAGCCACTGTGGTCCTCAAAAGAGGTGGAAGGGAAGGTTAGGGAGAAAAAGGTAGCATTCTGGAAGTATAAGGAAACACAGAAGGAGCAGGACTGAGAACTGTACCAGTTAAAGAAGAAGGAAGTGGGGAAGGCAGTCAGAATAGCAAAGGCCCAAACTGAGGAAAAGATAGACAACTCAGTTAGGAATGGGGATAAAACCTTTAATAGGTACATTACAGACTGAAGAAAAGACCAAGGGGGGATAGTGAAGCTTAATAAAGGGAAGGGGTGGACAGAGGGTGACAGTGAAAAAGCAGTGATACTGAACAAATACTTCTGCTCAGTATTCACAAAAGAAGAGAATGGGGAGGTACCTAAGCCAAATACTAGAAGCACTCTGGATAGGGGGTCAATACCAGTCCATTCACAGAAGAAAGGGTCCTGAAAGAACTCCTAAAACTGAAGGTGGACAAAGCAATGAGGCCTGATGGGATTCACCCCAGAATTCTAAAAGAACTAAGGGGAGAACTAGAGACACCACTGACTACCCATTTTAAAAAATCATGGGAGGATGGTGTGGTACCTAAGGACTGGAGGAGGGTGGATGTGATTCCCCTTCACCAAAGTGGGAGCACAACAAAGGCAGGAAACTACAGACTTGTTAGTTTGACCTTAGTGCTAGGGAAAATGATGGAATCACTTCTGAAGGAAAGAATTGTTGAGTATTTAGAGGCCAGTGGGACACAGGACCCAAGGCAGCATGCATTCACAGTGGGAAGGTCATGTCAGATGAATCTAATAGATTTATTTGACTGAGTGACCAAAGCAGTAGAACAGGGAGGGGCTGTGGACATGGCCCACCTAGACTTTAGCAAGGCATTTGACACAGTCCCACACAAAAGATTAATAAACAAGTTAACCAGTCTGGGAGTGGGTCCCAGGGTTGTAGCCTTGGTAAAACATTTTGCTGGACAACAGGATGCAGAGGGTAATAGTAAATGGAGTCCACTCCGAAGAAAGGGGAGTTACTCGTGGGGTACTACAGGGTTCAGTACTGGGACCGGTCCTTTTTAATGCCTTTATAGGTGACATTGCAGAGGGACTGGAAGGGAAAGTATGTCTCTTTGCAGACAACACAAAGATCTGCAACAGGGCTGATACACAAGGGGGTGGAAAGGATAAGAAGGGATTTGGCAAGGTTGGAGGAATGGTCAAAAGTATGGCAGCTTAGACTCAATGCAAAGAAGTGCAAAGTAATGCACTTGGGAAACAAAAATCAAGGGGAAGAGTACACTATGTGGGGGGAGGTACTAACAACAACAAAAATGGAAAGAGTCCTGGGGGTAGTCATATCAGATGACTTATAGGTAGGCAAGCAATGTGAGAAGGCAGTAAGGAGGGCTGGGGGGATACTGGGATGCACAGGGAGAGGCAACACCAGTGGAAAACAGGAAGTAGTTATCCCTCTGTACAGACAGTTGGTGAGACCTCATCTGGGATACTGCAAGTAGTTCTGGAGACCCCATCTCTGCAAGGACATAGACAGGATGGAGGCATTCCAGAAGAGAGCAACTAAAATGGGTGCAGGGTTTGCACCTGAAGCTAATATGAAGAGAGACCAGTGTAGCTTAATATGTATACCTTTGAGGAAAGGAGGGAGAGGGGGGGCATGATAGAAACATTTAAGTACCTCAATGGAATCAACAAAGTCCAAGAGGGCAGCATCTTTCAGAAAAAGAGATGTGCAAGAACAAGGGGGCACAATTTGAAGACAGAGGGGGACAGCTCAGGGGCAATGTGAGAAAGTATTGTTTTCACTGAGGGAGGGTGGTGGATGCATGAAACGGCCTTCCTGAGGAGATTTTGGGGTCAAAAGCAGTGGAGGAATTCAAGAATGCATGGGATAGGCATAAATCAATTCTAGTAGGGGGTAGGAAGAAGTAGACTGTTGGTTAGCTAGGATCTGCAGCTTATCCAATAGGTAGGGAAATGGGCAGACTAGGTGGGCCAAGCAGTCTTTATCTGCCATCAAAGTCTATGTTTCTCTTTGTTTTAGGGTTTTTTCTACCAATGTGCATCACATTGCACATTTTTGCATCAAGCTTTAGTCGCAATAATCTGGACAACTTTTCAAATTTTTCCAGCTGTCTTTTCAGTTCTCTGTCTCCCTCCTCACTCTCTCCTCAGAGACCACTCTGCCACAGATCAAAGTATCATCAGCAAAGAACATACCTTATTCTTGATTTCCTCTCCTTTTTCCCAAAAGAAGATACTGAAGAGCACCGGTCCCAGAAGTGATCCTTGGGGTACTCTGCTCACGACTCCTCTGGACTCTGAGTGCAACCCATTGACAATCACCTTCTGTGCCCTGCCCCCAGTCAGTTCCCAATCCACCTACCCAGTTTGTCCCCTACCTCCGGGTTGCCCAGCTTTTTCATTAGCCTTCTGCGTGGAATGGAATCGAAGGCCTGACTAAAGTCAAGGTGCAACGCATCCACTGCTTGGCCCCTGCCAACTACCTTTGTGACAAATCAAAGCAGTTGATCAGGTTAGACTGGCAAGATTTATATTCTACAAGCCTGTGCTGCCTCATGTCCTGCAATCCATTTGCCTCCAAGAATTACACTATCCGTTCCTTAATTCATTTATTTGAAAATTGGCAATGGATGATGATGGCATCCAGCTGCTTGCCTACAATCGGGGTTAGACTGACTGGTCTGTAATTTCCCAGGTTATTCCTGTCCCCAGTCTTGTGAAGCAGTACCACATTAGCTACCCTTCAGTCCGCTGGAACCACCCCAGTGCTCATGGTCATGCTCTTTTCCTTGAATGTTATATCAAGCTGGCTGGAAGATGCTTAAAGGAGCACTACATTATTACATATTGTAAATGTTATCTGTTTTCTTGTCACCAATCAGCTCCATTTCTATAGCAGTTGAAAGATATAACAATTGCTTTAGTTTACTTTTACTGTTAGAAGTTGTCCTCTGTAACTCTCCTGCATGCTTCCATGTTCTGACTATTGAAATCTTGTTTTCGTCCAGTGAGCTGCTTTAGCAGTGAAAAGGTGATGGGCCAGATGTTCAATGGGTGGTTCAGGGCTTGTGTCAAGCTCTGCGCTGCGACACTTTGTTTCTGGTGGTGCACCAAACTTGTTTGATGCAACTGCATCTGATTTTAGTAGGTCACACACAATCGCAACATTTTACCCGATTTATGGCAGCATGAGCCAAAGATATGGTGCAAGCTACATAAAAAGAGCCCCCGGGATTGCCAAAAGCTAGATCACAAAAAGATGGTTTAACTTGTGGCAAATGCTACACGGGATGTAAAATCTCATTAGATTGCCTCAAGCCCGGTATATAATTTTGTTGGTGCAGCCAGGGCTTGAGATGATCCAGAGGTTTAAAAAATCCATCCTGATGTGTCAAAACCCATTTGTCTCCACAGTATGACTGTCTGTTGATTTAGAATAACAAAACAAATAGCAGGAAATGTGTAAAATATCTCACACTTACCTTCAACATGTTTCAAAAATATTTTAGGAGTGGTAGAGGAAGATTTTCTTATTTTACGTAAATCACTTACACTTTGTGTATTTATTAAGAGTTTGTAAGGTTATTTCAACTTTTGATTTTATTTATTTATTTTTTTTATTATTTGGTAACCAGGTAAGGCTCACTGGGCACAATAAGTGCCAAACAAACAGCACTGTCCCACCAGTCAAAAAAGTCACAACACACAATAATATAATGCAAAACTTAAGCAACAATTTATTCAAAATTTAAACATGTAAGCATAGTTATAAGTCTAATTAATTGTTCATTAGCTGAACTGTCTCACTGATTGACTTCCCTGCCAGTCTGAAATCTCTTAGAAATGACCGACAGGGCAACCACACAGCTGATCGCACACTGCACACTGACAGTAGCGGCAGCAAAACAAGAAATGTTTTCGCCACTGCTGTCAGTGTACACTATCAGTAATAGACGCAGTGCAGTAGTGATCAGCATACTAGAAAAATGAAACAGCATCACTCTGACAAACCACCACGTCACCATCCTGAGAGGCATTAGGAGATGCACCACTCTCAGCACATGGAAGTCTCAGCATGTGCTGCCACATGAAAAAACAAATTCAGAAACCTATAAAATAAGTGTCATTGTTGTGATTAGACTTATAATCACAATAGTGACCTCATAACTGGTTATGTTCTGGGATTAATGATCAGCCAGTGGGGGTTGGCCCTCGGCTGTGTCTCAGGCTACCCCCCCCCGGACGGTCATTAATCCCCAGGAAATGACTGGCTGTTCGGTCATTATTGCTTAAATAACATACCCAAGATGGTAGCAGCAGCTCAGTGTTTTGCAGATGTAGTGCTTTATCATGAGGAACATAAAGTACTCACAAAACATACCATTTATATAATTGAACCAATAAATACCCATGTGCACAATGTGCAATTTGTAAAGCTACTAATTTCAGAGCAAAACAAATTTAAAGAGAAATCCCCTGATTTCGGTGATGGATTTAAAAAATAAATACCAATGTTATAAAATTATATATACTAAGAAGCTATTAAATTGCACAAATACAGAACACAGTAGATGTAAACTATTAAATACACAGCATTTCCAGCATTTGTGAAGCAAGAGTTCCTTCATCAGGATAAGGTGCTAATTCTGTACGGCACTGAAATCAGGCTCTGTATCAGTATTTCATTCTTTTCTCAGAGTTTCTGGTGGGGCTGTTATAATGATCTGAAATTCAAGTATTGTAAGATTTGATATTGCCAGTTCAACAACACTGGTGGAATAAAGAAACAGAAGTATACATGTTATTAACAAATATATGAACAGTTAAAGCTTTGGAGCAGCTGTTTTTGGTTTTGGACCACTAAGCACAATGCCTAGAAACAGAGAAACAGAATTTGACGGCAGATAAGGACTGCTTGGCCCACCCAGTCTGCACATTTCCCTAACTGATGGAAAAGCTGCAGATTCTAGTTAATCAACTGCATACTTCCTCCTGCCCCCCAACTAGAATTACCTTGTGCCTGTCCCAAGCATACTTGAATTCTTCCACTGTTACTGACTCCACAACCTCCTCAGGAAGGCTGTTCCATGCATCCACAACTCTCTCTGTGAAAAAATACTTTCTAACATTACCTCTGAGCTGTCCCCCCTCTATATTCAAATTGTGACCCCTTGTTCTTGCATATCTCTTCTTCTGAAAGATACTACCTTCTTGTACCTTGTCAATTCCCTTGAGATACTTGAAAGTTTCTATCATGTCCCCCCTCTCCCTCCTTTCCTCAAGGGTATACATATTAAGCTGCTTTAGTCTCTCCTCGTATGTCTTCTGGTGTAGACCTTACACCATTTTGGTTGCCCTCCTCTGAACAGCCTCCACTCTGTCTATGTCATTGCGGAGATGGGGTCTTCAGAATTGCACGCAGTACTCCAGATGGGGTCTCACTAACTGTCTGTAGAGAGGAATGACAACTTCCTGTTTTCTGCTGTTGATGCCTCTCCCTATGCATCCCAGTATCCCCCTAGCCCTCCTTACTGCCTTCTCACATTGCTTGCCCACCTTTAGGTCATCTGATATAATTACTCCTAGGTCTCTTTAGATTTTTGTTGTTGTTATTAACTCACCACCCATTGTGTACTCTTCCCTTGGGTTTTTGTTTCCCAGATGCATTATCTTGCACTTCTTTGCATTGAATCTGAGCTGCCACGTATTTGACCATTCCTCCATCTTGCCAAGTCCCTTTTCATTCTTTCCACCCCACCTTGTGTATCAACCCTGTTGCAGATCTTTGTGTCATCTGCAAAGAGGCATACCTTTCCTTCCAGGTGCTCTTCAATTCACTTATAAAGATATTAAAGAGGACCGGTCCCAGTACCAAACCCTGCGGTACCCCGCTAGTTACCCTCCTTTCTTCACTGTGGACTCTGTTTACTATTACCTTTTGTGTCCTGTTGTCCAGCCAGTTTTTTATTCAGGCTACCATACTGGAACCCACTCCAAGGCTGGCTAACTTGTATATTGATCTTTTGAGTGAGACTGTGTCGAATGCCTTGTTAAAATCTAGGTAGACCATGTCCACAGCCCCTTCCTGGTCTACTACTTTGGTCACCCAGTCAAAGAAATCTATTAGGTTCGTCTGACATGAACTTCCTGCTGTGAAACCATGCTGCCTTGGGTTCTGTGCCCCACTGGCCTCTAGGTACTCAACAATTCTTTCCTTCAGAAGTGAGTCCATCATTTTCCCTACCACTGAAGTCAAACTAACTGGTCTATAGTTTCCTGCCTCTGCCCTGCTCCCACTTTTGTGAAGTGGAATCACATTTGCCCTCCCCCAGTCCTCAGGTACCACTCCATCCTCCCATGATTTGTTAAAGAGAGTAGTCAGTGGTGTTACTAGTTCTACCCTTAGTTCTTTTAGTATTCTTAGGTGAATCCCATCAGGCCCCATTGTACGTCCACCCTCAGTTTCAAGAGTTCTTTCAAAACCCTTTCTTCTATAAATGGACTGGTATCGACCCCCCTATTCAGAGTTTCTCCCTTGTTTGGTTTAGGCACTTCCCCCTCCTCATCTGTTGTGAATACTGAGCAGAAATATTCGTTCAGTATCCCTGCTTTTTCACTGTCACCCTCTGCCCACATTCCCTCCCCTTTATTAAGTCCTGTATCCCTCCCTTGGTCTTTCTTCACTCCCTAATGTACCTATAAAAGGTTGTATCCCCCTTCTTAACAGAGTTGGCTATCTTTTCATCAGTTTGTGCCTTTGCTATTCTGACTGCCTTCCCTGCCTCCTTCTGCTTTAACTGATAAAGTTCTCTGTCCTGCTCCATCTGTGTTTCCTTATATTTCCTGAATGCTATCCTTTTCTCCTTAACCTTCCCTGCCACCTCTTTTGAGAACCATAGTGGTTTTTTTCTTCATTTTGTTTTATGAGTTGCTTCACACAAAGGCTTGTTGCCTCTGCGATGGCTATTTTGATTATTACCCATTGTTCCTCCACCCCTCCTTCTTGCCCATTTGCTAGTGCTTTTCTAAGGCACTCTCTCATTTTCCCAAAGTCAGCCTTCCTAAAGTCCAATACTCTTGTTTTTGTATGGCTTGACTCTATGGCTGTGTTTATTGTGAACCACACTGGTGGTCACTTGTTCCCAGATAGCTACCCACTTCTAAATCTGAGATCCTTTCTCCTTCCCCATTTGAGAGTACCAGGTCTAAGATTGCTCACTCCTGAGTGGGTTCCAACACTAGCTGTCTGAGACATGCCCCCGTAGTGCATCAAGAATGACCCTGCTCTTGGACGTGCCTGCAGCAAAGGTACTCCAGTTAACATCTGGCATATTCAGGTCCCCCATCAGCAATATCTCCCCTTTTTCTGCCATTTTATGGATGCCTTCTATCATTTCCTTGTCAATTTCCTCCCCCTGAGATGGGGGTCTGTACACAACCCCCATGCGGATTGTGGTGCCATTTCTTGTCTCCAGGGTGACCCATAGTGACTCATCAACTTCCTGTTTACTCTTTAGTTCTGTTGCTTTAATCCCTTCCCTTATATAGAGAGCTACTCCTCCTCCTCCTCTTTTACCCACCCTGTCCCTCCTGTAGACTGTGTATCCTAGTATGTTGACTTCCCACTCATGGTTCTCTGTGTACCATGTTTCAGTGACTGCCACAACATCCAGGCATCCCTCTTCCATTAAGGCCATTAGTTCAGGGAGCTTGTTGCACAGACTGCGGGCATTGGTACTCATCACCTTCCATTTATTTTTTATGACTGTACCCCTTTTAGCCCCATCCCTGTCCTTAACACCTTTTTCTGCATTTATCCCTGTACTGCCCCCTACTGACTTCTCTGCCTTGGTGTTTACATCTCTAACTACTGAACTTTGTGGGGGGAGGCTGGGATTCCCCTGCTCCTTTTCAGTACCTTCCCCCTTGGCTAGTTTAAATGCTTGCCAATGAAGCATTTAAACCTGTCACCTAGGATCCTGGATCCCCCCCCCGGACAGATGCAGATCATCGCACCAGTATAAGCCTGCATCCCTCCAGGTGGCTCCCCAGTCCCCAACGAAGCCAAAACCCTGAGCTCCACACCAGTTTTTCAACCATTCATTGAATCCCATGGTGAGGAATACCCAAGCATCATCCTTGCCATAGACTGGCAGCACCTCTGAGAAGGTTACCGTACATGCTACTTGCCTAAGGCCCTTCCCCAACTCCACAAACACCTCTTGCACTGCTCTGATCCCATTTACAGCCAGGTCATTTGTCCCTAGGTGGACAATGACATCCAGCTCCCTCCCTCGTATAGCTGCTCCTGCGATCCTGAGGATTTGCTTCCTGTCCTTCCAAGCCATGACACCAGGCAGGCACCTTATCTCTCTATCCCCTTCCTCCCCCACATCTACCCCCCTAATGATTGAGTCCCCCACCAGGAGTTGTTTCCTTCCCCTGTGGGGTCTCATGCTACCCTCCTGTGGGTCTCCTTAGTGGAGGTTCCCAACATCATCCTTGGTCTCCACTGCAGGTGCCTCCATAGAGGAACTACTCTTTGCCAGAACAGCATATGAATTGTGGAGAGCTACAGCTGGAGGGATGCACCTCTGTTCCACCACCCTCTCCCTCCCTGAGCCCACCTTGGTCCAACCGCTCCTTTTTCTTGGCAACCTTTGAGATAATGGTGGGGGGCCCTGGTGGTCCCTGGGTCGGGGAAGAGGTTTCACGAATCCTAGCCAGGTCAGCCTGGAGACGGGCAACCTCCTCCCTCAGACCAGAGAGGTGCCTGCAAACAGGGCAGCATCGCAGCCTCCAGAATGTCTCCCCAGAATACTGCTGCTCCACAGCCATTGCACTGCACCACTCCCATCTTGACTTATTTTGTGTCCCCTGTCCTGTTGCTTTGTATGCTTATTGTCTCCTCCCTCTATGTATTTTTACACTTACTTTCCTACTGCCTATGTGCCCTTACAACTCTCACCCTTCCTGTTCTGGGACAGGAACTTCCTGTAGTCTTCAGTAGTCTCCTTCCTCTGTGCTTGGATTCAGACCTCCAGCAGCCGGGGGGGGGGATAAAGGGTTTTTTTTTTAGGTTCCTTCAAGGTTGCTGAAACTAATGTGGCTCAGTGATCCTTCTCTTCCTACTGCCAAACAGGAAGTTCCTGTTGCCAGTCAATTTCAGTGGCTATAAAACTAGAACTGGCTTTGGGTGGAGGGGTGGGAAGCAAGGGAATTAGTTAAAAATCTGAAGTTCTGGACTTTTGTTTCTTGCTTTGCAACCAGTTCTCTTCTGCCAGAGAGAGTCGGAAGCTGTAATTGGAGACAGCTGCTTTTGTACACCTAAGCTGCTAAGCCACACCCCAAATTAGATTCACTCTCTGCTCTCAGAAAATTAAGCTGATACTGCCCCCTTCCTCAGAAAAACACTTTTTTTACTTAATGAGTCCCCCTTCTTCTAATAAAGTATCTGTTTGCCTAATCCAAACAGGTACTACTCCTGCTGAGGCAGAAGTGATTAATTAGTAAAAAATATGTAGTTCTGGACTTCTGTTTCTTGCTTTGCAACCAGTTCTCTTCTGCCAGAAACAGCCAGAAGCTGTAATTGGAGACTGCTGCTTTTGTACACCTAAGCTGCTAAGCCTCACCCCAATTAGATTCACTCTCTGCTCTCAGAAAATTAAGCTGATACTGCCCCTTCCTCGGAAAAACACTTTTTTTACTTAAATGAGACCCCCTTCTTCTAATAAAGTATCTGTTTGCTTAATCCAAACAGGTACTACTCCTGCTGATACAGAAGTGATTAATTAGTAAACAATCTGTAGTTCTGGACTTCAGTTTCTTGCTCTGCAGCCAGTTCTTTTCTGCCAGAAACAGCCAGAAGCCTGTTTTCATTAGCAACCTTGGGGCACTGTAGAGGTTAAGAGACTTATTCAGACTCATGCAGTATGCCAGTGGAGGTTGTAGGAAACAAACCCAGGTGTGCTGGATGTACCAAGCTCATTCATAGCTCATTACTGTAACCTCTAGGCTATACTGTCATCCCCATACTGCCAACTTGATGCATGGAGATGCATAGTGTAAATGGGCTCAGTGATATAATTTTCTTGCCCCTAATGCAGCTGTTGGGAACAAAGAGAGAATTCGCTAATCAGAAAATGGAGTCGCTCAGGATAGTTACAGAGGACCACTGCTAACAGTAGAAGTAAACTAAAACAAATGTGTATATCCCTCAGCTGCTATAGAAATGGAGCTGATTGGTGACAAGAAAACAAATAACATTTTATTTATTTATTAAAAAGTTTTACCAGGAAAGTGTACTGAGCAGTCTACCACCGTTTCAAGATGCGACCTGGGGGTGTGGAGCAAGGGATTCAATACAGCATATAAATACAACAGTAGAACATAAATACAATCAGCAATGCAAAATAATTTCAGGATGCATTGTGCACAGAAAATACAGACATGAACATAGATACAGACAGCTTAATAAACATTGTTGAAATATTGGGAGATAACAGTTAGTCATGGGAAAATGGGGACGATACATAAAATAAAAGAACAGAATGTAACATTTTTAGGTACAATTCATTATTCCAGGGTTAAATACATGCAGTGAACCAGAGCAAGCCTGCTCATGAACATTTGGGATTAGCCAGGTGGAGTGAAGATGGCCAGTTCAGCAGCTGAGCCAGAGCTGGCTACACATTGGCAGCGGGAACAAATGTCCTTGGCTAGGGTCCCTGCTTAGCCACGGTACCGAGAAGCAGTCTACGTGCATGCACAGGAGGAGCAGAAGTGGGCTCAGAGGAGGGAGTTGAGTTAGTAGGCATAAATGGCTTGCTGAATGATCAGCAGGAGAGAATTCCACAGTTTGAGCATGTGATATGAGAATACTGCCTGTCCTGAATTAGTGACCATACGAGGGATGCTGAATGAATGGGTGTCATCATTTCTGAGGGAGTGCGAAGGTAGGGGAATCCCTCCCCCACCTTCACACTCCCTCAGAAATTATGACAGGGTACTAGAGAGGTAAGGGGACAGAAACTGAGTCCAGAACTTGGCTGTGAGTCTGGTGCTGTGAGACAACCTCCTATCATGCAGTGAGGGGAGGTGTAAGTTCTGATAGAGGGTGCAGTGGTGTGTACTAGGAGAACAGTCAGGGGTGAAATGACAGTAGGAGTGGAAAAGGGTGTCCAGTCTGGTTAAGGTAGTTTTGGGAGTGGCACAATAGATTACATCACCGTAGTCAATGATAGGGAGGATCATTTTCTGTACAATCTCCGGCTGGGCCAGTAGTGGGATGCAGCCACTGTTCCAGTAAAGGTCACCAAGCTTGGGGTGCAGCTTTGGAGTGCATTTACAAAATGTGAAGGTGTAGTGCTCCTTTAAACATCTCCTAGGATACACTACTTCTGTGAGGAGGTAGGGAAGAGGGTTTCAGTCTCCACTTCACTTCACTACCAGCACCTCAGTAACCGCAGGTGGTGCAAATCAGGAGATTATGGTAGGTGGAGAGATGAATTATGCTGTATCTGGATATTGAGTATCAGGGATCTCAGTTATCTCTTTGAGGGCAGGAGGATTACTGAAAAATGGCAATCTCAGCAAGGTAGATGGCACTCTTGCCTGCCTCCAACATTTAACAAGGGCACATTACCTTGGTTCTTGCTAACGCTATTTGGCAGATTCTCATATTACTGAGGGTGACTGGACCCTAAGAGAGTAAATCTGCCATGTCCTGGGAGGTAGGCCGAGGGAAAACACAGCAATACACTGGTCAAGTTATGAACCTGCAGAGCCAGACAGTTACTGTAACTGGAAAGTTCTAGGGATGAGCAGAAGGAATGGCTAGTGAGCTGTAAGAGGTCCTAATCAGCAAGGGCCACAGTATCATAAAGTTTAAAAAGTAGAGATACTCAAGACAGTCTTGAAACCAATTGATAGACAATTTTGCTGGATCCCAGAAAATCCTTATCTAGTTAAACATGTTGCCAGATCATTTTGCAATATTGAATACTTGGTCCCTATCTGAACAATACCTGACCAACCTCCATGTATGAAAAACCTCTTCTCTCCCTCTGACAGAGCCCAGAGCAGACTTTAAATAGACAACCATTTTGCAGGAATGTATAGTTTTGACAGGGCCCTTTACCATTTCTGTATGACCCACTTGCACTGACAAGCTTGAAAGAAAATAAATTCAGGAGAAATTGGGAGGCAATAACTATTCACTAAGCCAGCAAATACAAAATACATAAAATATGAGTGAGTATGGGTGCAGTGATCTGAGAAACTCAGCAAACCTCAGTCAAATGATCTCATTGTCCTATTAACTCTAAAAGATGCCCTTGCTTGGGAAATTACTTTGGGTGCCCCTAAATCAAAGGTAACAAGAACAATGAAGACACTTAGCCAGCTGAGAATGTTATGGAAAACTAGCAACTTGGTGATCTGCTCAAAACTGTGTTCCCCCGTACTGTACGCCTGCTTACTATGGAATAAGAACCACATACTCTACTTGGACAATCTTCTCATGCCTGCTCACTTCACCTCCACCTACCTGGTCACTGGAGCAACCTGTGGTAAATGACTGGATTTCAGGCATCTGGGGGGAGGATGACCCTCCCCCTCCTGTCCCTGTCATGGGGGGGCAATCTATGGGGACCTGAGCCCGTGGATGGTGTAGGGGAGCAGTGAAGCTGGCAGAAGGGAGCCTTACCCCACTGATGCCAATGAAGGATGAAAACTTCAATAAAAAACAGATGTTCAATGACAGGAAAGATCATTCATCAGGTAGTCACATAAACATCTTGTGACTACCCTCATTGTAACAATCTTTTTGTCCTGAACAACTTTGTTGCTTGTTGTTTTAGTGTAGCTTGTATAATTTTCAAGATATTTAGATTTGTTTGGCATGTGTGCAGATGGACTTACAAACAGCAGATGCTTTGTTTCTCTCCGAGTGAACACTCAAGTAGACATGCCAAACAAATGGAAATATCTTGAAAACCATACAAGTTACTTATACATAACCAGTGTCAATATTGTTCACAACAAAAATACCTTTACAATGAAGGTCGTCACCAAGCTGAACTCTGTATATTTTTTAAAATAAAGCCATCTCTGCTGTTGTATTGTAAAGCAGTGCTTGTTGCTGAATCTATGGGCTCAGCTACATCACTGTCACATGAGACTGGATGCATTGTAGGTGCAAGAAAAGCAATAAACTTAGCTGAGGTGGAGATCCCCAGGTGTCATAAAACTACCATAAAGCTAACAGACTAATTTAGGAAAAACTCCTGCTAGCAGACAGAGGGAAGGACACACTAGAATTTCAAATGTAAATCAATACACTCTGCACAGCATATTGTTTATTGTTTATTGTTTTGTTTATTCATGTCTAGGATTACAAAATACCTTTGAGCCGAGGTTCTTTTACAAAGGTTCCACATCTGAGAGTACAGTCTTGGAGTTACAATTTCAGTAAAGAGCAATCAATGACAAAGCAAGGTTGTAACATGTTACAGGGGTTTCTTACATGAGAACAAATAAAAGTGGGTACATAGAGGACAGGTGAGGTGTGGGAGGTGGAAACAGTGAAAAAGGAGGGACAGGAGAGAAGGGGGAGAGAGGGGGAGGTGACACGGGGGCAGGTATGTAGCAGTCTGAGGCAGCTTTGTCAAGAGGTAGATAGGATAAGAGCATAAGTTGGGCAGTGGTGATGCAAGTGTTGGGGAGGGCAGAAGGCAGTCAGTGGAGAGGAAGAGAGAGAGGAACCTGGGCTGCCTGAGGGAGTAAATGATTAGTTATGGCAGTCACAGGTGCTGGAAGCAAGAAGAGCTAGGTGGTGCTAGGTCCTGAGGGCACCCAACGGCTGCTTGGAGTAAGGGAAGGGGATTAGTCATAGCAGTCACAGGAGCTGGAGGCAGGAAGAGTGAGGCAGAGTTTGGTCTTGAAGGCACCCATAGTTGATAAGGCAGTGATGTCACTACTGAAATTATTTAGCCAGCTGGGTGCCCTATATGCAAAGGACATTTGGCCTTGGGAAGTGTGACAGTATGGGATTTGCAGCAGGTGAGGTTTAGACTTCCTGGTGTTGCAGTTGTTGAAATTGAATTTGAGGAGAGAGCTGACACAAGGGGGGGCATTGCCCATCATAATTTTTTTTGCTGTGATGCAGGTTTGATATTTTAAGCAATTGATTAGTGGTAGCCACCCCGTTTGAGAGTAGAGGTCGCAGGTATGGGTGAGATGGTGTGATCTGGTGGTGAGATGGCAAGCTTTATTGAGGGTGGTAGAAATCCACTTGAGAGAGGAGGCAGTGGTGGAGCCATAGACAGTTAGTCCATAATCGATGATGCTAATGATGGAGCTCTGGACGGCAACTGTTTTTTTTAATTTGACATACTTTATTAGGTATAACCCAGCACAAAATCATACAAAAATACATACATTAATATCAGCACATACTGCATAATAGGCTATGAACATATTGATAACAGGGAGAAATGAGCTTTTGGAGAAAATAATAGCAATACTACCTTGAGAAACAAAATAAAAAAAAAAATACCCCTCCCCCCCCCAGGGTGCACTTTCCTATAGCTTATTACCACAAAACTAAAAAGAAGATGAAAATGATAACCATTAAAGTAAAAAATCTAGAAGGATGAGAGGCTTGTGAACCTACCAAGACATCCTATCAAGACAAATAGAGGGCATATAATATCCCCAATTTTTTGTTAAAAGATGAATGGCGATGGCATACACTCGCAATTAAATATTCAAGAAGGAGCGCAAATGATATTTCATGCAACCATTCTGTATAAGAAATGGTGACTTGATCCATCCAGTGTCTAAGCACTAGCTTTTTGACCGCCATTGAAATTACAGCCATATGAAATCTTCTCTCCTTCACCAGAATTCCGGAATAATCTCCCAGAATACATATGATGGGGGAGAAGAGGCCCTGCAGTCCCAGCAGTGGGTAGAGCAGATTCAATTTGATTCCACAAAGGGGATATTTTTTCACACAACCACAATATATGAAGGAGCGAGCCTTCCTCCTTGTTACACCTAGAGCATGTGTTGGAGGGAAGCCTCTTCATTTGAACCAATTTAATAGGAGTATAATACATGTTGTTTAAAATACAGTATTGTGTAAGCCTGTATTGGTCCTGGGTAAGGTATGTGTATAGGCCTGTCCATACTGAATGCCAGTTAATAACTTCGTCAGGGAAAAAAGTCTGCCAGATCTAAAATCCGACAATCGGAGGAGGTTGTGGGAATGTGAGAACCAATTTATATATGGCAGAAATGCCATGGGATTTGCAAGCAAGAGTCTTAATTTGCTGGAGAAAGGCTCCAATATGGGAGGGGTTGAAATCTTTCCCAAACACCTTGGCTAATAAGTGCTTAATCTGAAAATTTTGAAAGGCAGCCCGTGACGTTAAGTCAAATTTAGTGAGAATCTCCTCAGTAGACAAAATGGCATCCTGTGAGTAAACGTCAGCCACATTGAGCTCGGGAGGGAGAGATAACCAACACCGAGATATGGGAACTCCACCTATTTTGAGATTCAAGTTGGCATAGATTGGCTGAGAGAAATCAGAGCTCGGGACTACCTTATAAAAACTGAACATTTGAGAGAGAACTCTTAATGAAATACCAATCAGAAAAGATTGCAGAGCTTTTGGTAAATTTTTGAAGGGCGTGTAAAAAAGTGAGGAAGGAGCTAAATTATGTGCAGCAAGAATATCCGACTCAATATGCAACCAGAATGGGACATACTTGTGATGAGTAAAGAGTTCCGATAAAGAAAAACACTTCCCACACTTATAGAGGTGACAAGCCCAGTGATAAAATAAAAAGATAGGGAAACGCAGGCCTCCCAACTCTTTAGGTAGGGAGAGCTTAAGATAAGATCTTCTAATAGCTTTATCCTGCCAGATAAAGGAGTTAACATCAGAATGGATGCGCTGAAAAAAAGACAAGGGTAACCAAACATCCAGCATGTTTAGTGGATAAAACAGTCTGGGTAGGACATTCATTTTGATGGTATTAGTTCTGCCCCATAACGAAAGAGGAAACTTTTTCCATCTTGATAAGTCCTGCTGAATATTAAACCACAAATCTTCCAGATTAAGTTTGCGGAGTAAAGATAAGTCCGAGGTAATATGAATACCTAGATACTTAATGGACCTAGGGGTCCATTTCATACCAAACTCACTGAAAGCTGAGCTATATGTTAGACAATTAAGGGGGAAGATTTCTGTTTTGCTCATATTGAGTTTATAGTTCGAGAATTTCCCAAAAGTATCAATAATATGCAATGCTTCTGTTAAAGAAGAGACCGGATCTGAAAGATGAAGCAATATGTCGTCCGCATAAACTGAAAGCACAGGGACCCTATTACCTATTGGAATACCAGTAATTAAAGGGGAAGATTTCAGCCGCCTAATCAGGGGTTCGAGATATATGTTGAAGACAAAAGGAGAAAGCAGACAACCTTGCTGCGTAACCGAAAAGAGAGGGAAAACCTCGGAGAGTACACCATTGCAGTGTATTCTAGCCTGAGGGGAGGAATATAAAGCCTGGATCCATTTAATAAAATTATTAGGGAAACCCATTGTCTGTAACGTAGCCCACAAGAAATTCCAATCTACCCTGTCAAATGCTTTTTCTGCATCAAAGGGATATCAAGGCCATGGGGGACCTGAATCAGATATGACCATTTCTGAAGGTGATCAGCAGGGTTCTACCTGACACAAATCCAATTTGCTCTGGGCTGAGAAGCTGAGTCCAGACTTGTTCGATTCTATTAGAGAGTATCTTGGCTAAAATTTTAATATCACAATTTAACAGAGAGATAGGACGGTAATTCGTAGGAAACTGGGGTGGCTTGTCTGGTTTAAGGAGAAGGATAATAGAGGCTTCCAACAGGGATGGATCTTGAGTTTGCCTTGAAAGCATATATTGATACAGATACAACAGGCAGGGAGCGAGATCTTTGGTGAAAACCTTATAGAAGTTTGAAGGAAAACCATCTGGACCGGGAGCCTTGTCCAACGCGAGATTATGAATAGCTGATAACACCTCTTGGAGGGATATAGGAGCAGATAAAAGGGATTGCTGCATGAGAAATAGAGTAGGTAAGGATGAGGCGGAGAGATACTCTAATAATTCAGCTTGTGACGGGATGCGGGACGTTGACTATAGAGAGAGGAATAGAACTGTCTAAAAACAGCAGTTATGTCTCTTGGATGTGTTTTGGTAATTCCGTCAGGATCATTGATGGAGAAAATGAATCTTGACACCTCTAATTTCCTCAGGCGCCAGGCTAGGAGATGACTCACCTTCTCACCTTGCTCTATATATTTTGCTTTAGTTCTGAGTATGAGAAATTCTGCTTTTTCCTGTACTAGACGAGAATACTGATTCCTTAAATTCAGTAATGATTTTAACAAATCAGGGGAGGAAGAAGAGGTGAGAGATTGCTCGAGTGTACGGATCTGATCCAGAAGTGAGATGATGGTAGCCTCTCTCTTCCGTTTAAGGGTGGAGGAGAGCCTAATAAACTCGCCACGCAGAAAGCATTTCATGGCACACCATTCATGATCCATTCTTGTGACAGAACCCTGATTATTTGCAATAAAAAGTTGAATCAAATCAGAGATCCTAGTAATAACATAGTCCTCCTTTAAGAGCTGCGTATTTAAACGCCATACTGAGTCCCTTTGGAGGTTTTGGTTTAGCATGACAGTGACCCTGGCCACAGTGTGGTCCGATATAACAATCGGTTCTATGGCAGAGTCATTAAGGCCGTGTACAAGAGAATGGCTGAGTAAAATGTAGTCCAGCCGGGACCAGGTGGACTGCACCATAGAGTGAAATGAGAAGTCGTGGGTCTTGGGATTTAGCAGGCGCCAAGGGTTGCACAGCCCAGCGGAATCGAGAAATTCAGTGAAAGCCCTCTGGACATTGGAGTGGACTTGAGCAAGGAATTAGATCTATCTAAGTCCAGCGTGGGTAGTAGGTTCCAATCCCCCCCCAAGAATTAAGGGAAGTGCAGAAAACTTTTGTAATTCATTCAGTAAGTCCTGAAAAAATTCAGAATTTCCCCCCACAGGCCCATACACACTCCCAAGGACTAAATCAGTGCAATCCAATAATCCTTGAACTAAAACATATCTCCCTTGTGGATCAGCAATTATTATTTTGGGTTGAAAGGCGATCGACATGTGAATTAGGATGGCAGTGCCACCACTGGCGGATGAAGTACCGGAAGCGAAAACTTGCCCAATCTCCAGTCTACGCAAGCTCACTGCTTCCCCAGAGAGAAGATGGGTTTCTTGGATGAAGGAGATATGGGTGTGCAGAAATGATAAATTTTTTAAGACCTGGATTCTTTTGTTAAGATCATGAGCCCCTCTTACATTCCAGGTTATAAACTTTTTCAGTCCATTAGCCATTGAAGTCGATAATGCCTCATATATAGCCAGAACCTAGTAGTGAGAAAGTGCACCAATATTCCCCCCCAACCAATGCAGTATGTAAACTATAAGATTGGTGTTCCCACGAGCTCCAAAAAAAAACCTTGAACATAAATCCGACCATTAAGACAATTGTAAAGTGATGGGAAACCCCATCATTAATAGTGGAGAGCAATGGAACACCAAGGTTATCCAGTACCCCCATAATCCCAACCCCCTTATAACTGTTTACAAATATCCCTCTACCCAACTTCGAAATCGACTGAAAGGTATCATTGTTCCTGAATGGTAGAGAGCCCATAAGTACCCTATTATAACTACCCTCTATACTTCTATCTAAGTATACAAGACTGAAATTAACAGGCTCATGCATTAAATAAATCACTAACACTAATTTGGGCATTAGTGTGAACCGACATAACAAACCAAAAATGATCCCCATAGTGCCATATGGTGTAAAACAAAGGATGAGAGTAATTAGGGTACATCCCCCCATACCATACTCCAGGACATGTGGTGGGTTACTCCCAAACCAGTGTCTTCTCCCTCCTGCCCCCCACAAACCTCGACCAAAAGGTACTGAAAGTAGTTTAAATCCAAAACAGAGATGCCCCATATAAACATGAAAACCAAGCACCCCACATAAACAAAGCCGTATTCCTGTCAGCTTGACAAGAGAGAAGCAAAATCAGCACCAGGCACTCTACAAAAGATAACACAGAGAAAGAGGTAGGTGCAGAACAAACAGGATTGCAGAGAGAGTTAGTTGCAAGCGTTGAGATAGAAATACGAAAGAGAACAATGATAAAGTAAAAAAGACATGAACAAAGCACATGGAAAGGAGGACAGGAGTCCTATAGGAAAGAATCAAGAAAAGCCAGACGCTTTGTGATGAGGCTAGGCATAACTATCGCTTTAAATATAACAAAATCAGAAATAAATTATGGTAGAGAGGCAGTCAGAAAAGAGAGAATTAAAAGTGAGCAGAGATGGAGATATAAGGAGGTATTTCCAGACTTATTTGCATAAAGCAACATAGAGATATCGCAAGGAGAAGTAAATGAGTCGAGCAGTTCCTTGAATATGCGGCTGTTCCCCGGGGGAACCAGATTGGTAACGGGCCAAGCCGCCCATGAAACAATCCCCACTGGAAACAGCTAGTTGCACAAAAAAAGTCCGCGAGAAAATGGTGCGTTGGTGCAGCGTGGGTTCACTCAGGCCTACAGGCCACTGCTCACCTCCCTCTCAGTCAGTCACCATCCTCTCCACAGCGGGAAAACCTCCCCACACAAAGACATCCCTTGGACCGGACACCTCAATGGTAAGCCAGCTGAAAAGACATTTAGACAGTCAGAAACAGCAATGTCCCATGGTAATTTGAAAACAGGACCACAGCCCTAAGATTTAAATAGTGAGGGCAGCTTCTTGCACAGATCAGCCTGGGCCTGGTCAGCAGAGTCAAAGGAAAGCCACAATCCATCCACCAAGACCTGCAAACGAGCTCGGTATGCCATACGAAACTTAATGCTGGCAGCTATCAGCTTGCTGACTGTTGAGTGAAAAGAGGCTCTCTTCTGCCGGGTTTCAAGGGGCAGATCCTGAGTAATCCTTAGTCGCTTGCCCTCCCAGTGTATAGCATGTAACTCTCTGACTTTCACCAGGATATGTTGCTTTTCCAAATAGTTAAGGAAGCGAATAATCATCGGACGAGGGGAGGCAGACTCCTCTGGCTTCGGGGGTAAAGATCTGCGCGCCCTTTCTATTAAATAGGTAGGGTTGTGTGGGGAAGGGCCCACGATCTTAGAGAGAAATTTCTGCATAAATGGAATTGCAGAGGGACCCTCAGCCTCTTCTGGAAGCCCAAAGATCAGGATGTTGTTCCTCCTACTGGGCCCCTCTAGATCTTTGGTTTTAAGTTGTAATTTAGTGATTTGTTGCCTGAGCTTTGTAATCTCTGGTTCAGTCCTGTCTCTCCAGGCCTATAAGGAATAGGTACGTGCCTCAGTATCTGCCATTCGAGTTCTGAGGTCTGCCATCTCAGTACTGATGTTTTTAAGATCGGTGGCAATATCCTGAAGGGTCTCTTTGAAAGGTTGTAGCTCTTGCAAGAAGCGCTCTTCTGAGAGCGGTACAGAGGCTGACAGCACACCCAGTTGCTTGGCAGAAGATTGCTGGAGAGCTCTTGCTTTCTTCACCTTTTCATCGGGTGAGACCGGGGGCGTGTGTCTGGGCAAGGCTGTCTTCATTTCGGCCTCCATCACAGCGTTTTAAAGTAGTAGAGACACCAGAAATGCAGCCAGAAAGCTCCGGTAGATAGCCAGGAACAGCAGTATTGAGACAATCCCAGTAGCATAAACCAGAAAACACCAGATTATAATAGATTTTCAGATGGGGGAGTGGGAGCCAAGAGAAACAGCAGCTAGCAAGCCCAGACCATCACGTGATCTCCCTGGACGGCAACTGTTAATGCTTCAGGGGCTAGGTGTTTCCTGTGCTGGAACATCAGATCCATTCTGATATTAGCAGCTTTAGCCACAGTATTAACGTGGGCAGTGTAGAAGAGGTGGAAGTCAAGGGTGATGCCCAGGTATTTAAAGGATTGTACTTGTTCGAGTGTGACTCCTTGCTTAGTTTTGATTGTGAGGTGGAACTGTTTATGTTTGTGTTGAGGGCTGCTGAAGATCATGGACTTTATTTTTTTCTGCTTTAGGATCAGTTTGTGTTTTGTGAACCAGTCTTCAACTGATGTGAAACCATGCTGGAGGTTTTTTTGCAGTTGTTGAGGATCATGGTGGGAGGCAAGGATAACTTCATCATCCGCATAGAGAATGACTTGCTGAGGACAGGATTCAGGAAGCGAGTTCAGGAAAAGGCTGAAAAGGAGGGGACCTAAACTGGAGCCCTGGGGGACCCCAGAGCGGACCGGTCTGGGATCCGAGAGTGTGTTGGCAATTCTCACTCTTTGGTACCAGTTGTCTAGGTAACTTTTGAACCAGGATACCGAGTTGGGTGAGATCCCCACTTTCTGGAGATGGGTAAGCAGGAGGCCATGGTGGACAGTGTCGAAGGCCTTAGTTAAGTCAATGAAGGAAGCACTGGTTAGTTGCCCATTATCCAAAGAGTGGTGGATGGTGCCGGTAAATTCGAGCAGTGCAGTGGAGGTGCTGTGATTTTTTTAATTTATTTATTTCAATCTAGAATTACAATACCTTTGAGCCGAGGCTCTTTTACAAAGGTTCCACATCAGCGTATGCAACAGTCATCATTTTTAGTTACAAACATAAAGTCACTGACTTACAGACATGTAATAACCAGTACAAAGACTTGAGCTCTGACCAAGACAAGGGGAGGAGGTTGGTCGATGGGGAGAAGTGAGGTAGGAGATCAAAGGGGTAGGAGGTGCAGGGGTAAGGGGAGTATGGGAGGTGGGTGGGGGCAGGGGCAGGAGTGGAGATACGAGGGGGAGGTGGGCGAGGGTGGGAGACAGTGCAGCCAGGGGGCCTTGTCGAGGGAATATGCCAGGTAAGGTGTAAGGGGTGCAAAGACTGATTGATTCTTCATGAAACCATGTTACTGCCTGCTCAGTAGGTTGTGCTTGTGTTGGTAGTCAGTCAGCTGATCAGCAACAATACGATCCAGGGCCTTTGAGAGAGGAGGATGAGATCGGTTGGAAGTTCTCAGGTGCTGTTTTGACACCACTTTTATGAATGGGAGTTACAGTGGCTGATTTCCACATGTCGGGGAACTGGCTAAGGCTGAGGGAGAGGTTAAAGATCCTCATCAGTGGCCTAAGCACTTCATTAAGTGTGAGGGATAGAAGTTTGAGGTCAAGAGAGTCATTGCTGGTTCTGGTCTTGCTGATGGCTTTAGTAACATAGTCATGTACCTGGTACATCTTGACTGCTTTAAAGTAGAAGGGAGGGTGAGTGGACGGGGCAGTGGTGGTTAGGGGCAAGGGATCATCCATTTCATTAAAAAAAGTCTGGTGGAAGTACACAGCTGAGGTCAGTAAAGGCGGTATTGAAGGTGTCCGCTATGACTTTGGGGTCAAGTGTTATGTCTCCTTTAATGCTCAGAACTGAGGGTGTGTATCTTCCCTGCTGCCCGGTGACTTCTTTTATGTTGTTCCAGAAGTCTCTTCCATTTCCTCAGGAGTTAGTAAGCGCGTTCTTGAAATAGGCAGATTTCTTATCTTGAATTGATTTGGTGCAGTAATTTCTTGCACGTTTGCAGTTTGTGATGTATAGGGTACAACCACCACCCCTTTTAGCAGTCCGGTCGAGCCTGAAAACATTGTATCCAGGGAGGGTGATAGCCTGGTCAGGGATAGATGGGGAGAGCCAGGTTTCAATTACTGCTAGGACATCTGGCCTATGTTGGCTGGTAAAGATCTGAAGGGCATCGATTTTAGGAAGAAGGCTGCAAATATTGAGCGTTATAATAAAGAGGGTGCCTGGGTGCTTGTTCTGGATGGCAGCCCTGAGGGGGCTATGCCGGGATTTGGATGGATATTTCCAGATAGCATCAGGAGGAGAAACACTAGTTTGAAGGTGCACAATCGTAGTTCTTTGGTTATGCATTTCCTTTTTCTGGTCGAGTAAGGACGTGGCATGGGGGGAGAGTGGAGAGCCAGGGACAGAGGAGTTGGAGGGGCATGGAGGTATACCCTGCAACTGCAGGGTTGTAGGAACAGATCACCTGAGGTAGGCAGGGACCAAAGCAGAAATATAGGATCAAAAGGAAGAGTGCCTGTAAGGTGATATGTGGAGTCAAGTAGGTGGCTGGGGGGTAGAGAGGGGAAGCAGGCTCTGGGGGAGTGGAGTAGGGGAATAAGAGGAGCAAGAAAGAGGAGGAGAAAGGGGAGCAGAGTACTGGGAGGATCCATGTTTTGAAATGAGAGGAAGGAAGCTGGGAGGTGCTGGACAGACACGGGGGAGAGAGGGGGTAGGAAGTAAGAAGGCCGAGGGGATGAGGAGAGAAGCCTGGAGAGGGCAGGTTACCTGTGGGTGAGAGAGGTGGCAGTGCAAGGACTGTGCAGCATGTGAAAAGGAGTGAAGAGTTAAAAGAAAGGCAAGAGGGTGGGGTGGTGGGGAACGGGGAAGGAGAACTTATCAGGGCAACCAATAAGAGGGGGCAAGGAGGAGGGGTTACCAGAGGGGTGTGGGAAAAATCTATTTAATTAAGGTTGGAGGTGGGGGAGGGGGGTGGGCATAAAATTTCGGCTGATTCCACACACCCTCAATGGCCGCTGCAGTCCCGAGTGGAGGAGAAATTCAGCAGATGCAGTTAGCCAATCAGATAAGGTGGAGGAGTGTAAAGGGTCCAACCCAGGTGCAGCTCAGCAAACGACTGGCCAATGGCAGCAGCTCACGTCAGCCCTGAGCAGTCTGAGGACTTACCTGGCTTCCAGGATCCTTTGGTTGGCCAGGAGGTGTGCGGCTGGCGGTCAGGAGTCCCGAGCCCCTGCCATGCCTTTCAGAGGGCTGCTGTGCCCAAGTTGTTAGGCGGGATCTGAAGGTGGAAAGGAGAAAGAAATAGGGGGTTAGATGTGGGTGGAGGGGCTACACAAAGCAAAAGATAGTGATGCGGATAGGCTAAATTGGGGTGGGGAGCAGAGAGCAGGGGATGACAGACAGGCTGAGGTGAATACTGGGGGGGGGCAGCAGTCAAGAACAGGTTGTTTTAGTGTGACAAACCTGGACTTTGGCACCGTGGGGGATGGGTAGAAGAAGAGCTCAAGGTCAGAGAGATTAGCGAAGGCGAGGGGGGGAGCTGTTTAGGCCCAGGGGAGAATACGAGAGGGAAAAGATAAGGGAGACAAGAAAACAATCTGTTCAAAATTACACAAGGAGCTGTCTGTTCAAAGAGTACACAAAGGAGCTGTTATCACTAAGTCTAAACATTACATTTCCTCAGAATTTGCAAAAACAATTTGAGGGCAAAAATTCCTTTGAATCAGAGTGGAGAACAAGTAAAAAGTAAGAGAAGTCCAGGAAGAGCCAGCTCTGCAGGTGAGCCCGAAATTTCAGCCGATTCCACACACGCTCAATGGGCGCTGCAGTCCTGAGTGGAGGAGAAATTCAACAGGCACAGTTAGCCAATCAGGAAGGTGGAGGAGTGCAAAGGGTCCAATCCAGGTGCAGCTCCGCAAGTGACAAGCCAGTGGCAGAAGCTCACGGCAGCTCCGAGCATTCTGAGGACTTACCCGGCTTCCAGGATCCTTTGGTCGGTCAGGAGGTGTGCTTTTGTTTGTATGTTTTTAAAAATTCTAGGTGTACTACTCCTTTAACTTTCCGACCACTGATGCTAGGCTGACTGGCCTATAACTGCCAGCCTTCTCCCTGCTACCACTTTTGGGTGGTGGGACTACATCTGCCCTCCTCCAGTCCTCTGGAACCACTCGTTTCCAGTGAGCTGTTAAACAGGACTGTCAGAGGTGCAGAGAGTATTTCACAGAGTTCTCTCAATGCCCTTGAATGCACCCCATCTCGCCCCATTGCTTTGTCCACCTTCACATCAGCAAGTGCCTTCAGGACTTTCACCTCCAAAACAGGACTATTGTCCAATTCCTTCCCTCCAAAGCTTCTGTTACTTTTTTGTGACCCCTCCCCTTCTCCTTCCTCTGTGAACAGTGAACAAAAGTATTTGTTGAGGCTGTCTGCCTTTTCCTGGTCCTCTCTAAGTCCTCTCCCTTCCCTTTTTAACCTTACAATCCCACCTTTGGTCTTCCTCTTTTTACTCACATACCTAAAAATGTCCTGAGCATTCATTATCTTCTGGGCTATTCTGTCTTCAGTTTATGCCTTTGTGCACCTTACTGCTTTCCCTGCTTTCATCTGTTTCCCTTGATACACTTCCCTATCCTCCTCCTCCTCCCTTTGTGCCTCCTTATATCCTGTGAATGCTACCCTTTTTGTCTTTACCATTTCAGCCACCTCTTTCAAGAACCATAACAGTCTCTTTTTCCTCTTGCTTTTGCTCACTTGTTTGATGCAGAGATTTTTTGCCTTTACTATTCTCCCTTTTATCTTTGTCCACCGTTCTTCCACCCCACCCAGGCCATCCCTCCTACCAGGTCATCCCTGAGGCATTCACCTATCATTGTAAAATCTGTCCTCCTGAAGTCCAGGCCCCTCTACCTTGTGTGGTTCAATCCCTAGTCATTCTTATACTGAAGCACACCATATGATGATTACTTGTCCCCAAGTGGCATCCTGCCTTGAAGTCTGCAGCACTCTCCCTGTTAGTGAGTACTAGATTCAGTATTGCCCCATCATAAGTAGGCTCACTGACTAGTTGCCTCAGGAATGCCCCCTGCAGAGAGCCCAGGATGTCCCTGCTTCTAGCTGAAGCTGCTGCTGGGAGGCTCCAATATACATCTGACAGGTTGAAGTCCCCCACCAGCAGCACCTGCCATCTTGCCAGTGTTTTTCACCAGCATCTTATCTGATTCCTCCACCTCTGCTGGAGGTCTGTAGATAACTCCAGAGTGAATTGTGACTCTATTCCCTGTCTCCAGGATGACCCCTTGTATCTCTGCCTCCCCCTATATTATCTGTTTCTTCATCAGTTTTAGGCTTTCCCTCACATAAAGCAATACACCCCCTCCTTTCTGTTCCACCCAATCCTTCCTAAACAAAGTATAGCCTGGTATGGCCATGTCCCAGTCATTATTTTCAGTGCACCATGACTGAGTAATGGCCACAGTACCCGGTTCAGCCTCTGGCATGATGGCCTCTAGGTCCAGAATCTTATTTCCTAGACTTCTAGCATTCACACACATGGCTTTCCAGATTTAGTTTCCACTCTGCGTGTTGCCCCCCCCAGTTTCCGTATTGCCCTCCCTCCTTCTCCCCTCATTTTAATGCTCCCTTTCCTTTCCCCTTTGATCTCTACCACCCTGTTTCCTTTATTAATTTGCACCTTGGGGGATTCCTCTCCCCTTTGGTTGCCATCTCCTTCATTAACTTCCATTGCTTATTTTGTTCTGACTTGTACACCTTCTCTGTTTTGCACACTTTCTGTATTTTCCCTTCTAAAACTTTACTTGCCCTGTCCCAACACTGAGCAGATGCTCAGTTCTCACATGAACTCCAAGCAGTGTCACTGTTACTGCTTACCTTTTTAGCATTTCTGATTTTATCCACTTCATCTGTCATTCAGCTCTTCCTGCTGTCTATTGTGTGAGTGTGTTGGCATCCATGTTATAGTTGATACTTACAGCTACCCCCCATCCTCATTGGGCACTTCATTCTAACTTTTCTTTGCCTTCTCTCTATAATCTGCAATGCAATTCTCCACCTGCTCAACATCCTTAGCCTTTCTTGTATCACCCCTCTCAATCATCTCTCATTGCACACCCTCTAGTTGCATTTTCCTCATCTTCCTTCCATTTGACCTGTTTCTCCTTCCTTTCCTTGCTGCTGTCTTGCACTCCACTATGCTCAGCCTACCTGCATTCAGCTCCTGTGTGAAACTCTATCCATTTATCAAAGCCCCCATAGTAAATTTCTGCTGTCCATCAGTAATTGTCTACCACATCTTTATTCAGAAGTTTCATGACCTTCTTCATTGATTTCTAATTGCCCCCTTTGTGCCAGCAAATTATCTTCAGCTTGGGAATCAAGGCAGAGTGTTTCTCATTGTGCCTGCTCTGCATCATCCAACTTCATTTAATATTCCTCATTCATCAGCCTGCTAATTGCACTGCCATCAACCAAGTGCCATCCCCTGGTCTTTCCCACCGATACGACTGAGCTTCACTCCATAAATGTAGCACTTCAGCTCCAAGAATCACCATGCTGTTGCTCTTAGCATTAGCACTTCTAGTGCTTGGAACTGGGTCCCTTCCTAACAGTCATGCCCAGGATGGCAGGGGTCTTCCACCCAAGCTATTACAGGGTAAATCCAAGTGGCAGTTTCTCCAAGCTCACTCTGCAATTCTTCTGTCAGAATCTCCTTTTTCAGAGTGAGTCACATGATGTTTCTGCAATGAACAGATGCATTCTACACAGCTCCATGCTTCTGACCTTTAATTAAAGTTTTCACTTGCATTTAAACAGCTGTATTCCATTCACCTGTTTTGTATGTGGTTGACCAATTATGGCAGAAGCTCTGAAGATTGTTTCTGCTGTGATGGATACAGCTCCTGCTGTGGATATTACCAGGTTACCCAAGTCTGCGCCATCTTCCCAGGCCTGACCTAACCACTGCATAAAAGGCTGACTCCTGATTCCCCAGAGCCCAATCAGGAACCAGACAAGTTGGACTTGTTGCTTGCAGATATGGCTGGAATCAAGCTGATGCTATCAAAAGTAGTGGATGATTTCCAGGTCCTTAAGCCCATGCTAGAATCTTTTCACCTGAGGTTAGGCGATACTGAATCCCAAATCAGCTCGTTGGAGAACACTCAAGTTAAAGAAGCTCAATATGTAGTAGACCTCCATAAATGTGTGCTCAAGCTGGAATTAAAGGTGGATGACTTGAAGGCGTGTATTCACCGAAACAATTTAGTAACTGTCGGCATCCCAGAGCTTTCTGAGGGATCAGATATGTTGCAATTTGTTCAAGGATTTCTGCAGGAGAATGCAGGACCCTTGTTGACCAGCCTGACCTATATCATCAAGCAGGCACATTGCTGTTTGTGTCTTCAGTCGCTACCATTTGAGAGACCATGAGCTATTGTTTTGAAATGTTTGCACTTCCAGAAGAAAGAGCATATTTTAAAAAAGACTTGTTCTATGTAACCTCTGTATTGGAAAGGGCACCCTGTTTTAATTTGTGGAGATGTAACCCCCTCAGTTCAGGACCATCAACAGGCATACAGAGACATCAAGCAGTCTCTATACAAAGCTGGGGTTAAGTTCTATATGCGTTACCTGGCCAGGCTCTTCATCCATACTAATGTGGGAATGGTGGCATTCTCTTTGGCAGAGCACACAAATGTTGGTACCTCTAAATATTTTCCTCAGCCATCTTATGTGGTATCCAAGAAAGCCCCCACCTGAGCTTAAGATGTAGTACTGTGCCAATCTTAACATATTGGAGCTGATCTTGTACTACAACAGTGTTTCAGTCTGAGAATAATGTACTGTGGTTTCAGTGGCCTTTGACTCTCCTTATTTGCCCCTTTTGGAGAAGCTCCCTTCCTTGTTCTGGTATATTGGGACAGGATGAATATGGACATTATTATTAAGACTTTTGCTCCTGTGATCCATGGATGTTTTTTGGAGCTTGGTGCTTTCCAGGTATGAGAGAAGGTCCAGGCCAAGCTAAGACCCCATGGAAAGAAATTGATATGTTTTATTGTTCACACTATGATATTTCTCCTCAGGCTCTTCCATTTTTTGCCATGGTGTAGACTCCCTCAAATGCTTCACGACACCCCTATTTGCTGGTCAGTGTGGGTTAATACTCAGTTTTGTTGCCTCTTTGAATATGTTCCACAAAAGGACCCTCAGCAGCCAATTAGTTTAAATCCCAATTTGAGAATTACCGACAAGCCCATATCTTTAACCTTCATGAAGCATGTTAATCTGCAAATGGTTTCCGATTTATTTCGAGAGAATAAAATAATCACCTTCAAGGAGTTTGGTTGCAAGTTTTCTATATCTCATCTCATGGGTTTAGCCTTTGCCATTTTTCAGCTTAAACATTCTGTACAGGAATTCCTTGGTCCTCTCCCTTGGTCCTTTTCAGATGGCTCCACTTATAATCTGGCAGACTTAGTACCTCAACCGCATACAATTTCTACCTTGTGTATATTGCTCAGGGAATTGGTAGGCACTAAAAAGAAAGTGAATTGTGGTTACTGGGAAAGGGAATTGCCTGCAATTTTCTTGGGTATTGAGTTGAAATTCCTCTGGGAATCTGTCCATAGATACCTTAAAGTAGACAACCTGTGTTTAATTCAATATAAAATACCACATAATGCCTACTACACACCATAGTGCCTATTTCAGTTTGGGAAGTTAGCTGAACCAGCTTATGCGAAATGTAAGTCTCAAGAAGGATCCCTTAGATGTTTAGTTTGGGATTCCCCCCCCCACAATTAGGGCTTTTTGGTCTCATATTAAATCCCACCTCAGCCCACTGTTAGGACTGCAGGAAAGCTTTACCCCAGAACTGTGCCTTCTAGGGAGAGATTTGTGCCTATTGACTGGTGCCCAGCAATATCATTGTGCCTTAATCTCCGCAGTCACTAAACTAGTAGTACCGAGGCACTGGCTGGAGGCACAGGCCCCTAGTTATAAAGAATGGCATGCTGGATGCTGACTTTTTGGAGAATGGAAAAATCAGTGGACAGCTTGTGGCACAACCTTTCTTCTTACAAAAATTGGTGGGAAAAGTCAGAGGTTCTTTTAAGTCTGCAATAATGTGTAACCTATTTCATTACCCCACTTTTCCTATTAATGTGTTTTATTTACTGTGGACTTTATTGTATTGTACTGGCTAGAGTTTCATGGATTTTTTTAGAATGTTTACTAATAACTTTGCTGTTATGTTCCAGTCGTTTTGGTTACTAGCCAAGTATATTTTTGCTGTAGTTTATTTTTCTTTGCACCTACCCTGTATCGGTGTTTACATTGGTAGAGTGTAACTAGATATTTAATTTACACCCTGTGCTGTGTTTCAGAAATTGTAATACAGTTTAAGTCTAAAAAAAAGTATCTCCTTTTTCTACTTTGCATTTTTCCTCTATCATTTCAGCACTTGCTTTCCATCATGGTTGCTTCCCCATTCATCAAGGGAAGGGGAAAGGCAACATTGTTTAGCCAGGAGTAGCACACTAAACCAATGCTTGTTTCCAGATGTGACCTGGGAGCAGAAGGAAGTTAAGTTACTTCCTCAGGATCACACAGTATGCATCTAGGTGGGTGTGGGATTCAAACCCAAGTCTCCAGATCTGCTGCTCAGAGCCTTAACCCACTGCACTATACTGCCTCATCAAGTGGATCCAAGATACTCATATCATGATGCTGTAGAATATATTCTTTCAGATTCAGATCTTGTACACCCCAAGAAAGCTCAGTCCAAATCCCACTACCACATCAAAGATTGGACCATTCCAAAATATACAGAATTTATATGAGCAATGAAAGTACTGTGCTTGTCTGTTCATCTGCTAAAACAGAAATTGCTTGACATTTTTGTAGTTGCTTTCTAGCAAATCCCAATGCTAATTCTGAATCTGTCCCTACTCTTCCTTTGATTTCAACTACTTCACAATTTGTATGACTTTGAACATTATACTGCAAGTCCATAATTCATTCTTACATCTGGAATCAAAGGTTTCTAATGCTGAGAAATGCTTGCCTCCTGACCAGTTCTACCCAGGCCTTCCAAGCTTTCTCAGCCTCATGTGGTGCCAATTCTTCCTAGATCTGCTCCCCCTCTCCAGTACCTTTACAACCTGTGCTTCTTATAATGCCTTTCCCAGCACCAGATCATCCTGAACTTTTAATCTGCATAATTGATTTTTGTTTTTATTTTTAGGTCTGCCCTCTTTAATTACCATATAACTGGAAGTCAATCAAATACAGAAAACATTTACAGTCAGAGTAGGTCCTGTCTTATTAAACAATGAAATTTATTGAAACAATTAAGACAGAAATACCATTATTTTTTTCAGGATAAGTATAATAATGATACTGCCCTAACAGCAGTTTGGGATATGTTTAAAGCCTACATTCGAGGTTGTATGATAACATACAATTTTAAATGTAAAAAAGAAAATTAGGCAGCAAAAGACAGAAGATACACAAAAATTAGTAAACCAAAAGGAAGCTATATATTATAATTCAAATGACCCAAGTGTTGTACAGGAATTGCTGAATTTATGAAATACATATAATGAGTTAGCAACAGAAGAAGCTGAAAGGCAAATGTTATTAACATGCAGTAAATAGTACGTGGTAGGTGACAAACCAGATAAGATTCTGACCTGGCAGCCCAAAAAAAAAGAGCAGGAGGAGAATAATATCATGAGTATACAAACACCATCTGAGTCCATAACTAACTCCCCCCAGGATAGTAACAAGGTATTTCATGACTACTATAAGACATTATATACATCCAAGCACAGTAAGGAAAAGTTGGATAAAGACACTTTCTTTTCAAAAATAGTAGTCCTATCTTTGGATCAGGATCAAATGTTGCTGTATATGTGTTTTGTAGGTGTTTTCAGTTTTCTCCTCATCCCCTGCATCCCTGCATAGCATGTGCATGTGGAGGCACACGCATGTCACACATTATGGGACCCCCACCCTACCAGTTACTCTATTACCACTTGCCACTGGACCTTCATCCAATGATGGTAGGACTGCAGATGGGCAACCCCCCCCTCCTGGGAGAGGAGAGCCAGTGCTCAATCCTGCTCCCACCCTCCCTCCCCTGTCCTGGCACCCTGATGACCAGAGGTCATTCCCAAACCCAGATCACTGGTGTAGCATGAGGTAAGGCATCCAGCGCCTCAGCCTTCAGCACCACAGGACCGATCTTAAAAGCAGTTTTAAAGATATTTTGATTCAGCCCATATTTCAGATTATGGATACATCTATTGTATTCCAGTGTGTCAGCTATGGTTAAGACCAATAAAAATATTTTTGAATCCTTCCAGTTACAAAGAGGCACCCATCAGGGCTGCCCACTCTCTCCCCTTATATTTGCACTAGCTATGAAGCCATTGGCTATAGCCATTCAAGCAAATAAGGATATTAGGGTTTAAAATATAAGCGTATAGAGCATAAGATTAGTCTGTATGCAGATGACACCATAATATAAACTGATAATCAAAATCAAAACTTTGCTGCATTAATTAAGGGGGAAAGGGAAGGGAACATTGTTTAACCAGGAGTAGCACACTAAGCTGAAACTTGTTTCCAGATGTGACCTGGGAGCACAAGAAAGTTAATTGACTTTCTCAGGATCACACAATATGTACCTAGGTGGCTGTGGGATTCAAACCCAGGTCTCCAGATCTGCAGCTCAGAGGCTTAACCCACAATGCTATATTGCCTCTTAACTGCCTAATAAGCTACTGTTTGAGTTTGGTTTAGTCTCCTGGTAAAAAGCAAACTGGAGTAAATCAGAACTTCTGGAAATTAAATCATACTCAACCCCCTTTCAGTTTCCCTCGGGTAATAACATTCAAAAAGCTACAAAGGTAGAAAGATATATATATATATATATATATATATATATATATATATATATAAAGTGGGTAGGAAAAATTATCTCTGCTGGTTGGTTGAAACACATCACATGACCGTTCGTATATCGGAGCATGACTGCACATCCGCACTTTCATCCCCTCCAAAACAATTTTGCCATTTTATAAAATAGATAACCCACATTAGGGTGTGCAGTCATGCTCTGATATACACACTCCTTGGGTGGTTGACGCACTAGACCTGTGGCCTCATGCATATATTCTTGTTTTAGTTTCAGACCTTTCCTATTCCTATTAAGGACACTTTCTTTAATGATCTTGAGAACTTAATTAAAAGTTTCTATAGAAAAGGTAAAAGACCAAGGCTAAAAATGGAAAAGATGTATATCCCTATACAGTTACGGGGCTTATCCCTTCCTAATTTTCAGTCGTACTATTTCACCTCTAACTTGGCATTATTATGCTCATGTTTTCTTCAGGATATTAATGAGATATCCTGCCAAGTTGAATCAGCCTAGTGCCCATATAACAATATTAAATGTGTACTACTGTATATGCTGGACCATACCGGCAGAAAATAAAAGATCTTGGCGACAGTACCATTACATAATGTAAAATATGAGATAAGGTAAAACTACTTACTAATCTGTCCTTAAAAAACTCCTTTCAGTCCTGACCTATCTGAATGGCCATTTCAGTCCTTTACTGACAGATTCTGGCTTTAAACCTGGTATTATATGGGGTTGGCTGAAATAGGGGACCTGTTCAGTGATAATGGCCTTATGGATTTAAACACTTTAAAAAACTCTTTCAGATTATCTAATTTCTATTTCTTCAGATATTTACAAATTAGAGATTATATAGAAAACAATTTGGATGTCTCATCAGGCCCTAAATATGACATGTTAGAAAGTATATTTATGAGCACAAACAGAGCCTAATTGTTATCAAAAATATATACTTACCTAATATTGAATTTAGGTGGGAACATATCTACCCTTAAAACTCTTTCATGAATGACATTTCGGGCACCTGTGCCCCACGTACTGTAGGTGTGTTTAAAATATGTATAACCTACTGTGGGCGAGTCTAAAATGTGGATGACATACTATGGCATGTGCAAAATGTGGATAACATACTGAGGGTGTGTATAAAATGTAATTCTGGTAGTTAGTGGGATAATAATTTACAGTTTTCCTGTGTTCTGATTGGCTGAGAATAGATACCTGTGGCATAATATTCCTTAAATGATACTGTTGATTCTTATTGGGCTTCAGGATCCAAGGCAACATGGCTTCACAGGGGGAATGTTGTGCCAGACTGTCCTGACTGAGTTTTTTGATTGGGCAACCAGGGGAGTAGATCAGGGAGGGGTAATGGATGTGGCCTACCTAGATTTCAGCAAGACCTTTGACACAGTTCCACATAGAAGACTGATACTGTAAGCAAACTCAGGACCCTAGAGGTGGGTACTAAGGTAGTTAAATGAGTAGAGAATTGTCTAAGCAACAGGACCCAGAGGGTGGTGGTAAACAGGTGCTACTCTGGAGTGGGCAGGGTGACACAGGGGTCAGTACTGGGCCCAGTTCTCTTCAATGTTTTTATCAGCGACATTACTGAAGAGACCTACTTGTGATGCTGCTATGCGGCACATATTTAGTAGCAGCTCCAACAACTACCACCCAGTCTTCACCATCATTCTCCTTTTTTGGTCAAAGGAGAAATTACTTTGTGGTCTGTTGGAAAGTGAAAGGAGGGAACCAGCAACATATTGTAAGAAATGTTCATATGGTATGATCACTTTCATTTTGTTGTTCTTTGTGGTCAGAGAAGATGTTATTTTTCCCCTGTCTTGGTTATAAGTGTTGGGGCTGCTAATTTGTAAGAGGCCTTGTGTGAACTCTGCAAGATGCTAGATGCTAGAAATCGCTATGCTATTAGTAAAAATGTTGTTTTATAATTTTCTAGTGCATTGAACTTAGCCCACTCCAAGTGAGTCTGTAACATGCCTGCTTTTCTCATTTCTATAGGCTTAAATTCAGTGTGCTCCGGCCTTGTCAATTTTCAAGGTTCTCTGTTAGCTGGCTTTGCCTGGATTGGTCCAGGTCCTTGGAAGTGGTTTCCCTGGTATAATATCCCAAGATTCTTTTCTGTTTAGTGACTGTCAGTACCTTTTCACCATTTTATACACCACCTTTTGGGCTTCTATGCCCTAGTTGCATGGTTTTGCACTTTTTCACATTGAAGACCAGCTGCCATAGCCTTGATCACTCCCTGAGTTTCCTCAGGTCACTTCTCATTCTCTCTACCCCATCTAGAGTACCTACCCTGTTGCAGGTTTTGGTGTCGTGCAAAGAGGCACGCCTTTCCTTTCATCTGTTCTGCGATTTCGCTTATAAAGACATTGAAGCAGACAGGTCCTAGTTCTGAGTCCTGAGGTACCATGATGATCACTCTCTCCTCATTCGAGTGAGTGCTATTTACCCCCCCCATTGCCTATTCATCAACCAGCTCTTTAACCAGTTTACCACCTTCAGTCCCACCCCCAAACTCCCCAGTTGCCTTATAAGTCTAAGTGGTATGGTGTCAACAGCCTTGCTGAAGTCTAAGAAAGCCATGTCCACTGCCCCACCTTGATCTATTTCTCTTGTCACCCAGTCAACGAAATCAATCAGGTTTGTGTTACCGTGTTACCAATTCATCTGTCCATTTGACATCTGTATGGCATCATGTGGAAGAAAATGTTCCGCTTCATAGTCAATTTATTTTCCGGGTGTAAGAGTAACTCCAAATTATTCAATATATTCTCTGAATTAGTATGCTGGATACTCTTAAGCATTTACAAGCTTCCCCTTTGCTACACCTTCTGGACAATTTTCTGCTCATACTGTAGAACCGCTGACCAGTAGTATTAATTGTCAAACTGACCTTTTCTTATCCCTATGAATCCCCCTTACTCCTGAAAAAAACTCAGATTCGGTCACTAGATTGGCATTCCTCAAAATTTAGCTGGATTAAGACAGAAGTCCATCTTCCTCCCAAAAATCTAGAACACATGTCACAGCGCATAGAATATTTTTCTTCCAGCTATTCATGTACAAAAATGAAATTATTTCTATTAGGCTATCTAAACTTAGCTATGTGTATCATCCTGCAATAGACATCCTTCATACCTTTTGACACTTGCTATTTCAGTATCATTGTAGGAACATCACATTAACATGACATCTGCAGCCAAATCTAACCTCTGTATGTGTACCCATTTCTTGTCCAAATGAAATAGAATAACCATCTCCTGTTAGGATCCTTTCCCTTCAGCTACAAATCATATATTCACTGATGCTATGCCCTCTTATGTTTATGTAGTAATACATGACAATGACTAGTTTGCTAGCCTTTGGCCTCCCAAGATGTTCCTCATTCCTAATTTAAATTACACATAATGTTTAAGATATACCCCATTGTAGCTACTGTCTTGACTTGGGATCATCAAACCAGTCAGTTCCTTTTACTCAGATGTCCAAACTACCATCCATATCACAAATAAAAGTTTTTTTGCAATTAGTACCTGGTTATCAAGTGTTGAGCCTGAAGGTGGCCAGAAGTCATCCTGCCAACTGGGGATTTTTCTTGGTGTTCTTCCCCTCACCATTGAAGTGGCATTGTATGGTATCAATGCTGTCACCATGCATGCGTCTGTAGGTGCCATGTCAGATCCCTGCCAGTCCATCACTACATAGAGGCCCCTGCCCCCCCAGCCATTACTAGAGGCCCGGCTAACACCAGACTCTGCACCACCCCCTCCCCAGAGGAGGAGAGCAGTGTTCCAGATGCCCAGTCCTCCTACCACAAGCTGTCCCTTCAACAGCCTAAGTTCACTCCCAAACTCAGGTTGTCGGCACTGCAAGCAGTAGCACTACTGCTGTGCTGGGGTGGAGACTGGCTATCATAAATAAAAGAGGTTCCTCTTTCCATACTTTTATGAACATTCTTCTAACACTGACGTGGGTCTCCCTCCACTGCCATTTTAAAATCTATTATGTTTGTATTCCAGGCCCCAGAAACTTCTTAGTTGATTTCCTGTCTCATTTCAATTTCAGAAAATCAGACCTCCAGCACCTCAAGCAGATCTCAGGAAGAAACTCCACTAAATGTCCGAATTCCAAATGATGGGAGACACTATCTATAGTAGATGTTGAGCAGCCTATCATACAGCCTGGAATATCAATTCTAATTTTGATGCCCTGCAATCAACGAATCCTAATAACATAGAAACATAGAAACATAGACTTTGACGGCAGATAAGGACCACTTGGCCCACCCCCTCTGTCCATTTCCCTACCTATTGGATAAGCTGCAGATTGTAGTTAACCAACAGCCTACTTCCTGCAACCCCCCACTATAATTGCCTTATGTCTGTCCCATGCATGTTTGAATTCCCCCACTATTTTAGACCCCACAACCTCTCCAGGAAGGCGGTTCCATGCATCCACCACTCTCTCCATGAAAAAAATGTCCTCACATTACCCCTGAGCTGTCCCCTCATCTTTAAATTGTGCCCCCTTGTTCTTACACATCTCTTTTTCTGAAAGATGTTACCCTCCTGGGCTCTGTTGATTCCCTTGGGGTACTTAAAAGTTTTTATCATGCCCCCCCATTCCTCCTTTCATCAAGGGTATACATATTAAGCTCTCTCAGTCTCTCTTCATATGGTTTCTGATGTAGACCCTGCACCATTTTAGTTGCCCTCCTCTGGACTGCTTCCATCCTTTCTATTTCCTTGCATAGATGAGGTTTCCAAAACTGCAAGCAGTACTCCAGATGGGGTCTCACCAACTGTCTGTACAGAGGGATAACCACATCCCTTTTCTACTTGTGATGCCCCTCCCTATGCATCCCAGTATCCACATGGCTCTCCTTACCGACTTCTCACATTGCTTACCTACCTTTATGTCATCTGATATGACTACCCCCAGGTCCCTTTCCATTATTGTTGTTGTTAGTACCTCCCCTGTGATTGTGTACTCTTCTCCTGGATTTTAATTTCCCAGGTGCATTACTTTGCACTTCTTTGCATTGAATCTAAGTTGCCATATATCTGACCATTCCTCCAACCTTGCCAAGTCCCTTCTCATCCTTTCTACCCCCTGTATCAACTCTGTTATAGATCTTTGTGTCATCTGCAAAGAGGCATACCTTTCCTTCCAGACCCTCTGCAATGTCACCTATAAAGATGTTAAAGAGGACTGGACCCAGTACTGAGCCCTGAGGTACTCCACTAGTAACCCCCCTTTCTTCGGAATGTGTTCCATTCACTATTACCTTCTGTGTCCTGTTGTGCAGTCAGTTTGCTACCCAGGCTACCACCCTGGGACCCACTCCCAGACTGGCAAACTTGATTTTTAATCTTTTGTGTGGGACTTTGTCAAATGCCTTGCTAAAGTCTAGGTAGGCCATATCCACAGCCCTTCCCTGGTCTATTATTTTGGTCACCCAGTCAAAGAAATCAATTAGATTCATCTGACATGACCTTCCTGCTGTGAATCCATGCTGCTTTGGGTCCTGTGCCCCGTTGGCCTCTAGGTACTCAACAATTCTTTCTTTCAGAAGTGATTCCATCATTTTCCCCACCACTGAGGTCAAACTAACAGGTCTGTAGTTTCCTGCTTCTGCCTTGCTCCCACTTTTGTGAAGGGGAATCACATCTGCCCTCCTCCAGTCCTCAGGTACCACCCCATCCTCCCATGATTTGTTAAAAAGTGTGGTCTGTGGTGTCACTAGGTCCTCCCTTAATTCTTTCAGGATTCTAGGGTGAATCCCGCCAGGCCCCATTGCTTTGTCCACCTTGAGTTTTAGGAGTTCTTTCAGAACTCTTTCTTCTGTAAATGGACTGGCATCAACCCCACTACCCAGAGTGCTTCTATTATTTGGTTTAGGTAACTCCTCCTCTTCTTCTTTTGTGAATACTGAGCAAAAGTATTCATTCAGTATCGCTGCCTTTTCACTGTCTCCCTCTGCCCACCTCCCCTCTCCTTTATTAATCTTCACTATCCCTCCCTTAACCTTTCTATGCTCCCTAATGTACCTATAAAAGGTTTTATCCCCCTTTTTAACTGAGTTGGCTATCTTTTCCTCGGTGTGGGCCTTTGCTTTTCTGACTGCCTTCCCCACTTCTTTCTGCTTTCTGACTGCCTTCCCCACTTCTCATTTGCATATTTCCATGCCATCATATAGTGTTTATTATCATTGTCCATCAAACAATACATTTCTGGAATAGTGTGTACAAAAGGAAGGTGATTGCAGGAACCAAAGTGGAACTCTGAAGAGAAAAATAAATTAGGTACGAGACTTGAAAAAGCACAAATTATATCATCAAACACTGGAAAAGTTGAGGGTAGTTTGTATGCTGCTGCTGCCTTGTTTTAATATTTTTATTTTTATTTATGAGTTTCATTAAAACATTTTTATCTGATACAAAGCTTATTGCTTTTTTTTTGTTTTTGACTCCACTTGTATGTAGCCTGACTCATCCTCTCATACCTACTGTAGATATTTCTGGAACACAATTCCCTCTGTTAGCAATCTTACTAAACTATCTCTCCTTCCTGTCTAGTTCTCCAATCAACATTTTTATCCAAATCCTTCTAGAAATGTAGCTTAAAAACAGCACAGAAGATGGTTTGTCAATTTTGAGATACCTAGTTAAGTAATTGACACCTTAAGGCCAGGTGTATTCAGTCCCAACAGTTGCTTAACTATACAAGCAGCCATGAGCCTGGCATTCTTTTGTTTCCTGTAACCTGGAGAATTTTCATCCCCTACATCATCCTCAAACCCAGAACATTACTTATCTGCCTGAAGCCCTCCGAACATCTAACACCCATACAGTCTTCAAGTCCCTCTTTAAAACCTGGCTTATGGATGTGACCCGTTGCTGTTGCTCACCAGGGTAGCCCTTCCCCTCACATACAGCAACCTTACCAACGCACTAACCTGACTTACAGTTGAAGTTTTTATCTACTCATGCAGTCTTAAGCTCTTTTTTTCTCTATCTTCTCTCCCCCATCTCTCTGTGACTCTCAAAGGTGTGTTGAATAGGGGGAAGGTGAAGGACTGTTGTACCCTCTTATGTCATGAACTGTAAACCTAACCTGTCATTTATCACCTGTAACCTGCATACTAATATTCCTGTATGTAAATAAGTTGACTTCTGTGTTTTGTATCTATCAAGTTCCTTATGATTGTACTGTTGTTTTCCATTGCCATCTTTTGTGGCCTGGGTCATACCTGAAAATGGTCCCTCAGATCAGTGCACTTACCTGGTAACCAAATATATAGATAAATAAAGCCCACAGAAAATATCAAAATTACACTTATAAGCATACATTAAAATCTTTCAAAACTGACTTGTTATCCTAAGGTGTGGAGATTCTGTATTTACAGACCAATAACCGATGGGGTCCCATAGACATTTTCAATCAACTTACTTCAACCAGTCTTTTATTTATTTATTGTCTTGGATAAACACCTTTGCTCTAGAAGCTCTTTTACAAAGGTTCCATGTCAATACCTGGTACAGGTTACAAGTAATCAGTAACATACAAAAGAGATTATAAAAGTTAGTGCAAACAGTTTGGGGGTGAATATAACACATAGACAGAACTTTACATCCCTGCAGGGAAATAATTCAGGCATACAAGATACAGTAAAAAAAAAAAACAGTCAGTAATGCAGGGTTTGTCAACAATCAGCAAAGAAGGAGTTGTGCAGACAGATTGAGGGTAATTTAGTGATAGGTAAATACATTAAAACACATATACTGGTAGCAGTCAAATACCGACTTTGTTAGGCAGAAGAGTGTACAGTATGCAATAGGGGGCAGGAAGGATCTGAATGTAACCAGAAAAAATGCCTCTTTTCATCACAGAAAAGAGCTCAGGCATTACAAAAGTCTGGTTTACCTTTCACATAGGAATTCTACTATCTCAACTGAGCTATGACCCCAGCCAACATTCATACCATTCACTTAGAGTCAGAGCTGCTACCACAGCATCAAGGAGAGAATATTCCTTTCTGACTCCATGTTCCTGAGTGATGGGGCAATGATCTGGCACACTGGCAACCCAGATTAGTGCCATAAGCATGGGGTATCAGGAGTGGAGGCATTCAGGGAGTGATTTAGAATGTCCTCTGGATGCTTCCTTCTGGAAAGTGGGTGGTGGTCTACTTTAATAACAGATCCTGGTGGTAGCTCTGTGGAGATGCTCCTGGTTGTACTGGCTACCACATGTGGCAGTCTCTCCTCCTTGATGTGTCACTGGTAGCATGCCCACGCATGGTTGGTGGAGCCCCATAAATAGAAAAAGGGCTGTGCTGAGTATCCTAGATGATGGTCTCTCTGGCAACTCCTCCTATACCACCAGATCCCTGAAGCAGGCATGCCTTTCCACCTCTGGCTGTAGAAGGATGGACTAAAATGCCCTGACAGGGGTAAGTCAGTTGTTCCTAATAACAGAGGCACTTGAGGCTTGGGGAAGTGACTGGCAGTGCAGATTGAGCCCAGAGGGCAGTGGGAGATACTTGTGGAGTGCCAAAAGACTGGATGCCAGGGCAGAAGAAGTAAACAAAAAGAAAGATATTTCAGCCCACATTATTAAAACCTTTCAGGAACATGTTTATCCTCACACATTCAGCTTAATATCATAGAACATATTGCAGAACTCCACCAAGATCACTTATCTTTAGCCTCCAAATTAAGTCTAGAGGAAAGGCAAACCATAAGCTTCAGATCTACAGATGTGCAAAGCTGGCAAACTTCACTCCATGAAATAATTCGCAAAGTGTGCCATATTCATAAAATTGTGAAGTGCAAACTTTGCAAAGTTTTTGGCAGGCTAAGTAACACTTTTTCAGGAAAAGTTATGTACATTTACTGCTGAAGTTGTAACTTCACCTTGACGTCACCTTGCCTTCACCTGCCTTTGTCTGAAAAAGTGCCATTTCCCAAGGAAATCTCAATGTGAAGTGGCAAAGAGCTGAAGTAAGCAATTCACAAAGTTATTTGCAAGGTTGAATTTTGCAACTTCAATGGAACTTTGCCACATCTGTACCCAGATCCCCAGAGGTTTCCTCCCAAAGGGTTTTTTCCTCTTAGTGAATTGGGCCTTTATTCCATGAGTCAGAGGAGGCAGAGTCCATTAGTTTGGTTATTTTGGGTTTCCTTAAGCTCTCCATCTTCTACCACTGCTACCGAAGATGGAAATTGATATATGAGTACAAAGTTCAAAAGTATGTCTGCAGACATTCATCAGTTGTCACATTACATTGAAAGACTTATCTGTGGTTTGATGGGACAGCTGATAAAAGTGAAAAGGTTTATGCAACTCCTGTAATATACAGTACAGAATATTAGAATAACTACAGATTAAACTCATTCTGTACCCATTTAACACAAATTAACTCAAGGAACTTCTAATGTCATAAATAAAAAAAAATCATACATAAAAGAAGGACATTAAAGGCTCTCAGGGCTACGTCAAGCAATCTTTGTCTCCAGCACTCTTTTGGTAGGTGTAAGAAATCATGAACTATCATTCATCAGAAGATCTGAGACCCTCCCTTACTCCTGTAATGAGCTCTGACTCAAAGGTAACTCATTGAATTAGCATAATTTATTACTACTACTGCTACTACTACAACTACATGTAGTACTGGTACTGCTACTACTACTACTAGTACTACTGTTGCTACTACTGCTACTAGTACTATTGCTGATACTACTACTGCTACAGCTATTACTGCTACTACTACTAATGTTACAGCTACAGCTACTACAGTACTAGTACTACTACTACTGCTGCTACCACTTCTATAGCTGCTGCTACTACTGCTTCTGAAACTGCAACTACTACTCTTGTTGAAATGTGCCCTGGTGTCTTATTCTTCTACCTAGAAAAGCTGCAGAGAGAGCCTCAATTGTATGTATTTCTCAAATGATAGAAACATAGAATCATAGAATTTGCTGGCAGAAAAGTCACTTGGCCCATTGTGTCTTCCGAGTCCTACCAACAGTGCCTTCAGAAAGCATTCACCCCCCTTGGAGTTTGTCACATTTTGTGATGTTGCAAACTCAAATTAAAATACATTTATATGGGATTTTTTTGTCACGTATCTACACAAATTACTCTATAATGTCAAAGTGGAATGAAACTTCTGGAATTTTTTGTACATGTAATTTAAAATAAAAACCTGAACTGTCTTGATTTGATAAATATTCACCCCCTTTGCTATGACACTCCAAATTGAGCTCAGGTGCATCCAATTTCCTTGTGAGATCACTCTAAAACTTGAATGGAGTCCACCTGTGGTCAGTTCAAATGGTTGACATGATTTCAGAGGAAATACACCTATCTATATGAGGTCCCACTGTTGACAGTGCATGTCAGATCAGAAACTCTACCATGAAGACCAAGGAGCTGTCCGTAGAACTCTGTGATAGAATTGTGAGGAGGCATAGATCTGGGGAGGGGTATAAAAACATTTCTAGGGTGTTGAAAGTTCCCAGGAACACAGTCAAGTCCATCATTAGGAAATGGAAAGATTACGAACCACCCAGACTCTTCCTAGAGCAGGCCGTCCTCCCAAACTGATCAACCGGGCAAGAAGGACCTTGGTCAGGGAAGTGACCAAGAACCCAATGACCACCCTGACAGAACTACAGAGTTCCATGGCTGAGATGGGAGAACCTGTCCAGAGGACAACAATCTCTGCAGCACTTCACAGATGTAGCCTCTATGGGAGAGTGGCTAGACGGAAGCCACTCCTGAGAAAAGGCCACATAATAGCATGCCTGGAGTTTGCAATAAGGCACATGGCAGACTCTGAGACCATGTGGCAAAAGATTCTCTGGTCTGATGAAACAAAAAATTTAACTCTTTGGCCTGAATGCAAAGCGCTATGCCTGGAGCAAACCGAACACAGCTTATCACCCATGTAACACCATCTCTACCATGAAGCATGGTGGTGGCAGCATCATGTTATGGGGATGCTTTTCAGCGGCAGGGACTGGGGCACTTGTCAGGATAGAGCGAAAAAATGAATGGAGCCAAATACAGGCACATCCTTGAGGAGAACCTGCATCAGTCTGCAATAGACCTTGGCACTGGGGCAAAGATTTACGTTCCAACAAGACAACGACCCCAAGCATACAGCCAAAGCAACACTGTAGTGGCTTCAGAACAAGAAGGTGAATGTCCTTGAGTGGCCCAGCCAAAGCCCAGACTTGAATCCCATTGAGAATCTGTGGAAAGCCTTAAAGATTGTGGCTCACCGACGCTCCCCATCCAACTTGACAGAGCTTGAGCAAATCTGCAAGGAAGAATGGGCGAAAATCCTCAAATCCAGATGTGCAAAGCTGATACAGACATACCCAAGAAGACTCAAAGCTGTAATTGCTGCCAAAGGCGTTTCTACAAAGTATTGACTCAGGGGGGTGAATACTTAAGTAAACAAGATATTTCAGTTTTTAATGTTTCATAAACTTTTGTTACACAATAAAAATATTTTTGCCCTTTTAAATTGTTGAGTATGCTGTGTGAATCAAGGGGGAACAAATCATTTCAATGCATTACAAATTCTGGTAGTAACACAACAAAATGTGACAAAATCCAAGGGGGGTGAATACTTTCTGAAGGCACTGTATCTAACAGGAACAAAGATCTTTTACATACTGTGCTCCTACCTGGTACAATGCCCTTACCCTGCCCTCTCTATCCTCCACGACATTGGGAGCTTTCAAATCCATACTTTACGCTCGCCTCACAGCCTCCAGCTCCTGTGACTGCTTTGACTAAAGTCTCATCCCACTGAGTGCACTTATATTTGTTTCACTCAACCACCATGGTCTCCTCTTTGACAAAGACAACCTGAGTACCACTAACCTGGTTCTGTCTGCTCCTAAACTTCTTATTTCTCCCTCTCTTCCCTCTCAAGCTCTCCAAACCTTATTCCTTGCCCTTGACACTGCCTCTGAGTTCCTTTTTCTTTTCTGTACATGAATGTTACTGTTTAAGTTGTGGCCTTGTTAAATGGCTTACTGATTGTTTGTAACACTGTCTACTATGTTTTTGTACTTAATGACGTGGAACCTTTGTAAAAGAGCCTTGGCTCAAAGGTATTAATTCCTAGAACAATAAAGTTCAAACTTCTAATGTATGAGCTCTAGTGACTCAACACATTTCCTCCCCTCCTGCTCTTTTGATACCACACTTATCAAGCCCATGTATCTGTCTCATTCATGTGTGAATACCCTCAATGTTTTTACAAAGATCCCTTCTTTCAGTATCCTATTCCACCCTTCTACCACCCTTCCCATAAAAGAAACACACTTTTTGATATTCCTCTAAAATTTGTCCCCTCCTGCTCCTTGGCGTTACCCCTAGTGTTTGTGTTCCCACTAAGTTAGAAGAGTTATCCACTATCATCCTTGTTTACTCTGTGAAGGTATTTGTATGTCTCAATAATCTCCCCTCTCTCCTTTCTCACCTGCAGCGTATAGATGAGGATGACACTTTCAAAAATGGAACACCTATTAGTACTGCTTTTCAGTGTCAGCTAAGAGTATGTGTACAAGTCCTCAGTGTGAGGCACTCTGCCCTAGTGGTGAGAATGCCACAAACTCAGATAAATTGACCACACAATGTAACAGTGACCTTGTGTATTTGCCATACTAGCCAGTGTAGCCATATAGGGCAGTGTGATCCAGTCTGAGGCAAAAAACTCTAGGGGTCAAAGCAAAGTAGAGAATCAGAGGTCCCAGGTTCAGATCCTCACAGAGTCCCTTACCTGCTTTTTGACCTTAAGTGTGTCACTTAACCCTCCTGCATTTCAATCTTCCAAGCTGCAAAACTGAGCAAAAACATGACCCCACTGACAAACAGTTGTATTGACTATTCTTGGTAAATAAATTGTAAAATAAAAATATGCAGGTTGTATGAGAGTGTGTATTCTGCTAAAACATATCCTGTACTCTATGTATGTGGTCAGGCTATTCATGAGTATTGAAGGAGATGTGTACTTTGTGCGTCACTCTTCTGACTGCAAGACAACTGCTGGCATGCTATACTGAAAGACAGCATGAAAATCCTTACTTGACATACTGTATGATGGCATTTGAAAGGATTTTTTTTACATGGCAGAGTGCATCTTTTATTTTTCCTGATTTACCTGGGGTCTTCAGCACAATGAGTACCTGCATATAAAATGAATTCTTCACCCTTTCGGCTGTTGAGTATGTTGAGGAATTTCTAATTAAGTTATGCACTAGCAGTCTACAATCTTCAGAAAATCAAAAATATTCAAATCATAGTGGTCCCCATAGTGCCATACAGTTAATAAGATGTTTTTTTCAGAAGTGATTCTTATAGTACATGCTTTTGATCCCCCTCATAAACCTTTTCTCTAGGCAAGGCAATGCAACTTTTATTTCTAAAGTGCTCATTCCAACATGGGCTCAGAGTGCTGTACAAAGATTAAAATAATCGGAGAAAAAAAATAGAATGACATACTTTAAAACTCATGAAATCACTAAAAGCCAAACTAAACAAATAAGACTTAAATGAGGCTTTAAATTCCATCCTGAATCAGGTCAAGATGTAGTCAGCAACCATTTCCTCCATTCTGTTCAGAATATATATTAAAAAAATAGTTTTCACTTGTAGTCAACAACCATTTCCCCCATTCTGTTAATATATGTCCAGAATATATATCTTAAACAAGCATTTGTCAATGCCGAACGTTCACTGGCAGGTATTTGCAGTGGTGTTTGGCATTTATGCAGCTCTCTCCCCCCAGTTGTATCCATGTCCCTTCAGCATCCATGTCACAACAGAGTACCTCTCTGCAACTCCTCTTGCACATGATTAACATTTCAGCCTTATACTCCTTAAGTGCCTGTCTTAGGAACCACAACGCCCTGGTCATGCTCAAGGTTATGAGCCTGTGTGGAAACTTCTCAACGTGTGCTCATAACACTATCATTCAGTTAAATTATTTCACCAAATGTTCAACATAGGCATTTTGTCACCTCTGCTCATAAACACTATCACTATGATTTTCTTAATGTGTCCCGAACATTGATTTCCCACAGCAACTGTGCCATTGTGCGCCAGATGCACAAACACATAATTCAGGCAGGATGTGAAAAATGACAGCTGTACTGTTCATAAGGAAGAATGAAAAGATGGCAATGTTGAAAATCTGGAGTGAAAATATTACAAATTCACGTAATTACGAGGATGTGTGGAAAGCGTGCAATGTATACTCATAACACAGTCATTTTATGGGCTTTTGTCACCAAATTTCCAACACAGGCATTTTAGGACCTCTGCTTATAAACAGTGTCACTGTGATTTTCCTAATTTGTCCTGAAAACTGATTTCCCATAGCGACCGAGCTGTTCTGTGCTGGAAGTGAGAAAACACATTTTGTCCAGGATGTGAAAAATGACAGCTGCACTGTTCATAAGGAGGTATAGAAAAATGCTAATCCTGAAAATGTGGAGTGAAAATATTACAAATTTGTAAAGTTATGAGGATGCGTGGAAATTGTGCAATGCATGCTTATAACACAGTCATTTTATGGAATTTAGTCTCCAGATTTTCAACATAGGCATTTTAGGACCTCTGCTCATGAACAGTGTCACTGTGATTGTCTTACTCTGTACTGGACACTGATTTCCAACAGCGACCCTGCTATTCTACATCGGAAGTGTGAAAACACATTTCGGCCAGGATGTGAAAAACGACAGCTGTACTGTTCATAAGGAGGTGGGGAAAAATGCCAATGTTGAAAATCTGGAGTGCAAATATTACAAATTCATGAACTTATGAGTGTGCATGGAAACTGTGCAATGCACACTCGTAAAACAGTCATTATTTGGAGTTTTTTCACAAAATTTGAAATGTAGGCTTTTTGAGAGCCCACCTCATAAACACTGAACTGTCGTTTTGTTAATTGATCCCAAAAGGTGATTCTGCTCAGTGACCACAAAATCACCTTTTAGGACTGAATATCACCATGGCAGTGACTGAATTCATGAGAAGGGGTTCCAAGAACCCTATGTTGAAAATTTGGAGCCAAAAGTTGAAAAAATGGCCGAGATATCCACCTAAGTTGAAAAAAAGACATTTATGCCATTATACAGCTTACCGGCATTTCCTCAGTTTGCAGTCGGCTTTGAAGAGTGCAGGCATGTTCCCAGTCCACCAAAGATCATCATGCGGGACTCCAGAGGTAAGTATGGGCTGAGGGGGGTGTGAAGAGTCCAGGTGCGCTGAGGGTGGGTGCGGGTTGGGGAGGGGCCAAGGGACTCACTGAGGGACCATTTTCTTCTTTCACAGGAATTTTTAAAACAAAAAGATGCCGCTGGATGCTTGGTACACTGGAGTGGGCTCCCAGCATGCCACTTACATGTTTGTTGGGGGAGGAACTCTAGCCAGACGGGGATTGGGCACCCCCTGTCAGCCATACAGTGTGCATGGATGGGTGGGCTCCCAGCATGCCAATTGGTTGTTTGTTGGGGGGCTGCAGCCGACAGGGGAGTGGGTACCCCTGTCGGCCACACAGTATACTGCAGGGGTGTTTGAGCTGAGGGGGATTGGGCAACCCCCTCGGCACACAACATGGGTGCCAGGGAGAATAATAACGAGGGAGGGGGAGGACATTAGCACAGGGAGGAAGTGGGAGGGATTTTATGCCGAACTGTGGATGACAGCAGTTTGGCTGTGCTGAAGACGTAAAGACATCAGTATGCTAATTGCACACATGCTACCACTGCTGATTGCAGTGGACCTTTTGTCTGAAGTGAAGACCAGCACAGCCGAACTGCTGTGATACATAGCTCAGCATGTATTGGTCTGGTAGGGTAGCACCTGCTACACTGAGCACTGCATACGCGAGGAGGGTCACACACCTCCAAAAAGTCATATTGTTTCAAGATGTTCCTTGCGCATGTGCACAAGCGAATGCAAAAAAATAGTTTTCACGTCAGGCAAGCCTGACTTATTCTTAAGATTCCCGGACCAAAAGAAAACAAGCATTTGTCAATGCTGATTGTTTCCCCCTGGTATTGCTGTTACACCATTTTTTCACATTTTTTCCCCAAATTTTCAACATAATTGCAGGGTGCATGCCCGTGGTTATGTGGGGGAAGAGCTCCTCCCCCACATCCTATTTTAGCCAGCAGGCAGACCACCGCTCTGCTTAGAACGAGTCACACTCGCTGTCATACCATTGCTGGCCCATGTTTGCTCTCCTTGTTGTTTGTTTTTCTCCCCCCCCCTTTGTTTGTCCTGGCTTCATCTGTTTTGTTGTTTTCCCCTGCCTCCCTTCTCATCCCATTCCCTGTGTTTCTCTTTCATCCGTTTGCTTTTTTTTGTTTGGTGGGTGGGGGTTCTGTAGCTTCTTGAGTGCTCTGCTTTATTTCCTGCCGCTATCACTCGCTTTCACTGAGCATTTGCTTTGTGTTCTCCTGTTTTTCCCCCTTTGAGCAGCCTCACTCCAAGCCTCAGTCCGTCGACAGTTCTTCGTCACCTACCTCCTCTACTTGCTGCTTGTTGGTGCTGCCTTTCCTGCCTTGCTGTTACTGCTGGCTGGTTTCCTGCCTCCACACTGCTGCAATGCATATTGCTTGCCTCCTTCTTGGCGCCATCTCGCCTGCCTCTGTACTGTCCATTTGCCACACTTAGCCATTGTTTAGTCTGGCAGCTGCTTCCTGTACCTTCCGCCACAGAGCGTCAATGCACCTATACATCTTGCAAGCTCCAAACCGTGACTGCCTACCATTTACTTGCCTGCTCTACTAGGCACTCTGCTTGTATTTAATTTCACAGCCTGTAAGGTCCTGTCAGGCAGCACCTCAGAAGATGAATGGTATGTTCAGCTGCATGCTTCTCCACATGGGGAGATTGAGGAGCCCCATACTATGCACCTCTCAGCACTCGTACCTCCAGCTTGACCAGGACCTCAGGGACACCTCTATTTGTGGCTCGTATGGAAGCACATGTTGCATTTTCTCCTTTTGTTGACATTTGTGCAGTACCTCTTTAATGCCCAGCTCGTTTTCTGCTTTGTTGCCCTTCTGGGTTTGATTGTTGCTAACATCATACCTCTAGCTACTGTGCAGATTTTAGTGACATACATTGTAAAACATTCCCCAGTGCCATGAGAAACTGTACACATCCTGTGTTTGAGGATTTATTCACATCTAAAAGAATATGCAGTTCTTATCACCACAACTACATAAGTGGTGTTACCATACCCATATAAAATACGCATTCACAGCACCGATGAAACTCATCCGTGATATGACATCCTGTTTACTTCTTGTACCTGACTACTTGCTCCTAACCTGGCAAGAATTTACTTCTTCTTTCCTATCCAGTGTGGCTTTGCAGTCCTGCTAGCCTTCATGAGGCCTAGCTGCCACCTCTACTCCATCCCTTGGCTGACCTACATGTGGTCCAGCCACTCAACCTACCCTATGTACGGGCCTAGCTGCTGCCTTGCCTTTGGTCCCTGGATTCCTGCCATGTACTTCTGCCATGTGCTCTATCATTGCCTTCAGTGCCGTTTCAGATCCTTCCAGCAGGCCATCAGCTGAGCTTCTCCGTCAAGCTCGGATACACTCCAGGATGTCTCACTTTCAGTCATGCTACTCGAGTTCTGGATGCTGCAGCTCTCACCTTGCTTCCACCTCCCCGTTTGTCTAGGATATCCTTTTGTGCTCCACTGTTGATTTACTTTTACATTACATCTTAGGATTTACATCATGTCCCTGGGTGCTTATCATGTTGCTTCACTGCATTTTACTTTATTACTATTCATTTACCCGCTGACTGCCACTCTCTGCTCACTTGTCGGCTGACCTACGTGTAGTCCGGCTGCGCATGCTAGCTTATGTGGGGCTAGCTGCCTACCTTTACTTACCTTACCAGCTGACCTTGCATGGTCAAGCTGCACGCTAGCCTTCTTGTGTTTAGCTACTATTCTATTTACTCACCGGCTGACCTACGCTGCCCACCGTATCTCCTACGCTCTATCTGCTGACCTACACATGGTCTAGCCGCACTTCCCTATCTCATTCAGCTTAGCTCCCTTTCATTCCCATGGATGCTTCCTACAGAGCTGCTTCATTCATTCGGACCTACCTCCAAATCATACTTCCTACAGCTTCTGCCTTCCACTGGATTATCCTGGAGTACATCAAGATATTTGCCTCAATTCTCCTTGATGCTTCTCGCCATGCTACATCAACTCCTCCAGAGTTGCTACTACCATCCTCGCATGACCTCCCTGCTGAGCTTTATTCCATACTGTCTTCCTTAGTTTAACTGATGCCTAAGACATTGCTCTACTACAGTTTCAGGATGCTTATTACCCCTGGTCGAGCTGCCAACTCATCCGCCCAGGTCACTTCACTGCCATCTTTTCCATCCTCAGTCTTCAGGATATGACAGTCTACAGCACCTCTCACTGCTCTCATAAGTCTGCCTTAAATTACATTACTACTCCACACCAAACTGACTCAGGATATGCTACCATTACAATACCATTTACAATCTATTCCTTACTACTTCGCTGCTATTTCTGCATTACATGCAGTTCGACATTACCATTACTTTATCTACCACCGCTCTGCAACCTGTCTCGCCCTGCGGGGTTGAAGGTTCGCCACATCACATTTCAACAGACCTGCACCCCTACAGGCCTGGAGGTCCCTTGATCTTATATTACTGCACCATAATCGCCTACTTCTATGACCTACTTCGCCCAGCGGGCCTGGGGGTTCAACTACTTCTACTCTACACCTGCCCTCACAGCTTCAGAGCCTGGAGGTTCACATATTTTCCTATATGCCTGCCTGCCACTGTGTCTGCCAGCTTCAGAGCTCCTTTCTACTATGGATTCACCTCCAGGATTTGTTTAGCCATACATCATCTAATTCTTGTATGCTTCTCCCTTGCCGTATCATTCAATTGAATTACTACTACTACACTCCTACCAGAACGCTTAGTTGAGCTTCTCCAGAGGACTTTCAATCTATGGTTTATGCTCCAAGGCTTCTTGGACCCTGTGACAATACTACTTCATTCTACTCAGCTTCAGTTATCACCGTTTCTGACTCATAAGCTCGACTATTCAGGACTCATCATGCCATTCTCACCAAATCAATTCTAGCTACTGTACCATTCTGGCTTTTGAAACATGGATATCTACATCGCTATGCAACTATATGAATCACCAGACGAAGCTCTTCGATTCCTGTGCCATTGTCATTTCCTCATGCTCCTCACCGTATACTGTACTTTATCTATGCGATACTATTCCTCTGCTACTCCTTCTGCATCTTGCAGATTTAATTACTGCTACTGACCTACGTACAGGTCCACTTATTTACACTATTTGCTGATATTACCTGCTTCGCCCTTACAGGGCCTAGAGGTTCATCAAGACTGACTCACCTAATCTACAACTTCCTTCACCCTCTGGGACCTGGAGGTACATCTAACTTATGTCTACCTATTCACACCTTGATCTATACCTTATTCACTTGCCTGTTTCCACTCAGGTTTGGAGATTCCTACTGCTCCGCCCTCTCCAGATCATGCAGCATGCGCCCGGTTCCTGTGCTTCATCACTACAGCCTTTATTTTGCACAGCTTGCCAAGCAGATCATGGTCCTACTCTGGACATGGCCACTTAGCCTTTTGGTTCCTGGTTCTCCTCAGAGACGACGTCCTCACCTGCTGGAATGCTTCTCACTGCAACTTCGACGCTTTTATTACTGACCATGGATTCCAATCTGCTATCTTTTTGCTCTGGACTTGGATTGTTGGAATAAGAGTTTTCTGGAAGGATGCTGCTATGTTCACCGCTGCTTCACTGCAGTACTTTCTTCATTTTTTTCGTTTCCCTGGATCTGGATCTACAACTTCAGATTTCGGATTAGCTGATTAAATTAGAATTGTTCATTAGGGTTACTCTCCTTTAGTATGCCCAGAAGGACGGGCAGGTCAGTAGCCATGGGTCCTCAGAGGTTTCCCCTCAAGGGTTTTTTTCATCTCCTGCGTGCTACTGGTCACACTCTCCGGAGTTGAAGGAGGTAATCGTACTGCTAATCATTTCTTTTGGGAGGGTCTCATCCTGCTCGACTCCTTCCAACAGTCGAATACAGAACAATCGTATGATATCATTATTTTTTGGGGGGTCACACACTACTGGACTAAGCATCCTTCCTATGGTGAGATACAGAGAAAGGCCAAAATATCAAGTCATAACAAGCTACTCATCAGTTCAAGCATCTAAGCCCTTGCATATACTATCCAGCTCACTTGTACTATAATCACTGACTTGCTCATGTCAATGCCGAAGAACCTAAGGACTAATCATTTCATACTATTAGTACCTGGCAAGAATTGTCCTACTTACTGGTCTGGCCTCTGTATCTAAGCAAAACCTACATCATCCAGCTACAGTATGCAACATAAGCACTGAGCTATGAACCACACATAATCTTTTTATGACCACTCCTTCTGAAGATGACTGATGCTATTTATAAAACAATGGTTGAAACATCATTTTGTGCCACAAGTGTTAAATTACATTTTGGGTAGGATTTGTGAAATGACAGCTGAAACATTCACGAGTTGGTGTCAAAAAATGGCCATGTTGAAAAGTCGGGGTTAAAATACTGAAATCTACCACCGTTATGAGTGTGCATTGAAAAATTGCAACATACACTCATAACTTAGTTGTTTGCTTATACCCCAAATTTTCGTCAAGATAGGCTTACAGCAATGGACTTTTGGTGGATAAGTAAGGGCTGGGGGGGTGGCGTGATGGGTGCTGAGTGGGAGGGGTTGGGTGGGGGGACTAATGGCATGACAGGCATCAATGGACAGTTTTCTTTTTACAGAGTTTAAAAAATGATGAGTGATGGTTGTCTTTATTTCAAGCAGCAACACTGGGGATTGGGCACAGCCAGTGTTGGTGTTATGGGGCCAGAGGCATGCTGAGAGAGGAGGAGTGAGGTGAGGAACAGTTACAAGGGCACCAGCAACAGACATTGATGGTGGTTTTCATTTTTATAGGATATATATATATATATATATACAGTATATATATATATATATATATATATAAAACCACAAGTGGCAACACTGGGGAATTGGCACCCCAAGTGTCACTGTCATGTTTGAGAGGGAGTGGTGGGTGCTGACAGGAGGGTTGGGTGGGGGAATAGTTACAGGTGTATCAGCAACAGACATCGATGGATGGTAGTCTTTGTTACAGGCTATATATACATATACATTAAAAGGAACTACTGTATGAGGTGGTGACACTCGGGGATTGGGCACCCCCAGTGTCAGTGTTATGTTTGCAGAGGTGAGGGACAGTTACTGGGGCACCAGTAACAGATATCAATGGACAGTTTTCTTTTTTACAGGGTGTAACTCTTCAGCAGGCTGATCATGACAGATCAGCAGTCCTTGCTGGGTGGCGTAGATCAAAGGAAAAAGCCAACCTATGATTGGGTCAGCTTTCTTCTTTGAAGTACATGAAGTTTCTGCCCAGCAAGCCAGAACAGTGTCATGATCAGCCTGGCTGATGACTGGTGTGACACTGACCAGCCAATTGCAGATCACTCTGGATTGGACTGACAGTGTCATACCCCTCAAAAGCCACTTTCCTAGCAAGTTATTCACTGTGTGTGCCCACACAGCGAACAGAAAAATGTAAAGTATCATATTTTTGTAATCCCCATCCAGTCAACATCACCCTAACAGTGCTCCTAATACAAAAAATCATGCATGAGGCCACATGAGATACAAAGAAATGTTGTTTACTGTCTCTCTCCTGACAGGACAACCAACATGACACAGAATTTCTCTCTCTCAACAAAGTCCAAGAGGGTAGCATCTTTCAGAAAAAGAGACGTGCAAGAACAAGGGGACACAATTTAAAGATAGAGGGGGGCAGTTCCGAGGCAATGTGAGGAAGTATTTTTTCACAGAGAGGGTAGTGGATGTATGGAACAGCCTTCCTGAGGAGGTTGTGGGGTCTAAAACTGTGGGAGAATTCAAGAATGCATGGGACAGACATAAGGCAATTCTTGTTGGGGGGTAGGAAGTAATAGGCTGTTGGCTAACTAGGATCTGAGGCCTATTCTGTAGGTAGGGAAATGGGCAGACTTGGTGGGCCATGCAGTCCTTATCTGCTGTCAAAGTCTATGTTTCTATGAGGCTATCCTTGTCGGCCTTACATTAGTTTTCCTTTGTTTTGTTTTAGGCCTCATACACGGTTGTCCAAGCTTAAGGTTCATGCTCAAGTTGTTCACAGCGAGGCTTCCCCTTGCTCCTTTCAGAGGAAGGCAGCTTGCTCCATTCAGATAAAGCTCCCACCCCCTTCCCCACTCCTGTTCCCACCTCCAAATCAATCCAGACATTCTCAACCATGGGAAAAAGCAGGAATATTTGTATAGTGTGTGCAAATCACCTCTTTCTGTTCTTCCTACTGAAGCCAGCAGTATTTTTATAAAACAAGCATTTGTCAATGCCGAATGTTGGCTTGCTGGCATTGGCGTTGGTAGTGCAGGAGTTAGACAGATGCATCATAGGAATGGCAGTGAAGTATTGAACTGATGCCAACTCACCCCCACCCTGCAGAGAGTGACAAGCATTAGGGTGTCCCTTTAGGTGTTTGGTAGTGCAGTGCGGAAAAACATTTCGGGCAGGATGTGAGAAATGACAGCTGCACAGTTCATAAGGAGGTGTAAAAAAATGCCAGTGTTGAAAATGTGGCACGTAAATATACCAAATTTATGAAGCTACTAGGGTGTGTGGGAAATATGCAATGCACGCTTGCAACACTGCCATTTTATGGGCATTCGGCACCAAATTTTCAACATAGGCATTTTAGCACCTCTGCTCATGTACAGTGTCACTGTTATTTCCTCAAAGTGTCCCAAGAAGTGATTTCGCAGAGCGAACATGCTATTCTACATGCTATTGTCAGTGTCAGTGGCTCAGAAGGTAGCACACTTGCCTTTGTGGCCGGGAGATCAGAGGGCTGTGGGTTCAGTTCCCACATCTGGCACTTGGGTTAATATCCCAATTCTGACACTGTAGTGCAGCATGAGAGGGGTGCTGCACTTCTGATGTGCCGTCTTTCGGATGAGACGTTAAACCGAGGTCCCATCTGCCTGGATTGGTGGTAGTTCAGGTGGATGTTAAAGACCCCATGGCACTTATCAAAAAGAGTAGGGGAATTTCCCCGGGTTCCTGGCCAAATTTCCCTCATTCACTAAAAAAAAAAAAATACCACCAACAGCTTAATCTGGTTCAAGGTCAGCTGGCATTCATCTGTATCCCCCTCCCCCCGGGTCGTGCCTGAAAATAGGCAGGATTTGTCTAGTGCACTTACCTGGTCAACAAAAACTAAATAAATAAAATAAATTCTGCCCCGGAAGTGCGAAAACACATTTTGGGCATGATATGTCAAATGATGGCTGTACTGTTCATCAAGAGGTGGGGAAAAATGGCAATGGTGAAAATCCAGACTGAAAATATCACAAATGCACGACGGTACGAGAGTGCGTGCAATCTGCCAACACATGCTCGTAACACAGTTATTTTATGGAGTATCATCACCAAATTTTCAACATAGGCATTTTAGGTCCTCTGCTCATGAACTGTGTCACTGTCATTTTCATAATCTGGCTCAAACACTGATTTCCCACAGCGACTGCGCTATTGTGCGCCGGAAGTGTGGAAACATGTTTCGGGCAGGATGTGGAAAATGACAGCTGTACTGTTTACAAGGAGGTGTACAAAAATGACAATGCTGAAAATCGGCAGTAATGTTGTGAATGTCTGGCGAAGTTCTGACCTACGTAGCAACTACGCAACACCGCTCGTAAAACAGGCATTGGTTGGATTTTTCCCCAAATTTGGAACTTAGGCTTTTAGAGGGCACCTCATGAACACCACCACTATCATTCATTTAATGGGCCCAAAAGGTGATTTTGCACAGTGACTGCAAATCACCTTTTGAGGCCGATAAATGCCATGACAGGACATAATTCATGAGGAGGGCCTAAAAACCCCATTTTGAAAATTTGGTGAAAAATTCCAAAATGCCTGAGATATCTGACAAAGTTGAAAAAACCCTATCTAGCCCATTATACAGCTTCACGGCATTTCCTCAGTTCGGGGTCAGCTTTGAAGAGTGCGAGCGTGTTCCCGGTCCACCGAAGATCGTCGCGCGGACTCTGGAGGTGAGGTATCGTGTGGGGGTGTGGGGAGGCAGGGTGCACAGTGGTTGGGTGCGGTTGTGGGAGGGGGCAGGAGGGAGCCGTGGGACCGTTTTAATTTGCAGGTTTAAAAAAAAACGACGCGGGACGTTTGCCACGCTGGGGTGGGCTCCCAGCGTGGCAGAAGGATTTCAACTAAGGCGGGGAAGCAGGGGATTAGGCACCCCGTCGGCCCAGTATCAGTTGCCACACTGGGGTGGGCTCCCAGCGTGGCACCCTGTACTGGGGGGAGGACAGCACGTAGTAAAGTGGACATAACTTCTAAACAAAGTGACGCTGCATGACGAGCTTGTCTCTGATTGCAGCGGCACTTTGTTTAGAAGTTTTGTCCACTTTACATAATGTTGGTGTCAGCGCTAGCATGCTGGCTTATTGGGGAATGAGGGACGCACCTACTGATGCGTGCCTTGCATTCGCCCAATAGCAGCCGCGCCCCCAAAGCTGCACTCTCCCAATATGTTGACTGCCGTGTAAGCGTGACAAGCCAACATAAAAACTGACATAGGTGCAGAACACAAACAAGTTGGTGATCATGTTTCAACACAGGGCTCAAACAGCACTGTAGCTGCTCCTGCATGCTGTCCGACACAAAGAAATGTTGTTTACTGTCTCTCTCCTGACAAGACTACCAACATGACACAGAATTTCTTTCTTTTCCACTGTGCCTCCGTGTGAGAGAACTCCCTTGTCAAAACAGCTTTCTGCATCCCCACGCACACACTCCTAGCACCATTTTATGGAGAGAGAAAGTGAACTGAAAAATAACCCATTGTTTTTTTTTCCCCTCCCTGCCCACAACTCTGCTAGGGAACAAATCACACCTTTTTTAATGCAGGAGAGGGGGTGGTGGCAAGTCACGGGTGGCTATGTTATGTACATGGAGGGCACAGATGCAATGAAAACTCTTTTTCTACCTTGTTATGAAAATAGTATAATATTAATACTGTACAAATTATAAATATTTTTATTTTGGTATCATTTTTGCTACATCACCAACTCTCCAGCTGACGAAGACCCCTGGTGAAAGTACGTTGGGCCTCACTATGCACCTGATCAGGTGTTTATCCCATGACAATCACCTCCCAGTCACATCTTATGCCTTGTTTGATTTCAGAATGACTGGGCAGGGTAAAGATGTCTTGGATCCTTTGCTGTTATGCTGGGATATCACCACTAGGTTTCCAAGTCCATAGTCAATCATGTTTCTTGATTTTTCCTACCCATTTCATAAACCCAAATACATTTAGCAGCTGCATATTTCCTTTAAATGATGTTCTGCTGTATTTCTGAGAAGTGGTAAATCCATGTTCTACCAAATTTGTCTTTAGAAATTAGCCAGAGTTATGGTGGCAGTAGCAGTAGGACCGAATTTATTTAAAGTGCTCTTCCACAACTCAGAGCACTTGCAAATCAAAACTGCAATGGACAGTCACAAACCATAAATTGAAAACAATGACAATTAGTCAAATAGGTAAAGAGAAATTTCTCAAGTAAAGTCCAGAAGCAGTTCCCTTAGCCCAGCCAGCTGACTAAGGTCACCAGCTACAGTCACACTCCAGAATGTGATAAAGGTTGGTTTCATTCAAATTTCAGTCCTGAGACAGTAATAACAGTTGGTGGCATAGGCAAATTCTGTTATATTGTTGTAGAAAAAATAAAGAGGAACTTTTACAGTCTGCCTCATTTGGTGTCATTGACTTCATGTTTTGGCAAATGCATAAATTCATGGGACATGCAAAGCAATATGTTGAGAAACATTGAAGTAAACTCCTATAGTAAAAGAGAAAAGATTAATCAATTTTATATACGAACATACAAAATTTGCCAGCAGATAAAGGCCTAGAGGTCTATCAAGTCTGCTCGAATGTGCAGTTAGCACCCCTTATTCTGCAGCTGCCCCTCCCTTCCACCCTTCCCCTTCATTAACCCTCCCCTTGTCCTGTCCCATCCTCGTTTGAAGCAGTCCACTGTTCTACTGCATACCACTTCAGCAGGTGACGCATTCCACCCAGCCACCACCCTCTCTGTAAAAAAGTGTCTCCTCATCTCCCTCCTGAACCTTCCTCGCTCCAGTCTCATATTATGGCCCCTGGTGTCCCTCCCCTCCCTTACTTTGAACAGCCCCTCTGTACCTGTCTTGTTTATTCATTTCATGTATTTAAAGGTTTCAATCATGTCACCCTATATGAACTCTAACTTCCGGAGTAAAAGAGTTTTGTAAATGGTACTGGGTCAATAGTGTTTTTAATTTAAAAACTAATACCAGTATATCAGTAATAAACCAACATATGCATGTTTCTCTATACGGACAATATAAAATGTATTATAATTCTACCCAGTTGTCATCACCCTCATTTTTTTCTTTAAGTAGCTGGAATTTTTGAAATCCTTACTGTGCAATATAGGAATAGTATGCATTCAATAGGTCATACTAATCAGTCTTTGGAAAAAGGCAGGCTTGCAATACCCAGTTTTTAATTTATTCTAGTCAATATTATTAAGAGTTTCTCCATTTTGATGAAAAGAAAGAATTTGCCACAAGAAGGCACGGTGCTTCCAGCAGGGATGGACAGTGAACTTTTCTCTTGATATGAAAACATTTGTACATGCATCAGGTTACTACAGCAAATTTTAAAACACTTTTCTATAGCAGACAAATGCCTGTCTGGAGGGTATGCCATCATCACAGTGAAACTTTTACAGCAAATGCATCGCCAGTGACAACATCGATGGATTGCTGTAATGTCCACTCGGGATGCTGACACTTTTTCCCGGTCTGGCACCCCCTCCCCAAATCAGTTCCAACTCGGAGTTGATTATATTATAATATGGGGTGTGGGGTGGAGCAGAGCCCCCCACATGGAGGGGTGCAGAGGCCAAAGCCCCCACAAAAAAACAACAGTTGTATTCTGATGGCACAATGCCCACTGCAATTGCAATCGATAGTGTCGTTGCTGTGACTTTCTGTCGAACCTGCATCATAAATCTGTCTGGAGTCTCCAGGGAGATCACCTCAGTTTATAACTTTTGCAAATATTGGAAATATCCTCAGAAATTCTAGGTGTGAATTTTCCCAAAATAAAGGGTTTTAAAATTAACTGAAACAACCAAATTGCATGGACAAATGTTGAGAAAATCGAACTTCAGTTATAAGTGGCAGCTGTCTAATGTTCTGATTTACAGTCATAAAATCCCTACCTACAAATAATCCATACCTGAATAAACACTGATGTGACAAACTACTTTGTGCTAGCACCATCATCAATGAAAATATTTTGACAATGATTATTAGTGACAGCAAGACAGACTACATGGCTCACAGTATTTACCATTGGTGGAGTCTGTAGTGTTTGTTGGCAAGAAGTGCTCACAAACTTTGTGCAGTGTAGTGCAATAATCTTTATTTATTAATTTGAAATGCAAGGCAAAAGTAGTATAAGGCAAAGGTAGTGCTGGAGTGAGTTTGTGTACTAAAATTCTAATTACAGAGATGATCAGCTGTCCGATGCAAATGCTAAGGTCAGGTCAAGCTTCACTGTTTCTCCAGGTAAGTGCTTTAGTATGGCATGGGGTCATCAAGTTGTACACAAAAAGAGGATCATAATGTACCATGCTGTCAATACCATGGAGACATTGCAAGCACCAGAACATAATGCAGAAATTCAAATCAGCTAAAAAAACCCCACAAAAATCCTATATTTTTGCATGGGGCTCAGCTCCGCAGCCCCATTATGGGGGCTGCACCCACGTATCCCCTCCATTAATATAATCAATTCCAAGGAGTAGCCAAAACCAGGATGGGAGAAACATGGGTGGGGGACCAGCACAACAATTAAAAAAAAATAAAATACAATAAGTACACTAGTAGTCTGGGACCAGGATTTGCCCCAGTCCACAGACGCACCACTTCCCTCCACTGCTGGTGACTCATCCCTGTGAGCCACAGTAGCTGCTTGATGAACAACTCTCCCAGCAGAGGACTTATCCTCTGCATCACTACCTCCCTGCCTTTAGCTATAAGGTACAAAATGGTATCCTGTGATGTTGGTGCCTGAAAGATGGAGCTGTCCAAAACGGCGATGCTTTGTGGGCAAAAGCCCGAATGGTGATCGGGGGTAGGGAGACTGGATGTGATGGGGTGGGCGGCTGCAGTGACAGGATGTCGCTATATGTACACATGTGCGGGGGGAGTGAGCATGGCAAGCATGGGCTGGGAAAGGGTGGAGGGGATGTGGGGGGTGGCGTTGGAGTCGGCTGCTGAGCTGTACCATGGTGTCGGGGGTTGGCCTCTGCTTGTGGTGTGTGGGGTGCAGGTTCGGGTCTGGGTCCAGATGCTACTGTGTTTTTGTTCACCCAGCCCAAAACTTTGCTCTTTGCCCCAGTTTGAGAATCCTTTACTGGGGGGGGCAAGCCCCTCACGTGGGGAGGTGTGGGGGTGCAGCCCCCTTCCACAGAAAGCAAATTCAGTAAGTCCCCAGTGCCATACCTCCATGTGCCGAGGATGTCAGGGTGGTGAAAATGTTTTTGCCGCCCTGACGTCTCGATAATGCAGCTCGCTGTTTGGCGGTCACCGTTATCACATAGAACCATACAAAAAACCGCCTGCACCATTTCATCCTTGCAGTGTTTTGTACCCTTTAGCTATATTCCCCAACGTGCTATCTGTTGCCGGTTTTGTTTTTTTCATATTTGAATCGGCATATTGACCCTGTACCCAGTAGGATACATTGTTCTCTGCTACCTGAAAAAAAACAGTTAGACTGTAATTAAAGCACAACAGCAGAAAAGTAGAGTAATATGGGCATCTACTTATCAAACTGCTGTAGCCGTTCGATATGTGCCTCGAGATGCCTGAAAGCTTGAATCCTTGCATGCAGTTATCCAGACATGCAGCCAGTCTTCTAAAACTAGACACCAGCCACTGTGCTTGTTTGTATTTCAAGGTAACCATCCAGAGGTCCACAATCCACATTTATTTTTATTAACTATGCTTCCATTCACAATTTGGCTAGATGTCTGGATGGCGTTCTACTTGGTAAACTCTCTTTTAAGCTTGTCTTTAAAGATTTTGTTTACATCCTCATCCAGTAGCTGTAAGAGGTCAGTGCAGGAGGGTAGGATTAAAATGGAAATAATGTTTTGCTGTTCCATTTTCAAAATCACCTGTTCAGTAGCAAGTCCATGAAAAAGATCTAGTATAAGCATAGCTCTCTGTTCACCTGGTAGTGATTTTTTTTCTTGGAAGGCTCTGCCTGTATTTCATTGTGGGGGGGGGGGACTAGCTCCTCCGCCATCCTCTTCATAAACCTTTAGCTGCCACTCCCTCTGCTTAGCAAGTCAAAGTGTGGCTCCTCGGTTCTGGCTAGTCTGACTGGGCCCCCATCTCCTTTCCCTTACGAGAGTTTCCTTTGCGCTTCTTTCTTCTTCCCCCCTTGTTTCTGCTTGATCCTTGCCTGCTGCCCCCCCTTTTTCCTCCGCTCATTGCTTCCTCCCCGGGTTTTTTTCCCCTGTCTGCTCTCCGCTTGTCTCATACCTTGTTTGTCGCTCTTCCATGCCAGATGCCGTTTCATGTGGCTGCCACCTGGCTTCCGACTGTGTCTCCTGTCACCACTCTCCTCTTCCAGTACCCATACACCTTCTCTGTGCTCTGCTCACTCTTGGTTCTCTTCTGTTGCTGCCTCATGCTGGATTATATTTCCTGCTTGCATTCCTGGAGTGCTACGGCTTGGCCAGTCTCCCTGTCCACTCCTGCTCTCCTCCACTCCCCGGCTTTCCTGCCCTGGACTGCTTTGCTCTTCTGTCGTGTGGCTCCTTGTTCCCCCACTTCACAGCTGCTGTTTTCCCCAGCAGCATTCCTGGTTTGCTCGTCTGCTGGTCCATTGGCCAGCACTTCCTTTTGGGGATCAACTTCCTCAAACAGCACGACTCCGGCAGCGCACGTTGCACGACACTGCCTCTCCTTACTAGGGCCACTTCCTCACCTATGGAGTTACTGGTACAGGCTAATATGGTATTTTTTGTTTTCTTTCACTGTGCATTCGCTTACCATCGTATGAACAATTAGACTGCTACTTGAAGTTTGCATTGGGCATATTCTGCACATGCTGAACTTTCTATGAGGCAATTTGAGGCCTCCTGCAGTCTGTTCTCATACTGCAGAATGTTCTGGGGGACACGCTGCCATCCTGGATAAGATTCTGCTCCTCAGACAGACCTACATGGGGGGCCTGCCCATCTAGCTGTCCTACAAACAACCTAGCTTAACACATTCACTTCTACTTCCAATCAAATTGCACCCAAGGATTTTTATCTGCTTCATGGTTACTGGATCTGCCCTTTCGGGCTTTTGGCCCCACCAAGTTAGCGTACCTCGTGGGGTCCTGCCCTTCATGCTTTGCTCTGCATAGGAGCCTGGCTGTTTATCTACCAACTCATTCTGCTTCACTCTGCAAGGGGGCCTGGCTGCTGCTCAACACTTTTTTGCTTCGCCCTCCAAGGGGGGCCTGGCTACCTGCTCAATGTATTCCTACTTCATCCTGCAAAAAGGGCCTAGAGGTTTCAGTTCACTTTCCCCTAAAAAGGGGGCCTGGCTATCTGCTCAACACATTCTGCTTCACCCAGCAAGGGAGCCTGGTGGCTTATTGCTACTCCTCCTCCTCAGGCAGAACTATGTGGGGGTCCTGCTGGTCCCATTAGCCTACATGGAGGCCTAGCTCAATTCATTCATTCTACTCCTTCCTTGAGCAGAATTATGTGGAGGTCTTGCCTGTCCAGCTCGCCTATGTGGAGGCCTAGCTCGACCCATTCACTTCTCCTACTCCTTGGGCAGGCCCATGTAAGCATCCTGCCACTCCTGCTAGCCCATGTGGGGGCCTAGCTTCCTACTAGATTGCCTTACAACATGTCCTCTAGCGAACCTCCATGGGTCTGCCATTGTATCGGCCTGGGAACTTCATATCACACAGAATCAAGTGCAACCCTCCAATCAAGTATTCCAGTGGCCTTGGAGGACGACCACATGTGTCACTATTCATGGCCTTCTGGCATTCCATTCTACTCCTCCAGTCATCCGGCACTGAATTTAAGTTCAGCTCAGCCTCCATGGTTCCTCGGACAACTCTTATTCATCTTCACTTCCTCAGAGATGGAAGGCCGATGGTGGTCCGCCATCCTAACCAACTATGCCCACAAGAGAGGAATTACTCATCGCTCACAGTTTATTTGTATATTACAGGTGAACTCATTTGGAATCTTGTTCTCCTTACAATTGAGCTATGTACTACTTCTGCATGGCGGACCATGTGGGTCCCACCAGCATAACTATACATGCCCATAAGAGGGCCTACTCATAGATCAAATGTACTTCAAGCCACTGCAGGCTGATTCACATGGGGGTTTGCCCGCTACCTAGGAGCACATCATCTGTAGTGATGGTGAACCCACGTGGGGGTCTTGCCTCTGAATCCTTTGTGCCCTCATGAAGCATGTCTCCTTCCTAAAACTTATTTCCATCTTCACTACAGCAGACCGTGTCAAGGTCTCATCTTCCTTAACCTGAATGCCTGAGACTCGCTCGATCGGTTGAGCTTTCGACCACTGTGTACCCTGGACTGCATGGGGTCCATTCTCCAGATAGCCCTTGTCCAGGCCTAACCTACTTCTTAAATTCAATTATGCTTCTACCGCTATCCACCTTCTTCTGGTTCAGCTCCAATCAAGTTTCTACATCAGACTTCTCTGTTAAATATACCTCAGTTCTTTGGACATTCTGAGACAATTCTTCCTTCTGACAAGTGCTTGATCATAAACTACTGTTTCACTGAATTTCTACTCCAAGCAAGCCTACCAACCACATAGACTCCTACCTCATCATTACCTGCTGGGAAACATTTCTGACCATTTCATCCTGTATGATTTCTATATCCTCAAACTATTACTACATTGGCACTTTTTCCTCAACCATGCTGACTGTATATGTACGCTTTACAACTGTTTCGCTTACTACTATCTTAGTCATGAATTAACCATCATCTCTTATCCAGGTATCATTTCTAGCTAGATCTTCATCTGCCAGAATGTCATCTTCAGCATTGACTTCTAGCTCATAATCGACCTCGAAAACAGGACTGGGAAATCTACCAGTGACTTCTAGCCTTCTCCTGCATTGTACATTTATTGTGCAATGGCAGCTGCCTTACCTTCCCACCAGACTGCACCTAGCTCTGCTCCCAGCCATGGAAACCATTTGCTGATCCTACCTCACTTCCCTACTGCTACAGCATCGGAGGATATCCGTCTCCATATGGATCTCCACCACGATGGCTGCAGCTATGGCTGTGGTCTCAGCATTGTCCTTGGAGATCCTTCCTAATTAGTGCTTCACCCCGCAAAAAGGCCTGGCACTTGTTCAATGCATTCCTCTCACCTCAGCCGACCTACATGGGGGTCTTACCTCTTTTACTGTAACCTATGCACTAGCGGGTCTAGTGGTCCCAACATATGCCCTGTTTTGCCCCACAATAGAGCCTGGCTGCTTGCTCATCTGCATTCAATCTCATCTTGGTCGACCCACCTGGGGGTCTCACCATCTCTACTAGAACATTTATGTATGGCGGACCACGTGGGTTCGCCATGTCCCCTGCTTCACCCTGCATAGGGACCGGGTTGCCTGCTCAACTACATTCCATCTCACCTCGGCTAACCTATGTGGAGGTCTCACCTTATCTACAGGAATCTATGTAATGGCAGACCATGTGGGGTTCCGCCATCATCCTGCTTCACCCCACAAGGGAGCCTTGCTGCTTGATCAACCACAGTTACATCATCAGCTTGGCCGACCCACGTGGGGTCTCACCTTCTCTACTGGATCCTCTGCTCCACACCTTCTTCTCCCATAGATACCATGGACTTGGATTAACTAACTTCATCAGACATCATCTCCATATTTGACCTTTATCCGCTAGTACCTCAGTCTTCAGGATTACTCCACTCACCATCGAAATCAAGGATATGCCTCTACTACCAATAACCTGGTTCTAGTAATAAGATAACCAATTCAGTACTTTAATCTAAATAGGCTTACTCTCCTTTAGTATGCCCAGAGGATGGGCAGGTCATTAGCCATGGGTCCTCAGATGTTTCCCCCTAAGTGGGGTTTTTCATCTCCTGCCTGCTACTGGCTACACTCTCCGGAGCTGGAGGAGGTAATCACTTTGGTAATTACATTCTTTTTTTGGGCCTTCAGTCCTACACTTACCTAACATAGAGAAATACCAAAAGATCAAGTTCTAACATCAACCATATCTCATCCAGCTCAAACGTTCTAAGTACCAATCATTTCTCATCCAGTTCCTATGTACTACATGCATTGACTCATGTACTAATCCAGCTCTAACGCATCTAAGCACCAACCATATCTTACACAGCTCTTATGTATCACAAGCACTGAGCTATGTACCACACATTGAACGTATGGCACTGAGGTACAGGACCAGCACATGTTCTCAGATCCTGCCCAGTGATGACTCTGGCAAAGGTGTGTGGGTGACCAGTTCAGCAATTAATTTACTTATAATCATTTTCACAATTCCGTTTACATCTTGAAACAACATCATATATCATACATACATATTCACCACAATTTGCTTTCTTTTTACATTGTAGCACTTTTCTTTCTAATACCATTAATTTTTCTTCTCCTCCACCAGATGTACATCAAGGGGGCTGTTTTCTCTTCGTTCTTTGCAGGGGTTCGAGTGTACACTTGTACCCCTCCTTCTTCTTGAAATGTCCATGGTCTTTTGTTATTATTTCTTTTATTCCCTTCCCCACTCTTCCTAACCTCCCATCTCCCTTATTTTCTCTTCATACTCTCCCTGGTTCCTTCCTTCTTTACCTCTGCCATCCACCTTTGGCAGTCCTTAGGCTACTGCACTGCACCTACCACATAGCCTCCCATTCCTCCCCTTACATGCTGTCTTTCCACAGGATGGGTGGGTGGGAAAATCTCTAAGTGGCAAAATTGTCAGCTCTCTCCCACTTACATCCCCTTTATGTACCCCTATAACTCTCCCCTCTCTCACTTTTTCCCAGCCAATTGGCTACCGCCACCTCATGCCTTCTGCAGTCCTAGCCCCTCACCCCTTTTGTGACCTTACCTAGTCCCCCCCACTCCCCAAGCCACCATCCCTGCTTTGAAACCTGGGCCCTCACACACAGTGGCCTGTGCCTGTTGACAATGGTGTCTGCCCCTTAAATGGGGCAAACCACTTTGACCACAGATCCCACCCAATGATGACTCTGATAAAGGTGTGTGGGTGCCCAGTTCAGCAATTAATTTACTTATAGTCATTTTCACAATTCCATTTACATCTTGATAACAACATCATATATCATTCATACATATTCACCACACTTTGCATTCTGTTTACATGGTAGCACTTTTCTTTCTAATACCATTAATTTTTCTTCTTCTCCCCCCAGAAGTACATCATGGGGGCTGCTTTCTCTTCGTCCTTCGCTGGGGTCTGAGTGTACACTCATACCCCTCCTTCTTCTTGTGATGTCCATGGTCTTTTGTTATTATTTCTTTTATTTCCCCCCCACCCTTCCTAACCTCCACCCTCCCTAATTTTCCACTAGGCCACCTCCCACTTGCAACAGGTGGTGCCCCCCCATTTTGAGCCAATCTTTCCTGCATCCAGGGCTCAGTCACGTCTGACATTTCAGAATTAAAGAGGGCCAGACCCAAACCCGAGAGGTGCACTCCATCCCCCTGCAGTATTTGTCCACATGCTCTTCTGTGCCCCTCTATATTGTTTTTCCCTCATAGGCTGCAAATAACTTCACCACCCTGGTGTTCATGTGCCTCCTGACCTTTTCCATCACCTTGTGGCTGTGAGCATGTCTCCATACCCATCTGGGTATTATCTCTTACCATACCAGAGCAACCCCTGGCCACCATTTCCGAATCTTATTTAAGTCCTCCTTTATCTGGAAGAAAATGTCCAACCAGGGTCTGGTCCCCAGGTCATTCCCTCCTCTGTGGATGATTAGCATGTCCGGGCATCTGTGTTCCCCTTTTAGCTCCCACAGCATCAGTAGTAGTTGTGCCCATCTCATTCCCACTCCTGCCTTTCCATGTCAACTTAATGTACTTCAGATCCAAATATAGTTGCCACCCCCTGAGCTGCCTGGATGCCCACTTTTTGCCTAGTGAACAAACGAGTGTCCACAAATTCACACCTCTAGCCTCTTCTTTGTCTGACCTATTTGAGGACCATAAAATCAAAACACGCATTTGTCAGCTGTTTTGAGTGTGGCCCCCCCTTTTCTCCCCTTTCCCCATTATTTCTTCCATATGAGCTATGAGCACCTGCTTGTAACGGGAAAAAGGAAAAACATGGTTAGTCTCATCTTCAAGCATCATTCTGTACATATCTTTTAAAACAACCTGATGCCCATCGCCCTTTTGCCCTTATGGCTTCCTCCAACCCTCCTTGAGCCACCCCTATTCTGAAGAAATGCAACAAGAAACCACTCAGGTCCTCCCCCAGGAACCCAATGCATTTCTTGAGTATGGCTGTGGCCTGCATGGCCATCACCGGAGACCTGTCCCTTTGTACTAATAGTAATGGGTGTGTGCCCTTGGGACACACCGTAGTGTATTCTGACAGCACCTCCACAGGACAGAGTCGGGATTGGGGTGCATCTGCACAGGGACGTTTTATTTTATATAATTGCTGTGGCAAAAAAAATCATAGCCATCAATTATATAAAATAAAACATGGGGTGGTGTGTAAACTCGAAGTTTACACACACCCTCAAGGTTAGATACTGACATAAACCCCTTGGGTGTGTGTAAACTTCTTGTCACACACACCACCTCATACTTTATTCTATACAGAACACTTAGACAACACTAAATTTTACAATTGTAGAGTAACTGCAGTAGTAATGCTTAAGCAACCTTAATGAAAAGAACTGATTTTTGTGAGAACCTGTTTTCAGGTTCTGGAAGGGGAGGAATGGCGGGGGGTGTAAACATAGTGGGAGATCTCTGAGAAGAAACAACATTACTATGGTGAGTAATTTTCTCTTCTAGCTCCAAGAGTCTCTCACTTAATGTTTCCTCTCCATGCGAGCTTAGTAGAGGTTCCTTGGGAGCTAGGACCAGAACCTACGTAGGAAAAAGGTTCTGCAAGACAGTAGTTCCAATGCTGGCACTCCACCTGGACTGTATGTACAGGCAGCAGTGCTTTCTGAAAGTGTATACTGTTTTCCAGGTAGCTGATTTGCAAATGTCTGAGAGGGGAAAGGACAGGCAAAAAGAAGCAGATCAAATGGTGGCAAGGTGGGGTGCATGACTTAAACTGGACCTTGTGGGTCTTATTTTCTGCTTCTGGCTGCTATGCATCCCCTAGACAGCTTTATGAAAGGTCAAAATAAGTAAAACACATCCCGGTTACTGGTGGTAGTGCTACTGGCCCCTGCCTCAGGGACTCAGTTTTGGGAATGTACTCAGGTCACTAGAGGGTTAACAGAGGGAGGATGAAGCATAACGAGGAAGGCTGTCCTCCCTCAGGGAAATACTGCATCCTGCTACTTGACTGCCATCTGGTGGAGGCCAGTTGGTAGCATAACAGACACAGATCGACAGGGAGAGAGGCAACCTTCAGACGCAAGTGTACACATGTGCTGTCACACACTTGCATGTGCACCATTGAACACTGGCACTCTCAGTGGAGAAAATCCCTGAGGAAACTCTGCGGTCTGCTGGAGCAACAGTGCCACTCCTCACTGGCCCAAGTACCAGTCATAGGGCAGGTCACTCACCCCACTGTCTTCATCTCCTGTTTTTTTTTTTTTAATCATGTTTATGCACCGGTACCCACCGAGACATCCTTCAGAGGTGCCCTGTCAATCCTGACCCTTCTTCTCCCACTGTGGCCAGCCATCACCAGATCACCCCTCCCAGAGGAACTTCCCAGTGCACCAGATCACCCCCCCGGAACAGGTCCCACCCACCCTCGGTGGCCTTTCTGAAATTAGAGGGTCCATCCCTCTGGGAGGTTGGCCATGGATCCCTGGTGTGGCCTGGCATTGGAATGAGAGGGAGATCCTTGGGGCCCTCATCATCTCCTTAGTGAGCCAGGGATTTTTTGTGCTTTAGTTCCTTCCCTCACCCACCCCCCCGGCCAGCAAGGCAACAGAGTGCCGTGGCTCCACCCCCAGGCATATGCTGTGCTGCTACAGTCGGTGATCCTCCAGCCACCACCAGAGGTCGCTCCTAGAACGAGCGCACCCCACACCCACCCCCAGGAAGAGACAACAGTCCTTCGGATGCTCAATCTCTCCCCCCCCTGCTGACCGCCGGTGGCCCCGGCTCATTCCCGAACCTGGGTCACCAATGTGGAGTGAGGTGTGGTGTCCAGTGCCTCAACCTTCAGCGCCACCAGGCCGGCTATTCATCTCCTGGTTAAGTGGTGAATAACCTGTACAGTAAGTCCCTGAGAAGGTCAGTGATGGGGATGACATCATGAGAGGAGCAGGCAGTCATCTGAATAAAGAGTTTTATGAAAAAGAAAAAGTAAAAGTAAAACCATTAAGACCAACCTTGCTAGTGCTGATGGGTGAATTGAAGTTAGGAACTTCTGATTCTAGTTTAAAGAACACTGTTTCTGATGAGCTGCATACTGTCTCAAATGACCGTGTAACAACTAAGGAAACAGTGCAATTAAATTTTGCACATGTCCTTCAAAAGGCCAAGTTATCTAAAACTTTGTCAAACAATCCCTTGATTGATTCAAAGTTGATAGTCACTAGACAGATGCTTGCTGGATAGGTAGCAAGCAATCCGTCATTCATGTGCCAGCTGCCTTCTGGCAACCTCTTCACCACTGGTTAATTAAAAGTGCCTAGTCGGGTAATCCGGATTTCTTGTCACCAGTGAGTAAAAGGGTGATGGACACAGGACAGCTGTGCATAGGAAAACTGTAGGGTATCATGAGATAGCGTACTCCATTAATAGAAAGCTTTGTTTTAGTTCTAAAAATAGCCCTCAAGCCTCAACTATACTAAACATATTATAAAACTCTACAACATATGGAGGCTTAGGCAGTCCCAGAGCCCCCAACCCATAAGAGAAGCTCCTTTGGAAGAACTCAGTATTAAACAGTCATAGCTACCATATACTATAGCTTAGCATTTTTCTTTTCTGGCACCATTACCCTTTTACTAGATACCATTTTCAAATAATATAGAAATACATGAAATATCTTAGGCCGTACCATACACTTAAAAATGCATTTGTAGTTTTTCAGCATCAGCAAAAATGTTTTTTTTCTGCCAAAAACATCAATATACCCATTTTTTCATTTCATTGTCTTTCATTGCAGAACTGAAATATGGAATTCTGAAGTGTTTAAAAGTCTTTGCTTCCTTGCCATGCTAACCATGAAAAAAATTATATATCGAGGTGTGGTTCTATGACATTTTCAATCAGAAACATGTGACAGCACTGTCCTAATACATTCACAGTATGAATATAGAATGTGCATTTAAAAGTAACCTCAGTGGAACAGATTTTTAAAAATGGCACCTCACTTCATTGATTTCAGACATTAATTAAAAACTTAATTATAAAAGCTGTTTGAAATATAACTGAGAAAATGATAACTATTCATAGCTTCAAACTCAGGATTTTGAAAATACTTTTTTTTGCTAAAAACATAAATTATGTCATTTTTTTGCAGACTAACAAATACTGTCGCTTTAAGAGAAGATAAAGTTAGGGATAATCAGAAGAACACTTATTTCTCCCAGAGAGTGGAAAACATACGGAACAAGCTCTCAAAGAAAGCTGTTCAAGGGGGGAACATTGAATCCTTTACAGAGGATAGGAAACTATTTCTAATTGGTAGCTGTTTGTAATGTTCTTATGTTCGGAAATGATATTCATACCCCTAAATGATCCATGCATATCTGTACCAAAGAAAAAGAAGATGTAAAAAACTACATTTTCCATTGTTTTGTATTGATGGGCAACATTCTGTACAGTTTTCTACACAAAACCAGTAATATGTAGTTTTGGCTATGTCACGGTTTGTGTACAGAACTCTCAGCATGTTCTGATAGGCCAGCATTTCATTCCTAGCTGTCTGTAAACAGACGATGACATAGTGAACACTCCAAATTACCAGTTCCACAATGAGAACTGCAGAGTGTTTTTCGTAAAAAGAAAACAATACAAAACCCAGCTTTTCATATCCATGTTAATTCAGGTGCAGTTAAGTATGGTTCCTCTGAAGGTATGCATTCCATTACAGTAAATTTGTACTTTAAAACCAGCTTTCAATAAGCACACGTTCCTTGCCCCCTTTAAAATCAGGGTGGATCAGTTCCTCACAATGAATGCCATTTCTGGGTACAGCACTTTGATTAATGGGCAGTGAAGGGTTCCCAGAGGTTTTCAAAATGTCACGTAATCTGGAAAGCTGAGGCTTCCTGTATGGCAGGAGGCAAGCACATTGGACCCAGGTCTTTGTTGTTTAGCATTTCCTATGTTTCTATGTTCCATAGTAATAAAGTCTCATTATTAAGGTTGTAACTAACAGTCTCGAGTTATATTGATGTCCATAAATCACTTGAACATTTATTGACATAACTGAAATCCCCTTGAGTGAGTTGCAAACGTTTAATGGAAACTCAATCCTGTGCTATGCCCCATATTATAAAATGCGGAGTTTATAACTGTGATTTAAAAGCCCTATTCAAATGATCCTGAAAAAGACAAAACCTATTGTTTTCAAATACATTTTGACATTAAAATTGTCACAGCAGCACAGATTCCGACCTAAGACTCCTAGAAAATAAATCAAATAGTAATGAAAAATGAGGTTGATTATAAATCTCATTCTTGGAAGCAGTCAAATAAATATCCATTTCTAAGTACCATTACTTAATCAACTTGCACTAGAAATCACATTTTCAGAGAACATGCAGTAACATTTCGTAATAAAGTGATTAAAAATTAAAAAATCTTTTTTCTTTTAAATTTAGATTGGGTCATAGTCACAATAATACCACCTGTAAGTGGCAATAAATAAATGAAATAATTTAACTTACACAATGTTGAGCACCTTTGCATAGAACAATAAACATTATCTCAATGTTCTGTCCCACCACATCAAGCTATGTTGCTCAAGCTAAAGCATCATATCCATAACAGTGTCTATCCCTTTTAGTTTGAATTTACACTAAGTACCCGACTGTATACAAATGCATTTGTAAAATTCATGCTAATCATTAAAAATCTTTCATTAAACTCCTCCAAACTCCTGCTTAGATGTTACAGTACTTGTATTCAAAACTAAGAACCCATGTAATATACAGTAACAGGGGCAAATAGTTGCCCCATTGTGCCAACATACTTTGGGACTATACAAAAAGGATGTTCTTTGCAGGGTTACTTGGTAAAACCATTGACAATTTTGTATAAAGTATATATAAGCAATAAGATGCGAAGGAGTGTACATTGAACAAATATTACCATGTGCCCAGGGGTGTAGTAAGGCACAGGGCTGCAGGCCGAGTGCCTGCAGCCCCTGGGCATGTGGTAATATCTGTTCAATGCACGCCATGGAGAGTCTTATTTTGCTTATAAAATGGATCACTTTTTGTTTTTTACTTTTTCAATTAGAAAAATCATATTTATATGTAGAAATACAAATCTTATGAAAGTTTATGATAAAATAGTCCTTATGCCTGTTAGAAAATGATGTCATTGTGGATGTGCCCTTTACTGGCAACAGCACTCATTTCATTTTGTTGCCAACATCATGCAGGAACACTGCCCCCATACCCCCTCGTATTGTGGAATTTTTTCAGACTGGGACAGGACAGAGAGAGAGAGAGAATTGATCAAAATGTTAGTGCACTACAGGGGAGGGAGACATCAGCGCTAGTATGATATTTCAAACAAAGGAGACTCAATCTTTCAAACCCCTTTATTTTATACATATATATTTTTTTCGATCAGCCCATTTCATGATTTAGTTGCAGAATATGAAGATCCTGTTTGTGCTGAACTGAGTATGCAGCAAGTGACAGGTGGGGGGATCATCGTGGGAACCACAGCGGGTGGCAGGTGGGGGTCAGAGCTCAGTTCAAATAACAGAAGAATCGTGAGACAGTACAGAGAGTGCCAAATGGCTTACCTATTATGATCAGCTGCATTGGTGCAGCTACCAGGCTGACTCTGCAGTGGTAGAACACTGCATTATTCAGTTCCAGATTGCTGCTCTTCATTTGATCCATGGTTTTACACATTTCTTTTGCAAACAAGAAGCAGCTTCTGGATTTAACAGGTGCTTGACCGGATCTTTTTGGCATCTCTCTGCTGTAAGGCCACACCATTTGTTCCACCAGGTAGTTTTTGTTTTTGTGTAAATTCATCGGGGGTGCATTGCTGTGGGAAGCACAGTGGGTGGTTGGCAGAAGTCTGACTGCAGCTCAAATACAACTGTGTCTCAGTACAGATGCTACAAAATACTGTCAGGATTTTTACAATGCTATATAGAATTCTAGTCTTACTGTAGATTTATTTAAAGACATATATAGATATATGGAATTGATGCTGCATTGGAGAGAGATAGGGGACATGTGCTGTGGAAGCGGTAGCACGATCAGCACTTGAATGAACAGAAGCATTATTTAGTGCTGTACATTTTTTATAAATTAAATTTAAATATGTGGTAAGTCTGGGGCTTAAATTTCATTGTAAAAAAATGCCAAATACATTTTACTGTAGGGCTTTTACATAGATCTCATTTGGTCATGCAAAGACGGAAAAATGGTAACATTTAAAAACTGCAGTGTTCTAAAGGCAGAATGATTTTTTTGGTACTGCAGTTCTGCTGTTTAAAACGTGTTTTTACCTGTGCTTCAAACGGATTTGATGCACAGGTAACAACAAATGAAAACACTTGATTTTCTCTCCCCATTTCATAAACAGTTCTAATGCATGGGTAGGGGGTGTAGTGAGGACCTCAGCACCCTAGCTGTGCATTAAACTGTCTAATGCACATCACCGGAGTGTCTTATTGTGCTTATCAGAGTCAGTGGCAGGCAGGATTCAAACCCAGGTCTGATCTGCTGGATGTCACCACATTTGCAGCACAGAGCCTTAAACCACTGCACTATGCTCCCTCCCTTTAAAACTGGTCAATAGTCCACTAGACCAGACAATAGTCTTTTGAGCTATTGACCAGTAAAACTGTCAATCAGCCGTTTACTATGCCCCCTGAACGATTTATTTGAAGCTGCCATCATTTCCCTCAATAGATTTTAGTACACCCTACACACACACACACACACACACACACACACACACACACACACACACACACACACACACTCCATACTGTGCAGCACCAAGAATTATTTTTTTTTGTTTTTTAAACAACAGCCTGCCACTGACTCTGATATAGCACAAAGCAAGAAAGTCAGCTGCAGTTTTCAAATAGTGGAGCACAGGCGAAAGTTGTCATAACAAAGCTCATGCCTCACTGTTTCTGTGGCCGCTAACAAAATGTGTCTATTTTTCTGCTCCCCAGTCCTAATACAAGTTCATGGGTCAGCTGAGCACGTTCAACAGTTTGGAGCCTTACAATGTGATTCCAGCCTGGATTGCAAGTCTGGGCCATGGCAACAAAGTACGTCAGTGTCAGAGGATCCAGCCACAAACAGTACGCACTCAGTTTGCTTTGTCCCCCCATTTAAAAAAAGAACATTTGTTTTCTTGCTACCTGCTACTCAGCCCTATTTGACAGTTTCCATGGGATGGGCATTACACCTAATACAGTATTATGTCTGGGCCATAGTAACAAAGATTTTTCACAGCTCCAGCCACAAATAGTAGGCTCGGTCTGAAGGAAGAAAGTGAATTTGTTTCCTACTCTCCCAACGCATTTGAACATTTTGTGGGAGGAAGTGGGTGAGTACAGTAGAAGTTCAAAGTAGCTTGGCAGGAGGGGAAAGTAGACAACAAGCAGACAACTCTCCAATAGTCTTCAAGGGACTGAAGAGAAATCAGCATGGAGAGCTGCAAGCAACATAAAAAGATAAGAGAAGGAGGTTCGACTCTTTATTTCAAAAATGAATGTATTTTTTGGTTGTGAGGGTGAGAATGGGTAGCTGTTTGTTTTAAAACTAATTGCAAGTGAGGAAGGTTTTATTATGACTTCAAACACTTAAAATGAGAGAATGCTAGCCCGCAGGCACAGCAGTAGCACTACCACTTGCAATGCCAATGACCCGGATTCAGAAGTGAGCCCAGGGAGTCATAGGGCTGACTGGGGGAGGAGGACTGAGTGTCCCATGGACTGCTCTCCTCCGGGGGGAGAGTTGGGTAGCTGCTGGTGCTCAACTGACCCCTTGCAGAGGCTGGGGTCCAACTGGGGTCCATGGCAGGATAAACGTGGGAGGCATGCCAGACATTTAGCACGAGTGCCATTAATATCATTGCTTGCTATGCCTCCCTGGGGAGAAAACAGGGAAAAACAGGGGCCAGACAGACAGGGAACATAAAGTCTCCTAAATAAAAATAAAGTGGGGAGAAGAAAGACAAGCAGAAACATAGATGTTGCTGGCCAATAAGGACCTTGTGGCCCATCTACTCTTCCCTATATTCCGTACCTACTGTACCACTGCCAACCCTACTTGATCTCCAGTCTCCCCCCCCACCTTACTTCTAAGGTCCCCTTGTGTCTATCACATGCATGCATGAATCCTGTTACCATTTTAGCACTCACCATCTCTGCAGGGAGGCTGTTGCATGCATCCACCACCCTCGTTATGAAGAAGTATTTCCTCACATCTCCTCTGAGACCCCTACAGCTTCATAGCATGACCACTTGTCCTAGAGCAGTTTTTTCTATGGAAAATGCTACCTTCCTGTACCTTATTAATACCTGTGAGGCATTTGAATGTTTCTATCATATCTCCCCTTTCCCTCCTTTCCTCTAGAGAGTACATATTTAGTTCTTTGAGTCTTTCCTCATAGGGCTTCTGATTCAGGCCCTGCAACATTTTGGTAGCCCTCATTTGTACCACCTCAACCCTATCTATGTCCTTCTGGAAGTGGGTACTCCAGAACAAGACACAGTACTCAAAGTGATGCCTTTCAAGTGATCTATAGAGGGGTAATACTACTTCCCTCTTTCTGCTGGTGATGCCCCTACCTATGCACCCGAGCATCCTGCTAGCCTGCCCTACTGCCTTATCACACTGCTTGGTTACCTTCAGATCATCAGAAATGATTCCCCCAGGTTCATTTCCTGTTTTATGGTTGCTGACACATCCTCGTTCAAGTGGTACATTGTCCATGGGTTTCTGTGTCCCAAGTGCATGATTTTGTATTTTTTGCATTGAAACCCAGCTGCCATTCCCTTGACCATTCTTCCAGCATTTTCAGATCGTCCCTCATTCTTTCCACTCTCCCCCCATTGTGTCCACTCTATTGCAGATTTTTGTGTCATCCACAAATAGGCATACTTTCCCCTCCAGCCCTTCCATAATGTCGCAAATAAAGACATTGAAGAGGACCAGGCCTAGTACTGACCACTGTGGCACCCCTCTGGTCACCTTGCCTTCTCCAGAGTGGGCTCCATTTATCACCACTCTCTGACTCCTTATGCTTAGCCAACTTTTTGGCCATTTTACTACTTTTGGACCTACTCCTAGGTTGCTCAGGATGCTCACCAGGCTTCTATGTGGAATGATGTCGAAGGCCTTACTGAAATCCAGGTAGGCCACACCTACTGCTCCTCCCTGTTCCAGTTCCATGGTCACCCAGGTGAAGAACTTAACCATGTTTGTCTGGTAAGATCTTCCCCCTGTGAAACCATGTTGTCTTAGATCCTGTAATCCACTGGTTACAAGGTATTACCCAATCATGAGGAGGTGGAGGTCATGTTGGGGGGGGGAGACTCAAGAGAGCAATAAAGACTGCTGCAGATCAATGTGCCAGATGGGTCAGCAAAGCAAAAGGAAAAAATAAATCCTCTATGGTTTTCCAAAGAAGTGGCTACCACAGTCAAAGAAAAAAAGAAGGTGTACAGCATATACCAGGAAACCAAAGCTAAGAAAGACTGGGAGTCATACAAGGAAAAAATTAAGAGATTCTAACAAACAAATTAGAAAGGCAAAAGCCCAGACAGAGGAATAGATACCAGAAGGGGCAAAGAGAAGAGATAACTATTTTTTTAGATACATTAGGAAATGTAGGAAGGCAAAAGGGGAGATAGTAAAGATTGCTACTGAAGAAGGGAAATGCACCAAACATGACCCAGAGAAAGCTGAAATCCTCAACAAATACTTCTGCTTGGAGTTTACCAAAATGGACCCAGGGGATAGCCCAGCCCTGAAAAAACACAATGCCACTGGAACAGGGGTAGACATGAGTCCCTTTACAGAAGCCAAAGTATGGGAGGCACTAAATAAACTAAAAGCAGACAAAGCCATGGGACCAGACAAGATGCAACCCAGAATCCTTAAGGAACCTGGGGCCAAATAAGCAGCCCCTCTGGCACTTCTATTCATGAAATCCTTGAAGAGCGGTGTGGTACCTGAAGACTGGAAAAAGGCAATAGTGGTTCCACTTCACAAATCAGGCAGTTGTGAAGAGGCTAGTAATTACAAAATAGTAGGCCTCACATCTACAGTAAGAAAATAAATGGAGACACTACTCAAACAGAGGATCATAGCATTCCTTGAAACTAGCAGCCAACAAGACCCTAAATAGCATGATTTCACAGCAGGTAGGTCATGCCAGACATCTGCTTGAGTTTTTTGACTATGCTACAAAAATATTGGACAACAGTGGGGCAGTAGATGTGGTCTACCTAGACTTTAGTAAGGTCTTCAACTCGGTTCCACATAGAAGGCAGATAAAGAAGCTTGACCACACAGCGGTTGGTCCAGAAGTAGTCAGATGGGTACAAAACTGGTTAAAAGGTAGAGCCCAGAGAGTACAGGTTAATGGAATGCAATTGACAGAAGGCAGGGTGACCAGCATGGTGCCCCAGGGCACAGTGCTGTGGCCTCTACTCTTCAATGTTTTTGTAGCAGACATTGTTGACAGACTGGAAGGGAAGGTGTGTCTGTTTGTCGATGACACCAAGATATGTAACAGGGTGGACACCTCAGAAGGAGTGAGCAAGACGGAAGCTGACCTAAAGAAACTAGAAGAATGGTCTGGAGTGTGACAGCTGAGATTTAACACCAAAAAGTGCAAGGTCATGCACATAGGAAAGAAAAATTCAAAAAAGGAGTATTACCTAGGAGATGAAAGACTGGAGGCCTCAAACCAGGAAAGAAGTCTGGGAATCATAATCTCAGATGACTTGAAGGTTAGTAAGTAGTGTGAGAAGGCAACATTGAAGGCCAACAGAATGCTGGGCTGCATTGGGAGGGGAATCATGAGCAGGAGGAGGGAGGTGGTACTACCACTGTATAGATCACTGGTCAGGCCTCACCTGGAATATGGAGTCCAATTCTGGAGGCCTCACCTCAGGAAGAACATTGACCAGGTGGAAACAGTACAGAGAAAGGTGACAAAAATGATTCATGGTCTGCAGTACATGTCCTAGGAGGAAAGACTTAAGGAACTGAATATGTACTCCCCGGAGCAGAGAAGAGAGAGGGGGACATGATTGAAACATTCAAGTACATAAAAGGCATTAACAAGGTACAGGCACAGGAACTTTTATACTTCAAGAAGGGCTCCAGAACCAGAGGACATGACCTCAGGCTGCAAGGAGTGAGGTTCTCTACCAACACCAGGAAGTTTTTCTTCACAGAAAGAGTGATGGATGCCTGGAACAGCCTGCCCCAAGAGGTTGTGGGGGTCAACATTGTGGGAGGATTCAAGAATGCATGGGATAGACAAAAGGGAGCCCTGACTACAAAGGGCAACTAGAGTGTCAGAATAGGTATAAAACAAATTAGCAGACTAGATGGACCTAGCAGTCTCCTTCTGCCGTCAACTTCTATGTTTCTATTTTTCTATCCTTACCTTCAGTAGCGATTCCATTACATTACCTACTACTGAAGTCAGGCTGACTGGTCTGTAATTTTCTGCCTCCTCCCTATTTCCACTTTTATGCAGTGGGACCACATCTGCCCTCCTCCAGTCCTCAAGAACCTCCCCTGTTTCTAGTGATAGGTAGAACAGAGCTGTCAAAGGTGCAGCCAGCACTTCCTTGAGCTCCCTCAGTATCCTAGGGTGCACCGCATCAGCTATCATTCCCTTGTCTACTTTTAATTGTGCCAGTTCCTTGAGAACTCTCTCCTCTGTTAAAGGACTAGTATCTACCTCCCTTCCTTTAAAGACCTTGTGCCTTATCTTTGTCCTGTCACCTACCCCTTCCTCTGTAAATACTGAACAAAAGTAATTGTTCATTATGTCTGCTTTTTTTTTGTCCTCTTCCTCACAAACCCCTGCTTCCCCTTTTAGCCTTATTATCCCTTCATTGGTCTTTCTCATCTTGCTTGTATATCTAAAGAATGTTTAATCCCCTTTTTTTAATTGACTGGACAATATTCTCCTCCATGTGCACCTTTGCACTTCTAGCTGCTCTTCCTCCTTCTCGTTGTTACTTCTGATAACTCTTCTGGTAACTCTCCCTATTCTCCTCTTTCTTTTTTTTTTTAATAATATCTTTATTGCATTTTGAATGAACATACAAACAGATATATAGAGCGAACCCGGGTCTCCGGGTGCCCACCCCAACAACTGGGTAGGCAAACTATACACAGAGACTATATACAATCACAGCTGCCGAAACCCCAACCCCTATCCAAACACTAAAACCAGCTCACCACTACCCAAATTGAGGGAAAATGAACACGAGGCTACCCAGTTTGAAACTAGATTTTAGAAGAAAAAAAAGAAAAAGACCTCAAGGCATAAAGGCTGGGATTAATCCACAAGTCCTATAATTCCCAGAACCCTCTAATCAAGGGGGAGATGTTCCTGCAGCTGTGTCCCGAGAAAGAGAGAGAGCCCCCAAAAAAACAAACAAAAAAAAAAAAAACCTTTGTTTGGCAGCCCAGGTCCTATCTACTTAATGTACACACAAAAAGAAGAAGGAAGTTAATCCTGATACATACAGATCTCCAAACCTAAAAATAAAAAACAAAGATAATCCAAATATAGATATTCAAGCATAGATAATTTAATTACCCACCATGTCAAAAGACTACACTTAGACAGACAGACCGATGACAGGGAAGCTTAAGTTGGGTCGAATAGATTGCCTCTAAGATTCGCCACCTCTTATCATATGTTCCTTTGTTTCCCATTCCGAGACATTTGGCGCTTAATCCTGCCTAGTGCCCTCAGCAGATCCGCTAACCAATGTTCATATGAATAAATACATTCACTTTTCCAATGCCTCAAAACATAAGCTTTGACTAGGGCAGACATCAGGGCAATATGATACTTGATCTACGATCTCGAATTTGAGACATATCCCCAAAATACAAACCTTGGGTGAAATATAGTCCACATAATTTAAAAGGGGGTCCATATACTGCTTAATCTGAGCCCAAATTGGGTATATCCTAGGACAGTCCCAAAATATATGCAACGTATCCCCCGGACTCAGTCCACACCTAAAACATAGATCTGTCTGTCCAAGCTTCCTAGCACAACGTTTGACAGGGGTATAGTACAAATTGGAAAAGATGAAGAATTGCATAGTTCTATATTTAGGTATAGGTATGTAAGCCACACTTTTCCAAGTTGCCTCTCAGTCCGGCCTCAAGAGGATTTCTTCTTTTCCAATAGGCCACCTTAAGTAAACCTCCTTACTAAAGAAGTTCGAGAGCGCCCTATACACCATTGACAGGGGTTTACGAGCACAATTAATTCCTTAAGATTGTCCCAGGTAAATGGAGTCTCAGCGGACATATATTATCCCTCTGCATTCTCTGCAACATTTTAGTAACCTGAATCTTCTTAAAAAATTGATACCACTACATTGAGGTGGAAACACTACTTTATCATCTAGAATTAAGTCTGACCAAACATATTTAGCTAACTGCGGAGCCCAATAACCCCTAATTAATTGGCCACCAATAGTCATGTTAGGATTACCTAAAATAGGTTGATCTCTACAGCCCTTCTGGAGTTTTTTATGAAGTGGGGACAGGAGAGCCCACCAGGCCAGGACTGTCTTAAATATTGGGGAATCATTACCCACTCCGGGAAGAATTCCCGGATTAGTAAAGAGCAATGAATCGGGGGAGATACTCTTGTCTCTCAAGATTTGCTGTTCAATATGTAACCAAGTTGGAGTGTAGCCCTCTCCTTTCTGGGAACTATTCCACTGGGTCATTATAGATAATTGCCCGGCTACATAATATAAATAAAGATCTGGAATTTTAAGACCCCCTAAACTAAAAGGAAGTCGCAAAACCACATGTTTCCTCCTCGGAGGTTTGGAATTCCATAGAAAATCAGAAAAAAGTTTTTGTATTCTAGTAAACCAGGACTTAGGAATATTATACGGGGACAAATATATGGGATACAAAAATCTAGGCAATAGATTCATTTTAATTAATCCCATTCTAGCTGTCAAGTTTAGAGGAAGCTTGTTCCACCTATCCAAGTCAGCCCTAGCTGCTACTAATACTTTATTTAGATTTGCCTCTACACCTTGCTGAAAATTAGGAGTAACCCAAATACCCAGATAATCAATACCATCTGGAGCCCATTTCAGCTGGAGATGGTCAAAGTCTGCCTTATATACATATGGGGTAAGAGGGAGGACCTGTGTCTTGGTCAAGTTTAGCTTATAATTCGAGACCACTGAGAATCTCTTTATAACCTCCAAAACCCTGTCAAAACTCTTCACAGGGTCGCAAAGATGCAATAGGATGTCATCTGCAAAAACCGAAAACTTCAGTTCCCTCCCCTGAACCACAATCCCCCATATTTCAGGGTCCATTGAATTGCCGCAGTAAGGGCTCCAGATAAATATTAAATAAAATTGGCGAGAGGGGACAACCCTGCCTGGTCCCATTATCAAGTTGGAATTCCTTTGACAAAACCATTGCAAAGGACCCTGGCCGTAGGTATAGCATAGAGATTCCTAATGCCCCTGAGAAGACCCTCCGGAAACCCATCCTCTCCATGGTGGCAAATAGAAAGGAATGGGAGACCGGTCAAAGGCCTTCTCAGCATCCAAGGAAAAGCGCCATATCTGAGCAAGAGCTGGAGGCCTCAAAAGGACATGGTGAAGCTTACGCAGGCATCATGAGCCCCCTGCCGGCATAAAACCAACCTGGTCTTGGCTAATAATCCGAGGAGCTATCTTAAAATTCTATTAGCCAATATTTTAGATAATAATTTAATGTCCTGGTTCAAGAGGAAATAGGCCTATAACTCTCTGGCATTTCTTAGAGGTTTATCTGGTTTGAGAATAAGTGTAATATAAGCCTGGTATAGCGGTAAATGGGAACTCCATCAGACAGAATACAAGAAAAAGCTCGAGGAGTAAAGGTATGAGAGTCTTCAAATGAGCTTTATAAAACCCAGCTGAAAGACCATCTGGACCTGGAGTCTTGCCCTAGGTAAAGTATTAATTGCATCACTTATTTCAGCCTCTGATATAGGAATTACAAGGCCTGGGCTTGTTCTTGCTCCAGTCTTGGTAAATTGATACTCTCCAGAAACCCACACACTCTCCTCAGTGCTACCTGATGCCCCTTGATGTAATTCTGTGAAGTAATCCTAAAGACATCTGCCATAGCCTGTGGGTCTGTAACCAATTCCCCATGGTATTCCAAAAATGGGATTGTGCAAGCGGCTTCCCACTCTCTTACCCTACTTGCAAGAAGCCTACTGGGCAGATCCCCTTGCAAAAGGTATTCAGCTTGGAGCCTTCGGTCCAAGCCTCCAATTTATAGTACATAATGTCCTTCATTTCATCCCTCAGTTCTCAGTTCCCTGTTCTACCTCCTCGCCAGATCCTCCAAGGGAGCAAGTGAATTAATAGCACCCCAAATGAATTCCTCCCTTGCTTTCTTCATCCTGTTTCTCCTAATGGAGAGGGTCTGAGCTATACTGGTATATAGAACTTTACAAGTAGGCCAGGCTAAATTCTTATTAACGAGGGTAGGGATCTGGGTTGATATAATATCCCTAAGAGCTTCCTCCAGACGAGATAACATATTGTCTTCTAAGAAGAGAGATTCATCTAGCCTCCATCTGAAAGGTTTTGTCCGAACAGACTCCATTATCCAAGACATCTGAACTGGAGAATGGTCAGACAAAACTCTACTGAGTAAATATTTTCTTAACTCCCCGCAGGGCCTCCTGATTAACCAAGAAAAAGTCAATACGTGTTTGAGTTTTATGCACTCCCGAATAAAAGGTCATATTACAATCCCCTTGTTTAAACTTCCAAAAGGGGTCTGTCAACGCTGCCACCTCTAGAAATCTAGCCAAAGATACCTGCACTCTAGAAGGAGGTTTTTTAGAAGAGGGCTTTCTATCCACCAGGTTACTAAAGCAGAGGTTCCAATCCCCTGCTATAATTAGGGGGTGAGATGAGAAGCTAGTTAAATCTAATTCCAGGGAGGAAAAAAAATCAGGGTTAGGAGGAGTTGGCCCATATACAGAGGTAATTGTTATTAACCTCCCTATAATAGTGCCCGTGACAAAGACTCCCCGCGCGTCCTCCCATGCTTTATATTGTAAGGGGACAAACGGGCAACTCTTTGCGATCAAAATCGCAACGCCCCCTGAAGCTTTGGCGTGCCCCTCTCCAAACAACCCAGAGCCTTCTCAAGAGCATTAACTCTTCCTTTAACAGGTGGGTTTCCTGCAATAAAGCAATTTGAGCCCCTATCTGTGAAATATACTTTAGGGTCACTAGCCTCTTTTTCCTCCCTCTGAGGCCTTTAACATTCCAAGATACTATGTTGACCATAAACATAATAGTATACTACACCCCATCTTGACCTCCCAGCCCCGGCTGCCAGCAAAAGAAAAATTAAGGATCTGCACTTTGGACTCTCTCCCCCTCCCTCCCAACCCTCACCCTTTTGACTGACCCGATCCTCTGATCGTCCTCCTAACCACCGTCTAAAGCGAGATGAGCCAGCCACTGGCGCTCTCCTAGCCCCTCCAACCTCAAATTAACTCAAATCAGGCTTCTACTCCCTTTACCAGGGATATCAATATTTGAAAGCCCTTCCCCCTTCTTAAATTTCTTCTATAGCCCCAACATAGCCCCTCCTCATAAGGGCTTCTAAAGCAAAAGTCACAAAGTCTTCAAAATCCTCAGGGGATTGCACAACAGTACTACTGAATGACTTTATTCAAGGTAAAATAAATGGGAAAAGCAGTCCTCAGCCGCATCCAATAACTTCTCCATCATAGAATTTCAGGTTGCCGCCTGAACAGATCCGAAGTTCAACTTTCAGACCCTCTGCAGCATCCTCGCTGTCAAAACCTCCGGTCTCCCGACTGCAATTTGACCACCAAGTAGCGGGATGATGCATCGAAACATCACGCCTGCTAAGTATAGTTTTTCTTAATGTCAATATATTCTTTCTGCTTTTTCGGATGGCAGGTGTCTGATCCTGGAAAAGCCAGATTGCAGCTCCATTCCAATGCAGGTTTTAAGGCTTTCGCTCTCATAAGGGCGTGGGTCTTCTCCTAAAATTCAGGAAGCAGCATTATAATAACCCTGAGGCGAGCCCCTGGGGAAGGGATCTCTCTCAGAGATCGGTGTGCCCTCTCGATGTTATATGCCTCTCCGTAAGGTGTAGGGCCCAAGATCTTTAAAAGCAGCCCCTGGATGAAGGCAATACAATCCGAACCTTCAGACCACTCTGGTAAACCTGCCAAAATTAAGTTATTCCTTCTACTACGAGATTCTTGGTCATCTACTCTCTCCTCGAGTTTTTTCACCTGTCTCCTTAAAGCCACAAGCTCCTGTTCATGTGCCGACATTTTCCTGTCTTGCAAAGCAGCTCTAGCTTCAAGATCCCCTACTCTCTGTGCCAGAGCATTCAACGTAGGTTTAATTGTAGCAAAGTCAGCTACCAACCCCAAAGGAGCGATTTAATTTCCATTATATCATCTGGGGGAATCTGGCCTTTCTCCTCCGCACCCAAACATGCCTCCTGGTCTTCTGGCACTGGTGAGGGGGGCTTCGGGCGCTTGGAAGGCGGTGCCCATGCGTCGGAGAGTTCGAGCTTCCGGACTCCATAATCGGTGCTGCACCACAGGGAAGTACACTCGCGGTCCCAAAACAGATTACCGGATCCAACAAACTTCTCCGGTATGCGCGATCAGTTGCCGATTTTAATAACAGGTGTCAGTCCGTTTACGCTAATCGGGGATGTTTAAATTACTTTTGGGGTTGAATCAGCCAGGGAGCAGCACTCAGCACGTCTTCACCGAACTAGCACATCACGTGATCTCGCCCTATTCTCCTCTTTCTGTGTTGTCTTGTACCTTCTAAATGCTTGTTTTTTTTGCCCTCACTTTCTCCACTACTTCTCTAAAGAACCATAGCAGTCTCCTTTTTCTCTTGCCTTTGTTAATCTGCCTGACACAAAGATTTGTTGCCTTTTCAATGCCTTGTTTTTGCCCATTGTTCCTTGACTCTTCCCAGTTTCTCTATCCCTGCTAGGGTGTCCCTGAGGTATTCTCCCAGTTTCTTAAAATTGTCTTTCCTGAAGTCCAGGGGCAGGATTCTCAAAAAAACAGCAAAAATCCCACAGCTTTGGGAAAAAGGCTTGCAGCACTGAGGAAACACAGCTGCGCCTTATTCTGAAAGAAAGGTCTTGCAGCTGCGGAATTCCGTAAAAAGTACCACAGCTGCGGGAATTGCGCAAGTGCTGCAAATCTGCAGCTGCAGATCCGCAGCTGTGGAAATGGCTGAGAAGGCACAGCAATAGTACAACCAAGTAGCTGAAGCAGCAGACATTAACATTGCTGCCATAGTATGAGGCTGACAGCACTCACAAAGAGACCAGCAACCAGTCCTTCAACTGGGACCACTGCAGCACCACAGGTACCAGCAGTACCATGGCACCACAATGGCTGACTGTCACCACTGGTCATCCCTCCCTGGGTCATTCCTGTTGCCCGCAGGGGTAGCAGTTGCTGCAGGTTGGTCAGGCTCTACTGCCTGTGAGGATCTGTCATGGGTTGCACTGGATCTGGTAGTTGTTGCCTGTTCCCATATCATGGCAATGTGTGCTTTTGTTGCTGTAACATCAGCCACTGCTATACTATCTGGGATATTATTACCTGTGCCTCACCTCCACCTTAATTGATTCCAATTGTTGGAGCACTACTGCAGTTTGCTGAGGGAGAGTTACACCTCATTCCACTGTGTGTAACATTTTTTCTGCAAATGCAGACAGAAACTGGCTGAGAATAGCCTTTCAGGGGCTGTGCTTTACTTATCTCACAACTTTTTTTCCACAGTCCATAGTGGTTTTTTCAGCAGCTGCGGAGGTTTTTGTGAATAGCACTTAGAACAATCTCCCCTTTTTTCCATAGTTATGGCAGTTTTGGGGACTTAGGGAAGGTTTTGCTCCTTCTGAAAGATTTGTGAATCTAGCCCCAAGACCCTCATCTTAGTGTGGCTTGACTCTGACCCAGTTCTGATACTGAGCCACACCGTATGGTGATCACTGATTCCCAGGTGGTCACCCACTGTGATATCAGCAACACTGTCCCCTTTTGTCAGTACCAGGTCCAGTATTGTCCCCCCATGAGTGGGTTTCTTAACTAGTTGCCTGAGGAATGCCCCTTGCAAGTAGTCTAGGATGTCCTAATTTCTGCTTGTTGCTGCAGCTAGTAGACTCTAATCTCCATCCGGTAGATTGAAGTCCCCTACCAGCAACACCTCTCCATCGCATGCCATCCTTTGGATTGCTTCTGTCATATCTTTTTCCACTTCTCCCCCTTGTGCTTGAGGTCTATAGATTACTCCTGTGAGACTAGTGACCCCCCATGTCTCCAGTGTGACCCACAGTACCTCACCTCCTCCCTGCTCTTCCTGTAATTCCATAGTTTTTTATGTTCTTGACATAAACAGCCACTCCTTCCACTTTTTTATCTACCCTGTCTTTTCTGAACAGAGTATACCCTGGTATGGCTACATTCCAGTCATGGTTTTCCTTGCACCAAAACTTGATAATTGCTACTATGTCCAGGTCTGCATCTACCATGGTAGCCTCTAGATCTGCAATCTTATTGCCCAGACTTTGAGCATTTGCACACATGGCTCTCCAGATTGTCCTGCCACCATCCCCCCCATTTTCCATTTGCCCTTCCTTATTTCCCCCACTATTTTTTTACTATCTCTTTCCTTTTACCCCTTGGATTCCTTTGGTATTTGGTTTCTTTTGGGGTTAGGATTCTCATTGCTGACCTCTTGAGCCTATGTACACAGGAAAGGTTTTATAAAACAGATATTGACCAGAGTTGTTTCAGGCTATAGTGGGAAAATGTTGACCCCTGAAGATGAACTATTGCCTTCCAATAGTTATAGTCTTCGTCTTCCTGCAATATAACTATTGTCAGGCAATACTTCATCCCTCAGGGTCAATATTTTCCTGCTATAGCCCTCAACTCCAGTCAATATATCTATAATATATCTAGAATAAATGATGGGTAAGTGTGATATACAAGCAACTATACCAATAGAGGGGGCTCATTAGATAAGGTCCAAAGGGTGAGTGGCTTTATTATGTGATTAATCCCTGAGATGGGCATATTTTCCAGTATACCAGACTCACTCATCATTTGTCTGATGTACAGTAATACATTAAGATGTTTGATTACATTACCTTTTAGATAAATACAGTTTACTTTCATTGGTTCTGCTATGGTCAGGGCCATTTTGCTGTTTGCTTTGCTTATTTTGCCTAAATGTGTTTCTGTAGTATAGTGGTGATGTGGTTCCAGACACTCTTTTGGCCCTTATGTTTTTTAGCAGTGTAGGTTGCCCATATTAAGGGGGTGGCTGCGGTCAATTCTATTTTAGTTCATTTGTGGCTTGTGGCTTGTGATTTTATGTTGCAGTCAGGAGTGGCTCTTGCAGTTGGGAGCAGCATCTGGCGCAATATGCATTCAGGGACAGTTGAGTGATATGGTATGCACAGACTATTGGAGCCCCACTATAGACAGGCTTATGCCCCACCCCCTCATGAAGCTGACCTCCACATCCCATGCTCAGGCATATTATGATATAAGAAAAGGGAGAGAGTAGGTGCATGCCCCATTGAAATGAATTAGATGATTTTTTTATTATTATTTTATACATTATTGATGGAGAGTTGGAGATTAATAAAGGCCACCGCTTGACTAACAAGGACCTTGTTTATAGAACAGTGGCCTTCATTAATCTCCAGCTCACCATAGTAATGTATAAAATAGTAATAAAAAAATAACTCCGTTCATTTCAAATGGACACACCCCAGCAATCTGTCCTATGGACATCATCTCTTAAAGACTCCTACCTCTGGCTCCCTAGTATTCAGGTAAGAGACTTTCGACTTATATCTATACTTGGTGGGTTATCTGTAGCAGCGTGGCCACACCCACTACAGTGTGTGTGTGTGTGTGTGTGTATGGGGGCGGGGACTGGCCATGTGAGTGGGTGTCAAGTTATTGCTACTTTTGTGTCTGCCCCTTAAAATCTGTATGCGTGGAAGCATTCAAAGTTATGGAGAGAAAATAGTAGAAGTACAGGCCAGACAGAAGTAATTAAGTTGTTTTGTGGGTGTGTGTTTTGGGGATGGAAAGAACCACATGAGTTTCCATTGGCATGTCTGCTACAGTTCAGCTATGCAGCTTAGACCGGGGGGACAAGAAAACTAAAAAGTATATCAGTAACTATCAGCATGCCACATTCATGCAGATGTATACAGATTTGTATTGAAGTATGAGTGAGCCATATGTATGCAGGCAGTATAGCTTAGTGGTTAAAGACACTGAACTACAAACCAGGAGACCTGAAGACCTGGGTTTGAATTTCATCAACTCCCACTTGTATATTGTGTGATCCTGAGCAAGTCACTCAACTTTTATGTGTGCAGTTATCAGTGACCACTTGCTTTTTGCACTCATGCCACATGCATGCAGTCTGTTCCAATTTAACATAAAAAGCATACTTTCCACACTTGCTTGCTGCATGCATGCCACATGCATGCAGTCAGTTCCAGTTTAAAATTGAAATCATGCTTGCTGCACGCATATCACATGGGTAGTTTTATGTGTGCAGCATGAAAACATTTCAATCAATCAATCAATCAAAATCTTTATTTATCCAGGCGAACATCATTGAGCAGAGCTCTTTTACAAGATGGACCTGGTTAGAACAGGGTCGGGTAACATTCATCATAAAAACATATAAATACATGTAAATAAGTATATAAACACAAACACAATGGTGCAGTAATAGGGGAGTCAAATGATAAAAGGAAGACAAAGCAAGCCATAATAGAGGAGGATTCAAATACAAGTGGGCAGGTCCACCATTGAACCATGCAACTTTATGTAAACCATGTTCTCTGTATAGAAGTACCAGTTAGTTCATTTACCAGGGACAGTCACTAGTACTAGCCATGAAAATGGCTTGGAGAACCACCAACTAATGGCAGATGGGGTACCAGGAGGGGTATGTAATATGTAAGTGAAGGATAAACATTGTGAGAAGTGAAGTCCCATGGATAGGTCGGTAGAACTGATGCGGCGGTGGGGGCCTATGGGAAGAGGGAAAGGGGAATTAGGACTTTTATAGTATGTGCATGTAGATTGTGGATGAGTGCTGTATAGAGTTGTGAAAAAAAGGCTGGAGAAAGCGGGAAGATAGACCAGTATCGAAGGGAGGACAGAGGCATCAAGGTGTTACTTGAAAGCATTATGACAGACCAGGGCCAAGGAGGAGGCAAACACGAGAAGTAATTTGTTCATGGATAAATGGTACAGGTTAGCATGATGACAATTCATGGTCATGGGAAACAATTGCATTGATCATTTCTGAGACGTGAATATAGGAGCTTGAAAGCTGATTTCTATAAGGGAATGGATATTTCCACTTCAGTTCCCTAATGTTCTGAGCAGAATCATCCATTGTACTTAACATTCTGTGAAGGTCTGCCAGCACTACATTACACCCCACACCCAACCTGTCAATCTACTTGGCATTTTATAAATGACACATGCAATGGGCTGCATGAAAATAATTGATTTATTTTGAACAACTGGTTATGACCTGTATAGACATCACTCATGGCTCCATCAACTGTGAGGTCACAAAAAAGCATAACCAGCCATTCAAAATCAAACAATTTTGTTTCATGCTGCCCATGGCATATCCACTACAGATATATATTATATACCGGTGTGGTACCACCTGTATGTTAGGGTTGCATTGGGATTTTATTAAAAATGACCATCTGAGAAACCTTATAGCTCAGCCGTCTTACACCCTAGTACTGCACAATTTGGTATGCATCTTCTCAGTCCTAAGGTTTCTTAACCTCCTAAATTCTTTGAAGATGTTTTTTGTAGTTTATGAAATATTAAGAGTTGAAACCACATATTTTTTCCCAATTTGCTACCTCAATTTTTGCTCCCAGATAGCTAAAAAAACAGTAAAGAGGTGAGGTATGAAACTTTCAGGTTTTGTAGTTATCATATGGGAATAGTTCATTTTGGGATTTGGGGTAAAAAAAATAAATAGTTTTTAAGATAACTACAATAAATTATTCACGCATGCGGGTTCAAAAAAATCTCCCTAAGAGAAATAACTAGAATTACATGCAGACTTTGTTCATGTTAAAGTGTAACATAAACAAAAAGTTTAAAATAAATTACTTTTGGGGTAAAAGTTAAGGGTGACTGTAGGCTGACCCAGTGGCACTGAGGTTTGAGGTGCTGGATGCCACACCTCACTCCACATTGGTGACCTGTGTTTGGGAAGGATCATGGGTTGCCAGGGGTCAGCTGCGGGGGGAGTGGATCGAGTGTCTGAGAAACTGCTCTCTTTTCCCAGGGAGGGAGGGAGGAAGGGTGGCTTGCTCCACTGAATGACTGCCACCAGGTGGAGGCCTAGTGATAGTTCAAGTCAGGAGTGGCAGAAAATAGGTGGTGCAGTGGGACTCCACAGCATGTGTGTGTTTTCACTTGCACACACTGATGAGCATGCCCAAGTGTAGAGAACAGTAGAAAAAGGAGGAAAATTGTGGTAGGGCAGGCTGGCATGAAGCCTTGCCTGCCAATTCCTCACCAAACACATCACCAGGACCAGGGAGGCCACAACTGAATCTGTGCTTCAGGAGGAGGATGGTCCTCCCCCTCCTGACCTCACTACAGGGGGAAATCTGATGGCATCTTCAGGCTGACTAGATAAGTCCTAGGAAGTATAGGATGTTGTGTATCATCAAGGCAGGGCTGAGGGAGCCCCAACCTGTCCCTGCCAAGGAGCAAAAAAAGGTATATAGAAAAAGGGTGACAGTGTAGTGTCTGTGAGGGACGGTTAGTACAGGTTAACCAATGTATGTTTTTAAAGAAGTAATTAATTAAGCAATAATGCTCGACAGGGTGGGCAGTATTGGGCAATACCGGACCGGCCAGGGGCGTAATGAGGCCCGACGCCGCAGGCGGAGGGCCTTATAGCCCTTGGCCAGTCCGGTATTGCCCATACCACCACCCTGGAGGGCATTATTGCGTTTAGAAAATGGTCATCGCTTGTAAATTTTTATTAACTTGTAAGAAAAAGAAGAAATTTGTTTGTAAATATAGACAAAGACTACAAAAAATATATAGTTTTGATTAAATAGTCCCTGTCATTTTCTGCTGTTCTGTCTGCTGTTGCACCCCCCCAGCCATTCCCTGCTGTTGCATCCCCCCAGCCATTCCCTTCTGCTTGTCCCACTTCCGAAGCGACACACATATATTGTACCACCGTCCCCCAGCTGCCGTCGTAGTGTAGAGGTTTAAAAGTAATCATATTTCTTACTTCAGTCCTCTGTCCCCTACAAAGTCTTTTGTCGCTGTAACTCCTACGGCTTTCACCCTCGGTCGCGCATTTTCTGATTCTGGACTTCCTGGTTATGCAATGCAGGGTCAAGGCTGTCCACGTACCTTCGTGACCCCGCATCGCATAACCAGGAAGTGCAGAGTCATAAAGTGCGCGACCGAGGAAAAGCAGTAAGTTAACGAGAACACTTTATCGGATACAGCAATGGACACAGTAGTTAAGGACAGTTTTGTTTGTTTCGGGTTTTAACGTGTTCAGTTCCACGGCAGGTGGGGGCGGTGGTACGATATTTTTGTCGGTTAGCGAGGAAAAATGGCGGCTCGACAGATGCCAACTCGGGGTGCCCAAAGATATTTTATGGTAATGGGGCACCTCGAATTGGCACATCTTTCGGAGCGGGCGTCTATGGATACTTAATGTACCCCAGTGTGAAGGCTTTCAGCCAATGAAATTGAAGCAAGTGTCTAGCCCATTTTCTAACTTTTATTAGTTATCTGCAAAGCAATTCATCACAAACTGTTTTTCTGTAAAAATCTGTTTTTTTAAATATTCATGCAAACAATGTTTTTTGCCCTCTGTGATGATTTTCAAACTGATCATGAGGCTATAAGGTTTTTCTCAAAATATTCATACTGCACAATGCTTTTCATGCTTTGTGATGATTTATAAAATATAAAATCTTTGTGCAGCAAAATGTACATCCTATGTGAAGATTCTCAAACTGATCGTGCGGTTATAGTGTTTCTTATAATATTTATACTGCATGATGGTTTTCATGCTTTATGACAATTTATAAATTATAAAATCTTTGTGCAATAGAAAGTATTTGCAATGATTTATAAGTTCTATAAATCTTCATGCAGTAAAATGTATTTGTGAAAAACAGCTGTGCTGCATGATGGTTTTCATGTTGAAATGTGCGAGCTCTGCATAGTAATTTTAAAAACATATACACTTTGCACATTCATTGAGATAAAGGGTGGGATATTCAGAAGGGTTGCGCATGGTGCAACACAGTTGCGCCATGTGCAACCCACTTATGCGCCCCAGTGCGATATTCAAAAGGGGAAAGTGCATGGCACAAATCCCAATGTGCCGGGGTGCATCAGTAATGTATGCGGCGCAAGTGGGGGGGGCATGTCCATGCATATCCCTGCACATCCCGATATTCAGCCCGGTATGTGTGGAGCCCATGCAGGCACAACCCCTACATGCGCCGCATACAGTTATTCCAAAAAGTAAAGGAGCAACAGCCGGCCACCCACAGGTGAGCTGCCGTATTGCAGGGCACAACACGGCAGCTGCCAGCTGTGGGTGGCAACCCGAGCTCCGGAGGCACCGTCCATCAGGTAGCACCCCCCCATGCTCGATCATGGGCAGAAGTAGGAAATTAAACAGTCCTGTATCCCTGGTGGTCCAGTGGACCGCTCACAGTCTGATCGCGTGCATAAGTATAAAAATAATAAACTCCTATATCCCTGGTGGTCCAGTGGACTGCTCGCAGCCCGATAGCAAGCATAAATATAAAAATAATAAGCTCCTACATCCATGGTGGTCCAGTGGACTGCTCGCAGCCCAATCGCGGGCATAAGTATAAAAATAATAAACTCCTATATCCCTGGTGGTCCAGTGGACCACTCACAGCCCTGATCGCTGGCAGAAGTCTAAAAAAAGTTTGGATCCCATCCCTGGTGGTCCAGCAGTACCCCCTCCCCACCCTCCCACTGAGCCCCACCACCCTGCTCCTCCCCCGGTCACTGGCGGGTGGCAGCTCCCTACCTGCAAGATGCCCGGCCACCCACTGACTGACTGCATACAGTACAGCTGTATGCCCATTGGTCCACAGCGTGGGCCAATGGGCATGCAGATCATACTGTACTACACAGTCCAGATATGTGAATGCTGTGGACCAATGGGTGTACAGCTGTACTGTATGCAGTCAGTCGGCCGGCGGCTGGCCGGCCGGGTGGCTTGTGGGTGGGGAGCTGCCACCCGCCACTGACCGGGGGGGAAGCAGGGTGGCGGGGCTCAGTGGGAGGGTGGGAAGGGGGGTACCACTGGACCACCAGGGATGTGATCGAATATTTTTTAGACTTCTACCCACGATCAGGCTACGAGTGTCCACTGGACCACCAGGGGTATAGTAGTTTATTATTTTTATACTCATGCCTGTGATCGGGCAGTGGGGCACTTTGCCGCTTGTGCAGGGGGCATTGTTCCCCAATGGCTGCAGCCTGGGAGGGCGCCAGGTGCAAGTCACTGGGGATGGGCACACCTGCATGCAAATGGGGCCATATTGACATGCAAATGGCCCCATTTGCACCTTGCATGCATTATAGCCTCATTTGCATGTGCACCTTTGAATATCGCGGTTGATGCGCCTAGCACAATGGCACTTGCGCTAGCGCATCCCCCTGCCCCTCTCTGGCCACTTGCGCTGGTGTAGTACCATTGCACCATGCACTATGCGGGTAGCCACAGAGCAATAGTCAACAGTGCTGAGCCATGGCGCAGTACCATTGAATATCACCCTGTCAGCTCCCTGGCACATCCCAGTTGCGCTGCGCCAAGGCTTGCGCCATAGCCTGGCGCAGTCTGAATATCCCACCCAATATGTGTTTGTGTTTTGTGAATACTTTTAGTAAACTTGATTTTCATGTTTAGAAAACCTGATTTCAATCTGAACTGGGATACAAGCTGTATAACAAATCATGAGCTTCTGATTTCAAGTATAGGATTTTCTCAACTGCTTTCCATATTTACAGTATCGGTATGAACTTGAGAAACCAGTGTAAGTCAGAAATTTGTAAATGCAAATCAAAACATTTTCAGGAAAATCAAAACAATACACTTGAACCCCCAAAAAAATATGCACCTCAGTCAAAAATGTGATTGCTTCAGAAGTTGAAAAGTCAATGATGCTCATAATGAAAATATCATAACTGAACCTTCTGTTATTAGTGAAATATTCATGGACAAATTATCTGGCTATCCAAATTCAAAGCTGTTTTTGACAACAATGTCTCTTCTTGTAATTTTTCTTCTTCTCCATATAATGCATGTCCTCCTTTCAAGTTTTGTGCAGTGAAATCGCTCCAATGTTAAATTTATTGAATATTATACCAGCCAATAAAAGTGCAGGAGCTGGGCTGGAACCAAAATGTTTAATATTGATAGCAGTCAGTATTCATCTGCCTTTCACATCTATCTTTAACTTGCCTTTTATTACTGGTAAGTTCTGAATACTTTAGAAAAATACTACAATCATTCCTATTTTGAAGTCAGGCTCCCCTCAGAATGTAGATAATTATTGTCCAAGTTTCATTTTATTACCTTTAATTGTGTTGTTGGAGAAGCTTTTTAATGAACAAATTGTCATGTACCTACAAACGTACAACCTTCAAACCAGACAGCAGCATGAGTGTGGCCTTTGTAGATATCACTGCGGCAGTTCTGGGTGGGGGACGCTCCTGATGGAAGATGTATGCACATTCAATGATGTGCACATGTCCTCTGTCACCTCTTAGGAGTGTCTGTGGGTCAGGGGACTGAGAACAACAAAAGATCACTGCAGGTATCAAGATGCTGCCTCATGGAGCTTCGCAGTCCCCACACTGCCTAATTGGCACAGGGACCATTGATTTCAGCATGGCACCAGATGGGGGCTTGGGAGACACCCTGGTGGACCCACCACAGGGAGCAATCTGTGGAGCACTCAAAGACCCCTACAGTAAGTCCCCTGGACAGTGGGTGATAGGGTTAGGGAGCTGGGAGAGCTGAAGGGGGCATGCTAATGGAATAGGAGAACAAATTAAAAGGATCCATACTTGGACCCTTATGATTTTTTTATTTTTATAAATTCAGTTCCTGAAGTTTTAAAACATTCCCATTCCATCTTGTATACCAATGATATCATTATTTATACAAGTTATTCTTACACTGATAAAAGTAACTCAGCTTTAAATTTGGATTTTGCAAATCTGAATTCTTAGTTGATTAAATACCACCTTCTGCTCAGTATCAAGAAGATCAAATGTATATTGTTTGGATTTAATGTCCCTAATATCAGTCATTTCTTCTTGTTCTTTATTTGCTGTCTTGCTTGCTTGTTTCTATTTTTTTTCCTGTTCTACAATTTTACTACATGGTAATTTAATTCTTAAAGCACTCTTAAAATTGCTTCAATGGGCCTATGCAGCCAGAGTAGTGTTATGCTTGTGCAACTGTGATAACTGTTTGGCCATTTGCACTCTCTATTCACCAGGGAACTACCACCCTGTAGGGGTACCAAAAGCAAGAAACCCCCAAAAAGGGTTCAACCCCTAGAGGTGACAGGGGAAAGATTCCCTGGGCTAAAGGTACCTTAGGAAGGAGCCCCCCCAAAGGAGAGAGGCATGCCACTGAAGGAGGAGGGGATCATGGTGAGGCAAAGAAAAAGTGCTTTGGAAAGTGGCTGGGAGGAACTGTGTATATAGCTCAGGAAGCAAGAAGGGGGCGTGGCTGGTTGCTCACCCCATTGAACTACAGGAATAGCCTTTCAATTGAATGGGTCTACACAAGCAGAGTAGTGTTATGCTTGTGCAACTGTAATAACTGTCAGGCTGTTTGCACTCTCTGTTCCACAGAGAATTACTATCCTATAGGGGTACCAAAGGAACCCTTGAAGGAGGTGCCATGGGAAAGATTCCCTTGGATAAAGGTACCTTAGGAAGGAGCTCCAAAAAGAGTATTGAGCAGTGCACATTGACTACAAGGTTGAGAAACAGATTGACAGCAATGAGACAGCTTGAAGAAACACAAATAAGATGGGCAGGTTTTCAGAACTGCACTGATAAAATGGATTGAACTGATGACATAAGGGCTTCCTAAAGAAAGAAGGAACGGGGAGTAGGGCCACTATGCATCTCCATTCAACAGTGGAAACCTACCTAAGGAAACAAGGGAATATTCTTTTAACAACTAACTACATATTATGACCTTTGGCACAGAGGAAAGGAAAAAAACCTTTTTAAAGGTGGAAATCTCTGGGGATCCAAGGTCTCGGTCACCATTCCTCTAGGCTTTAGGGTATTTTAGTAAGGAACGGCTCTGCTGCTGGCCAATAAAGAAGGTCAATACAGGGGGTAGAAAATATTTCAATTTGGGGACAGCTCTCACTCTATTCCTCTAACGGGAATGTCTTGAAGGGTTGTGAGCTAACTCTGCAACATGGGACACTGACATGGTACCCTCTTCAAGGTGAGAGGAGGAGAGTGACAATTGCTGAGGCACTCAGCTGGCCTACCTATCTAAGAACAAACCAGGTGAACCAGAGGCAGTCATAGGGAGAATAGCTTAGAAGGTGCATCCAAACCCACTCAGCTAACTAAAGGGACCCAAACTGATGAGGTCCCACCCCTTACAGCTGAAGTCCTAAATTCTACATCAAGAGGTGCAGCCAATGAGTTAGACAACTGAAGCTCTGCCTGGAGTGAGGACATTCCCGCTATGGGCCAGATGAAAAAGACCCCAACCTGTGTTTCACATGGTCAAAATGTGGACTCTGTGGGTGCAGAGTGAGACTGTCAGCTGCAGGGCAAACCTTGAGCCAGAAAAGATAATGGTCATGGTTGGCATGCCTCCGATTTATGAGTGAGAGCATGAATCAACTTCAGTGTGCTAGATAGGAGGAGGAGGCCAGGCAAAGCTGGTGGCTGCATATTTGGTAGCAGGTTATTGATGAGGGGGCCAGGCAAAGCCAGCAACTGTAGTCTAGGTAACAGGTTGCTAATGAAGAGGCTAGGCAAAGCCAGCAACTGTAGTCTAGGTAGCAGGTTGCTGATGAGGAGGCCAGGCAAAGCCAGCGGCCTGAGAGAGGCAGGAGGCTGCAGTGTGAGCCATTTGACAGTAGTAGCAGCCAGCAGAAAGCAAACCAATCAATTCCATTAAGGAAGTCAAATTAATGGTGACATAGAAGGTAGATGTTTAGGTAGTGAGAGGCTGTGATGCCAGTGATTGAATCAATGAGGTTTAGCATAATTGAATCGATGAAATTTAACAGATGATTGCTATGATTTCAGCATGAATAGTGAATTGATATGATTGGCATGAATACCTAAAATGCCAGTAAGGCAGAGTTAGGTTTTTCCAGTGAGGAACATTTGCAAGACAGTAATGAAATACAATGAATATCTTGAAAGCCATGTAGGATGTTATGTTAATGTATTTATGCATGGATAACTGAAAAGCCATGTAGGCAGAAGAGCAGGGCAGAATCATGTAGCTTACATAAAGGCATGCTCATGCAACTTCGAGCCACGATGCCCCACCATGACATCACAATCCCCCGCCAAGAGAATAACAAGGAAGCCAGGAGCTGAGCACCATGAGACCAAACAGCAACTGTAATGTTGCTAGGGTAGGGACCCCAAAAAATAGAGACACCTGTACTGGCAAGATCCAAGTTAAGGACAGAGCCATATTTATTTATTTTATTTATTTATTTAGGGATTCGGATCGTACCTTTGAGCTCAGAGCTCTTTTACAAAGGTTCCACGTCAAATAGTGACAATGACAGCAATAAAAAACAGTTTACATACAGTACTCGAATAGTAGGTAGCTAGTATACAATAAGGTTACAATGTCATTCATAGTACCAATACATATGATAGCAAGCCCATTGTAATGTGAACAAGTTGAAGCAAATGAATGACTGAAGGTTCAGAATAGTTAGAATCAGAAACATACTGCTAAAATGCCTGCAGCTATAAGCTATGTCAGTACAGTAATACAGCAACATGAATATACTAGAGCAGCACAAAGATTGCAAGTTGTGAGTAGTCACTGCCTGACTGAGCAAATACTGAGTGAATTGAGCAGAACTGCTGAGAAACAAACATAGCACAGCAGGGAGTGCTGAGCAACAAACCTAGCACAGCAGGGAGTGCTGAGCAACAAACCTAGCACAGCTGGGAGTGCTGAGCAACAAACACAGAACAGCAGGGAGTTCTGAGCAACAAACCTAGCACAGCAGGGAGTGCTGAGCAACAAACACAGAACAGCAGGGAGTGCTGAGCAACAAACATAGAACAGCAGGGAGTGCTGAGCAACAACAATAGCACAGCAGGGAGTGCTGAGCAACTTACATAGCACATCAGAGTGCTGAGCAACAAATCTAGTACAGCAGAGAGTGCTAAACAACAAACATAGCACTGCAGGGAGTGCTGAGCAACAAAAATAGCACAGCAGGGAGTGCTGAGCAACAAACCTAGCACAGCAAGGAGTGCTGAGCAACAAATCTAGTACAACAGGGAGTGCTGAACAACAAACATAGCACTGCAGGGAGTGTTGAGCAACAAACACAGCACAGCAAGGAGTGCTGAGCAACAAGCATAGCACTGCAGAGAATGCTGAGCAACAAACCTAGCACAGTAGGGAGTGCTGAGCATCAAACATAGCACAGCAGGTAGTGCTGAGCAACAAACACAGCACAGCATGGAGTAGTGAGCAACAAGCATAGCATTGTAGAGAGTGCTGAGCAACAAACGTAGCACAGTAGGGAGTGCTAAGCAACACATCTGGTACAGCAGGGAGTGCTGAGCAACAAACCTAGCACAGCAGAGAGTGCTGAGCAACAAACACAGCACAGCAGGGAGTGTTAGAGCAACAAGCCTAGCACAGCAGGGAGTGCTGAGCAATAAACCTAGCACAGCAGGGAGTGCTGAGCAACAAACCTAGCACAGCAGGGAGTGCTGAGCAACAAATATAGCACAGCATGTAGTGGCAGCTAGCTGGAGCCAGATGAAGCCTGGACCAGGTACAAACAATTAAGGTTGAAAAGCAAGAAGACAGCAGAGGCAGGGAAAACAGCAGTTTGAACTAAAGCATACAGATAACAATTGCAGGTAAAATGAGAGATTGTTAAAAGTATGAAAAATAAATGGGACACTAGAAAAACTGGAAAAGCCCAAAAGACACAAGCAAAAGCAAACACAGCACAGGAGCTGGAGGAAGCAGAAACAAACAACTGAGAGAGAAGCAGAGACAGACTGTAGCCAGAGGCAAATACTGATCTGGAAGCAGGAGAAGTATAAACCAGGCAGAGAGCCCAGCACAAGCTAGCAGAAATCCAAACACAAGGGAATGTAGGAGAAAATTCAGCGGGGGGGGTGGAGGGTGAGTCAGAGCCCAGGGAGAGGCCAGGCACAGCCTCAGGCCACAAAGAAAAAGTGCTTCAGAAGGAGGCTGGGAGGAACTGCTTATACAGCTCACAAAAGGGGGTGTGGCTGGTTGCTCACCCCATTAAAATAGAGGCATAGCCTTTCAAATATTTCTTTACTATTGTATTATTTATATACATATTTGTATACACTGAACAGTACTTTGTTTCTATTCTCTCCTCTTCCTCTTCCCCCAGAATGCATCTGGAAATGAGGTAATACAAGCTCAGTATGTCTTTCCTGGTAAAACATTTGAAATAAATAACTAAATAAATACACACATACATACATACATACCACCTCCTTACTCAACTCATCTTTCTCACCCTCTCTCCTGCCCCCTTACCTCATTGCACTTACCTTGCCCCTTATGTCTATCGCTTTAACTTGAGTCATGCTCACCTATGTTTCCACCCTGGCTGCTGTGACTGCTCCGGTGAACCACCCAAATAATGCATTTGTACTCCACCTATGCCAATGACTCAGCATAAGATTTTATTGTATGTATGTATGCATTGTACATCTGCATCACTGTGCTCCTCATGTTTTGAAAATGGATGCATTATTTACTATGTACCATATTCCTTGACCATGTTTTGAATTGTATTTATGATTTTTATTGCACCTCTTTATTGCTGTATGATTTGTCAATGCTACTACTGTGCCTACCGCTCCACTTTCCCCCAGGATGTACCATGAGATGAGCATTGAGTTGTTCAGTGTATCTTTCCTGGTGAAACTATTCAATAAATAAATAATGCATTTATACATACATACGTATGTACGTATGTACATACAAAATGCTAAGCACAAACTAATGAAAAAGTCTGCATGTCTTGCTATTTCTTACCTTCACGGTGTCCAGTTAGAATAAAGTGAGACCTTTAAATACTCTGGTGTCTTCCTGGATCCAAACCTTACTTTCACTTCACATCTCAATTCAATTTGTAAGCAAGTTAATCAAAAGGTAGATGTCCTTTATAGACTAATGAAATGTTTGTCACCTGTTACTAGGCAAATAATTAGCAAAGGCATCCTACTCGCTACACTGAATTACAATTGTTTTGTCTTCACAAATCCATCTCAGACATAATCCATCTGAATGCTATCTCAAACAGCATAGTCTCAATGTACCCTTTAGATCACATCATTGTACACTTTACAGCCAGCTTGGTTGTCTGTTTCGTGATTTAAACAGAGCTTATTTTCTTTGTTGACTGGAGGATAAGACAATAAGGGTAAACTCTCACTCACCAGTATTCCTTCTTTTGTCTTTTAACAATGACTGTATAAGACTAAGATCTAGTGAACACCTTTCTATCTCACAGGTCTTGACTAACTTGGGTCAGCGTACTTTTTCCTTTCAAGCTGCCAAATGTTGGAATGAATTGCCTTTGACTGCACTGCAAAGATGCATCTTACTTTTAAACATCAGTTGAAAAATTATTGTTTGAGTGCCCTCCTCTTAAGTACTCTTACATATTGCAAGGTGTAATTTACTGTATAGCAAAAATTTGCAATTGAGAATTGTGTTGCCAACTATGAATGCTTTGTACTGTGGCTCTGAGCTGCATCTGATAAACGGCCTTTGGCTCACTGTGTCATCCTGTTAAACAAATAAAATTAAATAGAATTAAAAATGAGTGAAAAGGGACATGGTAGGAGGTGAGAACTGTCATACAGCCATTGCTGGTGACACCAAAAACTGGTGAAGCTCCTAGCTGTACAACCTGCATGGTCCTGATGGCTGTGACAGGTGACACCGTACACACCTCTGTAACCCCCAATGTGGTCAGTAGCACCCTGTTGGATACAGTACTCAAAACATACTCATTGATATGAACAAGTAAAACCTGTATATCCATTCAGTTTACCACTAGATATATGACACCTTACTATATGTGTGATAGCCTTGCACACATTTATTAATAGACCACTGGATATAAACCAAGTGGTGTCCCTTCCAAAACCACTGCATGTCCATCACTGGGTGGCAAATCCATCAACCTCCCTCTGTCATCACTGTCTGCCAGCTTCATATCCCACTGCCATTCTGATGGTATGAGCTAGGGGATATGGTACAACCCCATTCCAACCCTACATCAGCTTATTGACACACACAATCTTTGTCTGGCAATGGCAAATTGTTATGCACTGCTCTGCCATGTGTCATGCAGCAGATACCCCGCACATTTCCAGACTACAGCCAGTATATAACATTCATCAAGTCCAGGCATCTAGAGTGCATTGTCAGCATGACAAGCCCACATTCAATGATATCCTAGGTCTGTCACTGCAGTTTGTTGTATGTAGTCTGTGGTGCTGTGGCACAATAGTGTATAACCATAATTGCCTGTGTGGAATCACACAGATTTATCAAACAAAGGGAATAATGAAACCAGACTATTGGCACACATGACCAGAGCTGCATGGGTTCACACCAATGAGCCACCAATTTTCAGTTACCAGTGTATGCAGCCTTGGCACAAGCTATGACTGATCTAGGGTGTAGATATCATGTTTTGACACAGATACATGGCAGATACACCTTGTCAGTGGTGGCACAGTCAAAATGGAACTGACCAAGGAACTGCAGTTCATGGATTGTTGAAGGATCCAGCCTTGATGTGTACAGTACACATGTGAATTCCATTTGCAGTGCCTCCCCATCTTTACCACAGCAAGGATGATGTTCCTCCGGAGTCTACTAACATTATGTTATCCAGTGCCACTTATAGATGATAAGGTGTGATGTGGTGATACAGGGATCATCTACTGGTTCACAGTTCCCTGTGGCTAAACTGTATTTCACACTGACAGGCCCCTATGTTATGCCTGAACCATTAAAGGTTAGCTATATTCCCATTTGCACTGGGGGGGGGAGGGGTTTGACCAGTTGTGACATCATATTTGAGTCTCTTTCTGCATGCATCACACACAATGGGAAAGACTATGGTCTTCAGACTGAAACTTATTGCACCAGATAACTGCATTGTCCTCCCATACTCTCTAACGTATGAGGGCCTTGGGTACTGGGATAATCAGCATAGGCACTGGAGAGGGGTTCATCCTCTCCCTTGAGTAAATGTAGTATTTATTCAGAAAGAGTATGTGTGTGTGCGTGTGTGTGTGTGTGTGTGTGTGTGTGTGTGTGTGTGCGTGTATCTATCATTATGTGAACTGATGGGCATGTTGCACTTTTCAGTCCAGTTCTGACTATGCCATGTTGATTACATCATCATAAGGAGGGGGCCGACCAGGCCCAGCATCATTTTCTTCCCTCTGGGGCACAAGGTGCTGATGAGGAACTCACCCAGTCATGGTGGTGATATAGGAGCCACTGTAGCGGTGGCAGCTGTTCCAGACCTGCAGCTGGTGATGGTGCTGGACTTTAAAAATGGACCTTAGGGGCTGATGTTAGGTACCCAGTTGTGTAGTCTTATGTTTAACAATTATGTCAGTGATGGGTAGTCCTGTTAACCCTGTTGATTGTGGGTCACCCTGCACCGTGCACATAATGGCACATAATGCCTCTGTATATAAAAATATTGCTATATTATTTTTGTATCTGCATAACTGTATTCATGTCATCCTTTGGGGGGAAGGTTATGAAGTTTTGTGTCTGTGACCTGTACTGTGTCCCTGGATGTTGAATGGGGAATCATGGTGGGGGGCATGCAGCATATGTTATTTATATTTCGGGTAGTATTGCCATATGCCCAAGTGACTCCCTAGAGCTTGCAGGATACATATTTGTCTTTTGGACATTCCATGAGGGACTATGTAATGTTCTGTTCCTATTAACTGTGAGACATGCTGTGGCCAACTGCTTCTGGTGACAACACAACAGCCTACTCTGCAATGGCGAGGGGCACATAACATGTTAAGGGCATAAGAGTGCATGCCCTTGTGTGAAATATAATTAATTTTTCACTTTATTCCTGAGATTGTGTCTTCACTGGCATAGTATGTCACCATGTGGGTTTCTCTGTGCTGTGTATCATGGTATGTTCCTGCTCAACCACAAGTACTGTGCTGTTAAGGCAGTGCTGGTTGGGGGGGGGTCTCATGCTGGGTTACATGAATGTAATACTACAGGTGCAGGTTATTTTGTGTGCTGTCTGATTGTCAACTTGTTGGTCATCAACAGGCTGTTGTACATTGTTGTGGATGGTGCAGACCATTTGTTCATTACTGACTGTACATATGAGCCTGTGCCTATGTTAACATTGTTGTGGAGATGTGCCATCACCTACTGCACCCTCGATGTTGGTGTAGATTCAGGACCTGAGATCTGTGCATGCCAATGCTTATCTATAAAATGTGCTGTGATTTCCCAGTTGCATGCAAGGATTGTATGCATGTCTGGCAATGCCCCCAGATGGAACTTCACACATCTCCAATAGTCATCAGGTTCTCACTGGTGTCCCTCAGGGGTCAATTCTTTGTCTCCTTTTTTTCCACCTTTTTATTAACAAACTTCCCTCAGTCTGCAAAAAAAAATTCAGCTTTATGCTGAAGACACAGTCATCTTCTCCAAAAGCTCTGACCCACACCACCTAGAATCTCACCTCCAAAGTTACTTCACGGCAGCAGATGATTGATTCTCCAATTACAGGCTTCTAATGAACTTTAAAAAAAACCCTAAAGTTATGCTATTTGTGAACTCCCACAATACGCATAAAAACTTTCAGATGACAATGCTGAATAGCTCACATACCCCCAATGAACGAGGACAAACCGTCAAATATCTAGGCATCACCCTAGAAAGCTCCCTATCCTTTGCACTGCACACAGATCCAGTTGCTAAGGCTGTCAATTCTAGAATTGGCCTACTATACAGGCACCGTCATTGCCTGACCCAAGAGGCCTGGTCACTCACCATAAAAAGCTCCACACTGTCCATCATAGATTACGAGCTAGCGATGTATGGTGCATCCCCCAACTCCACCCTCAAAAGGGTTAGTGTTGCCCTCAATAAATCTTGTAGGCTGCTTCTTGGTGCACATAGATTAACCCATACCTGTGACCTCTATGCGCAAACCAATTGGCTAACCCTACAAGGTAGAATACAGTATCAAGTATGTCTCCTCAAAAAAAAAAAAACTGCCTAGGCCTATCCCCACCTGCCATCCAGAACCTCCTCTTCACAGCACCCAATCCCCACCACATAAGAAGTATAGCCAGACAATCACTGCATGTCCCTTTCTTCAGTACTTCACAAGGCAAAGGTCTTTTGCATACCGTGCCCCATGATGGCTCAATGAACTCTCCCCTGATATAACCAATGAGTCTAGGCTGGGGCCATTTAAGAAAAAACTCCACCAACACCTCACCAATCTGAGCAGCTGTGACTGCTAGCCCCAGTTTCTTTCTTTGACCACCCACCTGTCTGGCACCTCCTGCCATCTTCTCCCTCTGTCTCCTACCTCACCCCCCACACCTGCCAGCTGACCTATCAACATTTCCTATCCTAGCTGGCACAGTGGCACTGAGGGTTGAGGCGCTGGATGCCACACCTCGCACCATGCCGGTGACCCGGGTTTGGGAATGAGCACGGGTCACCGGGGGTCGGCCGAGACAGAGAAGGATTGAGCACCCAACAGCAGATCTCCTTCTCTGGGTGGGGTAACTGCAGGCTCCCAGCTGCAATGCCACCACCTAGGGGAGCCCAGGTGGATGGTGCGGTACGTGGAGAAGCAATAAGTGGATTGGGCAGAGGGGTGTAGCAGGAGGTATGTCTCAGCATGCCTCCTGGCTCATAGCCCCTCATTGCACACTGACGTCAGAGGGAAGAAACTGGAAAAACACCTCAGTCCCTCTTAGGCAAAGACACTGCCCTAGGACGTCTTTGGGCTCGTCAGGGCAGACTCCGCTGTGCCGGAGCTACACACACACACACAGTAGGCTGGTTTGGAGAGGTAAGCATGGAGGGTCCCTCTCCACCCCTGCCCGGGGGGTAAACCAGGGGTCTTCGGGGAGTGTGTGTGGAAGAGGCACTCTAGGCCAGACCATGGATGGGATTGGAGGGGTCCACAGAGGATGTCCGAGAGAGTGGAGGGAGGAGGCAGATTAGGAGCATAAAAAATAAGGTTAAAAAAAAAATTCATATCTTCTACAAGGCACTTATTTCTACCTCCACCTCTCTTTCCCATCCCCTCTCTCTTTGAGCTTAGACAAACAAAACTTACTCTGCTTAATTACTTTATATTTTGTAATAACTTTGTACTCAAATTGTATGTAACTATGTATTCTCCTGTATGGTTACTGTACCCTGTAACACTGCACGTATACTGTTTGCTCTGTTCCAATTATGAAATATATGTATTGTGTTCACTCTTGTTTGACATGGAACCTTTGTAAATGAGCTTCCAGTTCAAAGGTGTTTTCCAAGATCTCAATAAATAAAAAATAAATAAAATAAATCTTGGCTGTACTAACATATGTATGAGACATGTCTAGAAACTGCATGTGTGTACTGTAGATGTGACAGTAAATAATCGTCACAACATTTCATCACAGGCACCTATGCTTTTTCACTGCGTGCACATCCACAGTCCTGAAATTTCTTTGGATGAAGCCTAAGCCTTGTAAACAACAAATCTTTTGTTTTCACATATATACCTTTAGCAATGAAGAACAGAATGACATGAAATACAACTTTCTTTGGTATTTTCTGTAACAAAGCTTTGATAATCTAACTATGATATTTTTGGAGTGGAAACAGCCCAACATAACATAATCAAAGTCTTTGTATACGATGGTTTGTCAGTCAGACTGCTGCTTTTCCGACTGCATTTTTGTAATATGGAGAAAGTGATATATTGCCTAAGCAGTAAAATATTTACCAAAAGTAGTAAAACGATTCTCTCCTTCAGAAAGAAGCCCTTCATAGCACATCCCTCAAACACTCTCTCAATCACCTAAAGCAGCGACGTCCCTCTGTGAGTCAGCCATGTGGCTCCAAAGATTAGCATCATCTCTGAAGTTACCCTTGACACAGTACCTGACATTGCCTCATGTTTGCCTCCAGCTGACACAGGGAATTCAACTTCACTCTTCAGTTAATTTATGTAAAAAGGGCCTAAGGAGTCCCATGAGGTAGTCAATGCACATTTGGAAGAGATCAAATTTTCAGAATACCAGAATTATTACTGCAACCTAATTTAGGAACTGCATATAAATGTTTTAGAAAACAATATCCTATGACAAATGAGGCAGCACCTACCGATCTTTTAACTGTGAAAACTCATGTGAAATATAAGCACAATAATTTGAACAATACAGTTTTGTACAGAGGCAATACACACGTTGTATTGGTTTCCTTAATAGAACATGCTGCTGTTTGATTTTTTTTCCCTAACAAACTAGTTATTTAAATTTAGGCTACAAGTCACATTGTTTGTAACTCTATTCTGCTATACTGTGCATAAGTCTCATAATGACTGAAAGCACCAAGAAAGGAAGGAAGCCGTCTATTTATTCAAAGGTCAGTTACAACTCCATTTCTATACTAACTCCGATTTTTTTCTCCATGATAACTCAATGATGAATATCTTCTTAAAGAATGCCAATGTTGCCAAACATTATGATGGTCTTGCCGATGGAGGCTGGTGGTCCATATGCAACAGAACCTGCATACTAAAACTCCCACATGGGATCTGAGCTACAGTATTCCTCCAGTTTAAAAAGCTAGTGTAATGCCACCTACTCTCAGTCCTCAGTAGAAACTTTTATAACAAAGGGGTGTAGCTTGAAACTAAATCTCTTGGATGTTATCCATCCATTTACTTTAGTATATCAAGAATCCTTTCTGTTTACAATTGCGCAGTTTACGAGTGCACTGTAACCCAATTTAGGTGCTGAAAAAAACAGAAATCAAAGTAAAATCATGGTTTACAGATAAATGTACATGCAATCGGTGCATTAACCTTGTTGATGCTGAAACCTTGTTGAAAGTATGCAGTTTGCAGGCATCGATGCCTGTAGAACCCAATGTACTCCGCATGTAAACAGCATCAGTTGCCTTTTTGTTCCTGGATGCATGTGCTTTTAATCACTCCACCTCTGGCAATACACAACAGCATGTACTATACTGAACATGCCCACATTAACTGTATGTCTACTGCCAGTTTTCCAGCAACGCACATGTAAATTGAACCACAGATCTGGAACCGGAATCAGCTGTTCTTGTATACTGAACAGCACTGCAACCAGAACTGCAGGCTCAATCCCTGTTCCTTGATTGCATCACACATATAAACAAAGTAAGTATGGAAACAAGTCTATGGCACCAAGTGTTTTCTTTTCCATCAACAATAACTAATTATAAAATGGCAAGAAGAAATGTAGGCATTTCATTAGCTGGGACACATCACCTGACCTTAAATTCCTAGTATTGTATGATCAGAAACCGGATTTCATTTCTATCCCAAAAAGCCTACTTACGAGCCATTTTGTAAGTGCAGTAAGCCACTCCAGGATTTTAAAGGGACACTGTCAACCTGTTTTGCATCATATTATTTTTAGTTAAAAACATGCATCATATGGTTGCTTACCTTCTCTAAGCAAGCAATAATGCCCGACAGGGTGGGTGGTATTGCCCATACCGCCCACCCTGGAGGGCATTATTGTGCTTAGAAAATGGGCACCTGTTGTAAAAAAATAAGCAGAATCTGATTTGTAAGTTTGAACAGTAAATTATTTTTATTTTATTAAATAAGTAATTTATACTGTGTAAAAGAAAGAAAATAGTCCCCTTTTGAGACATTTAAATAAACTGAAATGCTGTTAACTTTTTAACTGCTGCATGTCCTGGAGACAATAAAGTTTTTTTTGTAAAGTTTCCAGGTGCTCGCTGCCTACACTGACGATCGAGAGTCACTTCTTACAAAAAAATAGCTGTTGTGGAGCAATCATGCTGTGATGTCTATGCTGTACAACTGTGTTTCCCGGTCCTCGCTGCCTATCCTGAGGACCGGGAGCATGAAGAGGAGTTCCATTCATTTTTTTTTTTCAAAGTGCAGTTTACTTGCCGACAGCTCTGACGACAGCAGCAAAACTACTCTGTCTCTCTCTCTCTCTCTCTCTGTCCCCCCCCCCCGGTAGTGCAAAAGTCTAGTTCACTTGCCAACAGCTTGGCCGATGGCTGCTAAACCATTCAGTCTCTCTCTCTTGTGGCACGAGACACATCCCAGTCCAAACGACTGTTTAGGTCTCATAATTGAGGCATAGATTTAAAAAACTACTCAATTATTGATGAGAACAGTTGTGATGAGAAATGAGACCAATGCATGGTGATGTATATTTTATTAGGCTGGCACTGAACTACTGAGAGTTGGTGGTCGGCATCTTGCTTTCGAGAGCGAGTGTGTGATCAGAGAGAAGAGCAAGAGCGAGGTCTGCTGTTAGAGATTTGGGCTATTAGGGCGGCACCAAAAATGCCATATTAGTGTACTGAAAATAAAAAAAATGTGTGGGAAGAAATTAGCCCATCAGGGGGTGATGTGATTTCCTCAGTGACTGACATTGAACTTCTGAGCAGTGGGTGGCCAGTTCTCTCGCTAAGCGGTAGAAAAAAATGGCGGCATTTTGAAATTGAATGCAGTTGTCTCAGCCAGTGGGTAAGCAGGGTGGGCACAAAGATATCTGGATGGGTGAAGGGGCACATCTGTTGGAACTTTTTATTTGCTGGGCATCTATTGAAACTTAATTTACCCCCCCTGGCAGGGGACAAGCCAATCAGAGCCCAGCAAATAAAAACACCATTTTCTAATATTCGTTAATGTTGCTGTTTGCTTTGTCTGTCTCCTTGTTTAGTAGAGCTGAAATGCATGACAATGCATATTAATAAACAACCTTGTTTTGTTTACAATCTTGAATCTGTTCTTACTGCATACTTCCTGAACATTAGAAACATCTCCAAACAGTGCAGTCACTCATGAAGGCAGTAGCTGCCTAAACTGCCACTGCATCATGAGTGGCAAGACTGTATTGGAGGTTTTTCCAAGTCCAGGAAAGATGCAGTGGGAGTTGATCAAGGAATGTAAACAAACCTGTTTTGGTGTGGTAACACCAGTTTGGCGAGCAGTCTGTTTTTCACTTTTTAAAAGAAAAGAATAATCAGAATCAAACTACTAGCTACATCAGCAGTCTCTACAGAATGTTAGCAGGCATAAAATGTGTTTTATGAACAAGAGACACTTTGAGGCCTAAGGAGGTTGACAGTGTCCCTTTAATGTACTTCACAGGCACTTAAGGACACTTGGCCTTCGGCTTTGTGCCTTACTATGCCCTTGGGGATGCATTAAACATGCACACCCTGTCGTATCTCACTGTTTACATAAACACTCTGTGCTGGGCTGAGACAACAGCTACAATGCAATATAGAGTCCCAAACAGGATGAAAGGTTTTTTTTTTATTTGTAGTTTTCAGCCCTTGCAGAGGCTGTGTCCCTCATACTGTACATTATGTTACTACGACTGTGGAGGGAGACCACTTGTACAGCTGTAAGAGTGTGTTCCACTTATTTTTAGAGTATGAGAATTGTAAACTGAAGATTAGATGTTCTGATACCCTAAGAATGTGAGACCACTCTTACAACCATAAAAGTGGTCTACACAGCAGTATTAATATATTATTGATCAAGGTGACTCAATTATATATTAAACATTTTAGAAAACTTTTCTGAATGGGCCTATTTCCAGGGCACCTGCATATGAAACACACTTTACAGAATAAGAGACATAAAAACAGAGAATGGTTTCAGCAGAAAACGATTTAGGGTCCATCTTGTCTGCCCATTTTTCTATCTGAGTCGTATTAACCTACCCTTGGTCTTGGATAGGCTGAGTGCCCAATTGTAGTTTATCCCCTACCCTCCTTCTCTACCACCTTTGCTATCCTAGTTTTCACCATCCCCTTATAGCTGTCACATGCTTTTTTAACACTTGTCACCATCTTGGCATTTATCACTTCCCTTGGTAAATCATTCCATCAATCCACTACCCTTTCTGTTGAAAAATACTTTCTTACATCCTTCCTGAATAATAATTATAATGATAATCTTCATTTGTTAAGTGCAATTCATGATGTACAAAAGCGCTGTACAAAGAATAAGATAAGCAATTTAAAGTCGGTATGAATTCTGAAACATAAAAAAATTCCAATTCCTAACCTTATCTTAAAACCAATAAAAAATACTTAAAATCTTAACATCTTACTCCTCATCAATTTAAATATATTCAGCAAAAGCAAGTTCAAAAAGATATGTTTTTAAAGCAGTTTTAAAGTTCTTCACTGTCAGGCACTGTCATATCCAACGAGGTAGAGAATTCCACAGGGTGGGGGCAGCAAATTCAAACATCCAAGCTTCAGAAGTGTTCAGTCGTACCCTGGGAATCTCCAGCAATCCCTCATTGGCTGAGTGGAGTGATCGGAGGGGACAATAGGGAGTCAGAGGATCTTGCAGATAACTCAGACCCTGTCCATGTAGGGCTTTATAGATCAGCAAGTCAACCTTTAAGGTGATCCGCCACTGAACTGGCAGCCAGCGCAGTTCGCACAGCACAGGTGTAATGTGACTGGATTGGGTTGCTCCAGACAACAACCTGGCCGCAGCATCCTGCACCAGCACCAAGTGGCAGATATCAACCCCCAGGAGCCCTAGGTACAGGAGTTACAGCAGTCAAGGTGCAAGGTCACAAAGGAGTGGATCAAAGTTGGAAAGTCACCAGATGGAACAAGGTGCTTAATCCAGGTGATGTTCCTCAGATGGTAAAAAGAGAACTTGACCACAGCCAACTCCTGTGAATGAAGTGTCAGTCAATCGTTAAGTATCACTCCAGATTCTGTGCCCATTCAGAGATCAGCAACTGGGTACCCCCAAGCCAAAGCCCTGAGGGACATCCCACCACTAACCCCTCTATCCAGCAACCCGATTCCACCACCAACACCTGTGAATCTACCCCCACCAATTTATACTTGTATCTTCTAGTTGCTAATCATACACTATACCACAACTAGTCATGAGTCTCAAACCTGTTTATCCCTTTCAGATGCTTAAAGGTTTTTATCATGCCCTTCCCCCCTTTCTGGCCTCCAGTGAGTACATTTTATTTATTTATTTTACAAAATGTTTCACCAGGAAAGACAACATGAGCTGAGGAACAGCTCGTTTCCAGAAGCTTCCTGGGGGGAGGGGGGTACAATGGCTGGGAAAGAAATGAAACATAATATAAACATTATTACATTATTGCCTCAGCTAGTGATCAAACAGGAGTTCAGCTTGTTTGTAGTTTATTTGCATCACCAGGTAAAGAAAAAGTTCCAGCTCCCCATATGATGCGCAGGGGAAAAGCCGGACCTTGCCCCACAACTAACGCACCGAAATTGGGCCAATGGAAAATCATGTACACAAATGCCTGCAGTCTGGGAAACAAGATCCCAGACCTGGAGGAAACAATGACAGAGGTTAAACTGGACAAAGTAGCCATTAGCGAGACATGGTTCACCAGTAACCACACTGGGGAGACTTCAGTACTTGGCTATGTACTGTTCAGAAAAGACCAAGGTGCGGGGGGGGGGGCACCTTTATGTCAATGAAAATATCAAAGCTACAGAAATTCAGAATACACATAACACATAAGGAGCCAGAAGAACTGTGGGTAACCCTGGACACAGGAAATGGGATGACCATACGAACTAGGGTTGTCTACAGGCCTCCAGATCAGGGGGAGGACATAGACACATTACTGTTAGAAGACATACAAAACATGACAGCTAAAGGGGAGGTTCTGATAATGGGAGACTTCAACATGCCAGATATAGATTGGTCAATACCAGCAGGAACATCCACCAGAACTAGACACATGGTGGATTCCCTGCAGGAGGAGGGCCTCAAACAATTGGTACAACAATCCACAAAAGACAGGGTTATCCTGGATCTAGTACTGACTAATGGGGAAAGGATCATAGATCTCCAGGTAGAAGGTCACCTGGGGATCAGTGACCATCACATGGTACAGTTCAATTTGGCCACTACAACTAAATCATCCCATTCCAAGGCAAAAATATGGGAATTCAGAGGAGCTGACTTTGATAAGATGGCCAACAGAGTTAAGCTAGCCCTGCCAAGAAGAAATACAGGTGAGGGGGTACAGGCAAAGTGGTCAAGCATTAAGGATGCAATACTTGAAGCAACATCCCATTGTGTTAGGGAGAAAAACAAGAGCAAAAGAAATAGAAAATCACTTTGGTTCTCAAAAACAGTATCAGAAAAGGTCAGAGCTAAAATGTTGGCCTTCAGGAAATATAAGGGAACGCATCGGGACGAAGATAGGGAGGCATACCAAACTTCCCTAAGCGAAACAGAAAAGGCAGTAAGGCAGGCAAAGGCCCAAACCAAGGAAACATTAGCATGAACAGTAAAAGAAGGGGACAAGACTTTCTATTGATACTTTAGTGAAAGGAGAAAGTCCAGACAGGGTATTGCTAAGATCAAAGGGGATAAGGGGGAGTGTGTGGAGGAGGAGCAAGGAAAAGCATCTATCCTAAATAGATACTTCTGCTCAGTATTTACTGAGGAGAAGGTAGGGCAGGGCCCATAGCTCATCACCATGGACACAGGGAGAGGGAGGTGTTTACAAGTCCCTTCACAAAAAAAAGGGGTCCTACAGGAACTTGCTAAGCTTAGAGTAGACAAGGCAATTGGACCTGATGGCATACATCCTAGGGTACTACTGTAAAAGAGCTAAGGGTGGAACTAGCAGAGCCATTAGCAGAACTGTTTAGTGAGTCTCAGAGCACAGGAGAGGACCCAGAAGACTGGAGAAGGGCTCATGTGATCCTGTTCCATGAGAATGGCAGCAGGGTGGAGGCAGAAAACTACAGACCAGTCAGTCTTACCTCAGTAGTGGGTAAGATTATGGGGGCACTCCTTAAGGAAAGGATAGTGCAACACCTGGAATCCATAGGAGCACAGGATCCAAGACAGCATGGGTTTGCAACAGGAAGGTCCTGTTAAACTAATCTCATAGATTTCTTAGACTGGGTAATCAGGGTGGTGGACCAAGGGGGTGCAGTTGATGTCACCTACCTTGACTTCAGGAAAGCTTTCGATACGGTTCCACATAGAAGATTAATTAATAAGCTGGGTAGGCTCATGATGGATCAGAAGTTGGTCAACTGGGCGGCAAACTGGTTGGTAGGCAGAAAATAGAAAGTGGTAGTAAATGACATGCAGTCAGAAGAGATGCAAGTCACAAGTGGGGTACCTCAGGGATCAGTCCTGGGGCCAGTCCTCTTCAATATCTTCATCAGTGACATTGCAGATGGACTGGAGGGTAAGGTTTGCCTGTTTGCAGATGACACCAAGATCTGCAACAGAGTAGATGATCCAGATGGGGTGGGCAGAATGAGAAGAGATCTGGAAAAACTGGCAAAATGATTTGAAGAGTGGCAACTGATGTTTAACGCAAAGAAGTGCAAAATCATGCACATAGGGAAGACAACCCTGAAGCTACTTATAGGTTGGGAGGGGGGTTGCTGGCATTCACAAGGGAAGAAAGACACTTGGGCATCATCATCACAATGACCTGAAATCATCCAGACAGACAACTAAAGCAGTAGGTAAGGCTAGAGGGGTGTTGGGGTGTATTAGTAGGGGTATCACAAGTTGTAAGAGGGAGGTAATAATCCCTCTTCACAAGACACTGGGTAGGCCCCATTTAGAGTACTGTGTGCAGTACTGGAGGCCACACCTGCACAAGGACATTAACAAAATGGAGGCAGTCCAGAGAATGGCTACCAAAATGATGCAGGGACTGCATCAGAAAATGTATGAGGAACAATTAACTGAGCTCAATATGTATATCCTAGAGTAAAAGAGGGAGAGAGGTGATGTGATCAACACATTCAAACATCTTTAGGGCATTAACAAGGTGAAAGAGTCTAACATGTTTCAATATAAGAAAAATAGCAGGACAAGAGGACACAGCATGAGGTTAGAGGGAGGCTGATTAAGGGGTAATGTGAGGTAGTTCTTTTTCACAGAAAGGGTGGTGGATTCATGGAACAACCTACCTCAGGAAGTGGTGGATATGAATATAGTGCAGGGCTTCAAACAGGCATGGGATAGGCATAAGGGAGCAATACAGATGCATAGGAATACATAGGCCATTGACAAAGTAAAGGCCGATGGCACATTCATAAGGTAGAAAAAATGGGCAGACTGGATGGGCCTTGTGGTCCTTATCTGCCGTCAACTTCTATGTTTCTATGTTACATAATAACACAATACTGGAAAAATTTTTTCATAGTACAGTAGTAGACCAAGGTGAGTAAACCTCTAGTGGAAATGTTCAGCGAGTACCTGTTTAAGCTGGCTAAACACTCCTCAATTGATTTTCTTTGCTTAGCCTGTATCATCTTCGCAGCCTAGCTCTGGACAGATTCTATGCGGTCTTTATCATTTTTCTGGTGTGGGCTCCAGAACTGGACACAGTGCTCTAGGTGTTGCTTCACTAGTGATCCATAGAGGGGAAAGAGTAACTATTTTCTCCTATGGGAACATCTTCTCTCTATACATCCCGGTGTCCTGTTTGCTTTCCCAACTGCTGTGGTGCACTGGGTCATTGACATGAGGCCATTGCTAATGATGATCCCCAAGTACCTTTCCTTAGTGGTAAGAATTATTTTTTTACCACCTAGCCATAGCCAATAACCTGTCTATGAGTTACCCTTGCCTATGTGCATATCTTTGTACTTATTCACATTAAACTTCAGATTCAATAATTTGCACAACCCCTCCAACTTTCTCAGTCCCTCTTTATCTTCCTGACTCCCTCCTTGGAGTCTGCACTGCCACAAAGTTCAGTGTCATTAGCAAAGAGGCAAATTTTTCTTTTAATCCCTTCCACTATGTAATAGTTGAACACGTTAAACAGTATTGGTCCCAGCACCAACCCTTGCGGTACCCCGCTTGTGACGTTCATGACCTCTAAATGATCTTCATTTACAATTGCTTTTGGGGTAATTCCGCCTAGTCAGCTGCTACCCACCTTTTAGTTCTGCTCTAACACCCAGATCCCACAGCCTCATGATAATCCACCTATGAGGTTCCTTGTCAATGGCTTTTCTGAAATCTAGATACATCACACTGACAGCCTGGCCCCTGTCTACTGCTCATGATACAGAGTTGAAGAACTCAATCAGGTTGGCTGGCACAACCTTAAGCTGTGCTGCCTCCCGTTATGGAGCCCATTTTCTTCAATAAATTCACCAGATGCTCCTGAATGATAGTCTCCAGGTGTTTTTCCACTATTGATGTCAAACTAATACAAACAAGGGTGAGAAAGAGTAAGTGCCTCAGTTGGGACTTGAACCCAGGTCACTAGGAATACCGTTTTGATTGCACTAATCAGCTGCGCCACTGAGACAGCTGGAACCTGGGATGTCAAACCAACCAGTCTGTAGTTTCCTGCATCCTCCCTGCTCCCATTCTTGTGCAGAGAGACCATGTCTGCCTTCCTCCAATCTGTTGGGTCAATCCCTATCTCCAGTGAGTGGTTGAACAAACCATCAAGGGCCATGCAAGTTCGTGCCTCAATTCCTTTATCATTTTGTGAACTCATCTGGTCCTGCAAACTTATCTAATTTAAATGCCCTTAGTCCCTCAAATATACTGATCATACAGTGGTCTCAAGTTAAGTTTCTTCTGTTCCCCTCCTGTAACCTGCCTACCACAGTTGGGGAGTGGACCCCACCACTACCAGTAATACTGAGCAAAAATAATCATTGTGGATGTCAGCCTTCTTCCAATCCACCTCTACAGATACATTTCCCAATTTTAGCCTCACAACAGCCTCCTTAATATTCTTCTTCTCTCTGACATATCTAAAAAGGGTATTTTTATTCTCCTTTGTCCCCTCAGCTATGCTCAGTTCTGTCTCTGCCTTTTCCATCTTTACAACTCTTCTTGTCTCCTTCATATTTACTAAGTAAGCTTCTCTATTACCCTCACATTGATCCCTCTTATGCTTTTTGAATGCAGCCTTCTTTGCACTGATTAGGTCTTTCACCTCTACAGAGAACCAAAGTGGTATTGTGTTTATTCTTTTTACTTACCTGCTTTAGACTGGTTTTAATCACCTTTCAAAGACTATTCTTAATGAGTTCAACATTTCTTCTAATTCCACAACTTTTTCCACCCTCCTCAGTTTGTCCCAAAGGGTCACCCCCCTTCTCCTAAACTCTTCCCCCCTGAAATCTAAGACTTTTGTTCTAGACTTTCTTTTCTGCTTATCTGGAAGCAAGGTGAACCAAACGAATTTATCACTTATCCCAAGGGGTTCCCTTTCCCTACCCTACCCTTTTTTCACCATGTCCTGATTCAACAGAACCAGATCAAGGATGGCTTCCTTCCTGGTGGATACTTTCATTCACTGTATGAGGAAGCACTCTATTTAGGAATCTATAAGAACCTGCCTCCTTGTACTCTTAGGTGTTGATGTTTCCCAGTCCAGATCTGGGAGAATAAGACTACCCATTAGTGCTATGTTCTCTAGGGTAGTAGCCCTTCTGAATTGCTCCCCTAGCTCTGTTTCCCCTCTTTGGCCTGGTTTGATGGCATGTATGCCACTCATATGCTTGAAGTCTTCTCATTTTTAACTACCAGCTGAACCCACACTATTTCTGTCTCCTCATCCCCTCCCAGGTCTTTGGCATCCATCGCTATTATATTGTTTCTAATGTAAAGTGCCCACCTCCCAGCCTCTACCCCTATCCTTTTAGGATAGGGCATATATTGGAAAATGAGGTCTCAGTCACAATTTTATGTTGCCCATGTTTTGTGACTCCTATTAACTCTAGTTGGGTTTCCATCAACACTGCTTGGAGGGCCTCAGTTTTGTTTCTGAGACTCCTGGCATTAGTTGAACATGCCTTCCACAAGCTAAGTTGCCCTCCCCCCATGACAGCCACCCATTTCCTGCCTCCCCTTGTCTGCACTCCCTGTATTTGCATGCACCATCTTAATTGTGTATCTGTATGTGATTTTATTTATTGAAAATGTTTCACCAGGAGAGGCACACTGAGCAACAAGATGCTCGTCTCACGGTGCGACCTGGGAGGAATACAAGGGAGGAGGGTATACATAAAACAATCAATAGGTTGAACTTGGAGTCAAGCAATTCGAACAATTGTTACATAGTTAAGTGTGGCTTTACAAACTTGTTACATGAGGAGACACTACATACATGTGCCACAAGGAGGGTGGCATAACATACTTGATTACACATCTAGAACTATTCATACTTACATAAGTGCTTACTATCTGGAGATTAATTTGAAGTATAATGCATCAAGTTGGCTGAGAGAACTGGAAGCCTGAGCTTGGGGCCAGGGAGAGGTGACAGGTCTGGGTAGTATACACAAGGAAAGATGAGTGGGTTGACATGGGGAAGACATTGACAGGAAATAAGAAGGGGATAGCAGAAGTGTCATAAGTGAGTTAGTGCATGGGTTGTTTAGGGCAATTTAGAAGCCAGTCATTGGGGCGAAGGCCAAGCCACTGGTCAGGGTGCGTAAGGTGAGGAGGGGACTGGGGGGGGGATAATCAGGTAAGGTAGGGAGGAGGTCAGGGGCATGTACAATTAAATGCATAGAAGTTAATGAGGGCAGAGGATAGAGAATGTTTGGATGAGGAATGGTGCATTTGGGTCAGCAGGTCATTCCAGAGCTTAGGGAGGAGGTAAGAGAAAGCCGATTGGCCTGCAGAGGTCCTTCGGTGAGGGATTACTAATAGCCTGGAGTCAGTAGACCTGAGGGCGTGGGCGGGGTTGGCGGGGAAGATAGGGAGGAGAAGAGGTAGGGCGGAAGGGAACTAAGCCAGAAATTAGAAACAAATTTAGCACTGTGAAGTAGGCGCCGGTTGCTCAGGGATAGAAGGGCCAGCGAATGGAAAAGCTCGCAGTGATGGGTACAGGGGGGACATCAAGGGTGAAGTGACAGAAAGCATTGAAGAGGAGGTCCATTCTGGATAAGGTGGACTTGGGGGCAGAGCTGTAGGCAACATCACAGTAGTCAAAGGAAGGTAGAATCATTTTCAGGACTATTTCACGTCTCACAGGAAGCGGGAGACTAGTGCGGTTTCTATAGAGGGCACCGAGCTTAGGGTGAAGTTTTGACAGAATGGCATCCACATGTGTGGAAAAAGAGAGGTGGCAATCAAGCCAAACCCCCAGGTACCTAAAAGAGGGCACATCTTCAAGGACGGTGTTATTCAGGGTATGGAAGATCACAGGGGATGTAAGTCTGGATAGCTTCTGTCTAGTGCCAAAAGTCATAGAGACTGTTTTCTTGGCATTTAGGGAGAGGTGGTTGGAGTTAAACCAGCATTGTACTTTGTTGAAGTCAGTCTGGAGATTAGAGGTGACTTCTTCATAGGTACGGTCGAAAGTAAAGAGGGCCATGTCATCAGCATACATGTGGATTGAGGTAGTAGAGCAAGCCTTTGGCAGATCATTTAGTAGGATGGAGAAGAGAATGGGGCTAAGGACTGAGCCCTGGGGAACGCCGGTGGTAATAGGGAGCGGGGGGAGGTGTAGTCAGCTATTTTTGCAGATTGGGTTCTATTTTGTAGATAGGCTCTGAATCAATTTGTGTTTGATGCCGATAACCTAGCACCTGATAGGCAGGATAATAGGAGGGAGTGGGATACCATATCGAAAGCTTTAGCTAGGTTGATGAAAATTGCGGATGTAATTTGTCCTTTGTCCATCCCAGAGAGGATGGAATACATGAGTCTTAGTAGAGGTGGTGGTGGAGTGATTTTTTTAAAAACTGGACTGGAATGGAGTGAAGAAGTTAGCTTCAGAGAGAAAGTGGGAGAGTTGAGATAGTATGAGGTGTTCCTGGAGTTTGGCGAGAGTGGGGAGGAGGGAGATGGGGTGGTAGTTAGCAGCAGAGGTAGGGTCACCTCCTTTTGGTAGTGGTAGGACAGTGGTATGTTTCCACTCTGTGGGGAGTGATTCAGTGGTGAATGAGAGATTTAGCAGGGCAGTGAAGGGAGTAGCTATGGCAGGGGCAGATAAGAAGAGGAGTTTGTTGTCGAGACTGTCGGGAGATTTTCCTTTGGTGGGATTCAGGGAGCGAAGGGCATCTAAGGTTTCGATGGGGGAGTTGTGTCTGAAAGAGAAAGGGTTCTGGCCAGGCGGTGGGGGGGTAGCTGTCTGGGGATTGGGTGGGGTTACTGGAGGAAGGGAATCCAAGAGGGTCATTGCACAAGTAGTGAAGTAGAAATTGAACTCGGAGGCTACCGTCAGGGGGTCAGAGTGTAAAGTCCCTTGGGAGAGAAGGGGGGGGATTTGTTGTTGGGAGGAGAAAAGGGAGTCGATGACTTTCCAGAATTTAGAAGGCCTCCCAAGATTTGCATTTAGGGTGTTGTTAAAATATTCGGCCTTTGCTATGCGGATGGCCTTTCTGCACTTGTTTCGGAGCATGCAGTAGGTGATGTTGTCACCTGGGAGGAGCATAGATTTGTAAATTTGCCACGTCCTGTCACGAGCTTGTTGGCATGCTATCAGCTCGGATGAAATCCAGGGAAGGTGGAACCCTTGGACACTAGCACGCGCAGGGAGGGCCTGTTTACCCAGGTGCTAAGGAGGTGTTCTGGAAGTGCATAAGGGCAGCATCCATGTTAGAGCATCTAAGGATTAGGTCCCAGTTAGAGTGAGCTAGTTCTTCCAGGAGAGGGGAGAGGTTTAGAGTTTTATATGACCGTTGGAATATAAATTTGGGAAGGGATTTAAACTGGTGGATTTTGCAGACCAAGTAGGTTAAATGATGGTCGCTAATGGAGTCAGGAAGGAGGCCAGAGCTGACGACGCGGTGTGGATGGGAGGTAAGCGCCCAGTCAAGAAGGGAGTGGTTGCCGGTCTTATGGTTTGACCATGTAGGTTCCAGAATGGTTTGGGTAAGTTTGAGAGCAGATATCTTGGTACTGGTTTTGTTAAAAGTGGGGGCTGGCCAGTTGTGGTTAAAGTCACCCATAACTTATAGGTCACCCGACTGGGCAAGAGATGTTAGTTGGCTTAGAAGGTCGGTGACTGTTGTGGCTGGGGTGCCAGGGCAGCAATAAATACCAGCCACAAAATGGGGAGTGAGGAAGGAGGGGACAATTTCAGCATAAGCAGCTCATAGGCTTTGGGTTCAGCTTTTGTGAGAGTGGCAGAAAAATGTAGGGCTGAGCTGGTGTAGATAGCCACACCTCCACCTCTGGTGGGTCGGTCTTGCCGTGTGATAGTAAATCCTGGAATAGCGATGGCTGGGTCTGGGAGGTTTGGGTATAGCCAGGTCTCAGATACGATGATTATGTCAGGGGCATGGTGAGCGGCTAGAACCTGGAGCTGATCGAGCTTGGGGGCTAGGCTTTGAATGTTTAGATGGATTAGACATAATCCCCGGGGGAAGGAGCCAGAGCGAGTGTCAGTGGTGGCCTTGGCTGAGGGGTTAAGCATGGGGTAGCTGTGACTGGGGGTTGGTGTTGGGCCGGGGTTAGGGTGTATATCCCCTGCAGCCAGAAGTAGTAGGGCAAGGATTAAGTGGTGACGAAGTATGTAGAGGCACCAAGATTTTGTCAAGAGCCGCTTAGGGGAGGCATTAGGGCAGGCAGTGTGGAGAAAATGGGAACTGCTTTGGTAGAGGGAAACCAGGAGGCAGCCATAGGAATAGAGCAAGATGGTGGGGCTCATAGGGAAACAGGACCAGGTATTAGCTGGGAGAGGTGCTGTGGACATTTGGGGGGCATTTGTAGGATGAGTCAGTTCAGCGGAGGGTGGGAGGAATGCAGGGTAGCAACTTACAGGGGGTGTTAAAAGGGGTAGGAAAAATAGGAAGAAGAAGATCAAAAATAAGTACCTTACTGGTTGCGCCATTATTGACAAGTGTACTGGAGGCACAGACAGGCAGTGTAAAAAGAGGGAGAAGAGGAGTGGTCATGAGGAAAACTAGGAAGATAGCTGGGGGAGAAGAGTGGAGGGGTAGTACTTGTTTGGAAAGGGATTGGAGCAGGTAGAAAGGGGCAGGGCAAGTAGCGTATTTAATATGTGGCCTGGGAGGGGGTGGTGGGGGTGGGATAAAATAAGCTAGGCAGAAAGAGTTTGTCCCAGGCTAGCGGCCGCTCCAGCAATCTGGCTGGAGTGCTCCAAGGGGCAGGTAGCAGCTTGGCTGGCTTGGGCAGGAAAGTGCCCCAATCAGATGCTGAGGGCTACTCGCTGGTCCAATTAGGGGAACCGATGTACATCTCCAGGTGAGGGAACACGTGGCTTACTGTTGCCACTGGCAAGTAGCAGTCAGTTCTCTTCTCCTAACTGGTGGTGTACACCTGGAATCCTTGTTTTACTTCTGCCATGTCCCATTCCCTTCTTCCAGTGTGATGTCCTGTTCCTGGGATTTCGGTCTGAGTCCCCTTTGGGTCATAAGCCTGATTTGGTTCTGCCTAAGACACAGACTTGTTCAAGGTGTCTTTTATTGGATTTCCCCCCTCCCCACTGGAATACCGCACCCTTTTCCTACCCCAAAACATCATAGCCTGTCCTCTTATGGTGACCCTGGGGGCCTCTGGGTGGGTAAAGCCACAGTTCCCCTGGCCTCCTGCTCTGAGAAGCTCCTCAGGAACCTCACTTCATCCCTTAGGGAAGCAACCTTATTACCAAGGGCCCAATCCTCCTGCAAACTGGGAATCCTCCATGTATCCAAGACAGTCTCTGTAAGACAGCTGCACTACATACCCTAAAATTGGGTGATGTTCTCTCTCCCATCCACCTGCCTGCCCAAACATGGTGCTCAAGCAGAGTTAACCAAGGCAAATAAAAGCCGCCTCATGACTGGATGTGCACAGTTAAATACAGTCTAGGCAGTTAAAAGAAAAAAACATAGCACCATCCACTAGCACACTAAAAGAACAGGTTTACACCAAAATACGGAGCATAAATATATTTATTCAAGGTCTGTAGGCCAAATACCTCTCACCAGCAACGCCAGCCAGAGCTCCTCACAATCAAAACCTCCAACTGGTTTTGCTCAGGATGTCATCAGGGACTTGTTTGTTCCTCAAGCAGATTTGCCTCCTCCTTGCCCCTTTCTCATAAGTCCCTCTTTAATTAAGCCCCTACTACCCTCATGGCAGTTTACTCAGTGGCACAAATACTACAGACAACTCACCTCACCCCACTCGTAGGAAGTGCCTTTATGTACAGTACTTCCTAGTGCCTCACAACCTGGAAATACTCCCTTCACTTCCTGCCTCTGAGCAACTCTAAGATCCCTCCTACTGGGCCTCTATTTGGTCCATGCTCCCTTCCACTATAAGGTAATCAACTGAAGTGGGGGGACCACCACTGCAGAAGTGCTCACAGAAGGTTGAGCCACCCCCACCCCTCAGCAGACAGAGACAAGGATCAGAGCTCCTGAAGCCAGAGCTTAATGTCCGAGGCTGCTTCTGTGTTGGATGCAGGGCTACCCAATCAGCTGCCATATCCAGAGTGAAGCCCTGCCTCCTGTTTCACTGGGTACAAATCGGGTGCTACCAGGAAGTTTCCCCTTAGCAGAAGAGGGCTTTGAAGGATGACACCATGCTGCTGTGAAAGCAATTGAAGAGGAAAGACTGCCACTACAGGAGGGCTCGTAGCATATGAAGCCACCCCCCTCAGCACACAGAGACAGGGGTTGGAACTTTGGAATCCGGAGCTCAGCATTAGAGGCTGCTTTTGTGTTGGATCTGGGGCTATCCAATCAGCCACCAGATTTAGAGTGAAGCCACACCTCCTGCTTTACCGGGGACCAATTGAGTGCTACCAGGAAGTTTCCCTCAGTAGAAGAGTGCTTTGAAGGATGATACTGTGCTGCTATGAAAGCAGCTGAAGAGGGGTGACCATCACTGCAGGAGGGCTCACAGTAGATTAAGCCACCCCCCTACCCAGTACATGGAGAAAGGGATCAGAGCTCCTGAAGCTGGAGATTAGTGTAAGAGGCTGCTTTTGTGTTGGATATGGGGCTATCCAATCAGCTGCTAGATCCATAGTGAAGCTGCACCTCCTGCTTCTCCGAGCACCAACTGGTGTTAGCAGGAAGTTTCCCTCACTCCACAGTGTCTTACTTAATTTCCATCTTACCAAGCACCCTCCACTTGTGGATCTCACTCTAAAGAAATATGGCATGGATAGTGACAACTGGAATCTTTCCAGAGTCAGCCCAGGAGACCACTGACAGCCAGGACCCCTGTGCAACAGATCCCAGGTACACCTGTGTTGTCTGGTGCAGTACTTTGGGGGATTGCTGCTAAGTATTTGGGAGATTCATGTGATTGTGGGCTTGGAGGCTTGTCATCCCTCAGGCCTCCGCCATCGATTCTGACCTTTACTATTTCAAGTCCAAGTTCCTATTGGCCTGGGACACCTATGCCCCACTCAGATGGACCCAGGTGTGGGGCTCTCACCTGCCCTGGATCACCGCAGATATCATGGCCAGCCTCAGGGCCAGGGACCAGGCTTAGAAGTCCCATAAGGTTACCGGCTCAACCTCGGCTTATCAGAAGTACCGCACCCTTTTAACTGTTTGCACAAGACAAATACTACAGGTAAAAGCTAACTACTTCAAATCCACCTTCCTCACCAACATTAAATACCCCTCTAAATTCTGAAAGGTGGTTCTCAACTGCTCTCCCCCCCATCCCAGCCACCCACCCCTATCTTAAATACAGGCAGCTCCACAGAGTTGAACTCCTTCTTCACAAATTGCACATCATCGCTCCATCTACCTCAGCAGCATCTCCTGCCACTCCACATCCTGCCAAAGCCTCCACACCTGCTTTCTCCTTCCTCCATGTGACCCCAGCTAATGTTTACAAAGTGTTACTTGCTCTAAACCCTACCAAAGGCAAATGCCCCACTGTGCTGGACTCCAAATTGCTTTTCCTGGCTGCCCCTGCTATCACCGACCCCTGGCCTCACTTTTCAACCTTTCCTTCTCCCTCACTTCTGTCCCAACTGAGTGGAAACATGCTACAGTTATCCCCCTGCCAAACGGTGGTGACCCCTCATCCCTAGGTAACTATTGCCCTATCTCCCTCATACCCATCCTAGAAAAATTCCAGGAACACCTAGTCCTCTCCCAGCTCTCCTCCTTCCTCAACCCCACCTCCTTCTTTACACCTTACCATTCTGGGTTTAGGAATTCCCACTCCACTATCACATCCCTCCTGAGGCTTACCGATTCCATCCTCACCTGTATGGATCATGGCCACATCACCTCCGTCATCTTTGTCAACCTTGCGAAGTTCTTTCAACACTGTATTCCACCCTCTCCTGCTTTCCAAGCTATCCCTTACTGGGTTCTATAAGGAGACCACCAGTTGATTCCACTTCTGCCTTGTAGGCAGGACCCAGTCTGTCAGGATTGGAAGCTCCATTTCTACCTCCCTTCCCATCTTAACTGGTGTACCCCTAGGCTCAGTCCTTGGCCTGTTACTGTTCTCCATCTTCCTCAATGATCTGCCCACAGCCTGCCCTCACACATCCATTCACATGTATGTGGACAACACTGTCCTGTGTGCTTCCAGCACCCCCCCCAACCTCTGATGTGGCATCCTGACTTCAGCACAACTTCAATTATGTCCAGCTCTGGTTCCACTCAAATCAGCTCTTCCTAAATGCCAAGAAAACTGTCTCCATGTCCTTTGGCACAAGGCAGAGACTATCTCGGCTCCTCTCCCTCCCCTCTTGCCACATCCTGGATGGGACAAAGTTGGAGGACTGTACTTCCTTTAGATACCTTGGGGTCTGGCTTGACCAGCACCTTGACTTGTCAGTACATTTCAAGTCCATCCATGAGAAGTTGCATCCAAAAATGGGGTGCCCTGTATTGCAGCCAGGGATGTATCCCGCTGCCGGCTCACCATGCAATTTTCAGAAAATGATTCTCCCCATATTTGACTATGGTAACATAGTCTACAGTACTGCCCCCAAACTTTCTTGCCCAGACTGGACACCCCCTTCCACTCTTTCTGCCACTTGACCCTTGACTGCCCTCCCAGAACCCACCACAGCATCCTCTACAAATCCCTGCACCTCCCCTCTCTCCAGGACAGGAGGCTGTCATGCTGAGCTATGCATACAGCCAAGTACTGGTCCCAGGCTCTGCCCCCATACCTCTCCTCAGCCCTATGTTCACCATCCCCCCACACTTCCACAGGCATTATGACACCTGTTCTTAGCTGTCCAATGCAAGTCCACCACCGCAGGTCAAGCAGCCTTCTCATACTTCATACCTAAACTGTGGAATTGGCTCCCCTCTGACATTCATCATGCTTCTTCCAGACACCACCTCAACTCCCTCCTCAAAGCCCATTTTTGCTCCTCATGCTCCTGCACCTAATCCTCCCTGTTCTTAACTAAGACCTGAGCACTTGCAAACCCTGTCTGGTAAGGATGCCAGTTCATGCTGTCGGGTTGAATCTACTGGCTGTACTATATTGGATTCACTGATACCACATTTGATTGTATTATATCAAAATGTCATTTTCCTACTGCATTGTATCACACTATTTGTTGAATCTCTGTAAAAAATGTGCTGTTCCTTTCTTGTTGCCATTTATTCTAATGTATATAGTGTGCTTTTTTCCATTTCTTGTTACTGCATATTTTAGTGTAATGTGTGCCATTGTCCCTCTCGAAGTACCTGGAATAGAGCAGTTGTCTGCTCAGTATGCCTTCCTGGTAAAAACTTTTAAATAAATAAATAATATTAATCTGTTGCTAAGTATTAGTTTAATTCTGGGTTTAGGGACTGGCTGTTAAACTGTAGCCAGGTATTAGTGAGTTTCTGGGTTTAGAGAATTGATATTAAACTGTAGCTGGGTATTAGTGTGCATTGGGGTTTAGGGCTTTGCTGTTGCTGGGTATTAATATGATTGCCTTACTGGGTTCTGGGACAGAAGGACAGGAAGTACAAGAAGAGCAGGAAAAAAAGGAAATGTCAGGGGTGGTGCAATGCAGTAGTTCAATTGTGCTTATGCAACTAGATGAGATTATGCTTGTGTGATTTGATTTTCTTTGTGGCTTTCCACCTCTCTGTCCATGGGATATACCACCCTGTAGGGGGTACGACACAAGGAACCTTAGAGGAGGCCCCCACAGGTGCTGTGGGAATGATTGCATCAGCTAAAGGTAGGTTAGGAAGAAGCCCACGGATAAGATAGATGAGCCACTGGAGGAGGCGGGGAGGATGGTGGGCAACAAGAAATGAATCCCGGAGAGGCCTAGAATGAGTGATGTTATAAGCCTGATGGGGGGAGTGATGTAATTGCTCCACCCATTGAACCTCAGGCTTAAAATCTTCCCATTCAATTGTGCTTAGGCAACTAGATGAGATGATGTGTGACTTGAATTACTTTGTGGTTTTCTGCCTCTCTATCCATGGGATATACCACCCTGTAGGGGTATGACGCAAGGAACCCTAGAGGAGGGTCCCCCCCTTTAAGGTGCCACGGGAATTATTGCATGGGCTAAAGGTAGGTTAGGAAGAAGCCCAAAAAGAATATTTAATTGGGTGTTAAGCATCGAAGAGGCAAGGATGATGAATGAATGAATTTTGAGAAGATGATAAGGGCAGACTTCCTAAGCTGAGGGGAAAGTCAGGGCCACCATCCGCCTCTATCCAACAGCGGAACCTAACTAATTAACCTAAGAAAGCACTAACTCTAATATTATGATCATTGACATAAAGGAGAGGAAAAAAACCTTTGAGGAGGAAACCTCTGGGGATCCAAGGCCTAGGTCACCTTCCCTCCAGGCTGACGATGTTTGATTTGAGGACTTGGATCATTAAAGAGAAGGATATGAGTAGGGAAGATGATGATGGGATAGGGAAAAAAATCCCAAAAAGAAAGCATGGATCGAAAAAGGAACATGAGGCAGCAGGAACCTGAGAGGGGTATGCTTGAGTAGTTGATGGGAAGGAGCAGGTCCAGGTAGAAGTCAGAAGAGCAAGGGGCAGCTATATGTGCTCATGAGAAGACTGAGGAGGATGATTTCTGCAGGAGTGCAGCAGGTCAATGAGGTAGCATAAGACCCAATGAGAGGTACGCTGGATAAAGCGATGTGATTAAGTAGACTCCTTGAGAGGAGGTGGACTTGGAGGTCAAGAAGGCATGCCAGGAACCAGAGGGTATGCTCAGGTCAAGCGATCGATGGGAGCAAAATGGACGATGGATGAAGATGGAGTGAAGCCATGAGTGGAGTGAATCCTGGATGGCTGGTACAAAATAAGGCATGGTGAATGATGACCAGAATCAGGAACCTGATACATGCAGCAGAAGGGCCGCAAGTCAATGAGGCGTCACATGATTCATGATATTTATGCCCCAAAAGACATATTCGAGTGTAGGCCAGATGGAGTCAGCTGAGGCATACTGATTGAGCGATTGAAATAGATGAGAAACCAGCGACAGTGAAATGATGTGGATGTGAAGGATCATTGTTCAGGTTCCGTTTCACTCTGAAGCGGAATAAAGAAAATATACAGGGGTGCAGAGAGATGAGGCAGTACGAGTGAGGAAGGTGATTGTAGAATAGGAAAAAAACCCAAAAGAAATGCACAGGTCATGGAAAACTGGAAGCCCCATAGATACAGAAGTCGAGCAGAAGCTAGGGCCAAGGATAGCAGCACCCCAAACAGAGACAGGCATTACCGAGGGTCTTAACAATGAAGAGTGACAGTTTCAGACACACAAACTAATAAAACATGGAACCAAGCTGATAGAAACATACCGCAGCACGCTACAGTGAGAAGCGGTGTGGGAGAGGCATGATAAGTGGAGCATCATGCATGCTTGATGTGTTTTGTTCAGGCAAACAAGCGTTATGCTTAAGAAATAGTCCACTAGGAATGAGTCCTATGAAACCACATAAAGAGACACCTACATATTCTTAAGAAGGAGGTAGTATAAAGAGTCCCCAACAAACCACAATGCATATAGCCATGCTGGGCATTGTAGACCAAGAACTGAACCTGTGAAAAGACAGAATGTGGTCATAATTAAATATAGAAGTGGTCCGTCCAAACCCCCTGACCAAAGGTATGTTGTCAGAACACCATTAAAGTAAATTTTAGTGCAACAGAAATAGGCCATTGATAACCTACCCCAAATCAGATCTGTGATGTGAGGTTCAAAACAGCTGCCAGGTGAGGATGATTTTTGAGCAGGCGAATACCATAAAGCAATCCTGAAAGTGGTCTGCCATTTAACTGGCAGCCAGTGCAGTACATGCAACAGCAGTGTAATATGACTGAAAATGCTCATACCAGATAACAATCGAGGTGCAAAGCTCCATAACAGATGGAGACTGGTATGGCAGATTTGAGTCTTTAACGTACTAAAACAGTAAAATAAAATATAAAAAACATAAGAGAAAGTAGTACAACCTGTCAAGCAGAAAAGTCAGGTCTCCAGATATGGGAAAGACAGAACACAGTGTATTTATGCATTTTGAGCAGCAGAAGTAGCAGAGTACAGGTGAAACGCCAAGGCAGGGGTAGAAGAGACCTGAGAAATCCCTGACACAGGCCCACAGGTAAGGAAAAGTCAGATCAGGAGCCCCGACAAGTGAGGCAAGAACGGAGTGGTAGAGGGATGCAGGATCAAAGGGGCTAGAGAAGGTTGGCGAGAAAGTGAGCGGCGAGAACACCGAAAGGAGAAACCAGAGGCAGGACCTATGGGAGCGTGATGTGAGGGAGAGTAAAGGAGCTGGAGCGGGTCAGGTGGGGAACCCCCAGAGGGAAAGACAAAAGCTGAGGAAAAGACCCACGAACTCTGAGAGCCATACGTGGCGGTGACACATGGACAAAGCACCAGCAGAGAGACTGAGCCGTGGCAGAATAGGAAAGAAGTGAACATTGGGGAAACAGAAGTAACAGATGAGGGATGGGAGAGGGAATGTGTGAAAGGAAGAATGGATATGGGAGGGATATAGAAGGGCACTATGGCATAGAAGGAGAGACAGCAAGGGGGGAGTGAGCCATGAAGCAGACGATGCCAGACACTATTCCACAGCAGCAGGGTCAAACGGGTGGGCCCACCTCAGGAAGGCAGGCATGGAGGAGTGCATGCATCATGAGCAGCTGGCACAAATGAGAGGAAACAGGCACAAATGGAGAAATGGAAAAGACGGCATGAAGGGCCGAGCCTCCAGGGGCAAGAAAAAACTAATCCTGGAGAAGCCCAGGATGAGTGACGTTATAAGCCTGATGGAGGAGTGGCGTAGTTGCTCTGCCCATTGAATCTCGGGCTTAAAGCCCTCCCATTATGGGATGGAAGTTCTTAGGGAGATCTTCTGGAGACTGCAGCATGTATATCTCTGGGAGTAGGGAACAGGTCTCTACACTTCAAGCTCCACTGGCTGAGAATCAGGAGAATGTTGCTTGACTCAAAGTTGCATTGATTAGGAGTCGGGGGATCGTTTCTCCCAGCTAGAGGCCACCTAGCCAGACACCGCTGCCTCAAAGGATGCCAGAAGGGAGGCGCAGCTGGACTACAGTGGTCTCAAGGAGGGCAGGGTTGTGGGATCTGGAAAGCTGGGAGGCATGGGTCACAGGCACATTCTTCAACAGGTGCCACTAAGAAATTCCTATTCCAGTCTGGCAGAGCAGAACTGCCAAGAAGGGCACTCAAGATGGTGGAGAGCGAGGATGTGGGGGTCCTACCTACTAGAGTCCCCGGTGGGAGGACAGAGAACCCCAGAGAAGGATGGAAATCCTTCTGTTGGGAGACTGTAATGTCAGGGGATAGAGCTGGGGGAAGGAAAGGGGGTGGAGAGGAAGGTAAAGTGGCTACCTGGTGTAACAGCATGGAGGGATGGAAAGCACATCCAGTGGATCACAAGGGCAATAGGAAGGAAGGGAGAGCTATATGTCATTGTCAACCTGGGAACAAATTACCTAGCTATGGACAGGATAGGAGCAGTGCAGAAGCAATTTAGGGAACTGTGGAAGGATCTTAAACAGGTAGCATTCAATGTGGCCTTTACAGAAGTGCTGCTTGTCTTCTACTGGGGGAAGGAAAGGGAGCTCTGCACTAAGGCCTTCAATTCATGGTTGAAGGAATGGTATGGACTGGGGTTCCACCTGGAGAGATCAGTGTTTATTCCAGGGGGATGGCTTGCATCCAACCAGGAGAGGAACAGCAGTCCTCAGTGGATGCTTTAAATGTTACTTTGGGGGTATGACTTCACTCCAAATGTGATGGCCGCTTGAACACGGAGCTCTGCCAACCTGGGGAGTTAACATAGTTATTTGTGCCTCAGTACTTGTCTTTTCCTACCAGCGATATATAGATTCTAATGCCACTACAACTCGAGATCAGCAATTGCTACTTTTTTGTACTTCCTACCTCTGAATCGTAGCGCTGACTGACCAAGTAGAAAAAGCTCAGCCTCAGAATGTCACGGTCCAAATGCCCTGATGTCTCTGGAGGACTACCTACTCAGCAGATCACAGACATGTTCGCAGCGATAATGCAGCGCATGACAGAGGTTACTCTTGCTCCTAACAATGCCATCTCTGCTATACAGCAAATGGAACCTAAAATAAATAAAATAGAAATGCAAGCGAACCGGAACTCTGATCAACTGAACTCTGTTAATGCACGTATGCGTGAGCAAGAACGCGCACTATATAAACCCTGCAAAATAAGATGGAAGACATAGAAAACAGAAGTTGTCACAATAATCTCTGTTTTGGGGTTTTCCCGAAGGGGCTGAAAGGTGATAGCCTGCTGACTTTCTTTGTGAGGTTTTCCTGAAGTTCTCCACCATGACCTTCCCCCAGGCTTTATGATCCAAACAGCCCATAGGACACTCAATCCCAAGCTGAAATCTGGAGGGCGGCCTAGGCCTCTTATGGTCCAGATACTAAACTTTGCGGACAAAGACTGGACTTCCTCTCAGGCCCGAGAGCTTTGGGCTGTATCTTGGCAAGGTCATAAAATCCTTATTTTTTCAGGATTATTCCAGGGAGTTGGCTTTGAAACGTAAAGAATATACTGAGTGCCTTTGATTGATGCATACAAGAGGTATCTACTCCTCTCTGCATTACCCTGCTGTCATGTAGCTGGAGGTGAACAGGGCATCCTTATCATTCTCTACCCCCGAAGTGCTTAAGGAATACTTTAATAACACTAATGAGCTTGAGAACAAAACCGTTCCCAGCCAAAACAACAATCTGTGCATGGCTCAATATGGAGAATAGGCCCTAGACACATGTACACTGAGGAGAGAACCTAGCAGCAGTTACGTCTTTCAAGGTTCCCCTCATGGCTTACCAGCTAGGTCCAGAAAATGCCAGCAGTCCGGATAACAGCCCAGAAGGAGTCATCCTCATGACCTTGAAGTGGATTTGGAATGTCGACCGTTGGAGGGAGTTCGTCCCTGCAACTCCAGCCTAAGAAAATTTGAATCTCCAAATCGATATGCAGCCCTTACACCATATGATCAATCCTCTACGGCTGACTTTTCTGAATATCCCGAGGATGAAATGGTACATGAGGCTTCGATGTCTGAGTCAGTACACCACCTAGCAGCTGTGGAGGAGCCTCAGAATAGACCTACCCCCCATTCAAGACCTACGACAGAATGTGGATTTTGGCCCAGACAAGATGGCCTCCTCTCCTGCGACACAACCTCTCAAGATGAAGCTCTGCTGGACTGAGTCAGATAAGTGTTTCCTCCTGTTCTTTTTCTGAGGTCAGGGCAGGGGATTGGGCTTTGGGGTATGTCCCTTGTAGTTAAGTGGGGATTTTATGGTATCTCCATAAATTGCCTAATGCAGTGAGATCTCTGCCCTACCTCCCTTGCCTTGCCACCTGTGAAATGATAGATGGGGCACTGAACCAGTTACTGCGCTAGATTTGTAATTTGTGTACTGTTAAAAATGACTGGTTATGATTCTATCGATGCCCATGGATGCAGCTTCAAGATATGTTGCTTCTCAGTAACTTACTGTGGGGATGCCCCTCTTTCACCATCTTGTTCCTAAATGGGTTATTTTCTGTGGCAAGAACCCCCCCCCCTTCCCTCACTCCTGGTCTCTGAGCACAATATACCCCCCTCCCCTTGTATATACAGCTAATATTCTGCAAGGATAAAGCTTTGTCTTTCTCCATGAGGCGAGACTAGCCTTCACCTGTAGAAGCAGTGCTCCCTCAATGTTGCAATAAATTAACTGAATAGTCTCACAAGGTCTCCTTTTAAGGTTTACCCGATGGGAGCATACTCCGGCTTTGATATCAACCTAAAGGGGCAATCTGTTACTTTCTTTTTATTTCCAATGCAACACCCCAGGTCTGGCCAGACCACTGTGAACCTGGCCTCATATTCTCTTTCCCCTCCCCCTGTACACCACTCCAGCTCTTTGGAGTGCTTTCACCAATATCTACCCCCTCCCAATGGGCAGCTGGTTCAAGTCAGTGAAAGGTGTCCAACCTCGGCTCAATGAGCCATCTGTTACCGAAGCACAAGTTGGAGCATTGTTTGTAAATAGTCTGTATGTAAGTGTTTTCATAGAAATATTACTGATGTTTTTCTGCATGAGGTGTGCTGCAACCTATCTTGTGGATCTAGCTGGTAGTAGTAAGTGGTGCTGCGGTATATTGCTTAAAATGCCTATACTCTTAACCAAATATGAGTTTACCTTGGTTTTACCTGGTACTCCTTACCCTCCAGCCACTATAATAGTCTCTAACACAGATCTCTTGATTTTCCATGGACTCCTAGACAATGGGTGAAATATCCTTTATAACTTGGAACATCTCAGGCCTTTATACTCCAATAAAATGTAAAATGGTATTGTTACATCTGAAGAGATTAAATGCTCAGGTTGCCTTTCTACAAGAGATGAAACTGACCAGACAGGACCATTCTCAGCTAGTAAGGGATTGGGTTGGTAAGGAGCTCCATGCCAGGGCTCCTACGAAAAATCGGGCTGTAGCCATCCTGTTTCACAAAGTTCTGCCATGTAACATAGTTCAGAGAAACTCAGATACCCTGGGTTGCTGGGTCCTAGCCAGGGTTAATACCCTGCAGGGCATCCTTCTGGTGAATATATATGCTCCAAATGAGGACAACCCTCTCTTTTTTGTAGACCTTACAACTCAGATAGAAGCCATGAGTACCCCTGACACCCCTATTATAATGGCTGGTGACTTTAATCTTACTTTGATCCCTATACTTGACAGAAGAGATTCTAGTAGAGAAACTCATAGTTGTGGTGCCCAAGCTGTACACAATCTATGCCTGGAGTATCAACTGGTTAACAGCTGACTTCTCACCCATCCCACAGAGAGGAATTATACATGTCAATCTGAAGTCCATGGGTCCTTTAGCAGACTGGATTTTTAGTTGGTCTTGCAGAACCTTACATGATCAGCTACTCATTCTGGTATTTTCCCTATGGTCATTTCGGACCATGCCCCAGTTCAATTGCTTATGGCTTCGGGAACCCCCCTCCCATTCCCCCTCCTGGAGGCTTAATACTCTCCTTATGCATGATTCCCTTTTTATACAATGGGCTAAATCCGAAACTAAATTTTTTTTTGTGGAAAATCCCATCTCCGATATCTCAGCTCAGAACAATTTGGAGACATACAAACCCACAATGAGGGGAAAGATTATTGGGAATGCCACACACAGAAGACAAGAGAGAGATAGGGAACTGACCAGACTAAATGGGAACTTGTTGCTGCTGAACAAGCATTAAAGGCTAGCCTGAACCCACCCCTTCACTCTAGCTTGAGTAGACAGGTAGCAACTATCAGACTCAGGATCAGTGAACTCCTATCTCGTAAAGCTGACCTGGCCATGTTGAGAGTCCATCACACATATTGGGAAGGGGGAGACAAAACTGGTAAAATCCTGGCCTATCATATTCGAAAGCAATGGGTGGCAAGATTTATTGCTAGTCTGAAGGACTCCATATCCAGACTGATTGACACCAAACCACTCGGGATAAACAGGATCATGTCCAATTTGTATGCCCAACTATACTCATCCAGAGATACGGTCTGACATTAAAACTTTTTTGAACAACTTATCCCTTCCCAAACTGCCACAGGCCCAAAGAGAAACATTAGACACCCCCCTTACTACTCAAGAGATAACAACTGCCCTGTTATCATCAAAAACTGGGAAGGCATCACGAGCTGCTGGCAAAAATGAGGGGATTGATTCTTAGTGGAATTTCTACAAGCTATGGCTCCCATGATTACTCCCATCTTAGGCCTAGTGTTTACCAACTCCAAAGAAAAAGGTGCACTACCCCCCTCTCTTAGAGAAGCCGTAATAACTGTCCTGCCCAAGAAAGAGAAGGACCCCACAGAGGCCTCTAGCTACTGTCCTATATCCTTAATTAATTCTGACAGCAATGTATATGTCAGAGCTAGAGCTGATAGAGTAAATCCCCTGCTCCCCTCATGATTCATCCCTCCCAAGTTGGTTTTATTAAGGGCCGATACAGCACTGACCATACCCACACTCTTCTGAACCTCATTCATATAGCCCAGCAAATTAAGATCCCTTCAGCAGTCCTGGTAATCAATTTTGAAAAGGCATTTGAAGCTATGGAAAGGGATTATTTGCATACTGTCCTGGACCAATTCGGCTTTGGGCCACAGTTTTTGGCTCTCTACACATCACTGCAAGCACTAGTGTTAACCAGTTCCTTATTATTGGATCCCTTTCCTCTTCATAGAGGCACCAGACAGGGGTGCCCCCTTTCCCCTCTACTTTTTGTCCTAGCAATTGAACCCCGGACTCTGCTATCCGTAAACATGACAGCATCAAAGGGATTCAATTGGGATATGTCTCCTTCACCACCTTAATATATGATGATGACTTACTGGTAATCTTGGCTAATGTCAGTACCTCCATTCCCCCACTGTTATCTCTTTTAAGTCAGTTTACACATATCTCCGGCCTGAAAGTCAACCAAACTAAAACTGAAATTCTCCCTCTAACTCGGCCTGTCATCCTGGAAGTGTCCGTCAAAAGGACCTTAAATGGTCCCAGAACACCATCACATATTTGGGAGTGAAGATAGGTGTTAATATTGACAAGTTGTGGGACGATAACCTAGGACTTCTGATCTCTGAATGCAAAAGGGAATTGGATTGGGCTCGGCTGAACCTTACCATGTCTGGGAAGATTGCAGCCTTTAAGATGTCTATGGTACCCAAATTGTTTTATGTATTGTCCCAAATCCCTCTCCTCTTACTCTGACATTGGTTTCAAAAATTGGATAGGATGGTGTTTTTTTTCCTATGGGGAACCTGCCATCCCCGTTTTAGCAGAAATGCCCTCCACGTATACTGGAGTCATGGGGGGTTGGGGCTCCCATGGATCAAAGGATACAAAATGGCATACCAGTGTTCCCAGACTCTAAAATTGCTTCAACCCTGCTCCAGTAATTCCCCCCAATGCCTAGAAATAGAACAAATACTAGGCCATACACCCCTTCTAGCCTCTCTGTTATGGTCCCCTAAAACTTCAGCTTTCTTAAAACATCCCACCATTGTCCCTTCTATATACTATTGGGAAGCCACTCACTGGAAGCTTAAGCTACACCCACTCCCTCTATCTCACACCCCCTTATGGCTTAGCTCTTCTATACAAATAGATGGCAGTACAGTACACTGGCCATCTTGGATCAACAAAGGCATATACTTTTTGATGAATCTTTTGCTCCCCAATACCACAACAATGGCTACCTTTCAGGATCTCCAAGTTCGCTGGTCTCTACATAACTCCGATTTTTGGCGGTGTCTGCAGATACAGGATGCAAATAAATCAATAATTATTCAGCATAAATCCAGACTGGCTGATATATCTCCTATTAAGAACTGGTTACTATTAAAAAAAGGAGTGGCCGGGAGCTATTTATACTTCCTTGAGAAACTCCCTAGCTAATCCTGCACCTCATCTTAAGGTTAAGTGGGAGGCTGCCTTGCACAGTCAAATCTCTCATAGCCAGTGGAAACAATGCTGGAGCACTGCCTATACTGCTTTTAGAGACACTCGGAGCAGACTGATACAAAACAAAATCCTACATTTTTGGTATAGGACCCCCTCGGTACTCTACAAAGCAAAAGTTGTGCCCCATGGCAAGTGCTGGAGGTGTCTCCAGCCTGGAGGGGATTTGGCTCACATATTGTGGGATTGCCCCATTATAGTACCTCTGTGAATGGGTGTAGCACAAGAAGCCAGCAAGACTCTTCACCAGCCTATCTCACCCTCCACTCCATTGATGATGCTTGGCATATAACCCACTAGCTCATTGCTCACTCATCCCCATTTTTGATGGTTAATGCTACTATGCATGCAGGTTAAGCGCTCTAAGCTCAGAAGGCAGTATAGCGCAGTGGTCTAAGGCTCTGAGCTGCAAATTTGGTGACATCCAGCAGACCAGACCTGGGTTTGAATCCCACAGCTTCCACTTGCATACTGTGTGACCCTGAGCAAGTCACTTAACCTCCTTGTGCTCCCAGGTCACTCCTGTAAAAAAAGCTTTCAGCTTAGTGTGCTATACCTGGTTAAACAACTAACTAAAAATTCAAAAAAAACAACTAAGTTGCACAGTCAGAGAAGTCCAACCATACCCTCCCTAACAGACATTGTAGCTTCTCTGGCACCTTTGTATGAATTAGATAGGTGATCTCATGTAGTCTTAGGGCAAGGGGCAAATTACAATTATGTTGGGTCCCATACATGGCTTACTTGGATCCCTTTACTGGCATAGGCTGAGAGCTTTGAAGATACCCTTGTGATTACTCCTCTGTGAACCAGCAATGTTTACTGACGTTTCTTGTAATACACAAAGTTTAGGTTGCAGCAACAATATTCAAAATATAATTAGGGTACTAAGCAGATTTGTATATAGTTATCATTAGGACACCTTAAGCTTAACATGTTTACTTTAGCACTCATAATCATATAACTCATAATATATTGTATTAAGGCTTTGTTACTTTGTGGTGATCTTTTTTATTTTTCAGGCGAGGCCTCAATGATCACTGGTAGGTACTACTTTCTGAGCACTGAAGCCCTGACTACCTTCATCAACGGTGCCTCCTATTTGGTTGGGACCATATATATTAGAGCAACGAGGTAGGCCTCTAGATAAACATTCTCAATATTACTTTATCCTCCTAGTTATTGCTAGACACTTGCTCAGCACACTTTATACAATATGTGACATTAACATAGTAAGTAGGTCACCAGTTCTAGATGTATCTTATCTTCTGCCTATATATCACACTTGTTGTACATTGCTGTTATCTAAATTGAATGGAATGCTGTACTGTAATAACCCGCATTATGTAGTTTTTTTCTGTATGTAACTATTCTCTTTTATAAAAATTCAATAAAAACTTTTAACTGAAAAAAAATGCTACTTTGATGGATTTTTAAACTAGCTGAAGGGGGTGGCGGAAGATAAAAGGGAGGCAGTAACTGTCCCACCATAGGCTGCAGTAAAGAGTAGAGAGTAGAGAATCACACTGGGATGCAAAGCAATCAAGGTAGTAGAGGGCTAGCAAAAGAGGATGGAGTGGGGGAAGAGGAGCAGTCAAAATATAAAGGTGAGCAAGGGGGAACAGCTGGAAAAAGGGACAAATAATAAATGGGTTAACAAAATCTAGAAAGACGTGTGCCAATGCTAGAAGTCTGGGAAATAAGATCCCGAACCTGTAGGCCATCATGGTGGAGGCAGACCTTAATATTGTGGCCATTACCGAATCATGGTACACTGACAACCATGTCTGAAAAATGGTCATTCCAGGCTACACAATGTTTAAAAGGGACAGTGTTGGAAGTAAAGGAGGGAGAGTGGTGCTTTATGTTAAGGAAAACATAAAAGTGACAGAGGTACCGGAAATTTAAGGGGGAGCCGAGGTGCTGTGGATCATCCTCAAGTCATGTAACAGAGACACTATTTGGGTAGGTGTGGTGCTCCAACATAGGTGGACAACTTAAATAAAGAAATGTTAGAAACAACTGGCAAAAATTGTCTAAAAAGGGGGAGGTGGTGCTGGTAGGGGACTCTTATCTGCCAGATAGAGATTGGAGCCTCCCTGCTACAGCATCAAGTAGAAGTAGACACATTCTGGACTCCCTGCAGGGGGGCATTCCTAAAGCAACTAGCCAGTGAACCCCTTTGAGGTGGGGCAATACTAGATCTGGTGCTTATTAATGAGGGCAGTGTTGCAGACATCAGGGTGGGAAGTCACCTGGGACTAGTGATCATCACACAGTTTGGTTCAATATAAGAACAGCAGCAGAATGTAGTCACACAAGGACGAGAGTCCTAAATTTCAGAAGGGTTCATTTTACAAAGATAGGAGAATCACTTTGAAAGGATCTGGTGGGGGGAGATGTCCTGGGGAAGGGTGGAGGGCAAATTAACCAGATTAAAAGAGGGCATAGTAAAAGCAACAAACCTGTACTTCAAGCAAGTTAGCAAACGCAGAAAGAAGAGAAGGTTCTTATAAAAGGTGGCAGAAAAGGTAAAGGCAAAACAGTGGCATTCAGAAGGTATATGGAGACCCAGAGAGAGGAGAATAGGGGATTGTATGTGGAGAAACCGAGGGAGGCAGGCAAAGCAATAAGGTGCACAAAGGTGCCAACTGAGGAAAGAATAGCCAAGGCTGTGTCTAATGGGATAAGACATTTTTCAGGTATGTTAGCAAAAAAAGGAAGACAAAAGGGGGAATTGTAGGGTTAAACAGTGAGGGGGCACTGTACAGAGAAGGAGGATGAAGAAAATTAAAACATCTTAAACAAATACTTCTGCTCAGTGTTCACAGTAGAAGAGAAAGGCGAGTGACAACAAAAAGGCACCAAGAGGTTTGAGGGGAGAGAAGTCAATACCATTCCCTTTTCTGAGGAGAGGGTCAGGAAAGCATTAACCTGAGGGTGAACAAAGCCATGGGGCCAGATGGGGGTGCATTCAAGAGTGTTGAAGGAACTAAGGGGGTACTGACTGTACCACTAGCAGACTTGTTTAACAGTTCACTGGAGACCGGTGTGGTCCTGGAGGACTGCAGAAGAGCAGATATAGTCCCACTTCACAAAAGTGGTAACAATGAGAAGATGGGCAATTATAAGCCTGTCAGCCTGATGTTGGTGGTAAGAAAATTAATGAAAACACTATTAAAGAAAAATATTGTGGTACTGTATACCTGGAATCCAATGGACTGCAGGACTTGAAGCAGCATGGTTTCATAGACAGAAGGTCATGCCACGCAAATCTGATAGATTTTATTGACTGGGTAGCCAATGTGTTCAGTCAGGGAGTGGTGGTGGATGCAGCCTACCTAGAGTTCAGCAAGGCCTTCAATGCCATTCCACATAGGAGACTTTTAAACAAGTTGGTAGCATGAGGGTGGGAAAAAGGTTATAACCTGGGCAAGAAGATGGTTAGGGGATAGGAGGCAGAGGGTGGTGGTAAACAAAGTTCACTGAGAGAAAGGGAGAGTGACTAGCAGGGTACCTCAGGTATCAGTACGGGGGACTGGTCCCCTTTAATGTCTTCATTAGTGACATAGAAGAGGAGCTGGAAGGGAAGATCTGCATCTTTGCGGATGACACCAAGATCAGCAACAGATTGGACACTCCGGTGAGGACATGCAAAGGATGGTAAGATATTTAAAATGGGTAGAGAAGTGGTCAAAAGTGTGGCAGGTAAGGTTTATTGCAAAACAGTGCAAAATAATGCCCTTGAGCCACAGAAACTGGGGGGGTGGAATATAAAATGGGGGGACAGATACTGCAATGACCAAGCAGGAAAGAGATCTAGGGGTAAACATATTGGATGACTTAAAGGTGGCCAGGATATGTGACAAGGTACTCGGGAGAGGTAGTGGGATGCTGGGGTGTATAGGTAGGAGGAAGAGGGAAGTGGTGTTGCCCCCCATATAGGTTATTGGTAAGACCCTACCTGGAGTACTGTATCCAGTTTTGGCGACCACATCTCTGGAAAGTTATAGACAGAAAAGAGACAGCCCAGAGGAGGGCTACCAAGATTGTGCAGGGTCGGCTTCAAAAGCCCTACTAGAAGAGACTAAAGGAGCTCAATGTCTACACCCTGGAGGAGAGGAGGGAGAGGAAGGATATTATCTAGACCTTTAGATACCTCACAGGGGTGAATAAGGTACAGGTGGGAGTTATTTATCAAAGAAAAGGGTGCTCTAAAACAAGGGGCTATGATATGAAGCTGGGAGTGTCGGATCAGAAGTAATGTGAAGAAATATTCCTTCTCAGCAAAACAGTAGATGCCTGGAACAGCCTTCCAGCAGAGGCAGTTGAGGCTGACAACAGTGGTGTGATTCAAAAAAGCCTGTGATATGCAAAAGGAAATTTTAAAGGAAAGGAAGAGTGTGGAAGAGATAGTGCCATAGACCAAGGATGGTCTGCAGTAAAAGCAATCACAATGAAAACGGATAGACTGGATGGGCCAAGCAGCCCTTACCTGCCATCAGTTTCCATGTTTCTATGTTTCTGTATAAGCAGATAAGGATGTCTTACATACAAGTGAATGAAGTGCTCTGATTGGTCAGAAATAATACTTCATTCTATGGTCTATAAATTGTTGCTTAAACCTGAGGCACTATTATTAATATGATACCATTATTCATGTATTCATGGTAGTTGTACTGTATATATTCCCCATGATGCACTATATTGGGCATATATGCAATTCTGTGCTTATTTACACTGTGACATTGCTGCCTGTTCATGTCCAGAGTAAACCTTGTTCGAGTTATTTGTTCTGAGGTTCCTCTTTTCCTTAAAATTGCTTAACTACTTTGACTCTTAATCCTGTTAAATACGGAGACTCACTGCCAAGCAAGCATTTTCTGAGCTACTTGGTTATTGGTTAATTATGTCACTATGACAAACATGCAAAGGGGATAAACATACAAAATAATGTATGGACAGTTATACACAACAAGGCAGTGTTTCCACCAAGGGGTGAGAAGAAATCATAGTCTTCGATAGCAAAGCTCGATAGGTCACTATGATCTCACCCCATGTCAAGCTGGAAACATCAGCCTTGTTTTGTATGATTTCCCACACACATTATTTTGCATAATTCAGTATAAGTTGTATTCATATAACTTCTTTCTAACTATCTTGAGCTGTGGTCAAATAAGCATTTACTGTGATTTAAGCAATAACTACATGAGCTGGCAACATTTCTAGTAGTTCATTTTATAAACAAACAGTTTTCTTGGGGTGTTTTCTGTTTTGCTGACATTGTCATGAGGAATCTGTAGTGCAGGTAATCTGTAGTCTAGGTAAGCATAAGGAATCTTTAATAAATGCAGGAGTCTATGCTGTTTTACCACAGTAGTGACATACAGTAGCTACTGTGGTACAAAAGCATTTTAGCATCACTGCTGTGTATCTCACGGTTTATGGATATCCATACACAGCAACACTGAACCATGTACTATGTAAGGGATAACACATGATGAGGTGTGTGGTTATTAGGGAATACTGCACACATTGGGGGGATGTTAGGCATGAGCCATAGCTGAGTGACGCTACCACCCAAAAAGTGCTTATTCCCTTATGACCACATACTCCAGAGTGTGTTCTCCCACTTATAAAATGTGCTTTTATTTATTAAAACAATGTAGTTCCAGTGAGGTGTGCAGTTGTCAGAAAATAATCACTGATTATGTGACATGTTTCAACCAACAGAGTAACAGGATTTTCAAGGCCCATTGTATTTCAACATAATTAGTGGGGTGCTTGTGGGTTCAAACTTATGTGTCCTGGTTCACAGGTCTGAGCTGTAACTAAAATGCTACTGTACATTGCACCCAAAAACACTTAGATGTCATAATAAGATCTGGTTATAATGTTACTACCTATGCCTGTGGCCATTTTGTATGATAGCAGAAAAGCTTATTAAAACAGTTGCTGTGTGATGTAGTCATTAAATACATTTTCACCAGTGCTTGGATCTGAACACTTTAAATTTCCCTATATACAGTATGTCTACTGTAGTGAAAAATATGGCACATCAGCACTAACTAGTTTCTCGATGTTCTATTCTCCCATAACAAGCAACCTCTGAAAGATTTTCTGTGTAATACACTTTACGATTTTATAAACATAAGTCTGGACTGAAAGGGTAAATCATACAGCTCAGCAGAAATGGAGAGTATATAGAATCCATCCTCTGCTCTATGTATGAGGTCATGTTGTTAAAAACTCCTCCAAAGACTATATCAGTCCACCATAAATGCATCAGAAACATTATTTCTTCAAATTTATGGTAGAAGCAATTCATATTTAAACAGTTAGGTTTAAGGTGTTAGAATTCCAACATGTAGGCGGCCAAGTGGCACAGCGGGCTGAGGTGCTCAAAGCCTCACCTGCCACCACCCCCGTGACCCTGATTTGGGAACAGACCAGAGTTGCTTGGGGGCCAGCTAGGGGAAATAGGACGTAGCAGCCATTGACAGCTCTTCTCCTTCGGGGAGGGGGCAACACAAGTCGCTGCTTGGTCACCACTTAGTGGAAGCTTTTCGGCGTTGCAGTGACAGCCTCCAAATTGGCTGGAAGCAGAGGTTGTGCGACATCTTAACATTGCACACCCATAACATGGCATGCTGGCAAGCCTGGGAAGAGGACACAGAAAATGGGGAAAAATAATGTACTCTGGTTACTATGAATAACAGTGACACAGAGCCCTCAGATCCCTCCCCATGTGGATTCCTGCTGGCGTGCCAGTGGTGGGAGTGGCAGCTGCGGTTGGGGGCACTGGGGGATGCCCAAGAAAGAAACAAGATTGTAACCAGAATGGCTAAACATCTATATAGAGAAAAAAAAAGAATTCCAATATACCCTAAAGAAACCTAGTCTTACAGTTTATGAGGAGTTTGATTCTGAAGCTAGTAACCTTGCAGTAACCGAAGAGATACGATGAGAAAGCAATTTCAACATGACTGATTTATGATGAGATAATGTGCAATACATTTTCTGAACTCAAAAGAGAAAGAACATTGTTCAAGGAAATAAAAAAATAATTAAATACACAGTGAATGTTTCCTATCAGATCAAGACTTGGAGCTCTTTCAGTTACAAGAAACCCTGTTGGTGACCAACAGACTACATCAGACACCCACTAATGATGCAGCTATGCACATGAAGTGATGGATGTTATGTGTCAGATGCCTAGGGGAGCTCTCTGGCAATGCTCTTGGCCCCAGCAGATAAAATACTGTTATGCTTTAGACTGATGTCTTAACCCTCGGTCATAATTAAGAGACTGACTTGTTCCACTCATACTTATTTTATTTACATATGATTTACTTTGAATGTTAGAGAAATTCATTTTCAAACAAAGCCAATTTTTCAACTTAAACATGCTAGAAGAAGCTGCAAAGCATCCAGTCATTAAAACAACACTTAGCAGTGAGGCAGGTATTTGCATGTGTTACATACGGACATATGAAGAAGTCAGCAGATGAAGGTCATTTGGTCAATCAAGTCTGCTTATGTTGCAGGGTCCACAGCTTGAGCTACTGCCCCTGCCCCCTCTCCCTACTCCTACTATCCTCCCTACCCATGACTCTTACCCTCTGCTTATATCTGTCCCAGCCTCTCTTAAAGCTGCCCACTGTCTTCAATGAGATTACCTCTTCTGGCAGCAGAATCCAAGTGTCTACCACCCTCTCTGTGAAGAAATGCTTCCTGACCTCCCTCCTAAACCTCCCACCCTCCAACTTAAGACTGTGCCCCCTCAAGTTATAGTTGCCCCTCAGCTTAAAGAGACCCTCCTTATCAACCTTATTTATTCCTTTCAAGTACTTGAAGGTCCCAATCATATCCCCCCTCTCTCTCTTCCCTCTTCCAGGGAGCACATGTTCAGTGCCCTCAACCTCTCCTCATATGCCTTACCCTGTTGACCAGCTATCATCTTTGTAGTCCTCTTCAGGACCTTCTCCAGCAGGTTAATGTCCTTTTTTCATTAAAAATCTCTATTAGATATAATTAGGTATGCAATAAGGCATGCCAGGATATGCAATTGTGGCACAATAATTGCATTCCTTAATGTGTGTGTTGTTAGGCACAAGGTGCTTGAGTCGAGTACTTTTAAATCCATGAGAGGAAATTGGGGCTCCTGGCCATATTTAAACATCCCTAAAGTGTCTAGCTGCCTTTATAACATGGGTTCTACTGAAAAAACATTTTAAAAATAATTTTAATAAGAAAATAAGTGCAGAAGACAAAAAAAACAGTTCCTGTTGAGGCATAGTAATATCGTAGCCGAACCTCATGCACAGGCTGAAAAAGTACAGGTGAATACTTATGCCTAGATAATTATACCCTTCTACTTGTCTTTCACCCAGTGAGGTGGCTAGTATGTTCTTACCTATGTTATAATTGTCATTTACCCTTTAGCTGTTCATATTTTAGAACTTATAGCTAAAGAACAGAATGCACCAGAAAATGTCACTAGGTTTTACCATTGAATAAATAAAATTCATCTCAATTATACAACTACCTGGCCCCTGAGTAAAACCCTGTTGGGTTGAAGCCTTGGGCATTAGATGCTAATCAGGACTCCTTGGGAGTCTGAACAAATACTTTTTAAATTTACTTGTTCAGTCTGCCTGTTATTCCATGAATGTGGATGTTTTTATCTTGCAGTTTTAGGCCTGCCACCTTGCTTCGCACCAGCTCCAATATCTCTGTAGAGCGCCACATTTACCTTTCTGTTTCAGTTATACAACTACATTGAGCATAGCTGAACTAAGAGCAACTTTATTTGATTAAGGGTGCTGGAGCTATGAAATGAAAAATCATTGTGTGTATGCCTGTTGTTTAATATAATAGGCAGTGTTGCATTGCTAGTACTGTACTCAGAAGCAAAAGGTGAATGTTCTCCGTGCATTTAATATTCCTTTAATTTCCACCCTTGGTCATTTTATTCTTGCTACTCTGTTGTGCCTTGCTGTATACATAGACTTACTGTATGATCAATCCAACAAGCCTATATTAATAACAACAGTTAACTGCATTACTGCTGAACATACAAACATGCAAACATACGAAGAAACCAGCAGAACGTTTTATGTGATAACGGTGAGTCTGAGACACCACCTATCACAAAAATCTAAAAAAAAAAGAGCCCATCGTCAAACTGGCAATGGATATTGCAATGACCATCATAAATAGCGACGGTCACAACATTCAAAGTACAAAACTACCAAACTAAGTATTTTTATGTGGGTGGGCCATGACCCCCTGTGCCCCCCGCATCCCCCAAACTTAAAATAATCAACTTCATGGGGGGGGGGGGAGTGTGGACCCAGGGGAAAGTTACTATTTTTAAAATGAAAAAACTTTTTTACACAGAAACCAGACCCAAACCTGGGTCTGCTGACATAGCAAGTGGTGGCTTACACCACTACGTTAAACAGCCAGCTCAGCAGGGCTTGGCCAAACAACATCCTATATTCTGTTGTAACAAGTGTAACTCCCTGCTATACTTGCGCTACAGGATATATTGATGTTTTTTACCACTACTCTCAGTGTGAGCGGTATTATTGAGTCACTTATATTGAGCTGCTCAATAATACTTGCTCATATAACATGATTCCCAGCATGTTAAGGCCATTCAATCTATCTAACCTGCTCATATTGCAGGGTACTCTGCTTATGATACTGATCCTGCCACCGAATGCAAAACCCTGATCAACAAAGTCAAAAATAATTTGGGAGCTCAAATTACTTGGCTTCAGATTCCAGTTCAAACCCTTGATTTCTAAACCAAAATCAGACCCCAGATTCCTGACTTGCCATTCCATTCCGTTTCTTAGTAATTAGAATGTATCACTAATGTCCTCCCCAGAATGTTTTCTCAGCATCCTATTGCTGTAGATGGAGTAGACAGCACCAGTACTTGACCTTTTACAGTACTGTGTTTTCACAGACTTCCAGTTCCCATGTGTGCCATACAGTAACGCTGCCATTTCTTATGCATCCACATAACAGCAGTGGAGCACTGTGGACAGGCTATCCCTCCCCATCTAGTTATTTTCAGTTTTTTAAGCATAAATTCCACTACCTACCCCTGCTTGTTACCTCTCTCCATCCCTTATTTCCAGTACCTTTAATTATTAAAACCTCCAGCTTCCTCCCTATGCGGGCTCCATCCCTTCAGCACTGAGCCCAGTCTGGAGTGATATATTTTTAAAATGACCTCTCCCTCACACCCCCTGCTGGCTCCCTACACCAGCCCCTGACTCTGACCCTAGTATTGTCACAAGGGTTGCAAAGCACTGACATGGGGACAGAAAATACCTGCAACATTTCAGCTCCCCACAGCAACTGCAACTCATTGCACCTACAATGGATCAGCTCCCAGTGATATCCACACTCCAAAATTGGAACCAGTGCAACAATTGACACAACTCACACCAGTACCAAAATATTAGTGTAAATTTGCCTTGTTGAGTCACAGGTTGCTGGCAGTTCACATATTTTGGTATTTGTCAGTTTTATAATACTATTGACACTTGCAACTCCCTGTGATAGTTCAGTGTCAGAGCAAGAAGAATGAGCTTAAAGAAACAATGGGAAAGGAGAAGGACCAACATCTATATAGTGTATGGTGGAATGTAATTGTGTATGGATTTCTATACACTTGAAAAAGTTGTTCTGCTTCAGTAGTGATGTAGCTACTAATGCAGAATGACTTTTTTCTCTGCATCAGTAGCTACAGTATGTCACAATGCAACTGCCACCAAACAGCACTGTTTATTGGACAGGTGGCAGTTGACTAGTCTGTGCACAAACTGACTGGTCAGCGGAGACTTAAGAAGTGCTGGTCTTGAACAAAACATTGCTACAGATCAACAATAGTAAGCTATTTGTTTTTGTTTTAGGGCATCATACACTATAAATAAAAGTGTATGGGAGCCCAAATACACAACCACACTATTCTCGATATCTCATGGTTTCCATGATGAAAGGGACCTCTTGAGCTTCACTCTCAAGGTCCACAGCATCATGGAAACCACTCTGTATGAGAATAGTGTGGTTGTGTATGGGTTCCCATACACTGTCCTATATATTGTGAAAAAGAACAGTGACATGGAGGAAACATTGCTTAGTAAATAGAGCACAACACTGGAAACCAGGAGATCCAGGTCTGAATCCTGCTAAAGATAATGACTCACTGTATAAATTGTTATGTGTGGTTCATAGCTCTGTGCTTGTTACGTACTGTAGCTGATTAATGTAGGTTGTGCTGGATACAGAGACCAGACCAGTAAGTAGGACAATGCTTATGAGCTATTAGTTGTATGGAATGATTAGTGTGTAGGTACTTCAGCATGGACATGAGCAAGTTAGTAATTATATTACATGTGAACTGGATAGTATATGCACTGTGCTTAGATGCTTGAACTGATGAGTAATTTGTTATGACTTGATGTTTTGGCCTTTCTCTGTATCCCACCGTAGGAAGGATTTTTTTTTTTTGGAAATTTAAATTTTATTGATTTAAAAGTACAAAGGAAACACAATAACCCCAATATATCGGGAGAAACATTATTACAGTGAAACAGACAGTGTAATCAAACAACAACAAAAACATCATCCCCCCCCAAAAAACCCACCCCCATCCCCAAAGAAGCATACTACAAAGAACATACTCAAACACACCCACCACCACCTACCCTCCCAAAACCTCAACAAAACCAACAACAGAAAGAACAATATACACCTAATAAAACCCCAACAAACCCCCTCCAACCATCCCCCACCCCCAGGGTGCACCCAACATATAACTCTACAGTTATAAGATAACACAGGCTAAAAAACCCCAGAAGTTGTAATTGGTAACAACCATAAAAATAGACGCTTTAGGTAACAAAACTTACTATGATTAAGCTGACAGAGGAGGGAACAAAAAGAAAAATGTGGACATAAGGGATCAGGTCATAATAAAAAGGAGAACCCATTTAAGCCAGACAAAGGGCCTGGAGTTTACCCCATCTCCTCTGGAACAAATCTAAGCGCCCTCTGAAACTAGCAGCTAATTTTTCAGATTGGAGCTACGATAGCATTTCAGTTAGCCAATCGGCAAGGACAGAACCAGCTGGTCTGTCCAGTGTCTTAACACCAGCTTTTAACAGCCATAGTCACCAAAGCCATATGATATCTACGTTCAACACTGTCAACCCGAGAAAGCTCCCCTAGGACACACACCTCAGGACTGAAAAAGCCAGACAGGCCTAATAAAGGATCAAGATAGTCCTTAATCTGAGACCATAATGGAGCAATTTTAGGGCAATCCCAAAATATATGAACAAGATTGCCTTCCCCTTGTAAACACCTGAAACAGCTAGGGTAAGATACCCTCTTAAACTGAAAGAGCTTAGCTGGGGTATAATATAAATTATTGACAATGTAATACTGCGTTAGTCAGAACCGATCCTGAGTATGATATCTGTGAAGGTCGCTCAAAACCCCAAGCCAATCAAAGGAGTTACCAGGCAGGAGATGGGTCCAAACATGCAACCAACAACACTTTCGGTAAATTATAATCCAGAAGAAAGGAGTATATCAAGGAAATAGAATGAGGCTGGGAAGCAAGTCTAACAACATCAGAGAGAAAGGGAGAAAGTACCGACTCCCTAGGAGCAGAACCAAATCTCTGGTTGATTAAGTGTCTCAACTGATAAACCTTGAAAATAGACCTACTAGGTATGTGAAACCTCTCAAGGATGTCACCAGAAGAAAGAAGGGAGTTATTGTTAAAGAAATTTTCCAAATTAGCTTCCCTAATTTGCAGAAGCCAGTCTGGGCTAATCCATGAATTACCCAATTTAACATTGGGATTAGAGACAACCGGCTGCCCCAAATCCGAAGCGGGAGAGATATGAAAATACTTTAAACATTGCAAAAAGGATGCAATGGCAGTCCTGATAACATTGTCCGGCATCCATTTAGCAAGTAACCTCGGGGATAAATAAAAGAGAGCATATTTATTGAATTTAATCGCAGAGAGAGAAAAACGCTCCAGTTGAAGCCAGATTGGACAGGATACCTCTGGTAAAGCACAGAACCATCTTCCCAATTTGGAGAGGTGAGCTGCCCAATAGTACAATAGGAGATTGGGTAGTCTAAGACCTCCTCTATCTTTGGGAAGTGATAATTTACCGTAAGAGCGCCTGACTGCCTTCTTGGACCAGACAAATTGGGAAAAAAGTGTGTGAAACTGCTGAATATAAGAGATGGGAAGCCAGAGATTAACCAAATTCAGTGGGTAGAACACTCTGGGAAGGACATTCATTTTGAGAACATTAATCCGACCCCAAAGTGAGATGGGAAGGGCTGACCAATGCTGCAGATCCTGCGAAACCGAGTCCCTGAGCCGGTCCAAGTTTAGTTCCTTCAAAAGCGAGGGATCAGTGGAGAAAAAAATCCCTAAATATTTAATAAATCTAGGGGCCCATCTCCATACCAAGGAGGAGAACTCGGCCTTATTAGTGTGGACATTAAGAGGGAGGATTTCGATTTAGAAACATTCAGCCTGTATCCTAAAAGACCCAAACCTCTAATAAGACCCTAACACCGCCTCTTAAAGAATCAGCTGGATCCACCGGATGCAGAAGGATCATCAGCATATGCTGAGAGGACCAGCTCTTTTGGTATAAACTAACTCCTCTGACCTGGGCAGAGGCCTTAATCTTTCTGAGTAAAGGTTCCAGGTACAGATTAAATAGTAGGGAGAAAGGGGACAACCCTGTCTAGTACCTGCGTATAAGCGAGAAGAGGGAGGATAATACCCCATTACAATATATTTTAGCAGAGGGACAGCTGTAAAACACCGGATCCTATTAACAAAAGCAGACAGGAAGCCCATCTTCTCTAAATGCGGCCCAGAGGCATGATCCACCCGATCAAATGCCTTTTCGGCATCAAGAGAGACCAAGCCGCTGGATACTAGAGGATTGGGCATGCTGGGAAATATGTGAGAGGGTCCTCAAGTGGTCAGCCGCAGATCTGCCAGGCACAAAGCCAACCTGTTCAGGGCTCAACAATTCAGACCATACCATCTTAATACGTTCAGCTAAAATTTTAGCAAGAATTTTCATATCGTAATTTTGAAGTGAGATAGGTCTGTAGCAAGCTGGATCAGTGAGGACCTTGTCAGGTTTGGGAATTAAGACAATAGTTGCCTTGAACAGCAAGGGGTCTACATCCGAGGGTACAGCCAAATATTCGTACAATTTGAGGAGAATGGGTGTCAGATCTTTGACAAAAGTCTTATAAAAATTAGCTGGGAAACCATCAGGACCCAGTGTGCAGTCAGGGGTGAGAGAAGCAATAGCTCTCTCAATTTCACCTTCTGAAATGGGAGCTAGCAAAATAGCCTGCTGAGTTTCAGATAAGCAGGGAATGTCAGTCTCTCTCAAGTAACTGTCCAGATCAGAAGCAGGATGTGATACCTCCGGTTTACTGTACAGATCCAGGTAGAATTCCTTAAAAATGTGGGCAATTTTCCGGGGCGCAGTGACAACCTCCCCAGATGGGGAAACCAGAGAAGGAATAATCCTAGAACTCTCAAGTGCCCGAAGACGCTGTGCCAAGAGCTTACCGGACTTTTCCCCTGGTCAAGATATTTACGCTTGAGTTTTAAGAAGAGCATACTCGTTTTCTCCCTTAATAGATCCATGTATTCATCCTTAACTGCCAAAGAGCTGCTTAAAGATCAATTAAGGAGGAAGTTGAAAGATATTTAGTCTCCAATTCTCAATTCTACCCATCAAAATCAAGGAATCAGCGAGTCCTTTTTTCTTTTAAAGGAAGCTGTTTTAATAAACTCGCCCTGAGAAAACACTTAAGAGCAGACCACAGACCAGATCAAATCTAGGAATTGAGTTGAGATTTTCTGCCAAAATATTGATATCAAAGGAACTTATACTAGAGACAGTCTGCGGGTCCTTTAACAACTGTGTGTTCAGCCTCCAGACCGAGTCCGAGTATTCAGGAGTAAGGGAAGCTTGATCCAGACAACCGCATGATCAGAAAGGATGATCGGGTCAATACCAGATAGCCCCAGACTTGAAAGAAGAGAAACACTAATCAAGACCATGTCCAGACGAGATTTGGTACCATGCGATTGGGAGACAAAGGAGAAAGCCTGGAGAGAAGGGTTGGCAAGCCTCCAGGGATCGCATAAACCTAGTAGTGATCTCAGATCTGAGAAAGCTCTGTGGGCTGGAGAAGTTGGGCGTTTATCCTGGGGCTCTCTATCTAACATCAGTGAACAAGGAAGATTCCAATCACCACCTAATATAAACTGAGCCGGGAGGAATCTAATCAATTTCTCAGTAAGAGACATAAAAAAACCAGAGTCTCCTCCAACTGGACCATATATAGATCCAAGTACAACATTCTCACCATTGAGGGTTCCTTGAACCAGCATAAATCTCCCTTCCACATCCGCCACAGTCTTCTCCATAGTGAATAAAACATGTTTTTTGATGAGGACTGCGACCCCCCTACTATAACAGGAGTTACCAGCAAGATAGGGATAAGAGAAGCCTGACCGAGATAATAATCTAGTATCAGACTGACTGAGGTGTGTCTCCTGGTGAAAAAGAATGTCAATTCACAATAATGAACAGTGTCGAAACATCTGAAGACGCTTGACCCGATCCCGAAGTCCACATACATTCCAAGAAGCAATTTTCAGAGACATCATAACGTTTTCAAATACAGTAAATAAAATTTAAATATCCAGATAGCCATAAAATTATAAGAAAGAAAAGGGTGCACCCCCCCAAACTATATCCATTAATTTCAACATAATTAAACCCAGAATAGACCAACCCCAAAAACAATCCCGACCCCACTTTCTTTATAGAGCTGAGACCCCCATAACAGTAAGTACTATTGAAACATGAAACTTGCACCCAACAAGGGGGAACAATCAACAACCCATCAAACCCACCCCACCCAACCAGAACCTGCCCCCCAAATATCCTATAAAAACCAATCTGTAATGAGATCCTGCCACCCACCTTAACTCTGACCCTAAAAACCAGGTTATAAACCGATCATACCTCCCAACCCCGTCCCCCAAAATTAACAGAAACCCAAACTCCCAGATAACTATTTACAAAGGAAGGCCAGGATAAGAGTAATAGCAAAAATAGTAGACCAGCTCTGGCCATCCAGATCCCATTACGAACCCCTTAGTCCCAGGTAGAAAATACAAACAACCACCCAAGCAGCAAAGATGTGCCCATACCCTCAAAGCTACAACCCAAGTCAGTACCTTCACCAGGAGGGTTAGCTAACCCCATCTTCAGGCTCCATGAGCATGCATCCAGCGAGCAGGCATCCAGAGGCTCAAGCCCCCAATTGCCCCTTGTCATGATGCATATGCCACCTTTAAAAGAAAGAGCAAAATAGTTTGTTATGGCAAGGCACACAGGAAACAACCAAGGTGAAAGAAAGGCAAGAGGCATCCCCAAGATAGACACAGCATCTCCCATCTACCCAATAAGAGAGTGCCTCCACCCCACATCAGAAAGACAGAATTCCAAAAAAAAAAGGCCGACTTACCACACCATGACCGCCAATGGATAAGGGTACCTCAGGAAAGGAAACTGATCACGGTCATTTCGGCATCGGGGTGATGTTCCCGAGGGAACAATAAACAGCCGGACCAAAACGCCTCCCCAGGAAGTCCTTAGGGAAACACCAACTCGAACCATAGTTCCCACTGCCAGCCAACCAAAGAGCCCACCACGAGGATTACTCCAGCCCAACCGACAGCCACCAATCCAGCCCTGCAACTGAAAGGAAAGGACCAGGTAAGGAAAAGCACAGGCAAGGGAGGAAAAGGGAAAAGGCAAAGAGTGGTTAGCCCCGAAGGATAAGCAACAAATTTACTCAGAAAGAAAAAGGGGAAAAACATCAGCAACCACCAGCTGAACTAGGCCTCCCGCCTGCCCCGATTAATAAATACCATCAGATTCTAAGAAAAACACATGCAGTCAATAGAATATTAAGTTGGCAGCAAGATGACAATAAGTCCTTCATCCAGCCTTCTTAAATAGCTCTGGAAGCCTGGAGGCAAGCTCGTTCAGGGCCGATTCTGGTGATGTGTAGCTAAATACAGAGCCTCCAATCGTGACCCTCAGGGTTGCAGGATAGGCCATCTTAAAGGGAATTGAAGCAGCAATCAGTTTGGATACCACCGGGTGGAAAGCAGCCCTTTTCTCCCTTGTTTCTTTCGGAAGGTCCTGCACAATGCGAAGCCTGGACGAGCCCCACAAGATCTCCTTGAGCTCTCTAGCCTTAGTGAAGACATGCTGGCGCTCAATGTAACTTAAAAACTTCAGGATTATGGGCCGTGGAGAGGAACCTGGTGGTGGCCTGGGCCGCAGTGAACGGTGTGCACGCTCCAAATGATAAGAGGGACTTATAGGGGAAGGCCCCACAACCTTCGCCAAAAACTTCTGCAGAAAAGCCAGGAGATCAGGCCCTTCTTCCATCTCAAGTAATCCAAAGATAAGCAGATTATTTCTGCGATTACGTCCCTCTAGGTCCTCTGCTTTACTTTGCAACTTCTTAACTTGCTGCTTTAGGTCACCTATAGTTTCTTCCGATTTATCCTGCCTTTTTTCCATCAAGAAAACCCTGGCCTCCACATCCTCAACCCTAGTGGAGACAATCGATAGGTCCCCCCGTAGCTATCTCAATTCAGCTGTCAAGTCCTTCAGAATGTCTTTAATAGGATTGAGCTCTTGCATAAACTTGTCCTCGGTCAGGGGGAGGGCCGCTAGCGACTTGTCGTCTGTCTGTTCCGCCTTACCCGGACCTTGATTCCGCTGCTTTTTCGCGGCCTTATTCGGAGAGGCAGGAGGGGTGTGTTTGACAGGGGCCTGCTTCATATCGGCCTCCATCCCTCCCAAATAGCACGCTATTCCCCGAGACCAATAAGAGGAACGACACTTCGTACAGTAAGTAATCACCTTTAACAACAATCGTGGTAATTAGCACTCGCTAGTACTGAGAAAAACCGCTGAAACAGCGATGAGAGGGGGGAGCTCCAAGCCAATGCAGCCGTCTAGACGGACGCCATCACGTGACCTCCCACCGTAGGAAGGATGGTTAATTGAGTAGGATGAGAACCCCAAAAGAATAATGATTATCGTACAATTATCTCCTCCAACTCCGGAGAGTATGGCCAGTAGCATGCAGGAGAGAAAAACCCCCCTTGGGGGAAAACCTCTGAGGAACCATGGCTACTGACCTGCCTGTACTTCTGGGCATGCTAAAGGAGAGTAATCCTAAAGTAACGATATTACATTGTCGGCTAATCCGAATTCCAGAGTTGTAGATCTTGATCCAGTGAACACGGGAAGCTGAATGGAAGTTCTGATCTTTGAGTGGGTGAAGATGACAGCACATCCTTCTAGTGGATTTGTAGTCCAAGAAATCCCTGTCCAGAGCAGAATCTGATAGTAGATAGGAATCCATGGTCGAGCATTAAGTTCAAGAAGGTCTTGATGAACCTCTAGTCCCTGATAGGGCGAAGCAGGTTAGTACGAGCAGATAGTGTAAATGAGAGGACCTGAACATAGGTAGGCAACAGTAGTTGTAAATCAAACCTGCATGAAGCGGACGTAGTAGAAGAGGAGTATTAGTGAATAGTCAAACTCCAGACTCAGACTTGAAGGCAGCAAAAGTTGTGTAGAGACGAATTCCTGATGGTTGAAGATGGCAGAATGTAGGAAGAAATGAAGGCAGATGAGCTGGCAATGTGAACCACAGATAATAAGCCAATATGGCACTAGAAAGCAGTATGCTTGAGGCTTGAGCTATGATGCAGGAAAGCACTGATAGAATAGCTCTGTTGAGGATCCCAGGAGGAAATGGAGTGGTAGTAGATCTGAATGAATGGAAGCAGCAGGGTAGGAAGCATCCAAAGGGAGCTGACGCAAGCTAGGCCCATACGAGGTGTAGGCTATGTGGCTGAACCACATGTAGGTCAGCCGTAAAAGTGAGTGGAGTGGCAGCTAAACCTCATGAAGGTTAGCATGTGCGACTAGATCACACGTAGGTCAGCTGGTGAAGTGAGTAGAGAGCAGCAGCTAAACCCCATGAAGGCAAGAGGCCACAAAACCCCCATGTAGGGCAACAAAGGAGCAGAAGGTGTGCCAGGCAAAGCCCCCCGCATGGCCAGTGGTATGGTCAGACTCCATGTAGGTAGGCGGAAGCAGAGGGTGAATTGAGCTAGACCCCATGTAGGCTAGCACGACGGGGTGCCACCACGGAGGGCTACCTGGCTGGACAGCTATCCCAGGGCTAAAGCTGAATGGAAGTTAGTTGAGTGTGTGGAGTAAGTAGCAAGTAATGAAAGCTTCCTACCTCCAAGCAACATAGCCCTGTAGAGGGGCATCTAAGCCAGAGGGGAGAATAGCAAGCTTGTAGTCTAGCAGTATCCGAACTGCATATATTGAATGTTTGAAGAACACGAATTTCTGTGATAGTGGCAGGGAGTGCATTAATAAGTTAGAAACGGGAAGTGATCAAATAAGGCATGATAGGCAGACATGAACTAGCAAGCACGGAGGGAGGTGTTGCCTGTAAAATGCTTCCATTGGACTGTGGAAAAGGGGAGCTATGATATAATGTAAGTGCATCGGTATAGTGTTCCAAAAGAGAATCCTGTTTGCCTGCTGTATGTTTATTGGAATGCTGTAAGGCAATGTGCGGCTCAATACAGGGTAAATGTGTCTGCTGAAAGTACCAGCGGCTACATTATAGTGTAGTGGGCTACTGCGAAAATGCCTTAATTGATAGTATGAAGTCAGCAGTTCAAGCTAGCTTGTGTAATAAATGCCCTTTGAAGATGTAATGTCTTTAAGCCCATCCGTAAAGGACAATGACATTGATAAAGTGCTAAGCATCCTGCATACATGCTGGAAACGGAACTCCAGACAGGTCCTTGTCCTTTACCATTAATAATGGTAGTAAGAGAGTGTCTCTGAATGGCTGCCCAGTGGTGTTTGTGTCTCTTGCGTAATGAGGCTCATCATAATGAATAACACACCATAGAAGCATTCCTGATGGGCTAAATGTAGGGGTAGAAGAAACTAGAACTGCCATAAAAAAAAAAAAATGTATATATATATGGAAGCGTAGCTGTTGTTAACTGGTCCATGAAGCTTACTAAAGCCAGTCTCCCCCTGACTGAGATAATAAAGTAATAAAAACTTACTGAATGGGGGCAGGTAATTTGTATCTGTCTCAGAGTTGCCTCAGGTCCTGAACCCAAACGGTAACTGCCAGGAACGCCCAGACCAAAGGAGTAGTAATTAGTATGGATGTATTTAAATAAGAAAATGAACATGCTGTTGCGAGAGAGCCCCAGATGCGGTAGGTCTGGTGCATGGGTAGCAGTTCAAGGGCCCAAAAGTCATATGAAGACAATGATGTGCAGCATACCGGACTGGGAGGGAAGCCGGTAGCCTCCATGGAAGTGGTACACTGGAGGGAGAGCATGTGGGCCCAGAGCAGCCGGAGCAAACAGCACCTGTGAGAGTCGGAATTGATAGCAAATTGGTGGGAAGGTAGAACAGAAGAGCTCTCTCAGGAGTGACAGTACAAGGCTCTGAAGAAGAATGCTTGACGGTGGGTGATGAGGGAGCGAAAACAAGATAATGAATTGTGCCACGAACTGAGGTGCTGTGGCTGGAGGCGAGGCAGAAACCCCCACAAAAGGAAAGCAAAAGATAAACGGGGAGGGAGGGCAGGGAAAAAGAAAAAGAAAATTAGAGGCAGCAAGAAAGTCACAGAGCTGCAGGGGGGCAGAATAGAGGCAGGAGCCAGCCCCAGCACGCAGCACAGAGCGAGATCAGCGAGTGTGATTCACTCTAAGTGAAGCTGTGGGTAGTTTGCTCGGTTAAGTAGGATGTGGGGGAGGAGCTCTTCCCCCACATAATGACAGGCATGCACCTTCCAATTGTTATTCTTTGGTAACTAGGTAAGGCCCACTGGGTACAAGGACTATTTACAATGACAACCTGGGAGCACTGTGAGGTTAAATAACTTGCTCATGGTCACACAGTATGCATTTGGAGGTTGTGGGAAATTCACCAGTCTAAAAATATGATACAAGGAGGAGAGCTTTTGAAATAAGATGCTCCATCTCCTCTGGACAATCCTGAGTAGAAAGTTCAAGAAAGGGTAGAAATGAAGCATGACAGAGGAACATGATGAGAAAGAAAGCAAGGATACAATAGGATGGACAGAAACAAAAAAGGCAATGAAGTAAAAGCAACAATGAGCCAACAACAGTAGCAGAAAGGGGTAAAGGAAGAACTTACAAGAGAGACAGGGTGGAAAAAAGTTGGGAGGGTAAACATTGTTGAGTTACTATGGGGTGCATGCTGACCATAGTGTAGTAAAAACACCTTGACATACAAAAACTTTTATAAGTATTAAGAGAAGCTTTTTTACATCTGCCCTGTGAGTATTTTAATTCCTGTGCCATTCTGGCAGAGCAGGACTGCCAAGAAGGTGCACCCGAGGTGTTGGACAGTGAGCGGATTCGCCCAAATGGAGTCCCTGGGGGGAGAGGAGGACCCCAGAGAAAAAGGAAGCAACTTCTAGTGGGGGACTCTATTCTCAGGTAGATAGAGTTGGGGAAAGGAAATGGGGTAGATGGGGAGGTTCAGTGCCTACCTGGCACAACTGCTAATAGGGATGGGAAGTGTATCCAATGGATTACAAGGGGAATAGGTAGGCAGGAAAGGGAGCTGGATGTCATTGTCCACCTGGGGAAGAATGACCTAGCTTTGGAGAGGACGGGCAGGGCAGGAGAATTTTTGGGAGCTGGGGAAGGGTCTTAGGCAGGAAGCATGAACTTTAGCCTTTACAGAAGTGCTGCCTGTCTACAACAGGGGGAAGGAAAGGGATCTCCACACTAAGGCCTACAACACATGGTTGAAAGATGGTGCAGAGAGGAGAGGTACAGCTACATTGCAGACTGGGGTTCCACCTGGAGGGATCAAAGCTTATAATGGGGGAATGGCCTGCATCCATCCCGGAAGGAAACAGCAGTCCTCAGTGAACGGTTTAAATGTTACTCCACTGGAAATTTAAATTTGCTGACAGGGGAGTGGCAGAAGGCAAAAAGGAGGCAGCAGCTACCCCCACAGGCTGTAATAGATGATAGAGAAATTCAGAGAGAAAAGATTCCCACCAATATTTAAGACAATCAAGGTAGTAAAATGTTAGTGGGGGGGGGCAGGCAATATAAAAAGGTGAGAAATGGAGAACAGCTAGAAAAAGTGGGAAGGGGTAGGAGAAGGGCTAACAAAATCTAGACAGACATGAGTTCCAGTGCTAGAAGTATGGGAAATAAGATACCAGACCTGGAGGCCACCATGGTGCAGGGAGACCTGGGTATTGTGGCCATTACCAAAACATGATGCATTGGCAACTATAACTGGGAAATGGTCATATCTGTCTAAACGATGTTTAGAAGAGGCAGGGTAGGAGGGGGAGTGGTACTTTACATTAAGAAAAGCATAAAAAAGCAATGAAGGAATGGGGAATTCAAGGGAGAGGTTGAGGTGTTGTGGGTCATTCTTGAGTCAGGGAATGGAGCCGCTATTTGGGTAAGAGTGGTCTACAGGCCCCCGACACAGGGAGATCCCTTAGATAAAGAATGTTGGAAGATGTGGCAAAATAGCTAAGAAGAGGGAGGTGGTGCTGGTAGGGGACTTTAATCTTCCAGATGTAGACTAGAGCCTCCCTGCTGCTGCCAAAGTAGAGACATCTTGGACTCCCTGCAGGGGGTATTCCTCAGACAGTGAGTTAGTGAACCCACTTGAGGTGGGTCAGTTCTGGACCTGGTGCTTACTAATGGGAGCAGTGTTGTGGACATCAGGTTGGGAAGTCATCTGGGGACCAGTGACTATTGCACAGTGTGGTTTAATATAAGAACAGCAGCTAAATCCAACCACACAAGGGCAAGGGTCCTGGATTTCAGACTTTACAAAGATGGGGAAATAAAGCCAAAAGAACCTGGCAGGGGGCGATATCATGGCTGGGGTGGTGGGCAAATGGGCCAGATTAAAAGAGGGCACAGTAAAGGCAACAAACCTGTACATCAAGCAAGTAAGCAAAAACAAAAGGAAGCAGAGACCATTATGGTTTTCGAGGGAGATGGCAGAAAAGGTAAGGGCAAAAACAGTGGCATTCAGAAGGTATAAGGAGACCCAGAGAGAGGAGGATAGGAAAGTATATCTGGGGAAACAGAGAAAGGCAGACAAAGCAGTAAGAATCACAAAGGCACAAGCTGAGGAAAGAATAGCCCAGACAGTATCGAAAGGGGACAAGACATTTTTCTAGTATGTATGTATGTATTTATAATTTAATGTCTCAGATTAAGCAACATTTGAGCTAGTAGCCCATTTACAAATGTTCCACATCCAGTACAAGCAATGAAATATACAAAGGTATTTAAATTATGCATAATCAGTTCCAGAGTTACACAATGTGAAGAACAGTACAATGTAGGCCAATGCAAATTCAATACAAATGGCAGCCTAGTTGGCTCTGTCAGTAGAAAGAGGAGAAAATGGCAGCCAACTATAGCCTTGCCAAACGGGGGAAGAGTAGAGTGATAGGGCATAGGGGCGAAACCGGCCTTACCAGTTAGGTTTAGTCCCAGTGCACCAAGCATAGATAGGAGAAGAGGGGATGTGAGGATGACAAAGTAAAGGGTATAGGTATTATGAAGCAGAGGAGGACACACAGGAGTGGACTTTATTGTAGGCAGAGGTAAAGCAGGCTAATTGATGCACTAACATTTATCCATCAGAATCAGATGCAAATGGACCTCCCCTTTGAGCTACCCAATGCCCTGGACAGTTGTGAGAGTAGTAGGGAGTCCATTGAGTCACAAAGGGGCCCTGTAGGTGAAGGAGCACTGATCTAATGAGGTATTTCTGTAAGACACCTGGAGGGCATTTCTGGCGGTGCTCCTAGTATGGTGCAGGTAGAGTGAATGCTGGAGGAGCTTTTGTATATCAGGGGAAGGGGTAAGTCCTAGGCATGCTTTTGTACCAAGGAGGCATACTTGGCACATGATTCTTCCCTGAAGTGTGAGCCAACTGGATTGGGAGTAAAGGTCGCAGGTGTGTGTTAGTTTTCCAGCACCCAGAACCAGTCTGCATGCTTTATTTAGTGCCACCATAACTTTTTTTTTTGTAAGATCTATTTCTGCACCTCCCCACAGGAAACTCTCTCCAGCAACAGCCGTCCTCTGGTCTCTACCTCCCACCTGAGACACTTCACCTTCTCCTCGCTCCAACCCAACAGATCCCCCAGATCTAAGTGCCCTGGGGAGGGGCAGCCCAATCCACTCAGGGTGCTCTATCTATAGTGTTGAGTGCCAGGCCTGAGCTAGTGGTCTTGAAGAGGACAGTATCCAGCATTGGGAGTGTGATCTGAGGCAGAGGTGCCTTAGCCTATCCCTGGAGGAAGGGAATTTTTCCACTTTGTGGTCCCTCCCCCTAAGCTTGGATGTGCAATGCGTCCAGCGTGGTTATGCACCCTCCCATGCATGCCTATAGGATCACCGCCACAGCCAATCCCATCAGTTGCTGGATCTCAGGCTTACTGTGCCCCCAGCCACCACAGCCCATGATCGACACCCACCTCCGTCCCAGGACAGGAGAGCAGTCCTCAGGACGCTGAGTCCTTTCCTCCCTTGCTGACCCCCGGTAGCCTGAGCTCTCTCCCGAACCCAGGTCAAAGGCATGGCGTGAGGTATGGTGTCCACCGTCTCAACTCTCAGCACCACTGTGCCAGCATCATAACTCTTTTTAAAACTGTTTCAGTGGCTACACTGTGCAGTTAGTTCATAGTCTATAATGGACAGTATTGAACTTTTAACAGCAAGTCTTATGGCATCCTGTGTCAGATAGTTCCTATGCCTGTAAAGGGCGCCTAGTCTGGTATTTATTGTATTAACCACTTGGTCAATGTCTGGAGTGAAGGAAAGGGAGTTATCTAGTGTGACTCCAAGGTACCTGAAGGTGCACACTTGGTCAAGCGGTTCACCACTACTGTTCAAAATACCCATTTGGCTCACTTTGCCCTTATTCTGGGGGTTGGAGAATAACACAATCTTTGTTTTTTTTTGTAGTTTAGCATTAGTTTATTCTTCCTAAATCACTCATCCAGTTGTTGTAAGCTAAGCTGGAACTCCTGATTCAGTGAGCTTATTCAAGAGCTACATTGAACATGGCAGCGTCATCTGCATAAAGTAGAGTATTAGGCAGGCATGCATCTGGGAGGGTGTTTACGAAAAAGCTGAAGACTAATGTTTCAAGTATGGACCCTTGAGGGACACTGAGTGTGACCTGTTTGCTATCTGATAGTATGCCATTTATCTTTACTCATTGGGATCTCTGGGTAAGGTAGCTTCTGAACTAGCTCATTGTCTCAGAGGATAGCCCAAGTGCATGAGGTTTTGTGATCAATAATTGGTGGTTAATTGTATCAACTGCTTTTTTTAGGTCTATATTGATAGACCTGATGAGTGCCTCATGAATGTAGTTAGTGTACTAAACCATTGCACTAGTAGTACTGTGGGCTTTTCTAAATCTGTGCTGTTGGGGGCACTGGAGATTGTACTTGTTAAGATTGTTAGAGAAAAAAGGAAGACAAATGGAGGGATTGTACAGTTAAAAAGGGGGGGGGACTGTACAGAGGAGGAAAAAGAAAAGACAAACATCTTTAATACTTTTGCTCAGTGTTCACAGTGGAAGGGGACAGGGAGGGACAACAGATAAGCACCAAGAGCTTTGAGGGAAAAGGAAGTGGACACCAGTCCCTTTTCTGAGGAGAAGGTCAGAAAAGCACTTATTAATCTGAGGGTGGACAAAGCCATGGGGCTAGATGGAGAGCATCCAAGACTGCTAAAGGAACTCAGGGAGGTGCTGGCTGCACCACTGGCAGACTTGTTTAACAATTCACTAGAGACCTATGTAGTTCCAGAGGACTGGAGAGGAGTGGATATAGTCCCACTTCACAAAAGTGGTAGCAAGGAGGAGTAGGGAAATTATAGGCCTGTCAGTCTCACTTCGGTGGTAGGGAAATTAATGGAAATACCTAAAGGAAATGATCATTGAATATCTGGAATCCAACAGATTGCATGACCCAAGACAGCATGGTTTCACAGAGAGACGGTCATGCCACACAAATCTGATAGATTTTTTTTGACTGGAAAACCAAGGTGTTGGATCAGGGAGGGGCAGTGGACATGGCCTACCTGGACATCAGCAAAGCCTTTGACACTGTTCCACATAGGAGACTGTTAAACAAGTTGGGTAGCATGGAGCTGGGAAATGTGGTGGTAACCTGGGTAAGAAACTGTTTAGGGGATAGGAGGAAGAGAGTGGTGGTAAATGGAGTTTGCTCTGAGGAGGGTAGAGTGACCAGTAGGGTACTTCAGGGGTCAGTATTGGGGCTGGTCCTCTTTAATATCTTCAGCTACCATAGCAGAGAAACTGGAAGGGAAGGTCTGCCTCTTTGCAGATGATATCAAGATCTGCAACAAAGTAGACACTCCGGTGGGGTGGGGGGTGCAAAGGATGGTAAGAGATTTAAAACAGCTGGAGGAGTGTTCAAACATTTGGCAGCAAAGCATTAATGCAAAAAAGTAAAAAATGATGCACTTGGGTCACAGAAACCAGAGGATGGAGTACAATATAGGGGGAGAGATACTTGCAATGACCAAGCAGGAAAGGGACCTGGGAGTAAACATATCTGATGACCTGAAGGTTGCCAGACAATGTGATAAAGCAATCGGGAGAGCTAGTGGAATGCTAGGATATAAAGGTAGGGGTATCACCAGCAGAACTTACAAAAACTCCCCAATGCCATTTTCACCCTTGTGGGTTCTTTATCAAGGGTTAAGTTCTACAAACAATGTTTCCATATTTATAAGGATAATACATCATGCTGTGATTAATAACAGTTAAAAGCAGTTATAACATTCCTAACAAATACTTGTGCTTATTTAACATAACATAGCAATTCTTGTGTTGAATATAATTATGCAGTATATAACAATCCCCCCACTTATTAGTCACAGTTAATTTAATTGATACTAATAAAACAACAAACAGCTCCCCATCTGAAGTAGAGATCACATAATTATTTGTTAAAAGAATTGTCTATTATACAATTCATTAAGTTCCTCTGACTTCCATTCATTAATCTATGTCTTCGATTCTGTGATCCACTTGCTTCTGCTTTCTAGTTATCTTTCCATGGAGATAGTAAAAAAGTTTGTTCTTCAATCATTTGACACATACACTTTCTTTCTTTTTACCATATGGTGTCACCATGGAAATAAGAAATAAAGGAGCTGTCATGGTATACTTTTACACTGCCACATCCCCACAATCGAGAAAAATGAACCCCAATCTTAAAGAGAATAAATAACAAAAATAGTTATTAGATTCACATAGGATAATATCATATACCATAATATACACAACACAACTATTCAATGCTATTATGACAGAGATTGAATTTTAAATCTTCTGTTCAAACCTAAAGTATATAAGGCATTGCTCTGTGTTCTTGTAGGAACGGCTTTATCTCAAATCTTGCATTCAGACCTGAAATCTGTAATTTATTTAATATGTGTATATATTTCATGTGGGGATTTTAGGACCACTGCAGAGATATGCACTTATTTTAAATGTTATAAAAAATTTACATTTTTTATCTCCATATTAGAGTGAAAAGTCATTGGCATTGAGAGCAGATGAAGGTTTTTTTTTTCTGTACTTGTGACTGTGAGAGCCATTTGCCCTTGACACACTACTGTTCTTGAGGTGACCCAATTTTGTATTTCTGTATCCCCAGAAGGAAAAGGGAAGTGGTGTTGCCCACATATAGGTCATTGGTAAGACCCCACCTGGAGTACTGTGTCCAGTTTTGAAGACCACATCTCAGGAAAGACAGAGAGAGTAGAGGCAGTCCAGAAGAGGGCCACCAACATGGTACTGGGTCTGCATCGAAAGGCCTATGATGAGATGCTAAAGGAACCAAATATGTACACCCTGTAGGAGAGGAAGGAGAGGAAGGATATGATCAAGAACTTTAAATACTTCACAGGGGAGAATAACAGGTGGGAGGCATTCTTCAGAGGAAAGGGTGCTTTAGAACAAGGGGTCACAATATGAAGCTGGTGAGGGGTAGGTTCAGAAGTGATATGAGAAAACACTTCACAGAAGGAGTCATGGATGCCTAGATCAGTCCTTCAGTAGAGGTAGTGGGGGCGAAATCAGTGCTGGGATTAAAAAAGCCTGAGATAGGCACAAGGGAATTATAAGAGAAAGGAAGGTGGTGGAAGAGAAAGTGCCATAGATCAAGAAGGTGTCTGTAGCGAAAGCAATCACAATAAAAATGGGCAGACTGGATGGGCCAATAGGCCATTATCTGCCATCAATTTCTATTTATGTTTCTATGATCACTTTTGCTGTTTAAATAAAAGTTTTTATATGGCAATTTAGCTTCTGAAAATACTTTTTTGCAGCAGTTTGTTACAGTGTGGTGCTGAACTATTTTTACTACACATTTTGGTGGTTACAGCTTGGGCATACACAGCAATCTATTTGAGCCATCTCTTTTTGTTTGAAAACATGGTGGATGATTCTTAGCTTCCAATAAGAGGAGGACATTTCTCTATGGTCTTATTGCAGCTGATAAGAAGATGCTGATGGCACCTTTCTGTGGAGCAGATAGTCTATTATAGTAGATCCAGACTGTCTATGGTGCAGAGAGACTATTTCTGTTGGGAAGTGTGAATTGTTAAACCTGATCCTTAAGCCCATGGCTGTTAACATATGGGACCATGTTTCATCCCCTGCCACAGGTACTAAATCCTGAAGTCCAACCAGAGGGCGTGGAAAACTATTTATCCTTTTCTGTTTTTTACACCAGCTGGATAAGAGAGATTGTTTCAATCATCACCAGTCTAGGCTGCATAATCACTAAACTGTATCCACCTCAACACTGCATCCTAAAGCTGAGGTTTGGGCTTGGGCTCCAGGATCCATAAGAATGGTTACGGCTTCTTTGTCTCCAGCTTTGTTCTTGCTACAGCAATAGGAATGAGGATCAGACCTTTGCTAAGAAGCCATTGTTAGATCCTGATGATCCTGTGGGTTACAATAGGCTGGGCTAGAAGCTCGTTGGAGGGTGAGTGAGTGTGGTGCTCATATCGGGGTAGTGAGGCCCAGGAAATGCCCTGGGGTGAAATGGATTCTGAAACATTGTCTTCCATGCCTGGTATCCATAACCAAGGGTTCCCCTACTGGTGGTCTGATAGCTTGGGTGGCACTGGAATCCCATCCAACTCGAGCGGTGTTATGCAATGCCAGATCTATTAAGAACAAGACTGCAATCATTGCAGATCTGGTTGGGAGAGCAGATCTGGTTTGCATCACTGAGACCTGGATGGATGATAATGCTGGCCCCATATTGGAGGCTGCTGTTCCAGCCGGGTACTCGGTGAGACACCGCTCGAGATCAGGCCATGGGGGGGTGGGGGTAGCTATCTTTTTCAAGATGGAACTGGACCTTACAAGTGTGCCAGTTGAGGAGGCCAGCTCATTTAAGTGTACCATGGTTGTAGGTGTAGGTTGTAGGATCGTTCTCATCTACCATCCAACCGGGGATGAGAAGTGGTTCCTCCAGGAAGTAGCGGACTTCGTGGTTGACATGGCATTTGAGTCATCCAGGTTGATGGTCCTGGGTGACTTTAACACATGGTTCGACGATGAACTCTCATGATTTGGGCAGGACTTCCTCCAGTTGGTGACATCACTGGGCTTTACACAGGTGGTTGCCTCTGCTACCCATAAATTTGGTCACTCTTTTGACCTGGTTTTCCTCTTGGGGATTAAAACATCTGACTTAGTGGTGGAACCAGTCAGATGGTCAGATCAGCAAATTGTAGGGTTCAGTTTTTATGCCCCCCTGTACAGGCCTGCCCCTGTGGAGATGGTCAGATACCGTCCTTTACGGGATGTGAGCCCTGATGGCCTATTCAAGGAATTAGACCTATCAGTAATTGTGGTGGCAAGTGGGAGTCCAGAGAGCCTGGTTTAGGCCTATAATAAGGCTGTTACTATGGCCCTGAACTCTCTCATTTCAATCCATGTTTGTCCTCTCTCCCTTCGTTCTTGGTCTCCATGGTTTGATGGGACCTTGAGGGAGTTGCGGCAACTTGGACAAAGGTTAGAGTGATGCTGGCAGAAATCTGCCCTGGTTGCTGACCACCTTAGATTGATGGGACATTATCAAGTCTGTCAATCAGCAATCACCCATAAGAAGGCAGAGTTCCTGTCCAGGGAGATTGCTGCTGCTGCTCAGAATTGACCAGCTCAGCTCTTTTGAACCATGGACAGGATGTGCAACCCAACCTGTCTTCAGGTTCGAAGAGCCTTTTCACAGACTGAGTGTGACGTGCTCGCTCGGTTCTTTGTGGATAAGGTGGCCATCATCAGGGAGGAGATCCATCCTGCTCACTCTATGGGTGCTGATAGTGTATGGTCACTCCTCCTTGGTTTACCTGGAATTCCTTAGACTAGCTAGAAATCGTGGATGTTGTGTGAATTGCCCAGGGTATATGCCCAATGTGCTGTAGTTTGGACCCGGGACTAATTTCTCTGATAATGGGTTGTTATGACCCGGTCCTAGCAAGGATAGTCTGGTGCACCCTAGAGTCTGGTGAGTTTCCTAGCTCCCTGAAGGAGGCAGTGGTGACACCTCTCCTGAAGAAAGCTGCTCTGGACCCAAGCTGCTTTGCAAACTACAGATCGATCTCAAACCTCCCATATGTTGGGAAGGTAACTGAGAAAGTTGTGGTGCTACAACTGGAGAACCACCTGACCATCCATGACATCTACAAACCTCTCTAGTCCAGTTTTCATAAGAGGCATAGTACCAGAACTGCTCTAGTTTGGGTGCTCAATGTTCTATTGATGGCAAGAGATCAGAAGCACCGTTCTATCTTGGTACTTCTTGATCTCCGTTCAGCCTTTGACACTGTGGACCACGGGGTGCATCTCAAGCACCTGAGGTTCATCTGTGGCCTGCCTGGTACAGTTCTCTGATGGTTTAAGTCCTTCCTCACTGGCAGAACTCAGAGGTTGGTGTTGGGGATTTTTTCCTCTGACCCATTCTCTCTGCCATGTGGGATTCCTCAGGGCTCGGTGTTGTCCTCTATATTGTTCGCGGTGTACATGCTGTCCCTCGGAGACATTGTAAGATGATATTGGCTGAGGTTTCACTGCTATACTGATGATACCCAGCTCTACCTGTCTTCTGCACCCGACCAGGATAGTGCATGCTTGATATTTAACAACTGCCTCTCTGAAATCCAGGACTAGATGAGCTGCAGCTGGTTAAAGTTGAACTCTGGAAAGACTGAGGTACTGGTAGTGGATCTGGATCACCGGACAGAGGGGTTGGAGTCTGGCCAACCCCCTGGGCTTTTTCTTTGGGGGTATTCAGCTTTCTTCCTCTGAACACTTGCAAGACCTGGGGTAATCCTTGATGACGGGCTGACACTGCATTCGCAGGTGTCAGCAGTCATCAAGTCCTCTTTTTACCATCTGAAGAACATCACCAGGGTTAAGCATCTTGTTCCATCTGGTGACCTTCCATCACTGATCCATGCCTTTGTGACCTCACGCCTTGACTACTGCAACTTCCTTCACCAAGGGCTTCCAGGGGCTGATATTCACTGCTTGTAGCTAGTGCAGAACGCTGCAGCATGGTTGTTGATGGGGACTCCTCATTTGAGTCACATCACTCCGGTGCTGCATGAACTACACTGGCTGCTGATTCAGTGGTAGATCACCTTCAAGGTCAGGTTTCTGACCTATAAGGCCCTGCATGGACTGGGCCCAGCTATCTGCAAGAGTTCCTGTGCCCCTACTGCCCCAGGTGATCACTCTGCTCAGCTGAAGAGGGGTTGCTAGAGATTCTCAGGGTACGCCTTAAGTCATCAGGGGCCTGTGCATTTATGCATGTGGCCCCAACCCTGTGGAATTCTCTACCCTATCAGATACATGACAGCATGATTGTAGAAGGCTTTAAGAAGACCTTGAGGACACATGTGTGGCTGAATGCCTACCCAGACTGATTATTTTTAGCTATTTTATCCATTCTGTCACTTGGTCATATTGTTATGTATTTTATTGCTTTTATATGTTTATTTATTGTACAGCGCTTTGGTGCTTGAAAGGTGCTCTAGAAATAAAGTTTATTATTATTATTATAAACAAGGCTCAAGTCTGCCATTATTGATCAAGGTTGTTGTAAAGGTGGTAGCAGAGCAGCAGGTAGAGCACCTGAAGATTAAAGCAGCCACCAGTGTTAATGAAACTGGGCAAAAAATGTGACCCCACCTTTATTTTACTATATAAGATTCAAGGCATCTTCCAGTTGACTTTAAGTATGTTATAGATGTTTTAATGTAGTGTTTTCGCAAGAAAAAATATGACCACCACATTTGGCTTAGAAACGACACTATAGACTTGCAATTAAAAATCTAAACTTATGGTGTGCAGCATATAACGTACAGTACCTAGAAAAGTAGATGTAATGTGTGCCAGTATTTTTAATACCTGTAGCTAAAACAAGCTTTCTGGAAAAAAACATGTTTTCATTGTATCTCTGCTTTAACAACATCATATAACAGCCCTTTCAGCCTGGCTTCCACCAGAGACATAGCACTGAGAAGGCAATTCTCTGGATCAGCAATGATCTTTACCTGTTGTGGGATTGAGGTGTTCATTCTTATTTTCCATGGCCTGTCAATTGCATTTTAGACTGTACATGGGTAGTTAGTCAATATCCTGGAGGGATATGGGGAAATACCAGGTACCATTATGGAAGATTCTTGTCAGTCCTTTCCGAAAGTGTGTAAGGGGTTACTCACTGGGTCTTTTTGACTTGGTTATGGTGTTCCTCAAGGGTCTGTACTTTCTCCCATTTTATTTTGGTATGTACAGTATGCTACTGATAGGAGAGATCATTAGATGATATAGCATGGAGTTTCACTGTAATACAGATGATACCCAGCAACAGTGTAAGTGACCTTTGCACCACATCAGAGCTCCTCAGTGCTGAGATTAGAACAATGTCTGGAGGAGATCAGAATATGTTTGTCCTCCTGTTGTCTGTCAATCAACCCAGAAAGAGAACAGCTGTTAGTGATATCAGATCAGCAGTTATTTATACTATAGTGTTGCCTGAAGTTTCCAACTTAGGATGACGTTCACCTTAAGGTGGTAGGGGAGGTCTGTAGTCTGGGACTTGTTCTTAATGGTGAGCTGACGTTTGACTCAAAGGTGCGAGCCATTGGTAGGAGCTATTATTATCACCTAAAAATATTGCAGGTTGCACTCAATCATAGTGACCTGCAAACTGTGGTGCAAGCTTTCATGTCCACACATTTGTACTACTCTAAAATGCTTTTCAAGGGCTTACCTAGTGCTCTTATTCATCAATTTCAGCTTGTCTAGGATGTGGAAATGTGGCTTCTAGCCTTCGTTCAGAGGTTAGATTTCTGGGTTGGCTGCCTGTACAGTGGCAGATTGACTACACAGTGCCTTTACTCACCTTTCGATTCCTTAATGAACAGGGCTTCCCCTATATCCATGAGCTCCTGTCACCCTACACACCTGGAATGATTATGAGCTCCATGAGTGCAGGCTTTTGAGGACTTCTTTATTGCATTTAAAATCTGCTGGAGACCATGCATTTGCAGTTGCCATCCCTATTCGGTGAAGTTTATTTCAGAGTGACATAAGTCTACCTATATCTATTGGCTTGATTAAGATCCAACTGAAAACATTTTTTTAGGAAAGGCCTTTCCTTAATAAGCTGTACTGGTATCATTTAGATGACGCAGTTACTGCAGCTGGCACTCTTGCACTTTATTGGTATTTCTTCTGCAAATACTGCATATGTCTGGAATTTTAGGAATATTGTTCACTGTATGTTTTCTTTGTTGCCCTGTTGACTTTTAATTTTTTGTGCTTGTTGTGTGCCTTGAGCTAATGGAATATAATAAATACATTTCTATTACTACTACAGCATTAATAGTAAACCCAAAAGAGAACAGCTGAGCAAAGGGCGGCATCTCTTAAACATACTTAAGAGGAACCTGTAGCAGTAAACCTGACAGAAGTCTGTTTTACTGCACTCAAGAAAAGGCAAGAAGCAGGCTGCATTACTGCAACACAGAAGACAGAAGGAAATCAGACAAGGAACATCCTGTGTTCTGTTTTTCTTAGCCAAGAAAGGGCAGTTAGAGAGTAGCTGATCTGTGGTACTACAGTATACTTGAGAGAGGACAGTCAATATTATTCATTCTGAGGAGGTGGACCAGAAACGAAGTAGCAGTCACAGTTAGAAATATAAGGCAAGAATTCAATAAGGTTATATAACTGTACTTTAAAAAAAATCTCAATGTCCTACTGTGGCTTTTAGTGGGATTGATATTCAGTGAACGTTGCAGTGGAAGTTAGAACTGCATGAAAATTTATGAAGTGGTGGCTTTGTTGATAGCGTCATCAGCAAGCTTTCAGTTGGAAATGTCCAAGTAAGCTAAAAGAGTAGTTTAAGGGCAATACATCAGCTGTAAACCTCCCATATTAAGGGAATGGCATTCTGAGATACTAGAAATGCTGTGCTTAGAAAACCTTCACCACAGCTGAAAACAAAGAAGCTGAGAATTTACCTTAGAATTGGAATTGTTTCTGATTCTACCCACAACATATCCTTCTCCTTGGAATATGTTGTTTCCGGTATGAAAAAAAATCCTGAGGGAAGCAGGAAGAGCAGTAAGGAGTGCAAAGACACAAACTGAAAAGCAAACGGCCAAGGCAGTAACAAAAGGGTACAACACATTTTTTAGGTATGTAAGCAGGAAAAGGAAGATTAAGGGTGATACTGTAATGTTAAGAAGGGAAGGAGGGGACTGTGCAGAGGGGGAGCAGGAAAGGCAGACATCCTGAATAAATACTTTTGTTCAGTGCTCACAGAGGAAAGAGATGGGGGGCACAAAAATGTAACAGGAGCTCTGGAGGGAAGGAGGTGGACACAAGTCTGTTTTTAGAGGAAAGAGTCCTGAAGGGACTTACGAATCTGAGCTTGAACAAAGCAATGGTGCTTCATAGGGTCCATCCAAGGTATTGAGGGAGCTCAGGGGGGATATTGGCAGGTAACCCATGACAATGGTGACCATGACTGAGTGCTTTCAAAAAGGATGACTCAATCATGGCACCTGTCCACAGGGCTACAGGGCAAGGAGGGCAACCAGATGGGGGCTCCACAAATATAGCGACATAAGTCTATAGTTACCTGCGTGCGGGGTGGGCGAGTACACCGTGAGATGGGTGAAAGGGAGGATGGGTTTGTGAGGCATAGTGTGGCGGTGGGCTGCTGAGCTGGCCCTGTTGCATGGTGAGTGGGTTGTAGGCTAGGGTTGTGAGGGTGCCAGGTTCAGTTTCAGGAGCATGTTTGCTTTCTTGCGCCCAGCCATTTTTAATTTTTTTCTGCTTTCACACCCCCCCCGACCTGCACTCCCCTGGAGTTGAGAATCCTTTAATAGGGAGCTGTGGGGTGTGCAGCCCCCACATAAAAAAAACAAGTCCCCACACCCTTCTGCTGTGCACCTGGAGTATGCATCGCTAAAACTGATTTTCAGTGATGTACCCTCGCCCAAACAGAGATCACCTTTCCGCGATCACTGTTATCACATGGAACCATTTGCTGCACCTCTGATGGCCCTGTTTAACAGCTCATTGGAAACTGGAGTGGTCCCAAAAGACTAGAGGAGGGCAAATGTGGTCCCGCATCACGACCCCACTTCACAAAAGTGATGGCAGGGAAGAGGCTGGCAATAATAGACCAGTCAGCCCACCATCAGTGGTGGGAAAGTTAATGGAATCACTGCTAAAAGAAAGGATCATGGAATATCTTGAATCCAGTGGGTTACAAGACCGGAGGCAGCATGGATTCACAGGTGAGGGAGGTCATGTCAAATGAATCTGATAGAGTTCTTTGACTGAGTGACCAAGGAACTAGATCAAAGTGGAGTGGTGAATGTAGCCTACCTCAATTTCAGTAAGGTATTAAACACCATTCCACATAGAAGACTAGTAAGCAAGCTGGGTAGCTTAGGAGTGAGTCCAATTGTGGTAAACAAATAAGAAAATGGTTAAAGGATAGGTCACAGAGGGTGGTGGTAAACAGAGTTCACTCAAAGGAAGGCATGGTGGCCAGTAGGGTGCCTCAAGAAGCAGTGCTGGGACTGGTCCTCTTTAATGTCCTTATAAGAGACATTGCAGAGGACCTGAAAGGGAAGGGAAGGTCTGCCTCTTTGTGGATGATGCCAAAGTCTGCAATAGGGTAGACACTCTGGTGTGTGTGTGGAAAGGATAAATGGCAACTCGAGAAAACCTTAGGAGTGGCCAAGGGTATGGCAGATGGTTTCAATGAAAAAAAGTGCAAAATAATACACTTCAGATACAGAAACCCAGGGGTGGAGTACAAAATAGGGGGAGTGGTACTGGCAGCCACCAAGGAGGAAAGAGACCGGGGGTGAGCATATCAGATGGCCTAAAGGTAGCCAGACAGTGCGATAAGGCAGTTGGGAAGGAGTGTGGGATGCTGAGGTTCATAGAGAGGGGTATCACAAGCAGTAAGAGGGAGGTGGTGTTGCCTCTGTATATATATTGCTGGTAAGACCCCGCCCAGAGTACTGTGTCCAGTTCTGGAGACCACATCTCAGAAAGGACATAGAGAGGAAGTGGTCCAGAGGAGGGCAACTAAAATGTGCACGGTCTGCATCAGAAACCCTATGAAAAGAGATTTAATTACCTAAATATGTATATCCTGGAAGAGAGGAGAGAGAGGGGGACACAAAAGAGACCTTTAAATACCTCACAGAGGTATTTTTCAGAAGAAAAAGGTGCTTAAGGACAAGGGGCACAATAAGAAGCTGGAGAGGTAGACTCAGAGGAAATACTTCTTCACAGAAAGAGTGGTGGACTCCCAGAACAGTCTTCCATTGGAGGTGGTGGGGTTCAAGAATGCATGGGATAGGCATAAAAGAGTCTTACAGAAAGGGAAGGAGGGTGAATGGGCCAGCGATCAATTAGGATCTGTGGTGATACTATATGTAACCCCCTGTTACCTGGGGTTACTAGAATTCCAGTAAGACCTAGTAGAAGGCACGGAAGGCAGCTTGTGAAACTCCAGTTAAATGGATTTCATACTGTTTCACTCTGTTCTCAGTCTCAGCTGAGACTGAGGGATGACATCATTTTAGAACTGTCGCAGCTGTATAAGCCACACTGGAATGTTGCAGTTGGAGGTTAGAGTAGAACGTTGGGGACTTTGAAGTCAGTGCTGTTGCAGTCTGTAGTAGGGGAAGGAGGTGCTCTGCTATAAGCAGGCCCTCAGAGCTCTAAGCTCTGTCAAAGAGCTATTTTTTTTGTATAGGTATGTGTTCTCACCTGAAGAGGAACACAAGAAGAACACAGTGAAGTGGTAGAGACTTCTTTCAGTGGTTCAGAGCCTCATTCCTGCAGGGATGGGGGGTAAGGAATCAGCCTGCTTCCAGGGGCAACCCCCCTGGTCTGACTAGAGGAAAGAAGCTGCCTGAGTTAAGTTTGTGCTGAGGCACCAAAGTTCTGGACAAGATTTCTTTTGAGGAGAAAACGCCTGTGGGGCACCTGCAACCAAGGGGTGAGTTCACTCTGCTAAAGGGCCAACGTGTTTTCACCTGAAACAAGATGAAACTAAAGTGACTGTTACTGTGGGGTCAGGAAAAGACAGCCAAGTACAGTTTGGAAGATGTGGGGATTGGACTGCTTAACTCTGTGGGGGGGGTTAGAGTAATGGACACAGCCAATTATTAAGTATATTCAAGTTCAGCACAAATGGGATGTAAAGACAGTAGATTGAATGTGAATATATTTAAAAAGAATCCACAATGCAAAGTGTTTTCAAGGATGAGGTGTTACAGTCCAGAGAAATGGCCTGGTATGAATTATGGGAGCGAGAGGTGGGAGACCCCCCCCCATCAGTAGTAACCAAATTCACCTCTATGAGTTTGCTTTGGGACACCTGCTGCTTTCTCTCAGGTACTTGGCCAGTGCCTGAGGAAAGTACCCAGATGTGGGATTGATGAGGAAGATTTCATGATGGAGCAGAAGTGCTCATAGGCGGTTTAGGGAGCCACCAGTAATATTCCATGCTATATGGAAAGTGTCCAAAGGGCTGGCAAGGGAGCCAAGCCAGGGAAAACCCAGAGCAGCATACAAGTTCGGGCTGTGTGCTCAGTGTGTTTCAGAGCCTGAGGGCTAAAGGAATGAGGATGCGTTCTGATCTCCATAAATCTGCATTACCAGGAGTGTAACCCCGTGGGGGTCCATCTATGCTTTGTTTATTCTGTTGGATGTGAATAAAAGCCACACTTTAGAATCACACTTCTGGTATTGGACATTACAGTTATTGCTTCCTTTGTCCGGAGTTACTTGGGTGCCCCTGTTGCAGAGTAGCCAAACCTAGCCAGTGTGCCGAGTGACATATTTCTTCCCGAACCCAGCCCACCAGGTAGAGCTGTCAAGATGGAAATGGCATACCTGGGCGGGTGTTACAAAAATGGAGGCACCGCTGAGGATTTGGGTTTGGAATTTAGGGAGGAATGTAAGAAAGGTCGCTTGGACAATGGCTAACATTTTGGTTATCTGGCAGTGGGTAGCCCAAAACAACTGAAGCAATGTTTAATTAATGTGCCGCTGTGTGCTGTTATCCATGTGCTGCTATTAAAAAGCCAACTGTTTACCAAGGAGCAGTAAAGCCTGAGAGTGTATGCCCTTGTCCTGCATCAAATTACAGTGTTTGCCAGCATTTAAAAGTGTTTGTGACAAAGAAAAGTGTGGAAAACTGTGGGTAGCAAAAGGAAAATTGTGCCCTAGATGTTGGAAATGCTTTCTGAGTGGACTGAGAGACTTGTGCTTAATGGGCATGAAAAATGGTTGAAATGGGCTCCCGCCGAGGAGTTTCAGTTGAACAAAAAAAAGCGTGGTTTGTAGTATAAATTTGCCTGCTCGATGATCGCCGTGAGGAGAAGAGCATGAGAGGAAAGAGGCTCATTTGCATGGCGTCAAGTAATTGGTGAGACTGCAATCAGTTACGCCCTCAAGCCAGCTCTAGAGCGACTGCACAGCATTCGAGAGGGACAGCGAGTGGAGTGTGCGAACTGGCTTACCAGGAGGAGCATCATGGTGACTGAAAGCGCTGTAAAAGTTTAAAAAACTGACTTTTCTGTTTAAATTAAGGCTCAACCAGCATCTCGATCGACTGGACTGTGAGTGTGGTGTTCAGAGGGACATTCAGCAGGACTGCCAACCCGCTTCTTTCCAGAGGCCTCCAAGACTGGCTGCAGGCCGTTTTTCCATCACAGCAAACAGCTACTGATAACAGTGAGTATCAACAGAAATAATTGCTCAAACTGTGTGATTTCACCAAAAGCCAGCTGAATCTGTGTGTAGCAGTGTAATCGCTTAGCAAAGAAGGACTGTGTTAAGTTTTACCAGCAAAAGCAAGAATTCTTTTTTTTTTTATAACATCTTTATTGACCATTTTTATTTTCCACAAAATATTAGACAGACATACACAGATGCCCAATTGTTCCTGGGCCCCCCACCCCAAAACTGAGTGAGGTAACTATGTACAGCATTTAACTATATACATACAAAGCTGCCTTGCACCACCCTTGATCGCCCTCTACATATCCATATTCAATAACAATATACGGTAGAAGATTCTGCTAAGGGAAGTATATTTGAGTGTCAAATTTAAGACTTAGGTTAATTCGTGTAAGTACAAACCCTACATCCTGAACAGTAGCCCTTAGGTGGCGCTCAGCAGCTGTGTCCCTAAGGAGAGAAGAGAGTCCACGCCCCCACCCACACCCAGCCGCCTCTGCAGATTCCTGTAGCTTGATCAAATATTGTCCGGTCAGTGCATATATTAGGAGTAATCAATAAGACACACTTTAGTTCTAGCCTCTACTCCCTATCTATAGATCTTTGTCTACGTACTATGAGACAGACAGACCTGAACTTGGGGGGATTTAGACTGCAACATGTAGACCGTCTCCAGGGTCCTCCATCTCTTATCATAAATTCATTTGTCCGTCCCGAAGCATTTGTCTCAAAGCCTACTCAACGTTTCCAGCAAGTCTCCCACCATTGGTCATATGGATAAATCAGATCATTTTTCCAATGTTTCAGACAAATGCTTAAACTAAGGAGGACATTAGAGATATGTCCTTTAATGAGTGTGCTCGGATATCAGTCATGTCCCCAAGACACAAATCTTTGGATCAATAAAGTCTTTGTAATTCACCACGGGGTCCATGTTGCGTCTGATTTGGTCCCAAACTGGGTAGATTTTGGAACATTGCCACATGATATGGAATAGATCCCCTGAGTTTGCCCCACACCTGAAACATAGGTCTGTCTGTCTGAGGCCCCTAGCACATAGCTTAGCAGGGGTATAGTATATGTTAGAAACTACAAAAAATTGCATGGTCCTATACTTAGGGTTCGGAATGTATCTACTACTGTTCCAAACCTCTTTCCAATCATGCCCTTGGGGGAAAATATCCTTTTTATTTTCCCAATATGGAACTTTTATGAACTCCTTTCCACCTAAGAAATCTAATAGTAGCTTGTAAATCCTAGACAAGGGTCTCTTAAAGTCGTTGACATCTTTAATGTGGTTCCACGTGAAAGGGGGTCAGGTCTCTAGCTCTCTCTCTCCATTCTATATATCATATTAGTAACCTAAGTTTCTTAAAGAAGTTGATGTTCATACAGTGTTCGGGAAATACTACCTTGTCTTCTCTTAAAAAATCTGACCATTTCAGGTTTAGCAATTGAGTAGCCCACTGCCTCCTTATTATCTGCCCCCCAATAAGCATATTTGGATTACCCAAAACAGGTTGCTCCCTGGAGCCCTTCTGGGCTTTCTTTTGGTTTGGGGGCAGAAAGGTCCACCAAGCTACTAATGACTTGGCAATTGGGGTTTGCTTTCCACCCTCTGGTAAGTCATCAGGATTAAAAAACAGTACTGCTTCCGGGGAGATGTCTAGGTCTCTAAGGATCTGTTTCTCGACCTGTAACCAAGTTGGAATATATTTCCACCCCTCCACAGATCTGACCCACTGCCCCATTATCCCTAATTTTCCAGCCACATAGTACAGATGTAAGTCTGGAACTCTAAGACCTCCCATGTTATAGGGTAGTCGTAATATATTATATTTTCTCCTAGGGGGTTTAGCACTCCATAAGAAGTTGGAAATAAGCTTTTGTATTTTGATAAACCAGGATTTTGAAATGTTGTAAGGAGATAGATGTATTGGGTACAAAAGTCTAGGTAGCAGATTCATTTTAATCAACCTTAGTCTCGCTGTCCAGTTCAACGGAAGCTTATTCCATCTAGCCATATCCGTTTTGACTACCGAGATTATCTAGCCCAGGTTCTCCTCTAGACCCTCATCCTCATTAGTTGTGATCCAAATGCCCAAATATTTGAGCTTTTGGTGACCATTTCAGTTGCAGATGTTCGAAGTCCACCTTGTTAGTGAATACAGTAAGGGGGAGGACCTGAGTCTTATTCACGTTTAGCTTATAATTCGATACCCTGGAAAATCTCTCAATTATCTCCAAGAACTCATGAAGCTCTTTGCTGGTTCCTGAAGGTGCAGCAGAATGTCGTCTGCAAAGACAGAGACCTTCATTTCCGTCTCTCCAACGACAATCCCCTGTATCTCCGAGTCCATCTGGATCACCCTTAGAAGGGGTTCCAAATAAATGTTAAATAGAATTGGCAATAGGGGGCATCCCTGTCTAGTCCCATTATCCAGACAAATTTCTTTCGACAAATAGCCATTACATAGCACCCTAGCCGTAGGGGCCGTGTATAAGTTTTTTATACCTCTGAGAAGACCCTCCGGGAATCCCATAGCTCTCATAGTTGTAAACAGGAAGTTATGAGAAACCCTATCGAAGGCACTTTCGGCATCTAGTGCAATTAATGCCATGGGTAGGTTCAAATTCGAGGCCTTATGTAGTATATGATGGAGTTTCCTAAGTGTATCATGCCTCTACCTGATATAAACCCTACTTGTTCTTGATTTATAAGCCTTGGGGCAATTTAGAAATTCTATTGGCCAAGATCTTTGTTAGTAGCTTCAGGTCCTGATTCATCAGGCAATGGGTCTATAACTCCCAGAGGATTCTTTGGGCTTGTCCGGCTTGGGATGAGTGTAATATAGGCCTGATATAACAGCGGTGTGGAACCCCATCTTGCATAATGTTTGAAAATAGTTCCTTCAACAGAGGCAATATAGTTGTAGCAAGTTTTATAAAATTGTGCCGTTAGACCATCAGGTCGGTGTCTTACCTTTTGGGGAGTGAGTTGATTACCTCTGAGATTTCAAGTCCAGAATAGAGGCATCTAACCACTGAGTTTGTTCTGGATCCAATTTTGGAAGAGGTATACCTTCCAAAAATTCCTTAATATCCCCCTCTCTGGCCAAAACACCCCCCCGGTAAATCTCCACAAAGTAGGTAGAGAAGGCATCAGCCATTTTCTGGGGATCTGTTATTATATCCCCTTGGAGGCTAATCATTGGGATTACATGAGCTGCCTCCCATTCTTTTATTCTGTGTGCTAAAAGCCTTCCCGGGGTATCCCTTTGCATTAGATAATTGGCTTGAATTTTTTCTGCCCACTGATCCCACTTACTAAAGAGGATCCCTGCCATTTCCTCTCTTAATTCCTTGAGCTCTAGGTCCACCCCCTCAGAGGTACCTTCCAAGGGAGCCAGCGAGTCAATAGCATCTGAAATAAACTCTTCCCTCACCCTTCTCATACTGTTCCTTCCAGCTGTGAATCTCTGAGCCAGACCTGAATATAAAACTTTACAAGTAGGCCATTTTAACCTCATGTCTGATAGTGTAGGAAGTTGGGTCTGAATTATCTCCCTTAAAGCCTGTTCTAATCTCGGTAGTATATTTTCATCTACTAGTAAGGAATCGTCAAGTCTCCATCTGTATGGTTTCCTTGGGGGGGGGCTTCCATCGACCAGATCAATTGGACTGGGGAGTGGTCCGATAATATTCTAGTATGAGTAATCAGCTCCCTCACTCCCTGAATTGCTTCTTGATTAACCAAAAAAAAATCAGTTCTTGAATGAGTTTTGTGTGCCCCTGAATAGAAGGTCATAGCATGGGCTCCTTTGTTACATACCTTAACTGGGACTGCCAGCACCGCCACCTCCTGGAGTTTGGCCATGGTTACCTGTGCTATAGATGGGGGCCGCACTGAAGACGGCTTTTTATCCACTCTATTGTTGGGGCAAAGGTTCCAGTCTCCTGCTAGGATTAAAGGGTGAGGGGGTAGTAGGGCTATATCCCCTTCTACCGAGGCAAAAAAGTCTGGGTTAGGTGGAGTGGGAGCATATATAGAGGTAATCGTTACTAGTTTGCCCATAATGGTTCCCGTGACATAGATCCCTCGGTAATCTTCCCTAGCCTTGACCTGCAGGACCACAAACGGACAGTCTGTTCTGATTAGGACCGCTACCCCTCCTGAGGCTTTAGCATTTCCCTCTCCAAAAACCTGCCCTACCCACAATCTCTTTAAGAGACCCAGCTCCTCTTTTAGTAGATGGGTCTCCTGCAAAGCCACTATTTTCGCTCCCAGTTGGTGAATATGTTTTAGTATCACCATTCTCTTCCTCCTCCTCCCTCTGAGGCCTTTAACGTTCCAAGTGACAATTTTAATATTGATCATGCAACTTCATTAATACCCCTGCTGTCCGCTCCATCAGAGTCTGCCTTGAGATATGTGTGGGTCATGGACTCCTTCCTCTCCTTTCCCAATAATCCCACCCCCATCCCGATCCTTGATAGACCTCCCGACCAAAGAGATATTAGATGAACCGTCTATTACTGGGCGGACTCCCAGACCCTCCCAATCCTTGTCACCCACTCCAAGTCTACTTAATTCCCTGAAAGATACTCCTCTCCCCCCCTCGCATCCCCTTTAGCTTATCCTCATAGGAATATTTTAAGATATATCCTCTTGTATTGTACATATGGGAAAAAGAAATTAATAATCGCATCCTGAGTATGATAAATCCTAACAACTCCCCTGGCAGAGAGAGAGGAACAGCAAACAAAACAAAAAACAAAACAAAACAAAACAAAAAAATCCCTTTAATTCAGAGATAGGGGTCGAGATCATGTTATGGGCCTACAATTGCACCTGGGATACCTGACCCCGAAAACATACTATGTTTAGTAAGTCCTCAGTTCCAAGTGAGATTAAATTGTCCCACCTATTTATCCTGGCCCATGTTAAAGTACTAAAGAAATATCAGAATGCAACAGCCCTTCCCCCAATCCTGGAGGATATGCTACAAAAAGAGAGACAAAAAAAAAATGTGTTTTCCTTCTTTGTCTTCCTCTTAGTCTTCCTTTTCTTCTTCTTCTTCTCTTCTTTCTTCCTTGTCTCGACCTCTCCCTCTAACATAAAGTTCTCCGATTCATTTCTCCCCTATTGTCCAGTTGGAGTTAACATGTTCAGATCCCCAGAGATGCCGCATCAGGTCATAACCTTCCTTGATAGGCCGTATTTAGGTCGCAGATTTAAACAGGTCTGGGAGTTCCCGTCGCAGTCCTTCTGCTGCTTCCTTTGCCGTTGAGTACTTCTGGTCCCTGGATTGTAGCTTCACCACTAGAGTGGCAGGGTGCTGCAGCCTAAACTTAACTCCAGCCAGATAAAGCTTTTTTTTTATTTCTCCATACTCCTTCTGTTTCTCCCGGATCCCCGGAGTCTGATCTTGAAATACCAATAGGGATGCCCCATTCCACTGAAGGTTTTTTAAAGCTCTGGCTTTATTTAAGACATGAGACTTCTCCTTAAAATTTAAGAAGCGCATGATAATGACTCTTGGCCTGGCTCCCGGCGGGGGTATCTCTCTAAGGGACCAATGGGCTCTTTCCAAATTGTATGAGTCCCCATATGGTATTGGGCCTAAGAGTTTCATTAGGAGGTCCTGAACAAATGTGATGCAGTCTGCCCCCTCGGATATCTCTGGGAGACCCACCAGGATCAAATTATTCCTACGGCTATGGGATTCCTGGTCCTCTAATCGATCCTCCAACCTTCTAACTTTCTTTCGGAGGGCCACTTGCTCCTGGTCGTGTGAGAGGGATTTCCGTTCCTGAGAGGCCATATGCGCCTCCACATCTCCAACTCTTTGGGCCAGAGCATTTAATGTTGGTTTTATTAAAGAGAAATCTGCCACAAGCCCCCTAAGCAGATTTTTAATCTCCAGAATATCATCAGGGGATGCCTGACCCCCTCCTGCCACTTCCTCGTCAGGCCTCTGATCTTCCGGCACAGGCAATGGGGGTTTTGGCCATTTCATTGCCGGCGCTTGCGGGTCCAGGTTCTCGGAAGTTTCAAACTCCATCACGGGTGTTTTAGTCGGCCCCATGATCGTTTACGCTTCTGCAGCAAGCAGGATCTCTACCTCTGAGTCAGGCAATTCTTTGAGGAGGGCAGAGGATTCTTATGAGGTAAGCTCTTGATGACCGCTACTCTACAGGGTCGAAAATGACTTTTAACTTTTAAAATAAATCAGGTAGGGCCCGGGAGTTCTGCTCAGCACGTCCGTCCCCGACTAGCTCATCACGTGGTCACCCCAAAAGCAAGAATTCTAAGCAACCGACTGTGAGCATAATTATAGGTTCAGCATCAGCATAATTTTCAAAGCCATGTGAGAGACTGAGTTGTATAAGATATGCAGCAAGAAATACAGGCAATCCTGTGCTATGAAATGCTGAGGCTTTAAGGGACTGTAAGCTAGAGCAATGTCTTCAGCAAAGTAAAAAGTCTGTGGTAAATCATATAAATGTTCTAGGAAAAAGAACAGTGCAAGTTTGTGCCGTTTGAGTGAAGTTATCAGTAGAGTGTGTAAATCAGATGCGCAGTGGCTTGACCCAATTACAGAATGTTGATGTGTTGGAGTGCTGCTGTCGCCATTACACGGTGGGGTAGTAATGTAAACACAGCAGCAGAGGAGCCATTTTGAAAGAGATAGAAAGTTTTTAGTGATGTGGGTGGGACTTGAAATAACAGTGAGCGTTGTTTGTTTTTTCTCTGCAGTTGTGGCTTCAGGACCAGCCCGCTACCCCTATCATGCCCAGGCTGTGATAGCAATAGAAGTTAACAAGTTAAGGGACATTGAGATTTTACAATGGGAGATGACTGCCTCCTCATGTGGCGATTCCAGGATATCCAGTGCGAGTATGTGTGATGTGCTTAAATTCTGGAAGGGATGTCTTCATGGTACATCACTGTTCTGGCTGCCTAGAGAAATATGGTTTGTTTAAAGTGCTCAAGATTCATTTGGCTCCCACATGGACAAAAGTTCAAGAATCTGCAGTTGGCAGCACACAGCACCAGGCGGAGCCTGTTGGAGAAGGCCCATCTGAGTGTGGCACAAAGCAAGAGGGTGCAGATTTACAGACAGAACAATGTGCTGATGTTTCAGAGTCTTAGTTGCAGAGAGACAGTTCAGGAAGAGCATCAGTAGACCCTTGGAGAGAGGGGCCTAGCCCAAGTCTCATAGGTGAAGATGAGATGAGGGATGCCTTTGAATGGGAGGTTTTGACCTCCACGCCCAGCGAAGAGTGAACAGTCTCAGGAGTGAGGATGACTGCTCACTCCTGGGCACAGATTCTCAGTGAGGAAGAAGAAGAGGGGGTACCTATGTGGCCTTGTGAAAAAGGAACTGGTACACAGCCTCAAGCTCTTGCCTCAAATGAATGCATGGAAGAGAGTGGTGATTCCACTTCCCTGGCTGTGCAAGAAGAAGCCAGGGATCCATTTTTTGTGTTGTTAAGAATGCGTAGCTGGCAGAACCAGGACCGGCCACCCCCAAGCCAGGCCAGGGGTCTCAGGTTGGCCAAAGCTAGTAAAGAGGAAAGACTGGTTCGTAGGAAGGTGAATGAAATCTATGAGATGTCCTTTCCTACCTTTCCTCGGAGAGTCTGGGAGGAGATTGAAAAAAGCAGGAACTACTGGATTTGGGAAGAAGCAATGAACTATGTGCATTCTGGTGCAAACAAGCATGTCAAGAACAGAATGTTTCAAGAAAAATACAGCCAGTGGAAAAGAGGCAGGACACTGTTTATGGACACTGTTTGAATTGTGGATGGAGAGGGACATGAAACCTTTCACAGTGTGAATTATAAGCGCCCAGACGGGGTAATAATTCAAGCACCTGACCCATTGTGCTACTGGCCACAATGCAAGAACCTTCCTGCGAATGTGCCCATGGCTACCAAATGGAAAGCAGAGCAGTGATAGCCAGTGCTGTCACTCCAGCCGTTGCCGTACCTATGTTGTTCCACCAGTCTGGATGTCCAAGACCCAGGTGCCCCACATTCATCAGTTCTGCAGTGTACTGGCTTTCCAGAATCCATCGACTGGCCCATCAGATGACTTCAGATCCAGAGAGAACACCAGCCCAGCTGTATCCTGATTCATCGCCTGGGTATCGGATGACTTCAGACCAGCTGTTTTCCTTTTTGTTCCTGTTCCAAGGTTCCATCTCCAGAGATGACATCAACCCAGCAGTTTCCAGATGTGCCCTCCTGTAGTTTCCCAGAAGATGTCCACCCAGCTGTATCAGAAGAATGCTGCCAGGGAGAGTCTTCGGCTGAGGACCAGGTGTGGTATCGTGTTGTTCTACAAGGGACTGATAAGTCCAGACTTTTCTATTCTTATGGCATTGCAGTACACACCCTACACTAGCAGTCTCCAGATGTTTGAACTGTCCTCAAAGACTCTCCCCTTCGGGACTTTGGCCTGCTAGAACTGTGCTTCACAGGGCTCCGGCCCAGAAGAGACTCTTTAATGGACTTGCCTTTGGGCACTGTGGTCACTAGATGGGACTTATATGGCACTCCATCCCCCAAATATGGTGTATTGTAAATAATGTCATTGTTTTCTAATGTATATACTGTTTTTTCTACCTTTCTAAAAAAAAATATTTTTGAGGATTCTCCAGTGTTCAGGTGGTAGGGGTTTAGATAGACTGTGTATGCAGATTAGGAGTCTGTGTTGTCTTTCTTTTCTTGCAGATGTTCCTGAAAAAGATAGAAGAGAAGACAAGAAGAGGAGGAAGGACTCATCGGAGTTCCTCAGTAGTACTTTAGAGTGTAGTGTTTAAAGTACTGTTGTTACTGTGTGTAACTTTTTCTTCCACAGGTATGGTTGTAGGGGAGTGTGGGAGTAATGCATAGGGTATGGTATTAGCTCCTAGTGTGTGGTTGCATGGTGTCCAGGGTAGGGGGAGGTCCTCTGTTTGTTTTGTTTTGGGAAATTTTAAGTTAGAGGCAGACAGGTTTTCCCTAGAGTGCTAGGGGGATAGACAGGCTGTGGTCCTGAATGGCCATAGGGGCCACAGTACTGATCTAATAGGGCTATGCTCTGGACAGTTCTTCCAGAGCCACTGGGTACCCATAGTCAGCAGGTAGAGTAGAGGCTGATGCATCAGATGATGGCTGCTGGGCCCTTAGTGTTGCCTGCCTGTGCCTAGCACATGGTAGGAGGGGGCTTGATCACCCCCCTCTCTGTAGGTAGCACATAGGGTAGGATGGCCTGGGTCGGGTAACTAATGACTGCGGACAGTCATTTTCCTGGCCCAGGGTGAGTGTAACCCCCCCTGTTACCTGAGGTTACTAGAATCCAAGTAAGACCTAGTGGTAGGCAGGGAAGGCAGCTTGTGAAACTCCAGTTAAATGGATTTCACACTGTCTCACTGTGTTTTCAGTCTCAGCTGAGACTGAGACTGAGGGATGACATCATTTTAGAACTTTTGCAGCTACATAAGCCACACTGGAATGTTGCAGTTGGAGGTTAGAGTAGAATGCTGGGGAATTTGAAGTCAGTTCTGTTGCAGTCTGTAGCAGAGGAAGGAGGTGCTCTGCTGTAAGCAGGCCCTCAGAGCTCTAAGCTCTGTCAAAGAGCTATTTTTTTTTTGTATAGGTGTGTGTTCTCACCTGAAGAGGAACACAAAAAGAACACAGTGAAGTGGTAGAGGCTGCTTTCAGTGGTTCAGGGCCCCATCCCAGCAGGGATGGGGGGAAGGAATCAGCCTGCTTCCAGGGGCAACCCCCCGGTCTGGCTAGGGAAAAGAATCTGCCTGAGTTAAGTTTGTGCTGAGGCACCAGAAGTTCTGAATGATATTTCTTTTAAGGAAAAAACACCTGTGGGGCACCTGCAACCAAGAGATGAGTTTGCTCTGCTAAGGGCCAATGTGTTTTCACCTGAAACAAGATGAAACTAAAATGACTGTTACTGTGGGGTCAGGAAAAGACAGCCAAGTACAGTTTGGAAGATGTGGGGACTGGACTGCTTAACTCTGTGGGGGGTCTAGAGCAATGGACACAGCCACTTATTAAGTATGTTCAAGTTCAGCACAAATGGGATGAAAAGACAGTAGATTGAATGTGAATACATTTAAAAAGAATCCACAATGCAAAGTGTTTTCAAGGATGAGGTGTTACAGTCCAGAGAAATGGCCGGGTATGAATTATGGGAGAGAGAGGTGGGAGACCCCCATCAGTAGTAACCACATTCACCTCTACGGGTTTGCTTTGGGACACCTGTTGCTTTCTCTCAGGTACTTGGCCAGTGCCTGAGGAAAGTACCCAGACGTGGGATTGATGAGGAAGATTCCCTGATGGAGTAGAAGTGCTCATGGTGGTTTAGAGAGCCACCAGTAATATTCCATACTATATGGAAAGTGTCCAAAGGGCTGGCAAGGGAGCCGGGTAAGGGAAAACCCAGAGCAGCATACACGTTTGGGCTGTGTGCTCAGTGTGTTTCAGAGCCTGAGGGCTAAAGGAATGAGGATGTGTTCTGATCTTCATAAATCTGCACTGCCAGGAGTGTAGCCACGAGGGGGTCCATCTATGCTTTGTTTATTCTGTTGGATGTGAATAAAAGCCACACTTTAGAATCCCATTTCTGGTATTGGACATTACAGTTATTGCTTCCTTTGTCTGGAGTTACTTGGGTGCCCCTGTTGCAGAGTAGCCAAACCTAGCCAATGTGCCGAGTGACATATTTCTCCCCGAACCCAGCCCACCAGGTAGAGCTGTCAAGATGGAAACGGCATACCTGTGTGGGGGTTACATATAGGCAGGGAAAAATGGGTAGACTAAGTGGACCAAGCATTCCTTATCTGCCAGCAAATTCTATGTTTCAAAATATATGTTCAGGGGCAACTGCAGGTTGCAAAACACAGCTCTGGGCAATTGCAGGTTGCAGAACACAGCTCAGGGCAGTTGCAGGTTGCAAAACACAGCTCAGAGCAAATGCATGGTGCAGAACACAGTTCAGGCCATTGCAGGTAATAGAACACAGTTCAGGGCAATTGCAGGCAATAGAATGCAGTTCGGACAATTGCAGGCAACAGAACACAGTTTGGGGCAATTACAGGTTACAGCAGATCAGTCACATAAGCACTATTATTACCACTCAAAGTTGCCCAGTTTGCCCTTCATCCCTTATGACAGCCCTGTTGGGGTTATTGTTAGTTTAGCTAGTGCTGGACTGCCTCTATGTGCGGTCCGGGGTGGGAACCTATAAGACCCCCCCCTTCCCACTCATGTGACCTCAGTCACTGGCACAGTGCCCTGGGTGCTAGATACTTATTCCAAAACCAAATGGCTTGCTCTCTTTGCCCACTATCACACTTAGCACTTGTTCAAGGGGAAAACCCAAAATACCTGGGCTTGCTAGCCATTTTTCTTTACCCACCTGGGCTCTTAGTACAACTGGGGCTTGCCTTGCCATTTTAATTTCTCCATGAGGCTGCCCTAATGAATATTTATTTAAAATCAATAGGGCCTGATGCCCTTAGCTCCACCCCTGGGGAGCCAGTTAATAAATATTATTTTTTCTGCCCTTATCCCCGCTTCCAGGCATTGCTGCACCTCATTAATATTCATTTATTTCAAATTCTGGTCCTGCGACCTGCCCCCTCTTAGCTCGCGGATGATACTGAATGCACCCTAGGCATTTTAAATACAATTTTATTTATTTTATTTTGAACTTCAAGCAGTCAGCACTCTGGCAACAGTGTAACAACCAACTCACCGCCCTGGCCGGGGTGAAGAAAACTGGTTCGAGAGGAAGGAGGTCTTGCAGAGGGAGATACAGGAGGTGTGGCTACAGCTGACTCAGCTTCTTCTGGGTGATCCTCCTAAAACCCAATGCTCCTCTAACTGATGCAGCTGTTGGGCACCAATGATGATGAGGGACCGGGAATCACTTTAAACTGAGCCCACATCACAACATGAAGGCAGTTCTTCTCTGACTGCTTCCCATCAAACCTGCCTGAACAGTTAGGTGGATGCCTGGACACTTCAGCAAATAACCAATAGCACCAGAACTAGCTAAAGAGGGACACGGAGTCAGCAGACTGGCTTCAACCTCACCAGGTAAGCTCTCATGGTCACCACTGTACTACCATCTTCTCCTCCTTTTGCCCAGCTCACCACTGACCAAGAAAATTAATTTTTCAAAAAGTTACACACAGGGTTCCAGAACTAGAGACCCAAGTCTATGCCACACTGGCTCTTTAGTTTTTAAATCAAAACACCACACGCTGGGCAGGAACAGCAGTCCCAGTGGATGGAGAGTCTCAGTTCATGCTGCCTGCTCTGGGGGAAGGGGTCCAAGGAAAAGCAGGCAGCCAGGGAAAAACAAAAGAAAACTTTTTTTTTATATACTCTGCCTTTGCCTGGCTTATGATGGGGAGAGGAACACATTACCTAAGGGGTCTCCTATGCTTTGCCCACACTACCCCAATGCTACCCATATGGCCCTGGGGCTATTTATTTATTTCTGTCAGGCCCCATAATTTGGAGCACTACATTAGCCTGCTGGAGCAGGAGTAGAATGTGTCTCCATTATGCTGTGTAGCAAATCACCCAGAAATGGTTAGAAAAGCTGGAATTAGTGCTGCTATGTTTTGATAATTTGTGTATAGAGTGCTTCTAGTTGTGACTGGAAGCGAGATGGAAGTGAAATGGATTCAAACAAAGGTATTTTACAGTACATGTATTTGTGCCATTATAATACAAAATCACACATGCCCCCACAATGCAAAGCATCATGGGCTGCATATGCAAATCACCACAGAATGTTATGCTGGTCCAACTTTAAGCAGAATTGCATGGTGCGGAAAGGCCTCTCACACAGTTTGCAAAGGGTGCTAACAGAAGACATAGACAAGTGTTTCGTCCTACCAGGACTCATCAGTATGCCTCATCTGTTTGACACCCCAGTGGAATGGACCAGCTACCCTTAAGGCAGTGTGCCTTGGATATGTTGTGGTGAACCCATTAAAATAAAAAACTATTTTGTGCCATTATACTATGCTTGTTCTCAATGCTCTGAGCTGTGTTTGAGAGTGTGATGGGTTTCAAAAAAAGGGTTTTTGACAGACGTAGTTTCAAAAAGTACTGACTGGGCACTCTCACTGCTGGTTGCTGTGACTGGAATTGAATTGAAAATGAGTTGAGGTGGGGCAACTCTTAATTTTAGTGTCAGAAGAATGGAGGTACATATTAGCCACCCATGCATGCCACCAGTGTTTTGAAACATTATGCCTGTCTGACATGTTTATTGTTGCTGGCAGAATAGCTAGTCCAGCAGCCTACATGGCAGGATGCCAGCATTTCAGAAAACTATGCCTGTATGACATGTTGATTGTTGCTGGCAGAATGGTGCAGCCTCCTATGTTGCTGGCCATCAGTGTTTCATAAAATTATACCTGACTGGCATCTATAGAGGAGGAGGAGGAGGGATCTTCCAGTGACTTTCACTAGGCCCACTGGAATAGGCCCCTGAGGAGACTGTGCCAGCCTTGCAGTATTCTTTTAAGTATATTTTTAAGATTGTCAAGCCAATGGAGTCACTCATCACTAACAGTGGGTCCAATAAGGTGTCAACTCTGCACTTTGTGGATCTCAGATGAGTTGGAAAAAGTTATTCTTACCATGCAGTGACTGCATGTGTTCCATGAGTGCAATGTAAACAGAACTGTCACTACCTGTTGCTGATACACATTGCATATTGCCTGCAGTAGCACTGACACAGGTATGACTACTTGGCTTATGGATGCCGTGTAGCCACTAACTGCCTGGGTGGTACGTTTAAAAGGCCAAGGATGACAGAATGGGTTGCTGTAAGTGTGGCTTCTTCAAGTCCAATCAGTACAAATACCAGCTCATCAACAAATGATGTGCAAAACAAAGGTTTCAGCTTCATCTGATGCTATTTTTATCTGTTTTGGTCCTACAGAGAAATACTTTTGGAAATGAATTTATAGTCTGTGAGCTAGTTTTGAGGTCCCAGCTGCAACTTCTCAACAGACAGCCCCACTAGCACTAGTAACATTGATTTATGGATATAAACACATACATTAAACATTTGGGGATTCCATACCTGAGAGCCTTGAACAGGAGAAAGTTCACCTTTTGCCACGTGAGTATTATATGGATGGTCCGCATAGCAACATGCACAGGGATCAAGCCCCTGCACTGTTTCTCCAGTTGGGGTGAAATGCAGGAACATAAACAAAGTGAGCAAAAGTCTGCATTTCTAATATCTACAAATATAATTTCAGTTACTTTGCAGCAGATGGACATTACACTGTTGCATTTGAACTAACTGATGATGCATTTTGATCATCACGAGAGATGTCTGCCCCCCCTTGAAATTTCCATCTTGAAAGTTTGCTAGCAATGAGCCCTGCTTGCTTTTATAGATAAACCCCCTCCCCAGGGGGAAGAAAGGTGGCTCCTAAGGATCATTGTATGAACGCCTGAGATAAACAAATTGATTGAGCCAGTGAAACATATTGATAAGGTAGACCTGGAGGTGAAAAGGGCACCACAAACAGTTTCATGAAATCTCAGAGAAGCATCTAATGGTGGGAGCACTGAATGGCTTGATCTGGGATAGCGTTCTGACAAACTGATGCACTGAACAACTGAAAAATCAGGTTTGTTACAAAAATCTCCATTGTGCTAGCATTCCTCTAATATTTTTAAGATGAGACTACAATTATCAACAAAAGGCTTTGTCAGGAAGGTTTTATCACAGACATTTGATTTACTCTGTGACAACTCCCTTTAGACCATAACAGCATTCATCATTTTGCAAAAGAAGAATCAATTTCATATCATGAAAATACTGCCCCCACCTCCATCAATTAGTGAAAAAGAATCCTACTGTTCTTGCAAACTTTGCATTTGGTATTAACAGGGAACTTGTGATTAAGTTGCCCAGGATGAGGGGAACAATTGAATAACAGATATGCTATCTTCTCTGTTTACCCTGATCTTGCCTTCTGTACTCTCCCATGTTGAGGACATGTCCTTCTGATGCGAGATGAGATGCCAGTTCAGGAGTGCATTGGTCTCTTTCCACTAACGAAGCCAACTAGACTGAAAGTGCTCTGTGAAGGCATTGTCTGTATTTACTTTGATCTGAATCATTTGGTATCCTTTCTATCCACACAGGTCAATAACAGAACTGACAACCCAACAGATACTGAAATATCTGCCTCAGGCAATGTGAAGAAACTGCCTGATATGGAATTAGTGGAGATGTAAGAGCAGTGTGAAATTGCTAGTAATTTACCGGAAAGCTGAATGCTATAGTTAATCAGATAACAATTCAATGGCCGCAGGCTATCTTACTGACACTGTGTTGACCTTTACCAAAATCTGTTGCTAATGCTGTAGCAAAAGTCACAGTGGACATTTTTTTTAACTTTTCAGTTTCATGTGATATATATTTTTACATTTCTTTATACTGCATCTAATTTTAATATATTTTACTAGCATAATTTAAGAGCTGCTGGTAATATATCTTTCTTGTAATAGATAATGTAAGGTATAACTTACAAAGTTTTTATCAATGGAAGATGGATTCACAAATAAATACTACTGATTATGTGTATATGTAAAGAACTCAGAAAATAATTGTTTCACTTTTTAATGAAGGCTAAACACATAATGTTGCAGTCATATCAGTCCTGAAGTAGAACAATAAAGTCTGTTTTCATTTTCTGTTTTCCCATTTAATTAAACTTTTCTCCAAGAAATGGACTAGAGCTGATTTTTCTTTGTTCTTGTAACATAGAAACAGAGAAGTTGTCAGCAGATAAGGACTGCTAGGTCCATCTATTCTGCCTGTAAGCTTATCCTTGTTTGTGGCCTCTGACCCTTCTCGGTCAGTGGCTTTCTCCTTTCCTTCCCACCTGTAGGATTCCCTTATGCCTGTCCCATGCATGTTTAAATCCCCCCACTGTGTTTGCTCCTACCACCTCCTGTGGCAGACTGTTCCATGTGTCCACCATCCTTTCCATGAAGAAAAACCTCCTCACATTTCCCCTTATCCTGTCCCCTTCCAATCTCATATCATGCCCCCAATGAGGGGGCATGGTATGAGGTTGGAAGGGGGAAGAATAAGGGGAAATGTACAGTACTGTAAATGGGGGCAGGATAAGGGGAAATGTGCAGTACTGTAAACGAAAAATATATGAAAATGCAATAAAAAGCAATTTTAAAATGTATCTTACAGTCCTGCAATTCTAATTAATGCAAAATATGGGGCTCTCACCCTGCCTACATTTATCTGAATAAAATAGAATTCTTGATCAAATACAGTGAATTGGTGTACACTGTTTATCTAGATGCAAGCCACAGCATGATAATTTGCAACTGTTTGGTTCACAAAAAGAAACAAAGCAATGCCTCAACGTTCAAAGATTTGCAATCTCACAGACCAACTTAAACTTTGCCATAAAACTGTGGAATTTGGTTTGCAATGACTCACAGCTCGAAAACAGGGGAACCAGAGACATGTAGTGATTAATGGGCTATGAACCATGGTTGAAGTCACAAAATACCACTCACACTGCTGTGTTATCCAACAGAAACCTCTCAAATAGTGGCTCTCAGGGATTATAGCTCACTAGGAATAGGCAGGACTGTTTCACAGCCACTAAAATATTTTGAATAGATTCACAAAAGTAATCACAAAAAGAAATGTTCTCACTGTTGAACATTAACAGGGAGAAGAGGACAGGAAGAGAACTGGCAGTTTATTTGTTCTAAGATCTATAGTGCTGGGCTCCGTATTGGCTTAAGAATCCTAAGCAAGGGGAAGACGTTTGAGTCCTGAAAGTAGATTTTGAAGCCATCCAACCTAGTTGAGCCTGCGATTGTACAGCTGGTGCAGCCAATGCCTCTTGATTACTAGTCCAGTGCATTGGCAATGTGCTTAGAAAATGATAGAGGGCATTCTCAAAATGGCTGAAAAAGGGGAGACACTTTTGATGGGGGAACTGAATATGCCAGATGTTAAGTGGGCGACATGGACTGCAGCCACATCCAAGAGCAGGGTCATTCTCGATGCCCTACAGGGAGCATGCCTTAGACAGCTAGTGGTGGAACCCACTCGGGAGGGAGCAATATTAGACCTGGTACTCTCAAATGGAGAGAGGATCACAAACTTAGAAGTCAGTAGACATCTGGGAACAACGACCACTGCAGTGTGCTTCTGCAAAAACACAACCATGAGAGACAAGCCATACAAAGACAAGGATACTGGACTTTAGAAGGGCTGACTTTGGCATAATGGGTGAATACCTGAGGAATGCATTAGCAAATGGCCAGAAAGGAGGGGTGGAAGAGCAATGGAGAAAAATCAAAACTGCCATCATGGAGGCAACAAGTCTTTGTGTGAAACAAATAAAGAAAACAAAGCGGAATAAAAAACCACTATGGCTCTCAAAAGAGGTGTCAGGGAAGGTTAAGGAGAAAAAGGATGCATTCAAAAAGTATAAGGAATCACAGACGGTGCATGACAGGGAACTGTATCAATTAAAGCAGAAAAAAGAGGGGAAGGCAGTCAGAAAAGCAAAGGCCCAAACCGAGGAAAAGATAGCCAACTCAGTTAAGAAGGGGGTTAAAACCTTTTATAGGTACATTAGGGAGCATAGAAAGGTTAAAGGAGGGATAGTGAAGATTAATAAAGGAGAGGGGAGGTGGGCAGATGGAGACAGTGAAAAGGCAGATATACTGAATGAATACTTTTGCTCAGTATTCATAAAAGAGGAAGAGGAGGAGTTACCTAAACCAAACAGTAGAAGCACTCTGGATAGTGGGGTTGACACCAGTCCATTTACAGAAGAAAGAGTACTGAAATAACTCCTAAAACTCAAGGTGGACAAAGCAATGGGGCCTGACAGGATTCACCCTAGAATCTAAAAAGAACCAATGGAGGACCTAGTGACACCACTAACCACACTTTTAACAAATCATGGGAAGATGGGGTGGTACCTGAGGACTGGAGGAGGGCAGATGTGATTCCCCTTCACAAAGTGGGAGCAAGGCAGAAGCAGAAACTACAGACCTGTTGAGTTTAACCTCAGTGGTGGGGAAAATGATGGAATCACTTCTGAAAGAAAGAATTGTTGAGTACCTAGAGGCCAGCGGGGCACAGGACCCAAAGCAGCATGGATTCACAGCAGGAAGGTCATGTCAGATGAATCTAATGATTTCTTTGACTGGGTGACCAAAGTAATAGACCAGGGAGGGGCTGTGGATATGGCCTACCTAGACTTTAGCAAGGCATTTGACACAGTCCCGCACAAAAGATTAATAATCAAGTTAGCCAGCCTGGGAGTGGGTCCCAGGGTGATAGCCTGAGTAGCAAACTGGCTGCACAACAGGACACAGAAGGTAATAGTGAATGGAACACATTCTGAAGAAAGGGGGGTTACTAGTGGAGTACCTCAGGGCTCAGTACTGGGTCCAGTCCTCTTTAACGTCTTTATAGGTGACATTGCACAGGGTCTGGAAGGAAAGGTATGCCTCTTTGCGGATGACACAAAGATCTGTAACAGAGTTGATACACAAGGAGGGGTAGAAAGGATGAGAAGGGACTTGGCAAGGTTGGAGGAATGGTCAGACATATGGCAACTTAGATTCAATGCAAAGAAGTGCAAAATAATGCACCTGAGAAATAAAAATCCAGGAGAAGAGTACACAATAGCAGGGAAGGTACTAACGACAACAATAATGGAAAGGGATCTGGGTGTAGTCATATCAGATGACCTAAAGGTGGGTAAGTAATATGAGAAGTTAGTAAGGAGAGCCAGGGGGATACTGGGATGCATAGGGAGGGGCATCACAAGTAGAAAAAGGGAAGTGGTTATCCCTCTATACAGACAGTTGGTGAGACCTCATCTGGAGTACTGCGTGCAGTTTTGGAGACCTCATCTAAACAAGAACATAGACAGGATGGAAGCAGTCCAGAGGAGGGCAACTAAAATGGTGCAGGGTCTACATCAGAAACCATATAAAGAGAGACTGAGAGAGCTTAATATGTATACCCTTGATGAAAGGAGGGACGGGAGACATGATAGAAACTTTTAAGTACCTCAAAGGAATCAACAAAGTCCGGAGGGAGCATCTTTCAGAAAAGAGAAGGTAAGAACAAGGGGCACAATTTAAAGTTAGCGGGGGACGGCTCTAGGGGTAATGTGAGAAATTCTTTTCACAGAGAGAGTGGTGGATGCATGGAACTGCCTTCCTGAGAGGTTGTGGGGTCTAAAACAGTGGGGGAATTCAAACATGCATGGGACAGACATAAGGCAATTATAGTGGGGGGTTGCAGGAAGTAGGCTGTTGGTTAACTAGAATCTGCAGCTTATCCAATAGGTAGGGAAATGGGCAGACTGGGTGGGCCAAGTGGTCCTTATCTGCCATCAAATTCTATGTTTCTATGTTTAGATTTTAAGTCAGTCAGTGGCTAGTTTGTCTGGGATTTTAGCCTAAGAATGAAAAAAAAATACTTTTAACTTTTTTTTTTTTTTTGCTCAACTTCAGTTTGTTCTTGTGGATTTTATTAGCCAAAAATCCACCATTTGTCTATTTTTGTACAGGTCACTGCAAGCTGAGAAAAAAGAAGGTGCTATTGTGGGACATGTGGGAGCTGAGGTTCTCACCTGATGTCCCCTCTATTGCTACCACTGCCAATATTCTATAATGTCAGTATTATTGTCATTTATTGTAGTTTGTTAATTTCCAGCCTCATACCTGGGTAGATCTGCTCTTGGAACTGAGCACTATAAATAAGGTGTGCAGCAGTGAAAGTCAGCAAGCCAACATTTTCTTTGTTACTCAACTGTTACTGAGCTGGAGCCCTATCTTTTGCTCCTGATGCCTGAGGCTTTTTGTACTAGTAGAACAGGAGCTTTTCACCAGCATCATGAATTCAAACCAGCATGGGATATATAATATAGTCACCTTAGCAAGACAAATTGATAGTGGGGGTAGAAAACCTGGGCAGGCTAGGTGGACCACATGGTCTCCTCCTGCTGGCAAATTCTTATGTAACCCCTGGGTGGCACTATCCCAAGGGCTACTACCCCTGCCTGCTTGGCTAGTTGCAGGTTAAGGGGCCTGGGTACTGAAACTGGTGCCTCCACCCGGAGAACAGGGATGTTAGTAGCAAGGCTAACCTGGGTACATCCCTCCGGGACACTGTAACCCCCCCTCTTTCCCCTCTTGTGGTCTGGACAATGTACAGCAAACACTTTCAAAATAACCCTTGTTCACTATGCAAATCCCTTCTCTGTCTGCACTTACCACCAGGGCTGATTCCTCTGGCTCGTCCCTGGAGATCCCCTATAAAACAAGGTTATGCATAGCAAATAGCAACAGTACAGTACTTTTGACACAAACTGGGACCACAGTCAGGTGAAATGCAAAAATAGTCAGATCTGATTTATTTAGGGGACTTGAACAAAGGAGAGGAGTAATCAGGTTGATTTGCTTAAAGACTAAATCAATCAGGCAGTCATGCATGGACTTCAGAGTCCCTGCACAGTCACACACTCTGGATACCCATGTGGGAGTAAGGTAGGCTAGCCTGGAACGTTGCCCGGGGTAGGCCAGCATCGCAGCTGGTTGCGGCCCTGTGATGCAAGAAAGAAACATGCACAACCACACACACAATTTGTAATCTGGAGCTGGATGGCTCAGTTCATGACAAGAAAACAACAAGTGAATTTGATGATAACACTTTTGATTTAGCTGATGTTGCAGGGAGCTACCCTGGTGTTTACTCACAATACCCAATACAGGACACAGGAGGGATGAAATTGAGACTGCAGGATGATGAGCCGGAGTGCCAGGAGAAGCAGGGCCCACATGAGACACCGAGGCATTGTTCCTGTTCAAGGTGTTGAGCCGGGGGCTGATCCCCAGGCAGGTTTCTCATCGATGGTTTTCTCTGTGGTGTGAGTAATCTGGTTGGGCCAGTGTGACAAGGCCCAGCCCGATGAACAGTTCAAATGTTAGTCCGAGAAAGCTGGATTCAGCCTCCAGCAAGCAAGGCACAGTTAAACACATAGTGAGGAACCAAATCACGACCCACTAGCAGCATGCAGCACATTTATAGTAAAGTAATCACCACTATACCAGGTGGATGACAGTCCGGTAGCAATATCAGTGTCTCTGAGCAAAACCGGGGATTCTGTGGCAACTGGATGTGCTGACAGGCTGATTGTGTTCAGCAAATCTTCGGTCTTCTTCAGGTTTTAGGCCTGGTCACCAATTCAGTGGCTTAAATCTTTCTCACAACCTCGGATGCAGTGCGATTCTTTGGAGAGCTCCATCACAAGGGACAGCAGACAGGCAGGCGAAAAACAGCCCTTCTACAGTTCTCCCATGTGAACTACACAGAAACTGCTGCTTGAGTATCTCGAGCTGTTCACTCTTTCTTTATGCTGCAAGCAGCCTGGGACTTTCCCCAGGATCCAAAAGGTTCGGTTGGCTGATCCATCAGTCTATCAATACAACGGCTCCCTATCCAGGCCCATTTAGGAGCCAAAGTCTCAAAACTACAATTCCTACAGAATTTTGTTTGCTCAAGACCCATGGGGACAGATACTATTTTAGCGTCCCCAAAGCTCTTGATTGGTCCACAATAGCAGTGCAGAACCAAGATGGTGGTACAATATCGAAATGTCCATGCTGCAAAAAAGGCAGGTTAGACAAACTTCCATAATATTACTTTTACAATAGCTACTCGGCAAATAAGCATAGCTTTCAGTAAAGCTCCCTCTGCGCAATTAGCGATGGCAGAATGGAGCGCTTATCTGGCAGCCCAGGCGGGACTCAAACATAGAAACACTAAGCCCCCTCCCAGATTAAATAAGCACCAATTTATTGGCAGGTCTTAAAGAGGCAGAGCACAGAGGCATTGAGGCACTCTCATAAACACTTTTAAACATGCTAAGACACAGGATACCATCCTGGTAGAGGGCATTTAGGCACACCCAAGGAAGACTTTTCAGGAACCCCCATTTGAAGGGGGGTTACACCCTTCCTGGCCTGGAAAAACTTGGCATCCACGTCAAGTCTACACCACCACAATATTGAAGAAGCAATATATAGAAGACATATGTGATACTAGCATACTATGAAAATAATATCTGATGCCTCAGTTAACATAATCTTATCACATTACTACACATTTTCAATACACTTCACAATATTATATCCATACTGGCAAAACTTATGCATGTTTCATACCTGTGATACTGCTTCCACTATGTTTAGCATACTATTAACATTATAATACTGATTCATGTTATAACTTCTTGTACATTAAACAGTATAAGAAGGGGCCCTTCCCTATCAGCTAACTTGGGTCTGGATGGGGCAGGGGCACCATATCGAGAAGGAAGAACAATTAACCTGGAGTTGGCCATCAAGCTCAGTTTGGGTAGTGAGCTCTGAGAAACATAAACACCTTTGTGAAACACATTGAGAGGCAAATCCACTGGCCTACCAGGAGAATCATAACTGAGGCTCAACACTGGTTTGACAGCTCGGCCAGACTTTCTGGGTGGAACAGGCACAGTCTCTGTACTTTCAGCACTGACTTTGGACTTTTCTTCTGTCTTGAGGGGTGCCTCTGCACTGGTGGTTTAAATGTCCAAACTGGGAGAACTGTCCGTTCCTGGCTCTGTATGTTCAGTATTCACCATATTTTGCTCAGTATTATCTTTGAAAGAAGGCCCAAGTTTACTCATCCTGAGTAAACTCTTGAATCTCTGAACTCTGAGGCACAAAAGGGCTGCTATCAATACTATCAAACTGTTCTGCAGATGCTGATATGTTATCAGTGAGATTCACTACATTGGACTCCTCCTCCTCAGGTAACTCAAACAGTTCTACTAGACACAAGGCATCTGCTACTTCAGACGTAACACTCTGCACTTCACTTGCAGGGGGCATTGGGTCCATGGAAGAAGCTGGGGTTCTGAAGGCCCAGCTCCATCCCCACAGTTCGGCATAGGATTTCCCTGAAACAACTGACTCAGTTCATATGAAGCATAATAGGCATTATCACAGTCACTCTCATCAGAAACAGATGAACAGTCATCACTATCCCTCGGGGCCTGCTGAGGGGAAGGCCTTGGTTCTGGAACAACATGGTCAGGCTGGTTCCATTTCCTCTTCGCAGCAGCATGAGTCACTGGCCCAGGAGAAGTGTCAGGTGTTGGTTCTGCATCAGTAATAACTTGACTGATGGGCAGTACGTGATTACATTGCATTATCTTTAAGGCTGTAGAATCATTTTCAGGGCACACCTTGTACACACGCAAATCATCCAATTTACCAACCACTACATGAGAAAGATGGTGCCATCTGTCAGCAATTTTGTGTTTCCCATGCAATCCCAAGTTATGCAGCAATACTTTATCTTCAGACAACAACTCCTGAGATTTTACTCGTCGATCATGTCTTCTTTGTTGGCCAGATTCTGCTTTGCTGCCATAGTCTGGGCTAGTTGATAGGCATGGTTCAACTGATCTTTCAATTTCTGGATGTACTGCAAGTAGTTTGCAGCCCAGACCCCATCTGAAGAGACCCCAAAGCAGACATCAACTGGTAGATGGGTCTCCCTCCTGAACATGAGACGGTAGGGGGAGAACCCAGTAGCATCATTTTTGGTGCAATTGTACGTGTGTACCAAAGTGCTAATCTGGTTGCTTCACTCAGGCTTGTCTTTTTGGTGGAGAGTGCCTAGCATGTCCAGAAGGGTGTGGTTAAAACGTTCTGGTTGAGGGTCCCCTTGCGGGTGATAGGGGGTGGTTCTTGACTTCCGCACCCCCCACAGACACAGCATTTCTTTGATTAGCTGACTTTCAAAGTCTCATCCTTTGTCAGAATGGATCCGTTGGGGAGCACCATAGTGGACAAAGAACTTTTCCACTAGCACCTTGGCCACGGTAGAGGCCTTTTTATCTTTAGTTGGAAAGGCTTGTGTGTACACCATGTAAAATGATCAGTAACTACCAACACATTGCCAATATTCTTTTGGTCAGGTTATATGCATAGAAAGTCGATACAGACCAGTTCTAGAGGGGCATTGATAGTGATGTTGACAAGGGGGTGGCCTTCTGAGGCAGACCTTTTCTTTGGAGGCAACGACTACAAGTCTTCACTGGTGTTTGATATCTGCTCCCATCTTTGGCCACTAGAAACGGGTTCGTACTAGGTCGAGAGTTCTGTCAATACCAAGGTGCCCCATATGATTGTGAAGGGACCTCAGTACCAGCTGTTTAAAGGCCGTGGGTAGGACTAACTGTTGTTTGTCTACTTGACCACGATGATCCACTGCCTCTCTGTATAGCAATTGACCATGCAACTTTAACCTGGGGCCTTTCTTGAACAATACAGCAATCCGCAAATCAGAGAAGCGCAACTTGGACACATCCTTCCCTGCACGCAGGGCTTCAAGTGCTGGCTGAATCATAGGATCTTGGGATTGAGCCCACTGAACACTGTCATTATCTATCAGAGGTAGTGCACTAATATCTAGAGCAGAGAAGTGGCAATAGGCTGCTGGTATGCATGTATTGGGAGGGCCCAAACAATCTACTAGGCAGTGCATTATGTCCGCAGACATCTGTTCTTCTCTATCAAACTCTTGGCATAATGCTTTGATGTCAGATTCAGACACTCAGACCCAATTGTCTTTGGAAGCTGGCCTTCGTGACAGGGTGTCAGCAACAATGTGGTTTAATCCTGGCCTGTATTCAACAGCGATAAGTCGATAAGGCAGAAAGCCAACGGTGCCCAGTGGGGTCCAATTTAACTGAAGTCTCTACATAGGTCAATGGGTTATTGTCAGTCTTCACTAATATCTTTGCCCCATAGAGGCACTCATGAAACTGGTCAACTATGGCCCATTTTAGGGCAAGGAATTCCAGCTTGTGAACAGGATAGTTCTGCTCTGACAGGGTCAAGCTCCTACTGGCAAAAGCTATGGGCCTCAGACCATCCTCATGGTTTTGATATAGCACAGCCCATAGGCCCTGCAAACTAGTGTCTGTATGTAGCACAAAGAGCTTGATAGAGTCAGCATAGGCAAGGACTGGGGTATGGGTGAGCTGGTATATGACTTCATAGAATGTTGCTTCACATTCAGGTGTCCACCAAGGCCCCAAAAGGTTCACCTGTTTGAAGATACACTTTCTTGGATTCATTGATAGCCCCTTTTTCATATTTGCGGTTGGTAGGGGTTAGCCTTGGGTAAGGTTAAGGAGGGTTGAATCACCTTGGAATAATCTTTGATGAACCTGCGGTAGTAGCCGCAGAACCCCAGGAAACATTGTAGTTCTTTCAGGTTATTGAGCTGGGGCCAAGTGGTCAGCGATTCAACCTTGCTGGGATCTGTCAGTATTCCTTCCGCAGATACTATGTATCCCACGTATTTCGCAGAGGTCTGAAAAAACTTGTACTTATCTATAGATAACTTAAAGCCGAATTCTTCCAAACGATCAAGGACTTTGAACAATCTGGTTTCATGTTCCTCTAGCATGTGTTAGAAAACAATGACGTCATCCAAGTATACCAGACATTCCAGTAGGTTCATATCTCCCACCGCACGTTCCATCAATCTCTGAAAGGTGGCTGGGGCACCCAAAATTCCCTGTGGTATTCTTACGAATTCATAGAACCCTAAAGAACAGATGAAGGCTGTTTTCTTATGGTCCTCCAGGGCCATTGGGATCTGGTAATATCTGCCGCGGAGACCCAGTATGGAGAACCACTGACTCCCGTTCAGGCAATCCAAGGCATCCTTTATGCATGGCATGGTATATTGATCTGGAACGGTCCATCGGTGTAGGGTCCAGTAATTCACACACATCCTCACAGACCCATTCTTTTTATGCACCACTACTATGGGAGACGCATATGGGCTTCTGGATTCTTGAATGATACCTGCAGCGAGCACCTCCTGTAGGTGTCTCCTAACATTATTTATGTCAGCAGAGGCAAGGTGTCAGGACCTTTCTCAGAAGGGCTGGTCATCATGCAGGCATATATTAGGCTCGGCACCATGAACACATCCCACGTCCACTCTTTTAATGAGAACACTTGATCCCTCTGAGCTAATTTCTTGCAAATTTGAGTCTTCCACTCAGCAGACAGAGGAGGATCACCAAAGTCAAATAAGTCTGGGGTCACCTTCCCCGCTTGGCCAGAGCACTTGTTACTGGGTAATAATGCCTTGCCCTGCACAGTGTACTGTAGCCAGTGTAGATCCTCGATTCACACAAACTTTTCTGTCTGACATGTTTCTCACTTGCACTATCACTCGGCTTGCATAGGCATGAGTACATGCAGGTAGTATACTGGGCTTAACCATCAACCCATCTGACAGCTTCCCTTCACCAGGCACATCTATCTTCAACATTTGGTTCTTTACATCTTTCTTCAGGCGGACTTCTCTGTGAATCATACACTAGGCATTGGGGGGCCAACGCCAAAGAGTCAGGATCCTTTTTCCACACTATCCCCACTGGCTCATCTCTGTCCACTTCATCAGGTTTCTGTTGCAAGTCATAAGCCCTTTGTATTAATTCTGGAATTCTCAGGGACCTCCCAGTCTGTTTCCCTTGTTTCTCATGGCAGAGTTGTGCTAGCCTCTCAAACATGTGGACGTTTGTTCTGATTAACAGGGGAACCCCATCATACAGTCCTGTGGTGGTACACGCCAGGGCAAGTGTCTCAACTTGTTTGTCTACCTCAGCCACGGTGGTAGGAAATGACAACCAGATCTGGATGTACCCCAAGTATGGGTAGGACCTCTCACTCAACCCCCACACATGTAGGCCCTCCAGAGCTTGTAGGGGTACATCAGGCAGATGCTTCTGGTACAAATCTTGAAATACTATTGTTACTTGGTATCCACTGTCGAGACACACCATTCACCATCACTGTAGTTTCCATTGAAGGGCCCACCACCTCAGACAACTCAGGTGACTTATACTTGGATGTCAGCTTTACAGCTGCCTTGGATGAATAACTTTTTCGAGCAGCCCCACCTTGCGGTTCTATGTTGTTCCATCAAATCAATGCCAGCAGCATAGTGGTAACTTTTCTCAGATTCTCTGGGGAATGGCAGGTGAACTGGGTGTGTCCATCCTCTCCACAGTGGTAGCGGAAAATGGGTTCTTAAAGTCTCTATGGGAAGAGGGGACATTCCCTTGCTTGAACATAGTGGAGGAGTCGCAGGGTCTGTCTATGGGTGGGGGTTTGCTTTCTTGACTTTCTGAGCTTCCCCCAGGGTCAGTGTTCTGGGTAGCCTGAAGCAGATCTCCCACCAAAACTCTGAGTTCTTGCACCTCTTCCAGCATGTTGCCTTCAAGCTGGGTCTCCGAGGAAATGACATACGCCCCCACCCCTCCTGGCAGAGCTTCCCTCTGTATCTCGGGGATGGCTGGACAAGCAATGGCATCTTTGGCTGCCTCAGCAGCTTGTGGGCTGACTCTCAACTCAGTCAATTCCTTGATTAGTTCTCTTATCTGTTGCAGTTCAGCCTCCTCACCTCTATCAGGGGTCAGACAAGTGTGGGCAACCCCAGCATAGGGTTCCCATCCTTCCTCATCATTCTCTGCCTCATGGATCTCTTTTATCAGACAGCGATACTTAGGGGGATTGTCCCTATAGGTCTGCAGTTTAAGTTTTAACAACATCATGCTAGAATATCTGGCTGACTTTAGGATGTGATCTAGTCTGACCCAGTTCAATTCACTGGCAGGCACCCCTTCTTTTCTGTGAGCCCACTGCAAAGCTCACTCAATTTGGGTGACAAACATTGATAACGTCTCAATTTTTCACTATTTTGCTGACTTGAACTTCCACATCAGATCATTCCCTTACTCTGTACTACCAAATGCCCCCACCAAGGCAGAGAGGTATTCAGCAGCCATAGCCTTCAGGCTAGTGGATTGCAGAAAGTGAATGGCCTCCAGTGCAGGGCCTCTCAAGATTTCCATGAGCCTCTTCTCCTCTTTGGTACATTGCCACTCCTGAATCAATGGGGTGGCATAGTCCATTCATGTTATCAGGTCATTCTCCCCCACAGGCGCTGGGACTGTGCCTGAGAAGAGTCTAAGCCTACAGCATGAGTCCAAATGCACAGTGGATATCACCATGGGAGAAGCAACTGTGTGGAAGGCAACTGTAGGGGTAGCGGGGGAGGCTAAGGGGGACTGCATGGGAGTTACATCCTCATAGAGCGCTAACATTTTCACCAGCTCCAAAGTACAGCACCCCTCAGAGGCTAACAGTTTAAGCAGCTTGTCTTTAAACCCTTCTATGTGGGGGGACCATCCGGGAACAGCTGTGTCACTATGTAAGCGAATGACCCTCCAAACCTTCTGGGACCCTTCAGGCAAAATCACAGTGGGTACCTTCTCTGGTGCAATGGGCAGGCTGCAGGAGAGTAGGGCCACCATGATTTTATCAAACAGGTTGGAATCCCTCCCCCTTAATTCAGCCTTCCCCAGACACTTAATTCGTTCAACCACTTCCACAAAAGTGGCATTATCGGTCCCCAACGCGATGTCCATTAATAACAGAACTTGCCGGGGGTCCACCCCCTCTGCCTCACTGCATCCTATCATACGGTGCACTAACAGCTGTGGGGAGCAAGCTTAAGCTTAGGCATAGTGAGCATCTCCATTTTACCAACATTTCTAAATGTGGGGTTGTAGTACCCACTTCTGCCCACTAGAAGGTGCAAATCCCAGTGGTGCCTCCAAGGTGTAAACCCTAGGTGATGCTATCCCAAGGGCTACTACCCTGCCTGCTTGGTTAGTTGCAGGTTAAGGGGCCTGGGTACTGAAATGGATGCCTCCACCCGGAGGACAGGGTTGCTGGTAACAAGGCTAACTTGGGTACAGCCCTCCGGGACACTGTAACCCCACTCTTTCCCTTCTAGTGGTCTGGACAAGGTATGGTTAACACTTTCACAATAACCCTTGCTCACCATGCAAATCCCCTCTCTGTCTGCACTTACCACCAGGGCTGGTTCCTCTCGCTCGACCCTGGAGATCCTCTGTAAAACAAGGTTAAGCACATCAAATAACAACAGTACAGTACTTTTGACACAAACTGGGACCACAGTCAGGTTAAATGCAAAAAGAGTTAGATCTGATTTATTTAGTGGACTTGAACAATGGAGGGGCGTAATCAGGTTGATTTGCTTAAAGGTTAATTCAATCAGGCAGTCATGCATGCACTTCAGAGTTACTGCACAGTAACACACTCTGGGTACCCAGGTTGGAGTAAGGTGGACTAGCCTGGAACGTTGCAAGGGGTAGGCCAGTGTATCAGCTGGTTGGGGCCATGTGATGGAAGAAAGAAACATGCACAACCACACACACAATTTGTAATCCGGAGCTGGATGGCTCAGTTCGTGACAAGAAAACAACAAGTGACTTTGATGACAACACTTTTGATATAGCTGATGTTGCAGTGAGCTACCCTGGTGTTTACTCATGATACCCAATACAGGACACAGGAGGGATGAAATTGAGACTGCTGGTTGATGAGCTGGAGTACCAGGAGAAGCAGGGCCCACACAAGTCACTGAGGCATTGTTCCTGTTCAAGGCGTTGAGCAAGGGGCTGATCCCCAGGCAGGTCTCTCGTTGATGGTTTTCTCTGCAGAGTGAGTAATCTGGTTGGGCCAGTGTGACAAGGCCAAAATCGATAAACAGTTCAGATGTTAGTCTGAGAAAGCTGGATGTAGCCTCCAGCAAGCAAGGCACAGTTAAACACACAGTGGGGAACCAAATCGTGACCCACTAGTAACATGCAGCACATTTATAGTAAAGTAATCACCACTATACCAGGCGGATGACAGTCTGGTAGCAATATCAGTGTCTCTGAGCAAAACCTGGGATTCTGTGGCAACGGGATGTCCTGACAGGCCGATCACGTTCAGCAAATCTTCAGTCTTCTTCAGGTTTTAAGCCTGGTCACTAATTCAGTGGCTTAAATCTCTCTCACAACCTCAGATGCAGTCCAATTCTTTAGAGAGCTCCCTCACAAGGGTCAGCAGACAGGCAGGCCAAAAACTCAGTCCTTCCACAGTTCTCGCGAGCGAACTACACAGAAGCTGCTGCTCAAGTATCTCAAGCTGTTCACTCTTTCGATTCCCAACTCAGACTGACTTTCTGCTGCAAGCAGCTTGGCAACTTTCCCCAGGATCCAAAAGGTTCAGTTGGCTGATCCATCTGTCTGTCAATACAACGGCTCCGCCTCCAGGTCCATTTAGGCATCAAAGTCTCAAAACTACAGTTCATATAGAATTTTGCTCCCACAAGACCCCTGGGGAAAGACACCATTTTAGGGTCTCCAAAGCTACTGATTGGTCCACAATAGCAGTCCAGAACCAAGATGGTGGTGCAATATTGAAATGCCCATTCTGCAAAAAAGGCAGGTTAGACAAACTTCCATAACATTACTTTTACAAAAGCTACCCTGCAAATAAGCACAGCTTTCAGTAAAACTCTCTCTGCACAATTAACAATGGCAGAATGGAGAGCTTATCTGGCAGCCCGGGTGGGACTCAAACATAGAAACACCCAGCCCCCTCCCAGATTGAATAAGCACCACGTTACTGGCAGCTCTTAAGGAAGCAGAGCACAGAGGCATTGAGGCACTCTCATAAACACTTTTAAACATACTAAGACACAGGATACCACCCTGGCAGAGGGCATTTAGGCACACCCAAGGAAGACTTTTTTGGGAACCCCCATTAGTAGGGGGGTTACACCTATGTTCTTATCATCATTATAAAGCCTCACATTGAGAGCAGAGCCATTCTGGCTTATCATCAGATTGGGTAACACTTTAAGTGTCAGTTAACTACACTGTAGTTACAGAGTAACTGCAATATAACTGTATTGCATGGACAGGAGGTGCATGTCATGGAGATCTTTATAGATCTTACTAAAGCATTTGATCTAGTTAACCATGGTCTCCTGTTAGAAAAACTCAGGAGGCTTGGCTTGGATAGCCTGTCCTGCTGGTGGTTCACTTGTTACCTGACTGGAAGGTCTCAGAAGGTGAAATGGAAAGATGTGCATTCCACATTATGACCCATTACTGGTGGTGTCCCTCAGCGGTCCATCTTGGGCCATTGCCCTTTTTCCTTTTAGTAGATTATTTACCTAATAATTGTGGAGGGGCGCACATTCAGTTCTATGATGATGAAGTGCTATATAGGAGCTCCAGAGTCATCCCCATCATTAACTATTTACTGGCTGAGGACTTCCTGATACTAGAAAGATGGTTCTTGTCCAATAAATTGGTCCTTAATGTCAAAATGATTAAGGCCATACTGTTCAGCCTCAGACATTTGGGTGCAGCCATGCAGCACTTGTTAACCTGTCCATGTTAGATGGTAACCAATTTGAGGTTGTCAAGGCAATTAAATTACTAAGGGTATACCTGGACCAAGAAGTCTCCTTCAGGACCCATATTGATTATGTTTCCAAATCCCTGCACCCAAAAAATTGGCCTATTAAACTGCCTGGGTAATGACCTAACCAAGGAATCTAGGCTGGTCATTGCTAGAAGCACATTACTTCCCCTCCTACAATATGGAGCCCCTACTCTACACTTCCTGTGAAGCACTAAGCTAAATAAACTTAAGATATTCTACAGTAAGATTGTCTGCCCCACCTAGGATGCACCATTACAATGTCTTCCTTGCCTTGAATAGGCCAACCCTAGAGAGAAAGCTGGAATACCCCCTCTTCTGCCTCACCTACAACATTTTAAAAGATCCTACTCCTCCCGGCCTCCAAGGCATCTTGTCTCTTAAACCATTGGGTAGAGTGCTCAGATTTTCCTTCATTAGAAACACCCAGGATTAGGACTAGTGTGGGAGTCAGATCCTTTCCAGTTCAGCTCCATCCCTTTGGAATACTCTTCCTGATTCCCTCCAGAACTGTTCTTCAATTGGAGGATTTAAAAAAAAGGCCTCATAGTTTATTTTCTTGAGCACAACCTGTGCTTCTGCAACCACTGACTTGTAGCTGCAGCCTCTTCTCAGCACCTCTGGTCTAAACTCAGTGATGTTATACCTCCATATTGTACATATCATTCTGTATCCTGAACCATGACTTACCTCTGCGGGACCCATCTTGAATGTACTCTACTGTGTTCTTGCCTTGACCTGTAATCTGATTTTGTTTGTGTATGAATCCCCTGTACCACTGTAAATAATGTCTCAAAATCTTAAATGTACTTGGCTTAGTATGTTTAGATGATGTATTTGTGTACATTTTGACTCTGTATATTCTATAGTACAGTACATGTAGTCTGTATAATTAATTCTGGGTGACCCCCTGAAAAAGGGACTTTTTTTTCCAGTGGGCTTATCTGGTTAACAAGATTCAATAAATAAATAAATGAATAAATAAATAAGTGTAGTTGCATGCAGCAAACATGTAACTACTGTGTAAATCTTACGTCTGTGCAGGGGATGAATATTATTTCCCTAATACCAAGAATAGTAGGGTCCTGAATAGTCAGAAGCTCTTTCTGAATAGGGAACTATTCATAATCAGGAAAAAGTATTTGACCAGCTACAAAATAAAAAAATGAAAATAAAAAAGCCCCTCCCCCTCCTTCCCAGACCCCACTAAAACAGTAAAATGTAACCCCTGTTCCCCCACCCTCTATCAGCAGTCCAGTCCAACTCTACACTGCCACCAGGTCCCACAATTTGCTATATTTAATTATAAAATGTTAAATAAATCGCTCAATGGACAACCGGCACAACCACCCACCTCCATGGCCGGCCGCCATCTTTCTTATCATATAGCTAATTTTTTACAAACAAAATCAGTGTTGTCCCCCCATTACCCACCATGACAGCACCCTACTCTCACCCTTGCCCCCAGCACTGAATTCTTGAAGGAGAAGGTGACCGGCACAAACCTGCCCACCTCCACAGCCAGCTTTCTCTCATGAATGAAAGCTGGTTTTACTAAAAAAGAGAGAGCACAAGCATGAGTACTTTCATTCCTGAGAGTTGGACTGCCATGGAGGAGAGAGGGTTTGTGCTGGTTGCCTTCTTCTATCAAGAAGTGGGTGCTGGGTGGTAGAAGATGAAATCAGATGCTACCAGGGTGTGGAGCAGGGGTCATTACTGATTTTTTTCTTACAAAACAAACTATACAATAAGAAAGATGGTGGCTGGCCATGGAACTGAAGGTGGGCTGTGACACTCATCCATCAAAGGATTTATTTAACATTTTGTAATTAAATACAAAAAATGTAGGGTGCTATGGGGAGGAGGGCGGGATTGGACTGCTGATATAGGGTGGGAGGATGGGGTTACATTTTACTGTTTTTGGTGGGGCTGGGAAAGAGGTGGACAGGCTGTTTTTTGATTTTTATTTTTATCATTTCATTTTCATTTTTTACTGGAAAAGCATGTAGGCAGATTGCCCATTTTCACAAGTGTCCAGTTCACTGTCCTACGCAGCTAGTATAGTGTTATACTTATGCAACTGTGTTAGTTTGGTTTTGGCCATTCGCACTCTCTATTTCAGAGGAATTACCACCCTGTAGGAGTACAAAAGGCAAGGAACCCTCAGAGAGGGTTCCACCCCTAGAGGTGCGAGGGATGATTCTGTGGCTAAAGGTACCTTAGGAATCTCCCTAAGGAGAGATGTACTGCCACTGGAAGAGGAGGAGAGGATGGTGGGACCAAGAAAAAATGCTTCACAATGAGACTGAGAGGAACTGCTTATATAGCTCAGGAAGTGGGAGTGGCTGGCTGCTTGGCCATCGAACTCCAGGCAAAGCCTTTCCAATTCAATGTCCTGTGCAGCCAGTATAGTGTTATGCTTGTGCACCTTGTTGGTTTAGTTTGGGCCATTCGCTCTCTCTCTATTCCAGAGGAATTACCACCCTGTAGAGGTACAAAGGAAAGGAACCCTCAGAGACGGTTCCACCCCAAGAGGTGCTGCAGGACGATTCCCATGGCTAAAGGTACCTTGGGAATCCCCAAAAGAAATGTAGTACAAGCATATTCCAAAAGAATGAGGAAACATGAAGCAAATGAGCAAGCAGTAACTGTGATGTAGTAGCAGTAACTGTGATGCAGTAGTATAGAAGCATAGACAGTTTGATAATGTAAAGAGATGCTCAGTTTGATAAACATAATGAAATGTCCAGGTTAGTGTAGTATGATACTAATGGTTTGCATTGAGAATTAGGGAATCCTCTAAGGAGAGAGGGAATGGCAAGACATCCTCCACCTCCATCCAACAGCGGAATCTACCTAAAGAAACTAGGGGACACTACTATGCTAACTAACAGTTATGACCTGAGGCAACAGAGGAGAGAAAAAAACCCTATGAGGAGGAAATCTCTGGGGATTCAAGGCCTAGGTTGCCTTCCCTCCAGGCTTGGGATAGTTTATTTAGTGACGGCTCTGCAGCTGCAATTTGGAAAACCCAATTAAAGGAATGTGGAAAATATTCCAATTTGGAGGAAGGCTCTCACTCAAACCCTCTAGCAGGAACGCTGTGGAAGGCTGTGATAAAACTCTGCAACAATACTTGCAACCAAGGCACAGGAGGAGAGCTATGACTGATGAGGCTCTCACCTGGCCTTCCTGCCCTAAACTCAAACCAGGTGAACCAGAGGCAGTCGTAGGGAGAATGCAGTAAAGGTACCTTGTAGGAAAACCACTAAAGTCAGTGGCTAACCATTATAGTGGAACACTAGAGCCAAAGGAGATCATTGTAACCACCCTTCACCACGAGTCTTAAGTTCTACATCAGCAGCTGCTGTCTCATAGCAGGTAGCTAAAGCCAAGCCTGGGGCAAGGACATTCCCAGCTATGGGCCAGGTGAGAAGGATCCCACCCCAAGCTGGACACGCTCAAGATGTGGACAAAATGCAGAGTGAGCCCGTCGGCTGTAGGAACCCTTCGCTGGAATAGAATGGCTGGCATGCCCCCAAAATTGATTGAGATCTGAAAAGCCAGTGAGCTGAATGAGCATGGCATGCTGAGATTGTAATGTGCATTGAGTGTTGAGACCTTGCAAGGTCGAATGCAGAACTGAGTGCAGCAGAATCCCAGAGGCTGAAGCCGAGGGGATGGCAGTAGGCATGAAGCAATGGTTTGCGTAAGCAAGGTGCAATGATTGCATAAGCAAGTGTGGACCAGCACGTAGGTCAGTAAACAGAGTAGTAATAAGTGGACCTCACAATAGGTCTGCATAACATAGGGCAATGAAACAGCACTAAATAGTGGGGCAAGCCAGCCAGCATTTAAAAGCCAAATCAAGGTAACAGATACTCTGAGGATTTTTGGCAGAGAAGGCAGGATTTAGAACAGAAATAATTAGCCACATGGGGAAGGCTGAGAACCACACACAGATATGAAAGCTAGTTTAACAGCCTCAGCAGGAGCTTTTTGGCTAACCTAGAGTAGAACAGGTTGAATAAACATAGAAGCAACAATCTGTATGGAGTACACGGAGTTGTAAAACTGCAATAAAACATGAAGACACAATGCTCTGAAAGCAGGTGTAGCCAGGCAGTGCAATGAAGCTGCAAGTAGAATGAGAGCATGAATGAGTAGCATAGCTAGGGTCAGAGTGAGCCTGTGTCAGGTGAAAACAATTGAGTATGCAACATGGAGCAGCTATGGTTAGGCTGAAACTCACAGATAATGTTTGCAGTTGCATTGCAGTAGTTTGAGAGTGGTGAACAACAGTGTAAAAAACACAAGCACTGGGTACAATAGTAATTGGAGTAAACAGTAGCAGTGGCTGCAGTTGTAAGTAACTGAAAGCAGTAGTAGGAGCTCTGAGTAGCAGAATGCTGGGTGCTTGGAAACAAAGATCCAAAAGACAAAACCAAAATACAGCAACACAGAAAACAGGAAACAAGGCCCAAAAACTAAAACAAGACACACAAAACACAAAGAAGCACACAGCTGGAGGAAAGATACAAACCAGAAGCAGGAAAACAAACACCAAATTCCAGCAGAGACACAATGAAACAGCAGGTGGGGGGTAGGCCCCAGCCTGCTCAGAGGACAGGCCAACAGAGCCTCCGGTTGCAAAGAAAAAATGCTTCATTATGAGGCTGAGAGGAACTGCTTATATAGCTAAGGAAGTGGGAGTTGCTGGCTGCTTGGCAAACAAACTCCAAGCGAAGCCTTTCCAATTGTAACAGAGGAGGACATATACACTTTGTACACACACATGGTTCTAAATATACAAAATAAGACACAAAATGTATGAATCAGCACAGTTACATAATGAAAGACAACTTCTTACATTGAGAGGAAAAGGAAAAAACAGCTTATGAACAGTAGCCACAATATTAACAGCAAGCCTATACAATATGTACAAATATACATACATAAACTTAACGGGAAAGAGAGGGAAAAAAACTTGAGAACATCTTTGAAGGGGAGGGAGGAATGGAAGCAATGAGGTGAACAGGGATTGGGGAAAAAGGTTAAGAGAAAAAAAGAGGGAAAATACTAGCAGACATTGTAAGAGTTATTTGCACAATTTTTTTATTGTTAATAGGTGCCAAATACAAATACCTAAACATTTGGTTGCTGAATAAGCATATTTGGGCTGAACATTCAGAAAAAGGTGTTCGCACAGCCCTAGTAAATATACTTCTGTTGCATGTAAATGATTACCTACCCGGCAGTTACACTGAAACTGATACTTTAAAATAAAGTGTGACACAAGATTGTATTGTGGGCTGCAGTTTCAGGAGCAAAGGCCCTTTACATTTGCAATTTGGTGCCCTTTCACTTATCTGCAGCCACATCTTTGTTAGTGATAGCTTTTCAAAAGAGATATTTTGCATTTTGTTTTTTTGTTTTTTTGCCCACTTAGCCAGCCTGGGAGACATTATTCTACTGTGGCAGTGGTGTGTGTAGTGTGTGTGTGTGTGTGTGTGTGTGTGTGTGTGTGTGTGTGTGTGTGTATACTCTGTGGCTGGTTGGCAGAGCGATGTGGTCTCCCCTGGAACAGTATTCCTGAGTGTGGGTCTATTGTGCTGATGACATAACTGGATCTAATATAATATATTTGACAAGAACTTGGGAAGGAACAAGGACTCGAGTATAACTTCAAGAATATTTGTAAGACTTCAGTTGGCTGGAACTTTTAAATTTGAACTGATAGTTTATTTACTTTTTATATCTAAGGGGAATAGGGTCCTATAGATTGGAAATTACAGTATGTGGCAACACAGGGTTGTTAAGTCCATTAACTTATATTTTATGTTTCTTTATTGCTGTTATAAACTTCAATTTAAATGGTCTCTTTGAAGCTGCAATACTGTCATTAAACCAAATCAATTCAACTTTTGCATACCTACACCCATCTTTAGTGGGGATTGCAGAGCACTCTGCACATATGATAACAAACATTTTTTTATTTATTTTATTTGAAATTTTCGTAACTGGGAAAGGCATACTGAGCCGAGGCTCATTTCCAGGTGCTACCCGGGGTAAGAGAAAACATGATAATACAGTTGTACATTTTTTCAGAATCACATATACAAATCATTTAAAATAAATAAACATCAAGCAAGAATACAGATGAGATAACAAAATAAGGAAAGGAAAACTATAAAATATATAAGTAATAGAAATAATAGCAGGTGTGATACAAATAGCTCCAAAGCATGGAGAAGTCAGTAGTGGAAATTGTGTTTGCCGTGAAAGTTCATGAGTGAGAGGGTAATTTGTTAGCAGGGGGTAGGGGTTAAAATGGCAGTGAGAAGGAGAAGAGGTGGGAACACTGGGTAGAGGGGTGAAGTCTGAGAAGTCTTTTTGAAGGAGCAAAGTAAGAAGGATAGGTGAAGGTCAGAAGGGAGTTTATTCCACAGATGGGGAAGATGATAGAAGAAAGCTGACTGACCCACTGCTGAGTAGTGGTGTGGAAGAGATATGGTGCATGGGTTCTTGTGACAAAGGGAGTATGCCTAAGGGTTTATAGGTGAAAGGCGAGAGGAGAGGTAAGGCGAAGGGTCTGGAACCAGTACTTTTTTCTAATGAGGGAAACACAGTGAGCCACCTCCTAAACGGTAGCGGAGAAAGGGAGAGAGAGAGGAAGAGAGAAGGCAATGGTCAGTGAGGTGAGTTGTAGAAGTAGCGAAAAGGCAGAAAAAATTTAGGACAGTTTCCAGTCTTGGGAGGGACGTGGCAGGAGCAGTGCCTGGCATGGACAATGTACAGTACCAGGCATAGTACCAGACAGTGTATGCTATTAGCTATTTTACTTTATTTTATTGAGGATCAGTTCTAGTTTTTCACACCTGTTCCCAATGCAAGGGGTGGGGGTTTTCCCCTGCCTGTTCATTTGCCTGCCAGTTAGAGAATATTAAGCAATTATCTACATAAAATGAATAAAAATAATAGTAATCCTTGTCCACCTCCTCCTCCTTAGTTATTTATTTTATTTTATTTATTTAGCTTTTGTTGACCGGGAAAGGAGGACTAGACAACTCTGCTAATTTTCAGCCTCCTCCCGGGGAAGGGGGATACAGATGGATGCCAGCTGACATTGAACTAGATTAAGCTGTCCCACCTCGGATGTATTACAACCTATATGCGCTCTGGCTGCTTCTGTGAATGTAGACCTTCAAGATCCCTCAGACGTGCCTCCTCCCTGCCACTGGCACCACAACCCAGATGATGGTCTACTAGGGAACTTACACTTAAGTTGTAACAGATTGATATTGCCACCCCTAATCCATTTGATGTTTTGGCCACCCCCAGTTCAGGGATATGGAGATGGAAGAGGGGAATCTGATGGTTCCTCCACAGTTTCTGAAACTACTTACCCTGATCACCTTATTTTTGAGGGGAAGAAGAAATGGTAGAAAAAAAGATGAATGCATCTTTCAAACTTCTTCCTGAATATCTATGTCATCCTTTTCCATCACGAAGCTTAACTGTTGTAGCCTACAAAAGGAGGCTAAAAGACTGGCTCTGTTTCAATTACTTCATGACTCTGTTATTGATATTATTTTTGTACAGGAAACCTGGATGTTGTCCACCTTTCTTCAACAACAGACCATACAGGAATGGTTATGGAGGCCTTCATATTGGTTATTTGGTACCAATAAGGCTGATGGGGTGGGGATTGTGGCAGGAATAGGAAGGAATGAGTTAATGGCTTGGATTTTTCTGCCCTTCTGAGAAGAAAACCACACACTAGGATTCCACAGGCTAGCAGCATCTAGAAGGGTGTGGTCTAGGTTATAAATCACACACACACACACACACACACACACACACACACACACACACACAAAGTTTGAAAGGATTGGACCACTCAAATATAAACTGAATGCTAAATTGATCTAATTGGATATCTATAGGTCTGTTTAAACTGACTGGAAAAATTAAACAGATACATGGTAAATGGTTGGTGCATTCAAAGGGGCCAAGAATTATCAATTCAAAGGGGGACTATAAGATGCTGAGAGACAGTTACAATAGGCAGTGTTCTGCTGGGGTTACCATCTGAGATGGTCTAAGCTGTGAGCCTACTTCTTAGCTACAGAGGTCTGTGGGAGCTGTACAGAAAGCATAGGAATTCAGTCTCTCTCTCTCTCTCCAAGTATAGCACAGGGGTAAGAAAGGATAGCATATCTTAGTTAATAGCCTTTTTCTTGCTGTCACCTGTTATTTAAAACCATTTGTTTACTTTTCCTGTTATGGTGTTCTTCTCATGTGTTAGCCACATATATATCCTGTAAAGCAACTTTTGACCTTCTTTAAGTAAAAAGCTACTTATTTTACTTAGCAGTTATGGCTGTGACTTAAAATATTTCTAAGGTGATGTTTATGGTTTCCACTGGCTGAGGTAAAAACTCTGTTAGCATCTGCCACCTGAAAGGCACACTACCAGACGTTGATCTATGCAATTGCATGTTTGACCTCCCAGCTCTGTGCAGGGGGAGGTGGTTTTGCTGGTCAACCCAATTGTTGGCAGCAAATAAACAGAGACAGACACCTCTCTGAAGGCTGTTACAGTCCAGAGAGAGAGGTGGTCCGTCCCAGGGATTACATTTACAGGTACCCTGTTTAAAATCCACAGGTTAACTGATTTACAGCCTGGCAGAATCCTAATACTGGATGGTTACTGTGACCAGGATCCCAGTAGGTTTCTTAATATATATGGCCCACAGTTGAAAGCTGAACAAGTTAAATTATTTGAGGAAGTTCAACCATATTTGGTGACAGCTAGGAACATTTATATGGAAGGGGATGTTAACTGTTGTTTAGATTCGAAAAGGGGTTGGATGGTGGGAAGAAAATTTATTGCAACACCTATGCTTTTAGAAAATGTAAAGATATTGCAGAGCTTGAAGATTGTTCTGTATTCCACATGGTTGGGCCTCAATACACTTATAGGAGAGGGACATTAACTACTACCATTGACTATTGACACAGTGCAAGAAAGCAGCAGCAAAGGCAAACAAGATGCTGGGATGCATATCTAGGGGGATCAATAGTAGGAGAGAGGAGGTTATACTGTCCTTGTACAGGTCACTGGTAAGGCTGCATCTAGAGTATGGAGTTCAGTACTGGTGCCCACACCACAAAAAGGACATTAGCCTACTGGAGAAGATCCAGAGGAGGGCTACAAAGATGATAGCTGGTCAGCAGGGTAAGGCATATGAGGAGAGGTTGAGGCACTGAACATGTACTCCCTGAAAGACAGGAGATAGAGAGAGAGAGAGAGAGGATAGATTGGGGCCTTCAAGTACTTGAAAGGTATAAATAAGGCTGATAAGGAGAGTCTCTTTAAGCTGATGTCAACCATAACACGAGGGGGCACATTCTTAAGCTGGAGGGTGGAATGTTTAGGAGAGAGTTCAGGAAGCATTTCTTCACAAAGAGGATGGTGAACACTTGGAATGTGCTGCCAGAAGAGGAAATCTCATTGAAGATGGTGGGCAGCTTTAAGAGAGGCTGGGACAGGTATAGGAAGAGGGTAAGGATCATGGGTAGGGAGGATGGGAGGAACAGGGAGAGGGGGCAGGGACAGTAGCTCAAGCTGTGGACCCTGCAACATGAGCAGACTTGATAGACCAAATGGCCTTCTACTGCTGGCTTATTCATATGTTCATACTGTATGTTCATATATTTCAGTCTCTGAGAAGTTTAAGATTTTGATTACTGAAATGATCCCCACTGAATTTTCAGATTACTTAATGGTTCATTCTACAATGAAGCTGGTTTGAACATGCCCATCAAACAAACTGGATTGAAATTGAATATTTCAGTTTTAACTAATCCTGCTGTGGTTACTGGTATAAAAGGTGAGGGTGACTTCTTTATCTCAGAGCAAGAAGATGGTATGGTGCTGAAGAAACATGAATGCTGACAAAATGGTCCAATTCCTACTATAATTCTTCTCTTTATTGTATAAAAGTGGTAATAAACTCAACGTTTCACTGAAAAAATAGGCTTTCTCAAGAGCTGCCTTTAAGGTATAGTTTTTCAGATGCACATAGAATTTTATATCAACAACTTGACTCTCTATGACGAAATTTTCATTCAGATTCTGTATCACGTAGATATAGACAAGTCTCAATTTCTTGGCAGCTTTCAATATGATTTATTTATTTCGGCCAGTTTGTTGTCCCTCAGGCTCACTACCTTTCCTAGGAGTTTTCAATAATGCGTAGGACGCTAGCTTAGACCACTCGTGAATGGTCTACGCTAGCGTCCTACGCATTCTTGCTCTGAGATAGAGAAGTCACCCTCACCTTTCGATATATCGGTATAGGCTGCTTGGACAAAGCATTAAATAAGCATCCTATGAGAGCAGTCCATTACCTGTGGAATCCCTTTACCTTGTCATCTTCCCTTTTTCCTTTAGCTACCATTTTACATTACTGGTATAAGACAGGTTCTTAGTGCGAGAGCTTCAATTTTGGACCTGTATGATGATATAGGGGACTGGTGGGAGGACACGAAAGGGAAGTTAGGTTTATACTACCAAATGTCAAAACAGACAAGCTCGACACCCAGGAGCCCAACACCAACACCTCAATACTCGGAATCCCAACTGTCGAGAATTGCCCACGGCAGAGGTTTTTACCATGTTTCGGGAGGCCCCCTTACTATTGATTGTTAACTCTGCCATGGACAATTCTCGACAGACAAGAGTAATTCTCTACAGTTGGGATTCTGAGTGATGAGATGTTGGTGTTGGGCTCCCGGGTGTTGAGATTGTGTGGTTCAGTATCCTGTAGTGATACTGAAGTTAGACTTCGGTTTCAAGTTTATGAGAAGCAGTGTTCCCAGAATACATTTTTTAAATATCTTATGTTACAAAAGCAATTGCAAACATTGCTGTCTCTCGCCTCACATATGCATAAAGATTTAATTGACCAAATGGACATCCTTAAAAAGGAAATGAGGTCCTATCAATATGATCAGGCCTCTTCCCTGCAAGCTGAATTGACATACGGTATGCAAAAGATGCCGTATGGGGATCCATGTGTGTGGCTTGTACAAACAGGAAGGATGCTTCTTCCTTTATGCATTTAGAAGGTGACCAGGGTAATATAGTCTCTTCACCAGTTCAGTTGAAACAAATAGTGGACCGATATTTATACAAATTCTGTAACAATGTAGTTTTGGATGAGAACCGCTTGACTGCTTACTTACAAGGAATACAACGTAATAAATGGAATGCAATTAACTGAGCAACTTTAACTTACCCTATAACTGCATGGGAAATGCAGTATCGGACTTAAGCCTCCTTAAGTCAGGTACGTCCCCAGGACATGATGGCTTACCATATGAATTTTATAAGGTTTTTAAAGAGGAAATGGCAGTATGCTTGGAAAGGTTTTTGCACGTTTTCTCTATGAATAGCATTCCAGAAGCCTTTACCAAAGGTTTAGTAATATTCCTGTACAAAGCTGACAGTAAACTAAAGACACAGAATTGGAGACTGATTTGTCTCCTTAACTCCGATTTCAAAATTCTTTCACATCACTTACGACTTAGGCTAAGACAGATAACAATTTCTCTTATTCATCCAGTTCAAACTTGTAGTTTACTGAACAGATAAATTCAACAGAACCTGATTGTACTTCGAGAAGTTGTAGAATTTTTTCAAAAACAAGGTTCCCTTGGGTTTATACTTTCCTTGGATCAGAGTCAGGCCTTTGATAGGGTTAATCGTAGCCTTTTGCAATACATTAGAGAGATATGGTGTACCTGAAGAGTTTCTCACAAGGCTGCCACTACTGTATGGAAATACCTCAGTCACTCCTGTAGTAGCTGGTTAGGCAGGGCCTGTGGTTTCTGTTAATATAGGGGTGTAACAAGGCTGTCCCTTAAGCCCCCTTCTGTGTGTTTTTTCTTTAGAGCCCTTAATCAGAAAATACTTCAGAATGATAAAATCATTGGGTTGGCAGGCCATGAAAGACAAGATATGGTAAAAATCAATGCTTGTGCAGATGATATTTGTCTTGTTTTTAAAAACTGAACATAGCGCCTTGGAAATGATGGCTGAAATAAATACTTATTCCATGACTTCTGGAGTGCAGTTGAATATGGACAAATGTAAGGGCTTACAATTGGGGCCCCAGGATTCCTAGGTTCCTACTTTGGTGAGAATCCAGATTTCAGGAGAATCTATTAAAATCTTGGGAGTGCACTTTGGCACTACAAATATGGCTATGTGAAACTGGGAAGACTCTGTGTCCTTATGTGAACAAAAAGTGGCTCACTGGAAAGATTGGAAACTGTCAAAGATAAAAAGAGTGCATATTATAAAATTATTTTTAATTCCCTGCCTCTTGTATATGTGCTCTTTATTTCCTGTATCTTTAAAGGGGGATACAAGATTGTTTAGTGCCTTCTTTCAGATGCTGTGGGGCATTCACTTAAATCCTATTAAAGGGACTACACATATTTAGATGTCAACAATGGTGGAGTAGGCATGATAAACTCAGTAACATTCTTTCACACATTATTCTGGGCTAATACACTATGCATTGGGCTGCAAGCCACTGCATCTCTTGTTCATTTGTGGATACTTAATAATTGGCAAGCATTTTTTGACAAATGGGAGATTTTCTCCCCTAGGTTGTCTCCCTGATTACATGAAATGCACCATTCAGAAATTAGGAAAGTGGTGCATTACTAAAGATCATATCAAGAGTCACACTGGGAAGCACATAATTTGGTAATGACTACGGCTGGTCCCACAGCACCTGATTTTGTGAACTGTATTCTGCTAAAGATGCATTTGTTGCTTCAGCAGCTTACTAATAGAAGGGTGCTTGTTAAAATATGTGAGGTATTGTGGCTCAGTTCCTATGAGAGATTGAACATTCATGGCAATAATAAGCACAAGGCACTTGGACAAAAGGCTTGTCCATACACGGAATTTGTTGCACAAGAGGAAACCATAGAACATTTTTTGTTGCAATGCACCTTTGTACAACAATTGAGGAGATTTTTAGTGGTTCGATAGCAACTTTCTTGGTTGGTAAACCTCACCTATGAAATCATTGTTTTAGGTGACTATCCATACTCTTTGATAAAGTATAATAAAGATACCTTAACCGTGCTATTCACCTTTCTAAAGTTTTATCTGTGGTAGGCAAAATGCCAGTTGGTATTTCAGCAACAAAGAATGCCTTATATGGCTATATGTAAATTGTGTACAACTACTTGTCATAATGTGATTGATAGGGATCTGAACATGCACCCACTGTCCAAAGTGCTGCTCTAGTGGATGGGCTTTCCTTTTTTCAAAAATTATAAGTGAAGGACATCCGAGATTCTTGGGGTGGATTTCTTTAGGTGCTTTTGTGTATGTTGGTGGTTTCACAACCCTTACTGTTTTCTTTTTTTTTTGGTAATGTGATGTAACATTATGGACCGTGTCTGGATTTCTCAGTAAAAAGTTCCTCTACTATTTTCAAGAAGTGCCATGAAATCTTGAACATCCACCTGAACTACCACCACAACAGGCAGATGGGAGCTCGGTTTTAACATCTCATCAGAAAGACGGCACCTCAGGAGTGCAGCACCCCCTTCATGCTGCACTGCAGTGTCAATATTGGGATTTAACCCAAGTGCCTAGTGTGGGGATAGAACCCACAGCCTTCTGTTCTTCTGGCCTCAGAGATAAGTGTGCCACCTGCTGAGCCACTGACACTGCTTCATCATCATCTTCATCATCATCATCATCATCATTATCATCATCAGAATAAATAATTAGGTATGAAAACAGTCCAAAAAGAAATAAGTTGGTCATGGGTACTTCTTAGAAGCACCACACAAAAATCAGTGTGTGTGCTACCACCACTAGTAGTCACATGCAAATGTAAGTTACAGTTGTAGCCAAAGATGCAACAGATATTTCCAGATATTTCACAATATTTCTAAAGATATTCTCTCTGGTGGCCCACAGTGGTACCACAGGCAGGCAGGCAGGTAATTTCTGTAGCGATATGACTGGAATTTCAGAAAATATCTGGCCATGTCTTTGACTGCAACTGTACATCTTTCACAGGTGTAGTCATTGACAATGATGATCATGATTGAGTGCTTTCAAAATGGGCAACTCAATTGCAGCACCTGTCCACAGTGCTACTGGGCAGGGAGGGTGACTGGATGAGGGGGGCTGCGAATATAGCGACAGGATGTCTCTATATGTACACGCGCATGGGGGGGAGCATGCCATGTGATGGGCAGAAGGGGAGGGAGGGTTTGTGAGACATAGTGCGGTGGTGGGTTGCCAAGCTGGCCCTGTGGCATGGTGGGTGGTTGGCAGGCTAGGGTCGCGAGGGTGCTGGGTTTGTTTCTGGGTATGCGTTTGTTTTGTTGAGCCTGGCCATTTAAATTTATTTTCAGCATTTGTGCACCCCCACCCTAACATGTACCCCCCTGGAGTTGAGAATCCTTTAGTAGGGGGGTGTGGGAGGCACAGCCCCCCACATAAAAAAAAATCCAAGTCCCCAGTGCCCTTCTGCTGTGCACCAAGAGTGTACATCACCGAAATTGATATTTGGTGATGTACACTCACCCTAACGGTGATCGCCTTTCCGTGATTGCCATTATCACATGGAACCTTCACAGGACAAGTTCAAGAAGTAAGTGATACTGCAGTAGTAGCTCACCAGAGTGCTCAGAGGGTTATCACATTTTCCAGCATTGTGAAACAGCCATTGCAGAGCAGGAGTTGGGCAGGGTGGAAGAGGAGAACAGAAAAGAGGAGGAGATAGAGGAGATGTTAGCAAATCTGAAAGAGTCAGGAAACAGAATGAGCGGTTCACAGGAAAAGGATAAACAAGGCAGCAGAAAAATGTTCATTGCTGAAAAGGAGAAAGAAGTCAATCACAGAACAAGGTTCTGGGGTAGAGACAATTGTTGACAGGTCACTGTATAACAGGGTAGAAGTGGAAGAGGACGGTTATGGTTGCTGTGCCCCCTCCTGCCTACCGAAGTTCCTTAGGTACAGTAAGAAGAAACCAGTGAAATCCCTGGTTTGAGATTTTTGTAGAGCCTTCAAATACTGAGAGGCATGCAGTGCGTGTTTTCTCTAAGGAGACATTTAGCCATGATAAAGAAGACACTCAGCTCTTGAATTCAAACATGACAAGGCATTTGAAGCGGAGCCAGATATCTGAATATGAGAATGCAGTCCAGAATCTGCAAACTACTCCATCAACAGAAAGTCTTCCATTTTCTGACAACAGAAATATTTCATTATATATTAGTCATTATAACATGGGCAGTGAGCTTTGTGTGAGCCCATTGGCAGACAGCCATCACCTGACCATTGATTAATGTCTGTTACCCACACAGGGGGTGGTGAAGCAGCCCCACCAAAGAAATCAAGCAGCAGCCTGATCTCGTTAATGTGCCTGTCAGTCTGAGATGTCAAGTCAGCCATTATTAGCCCCCAACCCCAGTAAGCGAGACACAGTCATTGCAATATATAACAGCACAGGACTTTGTTCACTATACCATATTTCTGTGCATATGTTAGAGAGGAAAAAGGCAGTACTACTGCATGCTGTCTCTGCCCACCCACACGCCTGTGGACATGTTAGAAGTAAGCCAAAGTGAAATCTGAATGCTCGGTCTCTCCCCACCCACCCAACCTGGACCTCCATAGAACCAAGGCAAAGTGGAATCTCCCTGTTCTGTAACATATATGCAGCACCTCTCATTGCTGTGTGTCTCCCCACCCACTCACACAGAGGACCGCAAGACACCTAGCGAGATTGCAATGCGGCTGATCGGAGTCACAGACAGCACACACACAATGAGCACTTGTGCCCCCCCATGTCCCAAGAAATAGTCAGTATCCTGAGAAGTCATCACTCACTGGCTCAGTGAATCCACTCACTCTCTGTCCATCTGTGTGTGAGACATGCCTCCGAGACCCATACTATAGCTTCCCCTTTACTGAGACACTCCAAGACAAACCCTGGGACCAACTCATGGATCCCATCATATATTCCCAGCCATCCAGGAACCAGTGGTGGTGTAATCCATATGAGTCCCACACGGCGAGTGAAAGTCACCCCGTGGTTGTTAGGGGGCATCTTGCTTGATCATCAATCAATCAATCAACCGATCAAGAAAAAGCATTAGTTTACAATCGAAGAAGTCAGCAGATGTACAATCCACCATAGGCATAAAGGGGTTATAAGCAAAGGTCTTTTTGAGTGAGGCAGCTGGCAACTACACATATAGGGGAAATAGGCTGTGTATGGGGTGGCAGGTTAGAGAGGTAACGAAGAGGAGGGATATATTACCGACGACTGGGGGAAAAATTGGGCTAAAACCATAGAAAGTGACGGTAGCTGTCGTGTACTTGTTTATTATGATAATAATGGAGATGGGGTAGATAATTGGGACACTACTATGGATGGGGTGGGACTTTAGCCAGGCTGGAGCAGACAGGGAAGGGTGGGTGCAGCAGGAAGAGTTAATAGAGAAAGAGTGAGAGCCAGGGGTAGAAACATGGCAAGCGTCAGGATGGAAAGGGGGGAGTTGCAGAATTAGTGGGCTAGTGGTGAGGAAAACATTTGCAAGGTGCTTTCATGTAGCAATCATAGAGCACCTTGAAAATATTCAGGTTAACAGGGCAGCTCAGCTTCAAGTTCCTTTGTACACTGTTCCACAATGTGGGTAAAGAGAAGCTTAGAGCAGCTTTGCCGAAATGAGTTTTGACCCTTGGAACTTGGAGGGCAATTAAGAAATAGTTCCTTAGAGCGTAGGTACCTAACACACTCCGGGAATACAATCTGAGACATATGAGGGGAGCTTTTTGGTCACCACTCTGAAGGCCCATAGGGCAGCGTTTCTATTCCTTCTATGGTGAAGGGATGTCCAGCCTAACGATGAGTACAGGGAGCAGTGGTGTGTAGAAAGTGGAAGGCCCATAATGAACCTGATAGCTCTGTGGTAGAGGGTGTCCAACTTAGCCAGTGCAGAGGCAGTGCAGTGGCTGTAGAGCAGGTCCATGTAATCTATTAAAGATAGGAAGGTAGCTTGAACTAGTTGAATCTTGGCCTCCTTTGTGAGCAGGTGGTTAATTCTGTAGAATAGTCCTAATATTTGCCTTAGTTTCTTCTGTAGTTCTTTGAGATGGTCGGTGAAGGAAAGATTATGATCGAGCCAAACTCCTAGATATTTTAATTTAGCTACATACTCTGTAAGGCAGTGTTATCTCGCTGTCTCAGGCAGGTCACAATCTGGCTGTCAACTGAAGCGGATCACAAAGACACAGACAAACACTGGGGAGGCTCATAGAAGCCAAGGGCAGTTTGAACAAAAACAAGATGCAGGGTGTGGGTCCATGCCTGTCACAGTGATGCTCAGTCAAAGCAGTAGTGCAGTGCAGTGGATGTGCTCAAAACCATGGAAGTGTAGTGGTAGTGTGAGTTACAGGTTTGCCACAGATTATTGTTTTTGGGTTACTATGGTCAGCTGCACAGTGTGTGGTAAAGGGACCGGAAGTGGAAATCATGCGCTGTATGGATCTTCTTTCTGGTGTAACAAACAACATTTGGCTGGCAGCCATTACTAGGGACGGGAGCAGTATCATTGCTGTGTCATACCACATTGAAACATTGTGTTTGGAGCAGTATTGTTTGGTTGATAAATGTCTCTGTAATGTTATATAGCAAGTTGTCATAGTGGAAGTATATAGTGTGTACTAGATAGGAAACTTCTGTTAGTATCAGTATGCCCTACAAAATACATTGCTGTCTAATTGCTCTGTACTGGTGCATATCAATTTCTCCTACTGGAAGTATACCTTGCCTACTGAATAACAAACTTCTGTTACTATCAGTGTGCCTTGCAGAATACATTTCTGTGTAATGCTGTATGACAATTTAGTGTTAGTGGAACTATGTGTTACTGTGGCAGGACACACAATGAAGTGTGGTACTGCAACCTGATTTTGTGGAAGGACACAAAATAATGTTCTCATGTTTTCTTCATCTGGTAAAAGTGTACTTTGTTCATGTGACTCCAGATGTTTCCCCATGTTATAAGTGTAATAACCCACCAGGGTGTGTGGTTATTGGGGATTAATCAACTCCCCAGGTGCTTTGAGGACACTCGGCCAGTGGCCTCGTGTCTCACAATGCACCCAGGGTGTTGATTAATTCCCAACAACCGCACACCCTGTTGTGGGTTATTGCTTACCTGCTTCTCCACTTTGACAGGCACATGTCCTAAATAAAGAGTTCCATCCACCTTTACCCAAAGAAGAATCAATGGACAACAATCTGTACAATGAATAGTAGCATACACAACCTTTCTAAGGGTGACCAAAATTGTATTACTAATGACCCAATCCTGAACATCATATGCCAGTGCATAGGGCTGATATGAGGTGCCAAGTGTCCCCCCTATACATGCAGAGTACCTCACTGCACCCACCCACCAACCATCCCATGGTCAAGACCCCTGCCATGAACCTGCTATCCCAGACAAACTGCACAACCAGAAGGGAGGCAGGCAGGAAGTAGGGCCATGCTCCATGGCATGAAGTATAATTGTTTTGAAGTACTGGAAGAGCGTTGATTCTGCACAGATGGGTTTGTGACATAAGTCCATGCTCCCACGTTGCCTCCTCCTACAACTATCAGAGATCTGATTGGCACCCCACAGACAATGCGCAAGTCCTCCAACATGGCATGGAGAGTTGGGTGGGAAAGGGCAGCTGTCCAAATATAATCACTCTATAAAAATGAAACTGTTGTCGGATGGGATATGGCAGTCCTAGCCAGACATAAGCAGGTACACTACATCAGAGCATTCAATAGATTGCGGATGACATAAAATAGTTTAAGGTTTAATTTTCTTCTGAATTGTGTAATTTGCCATCGCTTTGATTTGTGTCCTTCCATTTTTTTTTTCCTAGAGCAATGGAGTGCAGATTTTAAACTTTGCAGGTACCGTATTTGTAAATTGTGTTAAAAAGATTCCTATGTCTCAGGAGAATCTTTAAAATAAAACATAATTTGCAGACAACTACCAACTTATATTTGATATGTTTTCTATGTTTAGCAGCCATTTTCTTTCTAGCTATGCTTATCAATATGAAAACAGGACCACTGCCCCCATAGTTCATCTACTGTAGTCATTTGTCTACACCTGACATCACAAGATGTCTGCTTGTGACATCATAATCTGTTGCTATGGAAATTAATATGATGTCTGAAACAGAAAATTATCTGATGTCAGATGTAACCATACAGTCCGAACAGATAATGTTTAATGGCGCTATAACTTGTTTTTATGTTAGTGTGCATAGTTATTACTAAACAGGAGAAGTTAAATACAAAGAACATATGAAATTGGATCAGAAATGTGTCTAAAATATGTTTTTCATAAACTTTCTTAGTGAAGCCATGGGCTTTTTAACCTGTTGGTGCAACAATTTCTACAGAAGGACACTTACATAAATAACTTTGTGTCCACAGCCTAAAAGCCTCTGATCATTTTAAGTAAAATGTTCTGTGGAGGACTGTCAGATACAGCTGGAGAATAAACTGCTCCTCTACCGTATGAGACAGCAGATGCCTCCCTGGCAGAATTTCACTTATTGTAGTACATAGCAGACAGCTGCTAAAACAACAAACAACCATCAACTGATATGCCTTTTAACATAGTAATAACAAAAGATAGGTCAACATGTGCTCCAGACAATGGTGACTAATGAACCTGATACCCTGCTTTCTACAGCCTGTGAGGAGGACACTGTATATTAAACATGAATGATGCTGGTCTAAGATAGGTACTGCCTCCGATTGCCCTTATAACCTAGTGAAGAAGAAAACAAATATGTTGACATTGAGACCTTCTATTGGACTAACAAAATTCTTTGTGAGACTAGTCTCAGAGTTATACTCTCTTCTTTGGGTCAGTCTGACCTCAACAAGTGAGTATAACTCTCCGAGGTTAGTCTCAAAAATGGTTTTGATAGTCCAATAAATGGTATCACCTGCAATATAGTTGTTGTTTTGTTTTGTTTTTCTTTTACATCATAGAATGGACTAATACAGCTGCCACATTCCTCCCTCATAACCTCAAACTGGAATTCATGGAAATTGCAGTTACAGAGCATGAAGATGCTTGTGCTGTGCAACCCGTGGACAATCAAAGAAACATATTCCTAAATCACTGATCCATTTTAAACATACAAAACCAAACACTGTAGCTTGGAAACCCTGTTAGGTCATCACTTTCAGGACACATTTGGGTAGTGATGCTTGATTGGTACCAAACTTGATGTGACCATACTTTGCTGGATAGTAAGAAGCATTCAAAATGTGTGCCTAAATGTGATCCAGTGCCATATCAGATTTCAGATTCTGGGTTTGATCTGATTATCTGGCACCCCCTCCCTCACTCTGTCCTATGAATATAATAGCCTTTAATTCCCTAGCATCCAGAGGCACTCCCTTCCATCATCCCACCTCCATCACCCCTTCCCCTAATTTTTCATACAATTAAATGACCAGTGAATAATACCGAGCAGCACTGCAGCAGATCTGTTCTGTGTAATGCAAACACACATCTGTTTGTAAAGGGTTCGGTGGCAGCTGGACAGGAAGGTGAGTGGTGGACTGAGCCTGTCATCATGGGGAGAATAGACTGGGGGGCCACTGCCCCTCTAATTGATTCTTGGTTTTTGTATTGGATAAGAGAAGAGGTTGCCATTGGATGCAAGGGACAAGGAGGATATAATATATAATATTTGCTTTTATATATTATGGGGATGGGTAAAGGGAGGGGGACACAGGATTCCAGGGAATTGAGAGATATTATATTCATGGGATGGGATGAGTGAAAGGGGGAAAGGATGCCAGGGAAGATTTTTATCATACAGCTTGGATCACATTAATCAGATTTTGTGCAGTCCATTTCAAGATCACACTTTGTATCAGACCTTGGATCAGAAAGTACAAAAACTGACAAATCCAAAATCTGGCTAACTCAAGTGATTTCTAATATATTAATAGGCCTATTGGGTGTCTCTCATGTTATAAGAGACTCCTCTCATGGGGTTTGGGCAGCCAGAACTGCCCAGCTTTGCTTCACTGTCCTCTTACCCAAACATCTTGCTCAAAGTCTCTTATACCAAAATAGATACCCCAAATAGGTACTATTAACTTTTATACTATACTATACTATACTATACTGCACTACACTACACTACACTACAATACACTGTACTATACTATACTATTGTATACTATACTACACTATATTATACTGATAACCATGCAGAATGCAGTGCAATATAATTATGAACCCACTGGTTATATGAGCCATGGTTAAACATTTTTGTAACTGTGTGGAATTATATCAGTGACTGTTTTTCTTTTTTTGTCTGTACTGGTTGCAGGATATTAAATAGCTGGTGTAGTATAGCAAAACGCTACACAGCATAATGGGTAATGCTAACCATTTCCAGAAATGCTTAGCAATAGACTGTTAACCATTTTTTGATCAAGTCCATGGCACAGTAGATAACATTAATAAAACTGTATATATATATTTTTTTAATTTTGCTAACCATTCCATGTCAAGTGCTATGCATTTTTCAACTGATTAGCACTTTCATGTGTTAAACTGCTAATCATTTTTTTCAGCTTATTTAAAACCCTGGGTTGCTTAATCAATCTGACACTTCTCTTGTAGAGGCACTTTATGGTTCAATCAATTGATCAATGTTTATTGGAAGGAAAATTGAGAACAGGAGCTCTCTTTTACAATTGTGTCCAGTATATAAAGATATTAACAATGAGAAACAATAAGAAAGTACATAATAATTACATAAGATTACAGAAATTACATACAGTACATATAGAATAATACATTAGTGGGTGGGTGTAACCAGAATTTTACACGCACCCAAGGTGTGGGATGCTACATAACCCCAAAGGCAAAGCCCAAGGGGTTTATAAAAGCATCCCACACTGAGGGTGTGTGTAAAATTCTGGTTTTACACACACTCTCCCACGTATAATTTTATTTAATTTACTGGTAATCATTTTTTTGTTTCAGCACAGTTGCATCAGTGCAGTACTTCTGTCAGGGAGAGAGACACACACACATACACATATACACATACACACTGCCTGTCTCTCCCTTTTCAGTACAGGCATTCATTTGTTTTTTCTTTACTTTTTTTTTACATTACATTACAGTGCAAAACACATTCCACATGTTTCAATTAGTAAGTTGTGGTCCATTGGCATAGCCGTGCTGTGTGTGGAAGCAGAGCTAAAGGTATACCAGTGGCAGAATCAACCAGATAGATTTTTGCTGTTTTGAAAGCAGGATCAACTAGATACTGTAGTTATTAAACAATTTATAAAAAAGTTACCTGCTTTCATGGTGTAAGGCAAAGTTTGAGTGCAGGTATCAGTGCTCATTAATGGAACCACCATATTGTGTGAGATGTTCATCCCACCCACAGACAGAGTCAGCACCAATGAGCTTTCTGTGGTGGAGCTTGATTGACAGCTACTGATAATAACCACCTGGCTGTAACAAAAAATATCAACTGGGGGGTTGTAACACAGGAAAAAATTCCCATTATCTGTGCCTAAAAAATGACCACCAGAAATTAAATATTTCTTACAGTGGGTGCACAGAGAGGGAGAAAGATCAACCATAAAAGTCACAGCAGCTGCGAAGCAATCTATTGAAACATGCCTTGAATAGAGATGCAGTGAATTTAAACTTCGTCGACGAAGTCCCCTCAAAGTGGGCACTTCATGTTGTCACTCCGCTATGCGGAGTGGAAAATGCAAAAGGCTCACTTCGCCTTGTAATTATTACTTCACATTGTCATTCTGCTTAACATGAAGTAAATCAAAATGACAATAATATTGGTAGCCCTTCACACTCACAGTCACCAGAATTAATGTGCATCCCCCAAATGCTTATGTCTTGTGTCCAAAAAACTTTCCAGTGCTGACAGTGATGAAGTGAAATGAGAGCACAAGAAATGCAAAGTCTCTCAGAATTAATGGCGCACTCAGACATCATGCATGCAGTAGTCATACACAGTCACCAGAATTAATGTGCATCCCCAAAATGCTACTGTCTTGTGTCCATAAAATTCCCCAGTGCTGATGAAGTGAAATGAGAGGGTAACTAGAAATGCAAAGTATCCCAGAATTAATGGCGCACTCAGTCATGTGCACTGCAGTTACACACAGTCACCAGAATTAATTTGCATCCCCAAAATGCTACTGTCTTGTGTCCAGAAAGCTCCCCAGTGCTGATGAAGTGAAAAGAGAGCGTAACAAGAAATGCTAAATCTCCCAGAATTAATGGCACACTCAGTCATGTGCACTGCAGTTACACACAGTCACCAGAATTAATTTGCATCCCCAAAATGCTACTGTCTTGTGTCCAGAAAATTCCCCAGTGCTGACAAAGTGAAATGAGAGGGTAACAAAAAAATGCAAAGTCTCCCAGAATTAATGGTGTACTGCAAATGCACAGACAGATTAAGATTGCACTGTGCGCTCAAGAGATGCAGACGCAAAGGCACAAGCGACACTTAACCAGTGCTCACAAGTCACAAATCCAAATCTGGAAAAGAATACCTTTTGCCATTTGGGGGGGAGGCAGTGCATGGCAGTAACAGTCCACAACCAGTAAAGATACCACAAAGCAGTATAAAAAATTCATGCAGGTGCAGTGGATAGCAGGTTCACACTGCTGCAATTACTCTGTGGCACAGTAAAAGGTGTCTGATTTAATGGCACGCATCGCATACACACACACTCACACACACACTACAAGTAATGTGTAGCAAATTGAAAACCTTTAGTATTAATAACAACCAAATGTTTTACACAAACTGAAATTATACACTACTGCACCACAACAATCAGCTAAAAAAAGTCAAGAATTAATGAAAATATTACTGCGTGTACATTAACACAGTTATACAAGAAAAATATAACTGAAACAGAAAGACCGCCTTTTTCTTCCAGTTAATCTACTACACCACAGATATGCCCCTCCCCCAAAGCACACTTCGCAGTACACAGGCTGACTGTTCTAAATTCACATTCAAAATCCACACACAAACAATAAACGCTCGATGGTATGAGCACAGATGGGTTTTTCACAATCGATGTACTAAATTGTGAGAAAAAAAAAATAGCTTAAAAAGGCTTTTTTTAACAGCTTTTAGAGGATTTGAATTGTAGAGCTCTGACAGGAAACTGTCTCCATCTTCCACTACACACACACTACACAGTACTGAGGCTATGCAGAACAATCTAGAGCCCATGTGACCTGCAATTCCATGAAGCCCTGCAAAATTCACTTTTGGAGCTCAAAAACATGGCAAAATGAGGTGAAGTACCTTGATTTCAATGTACTTTGCCTTAAAATTGGTGGAGAAGTGGTTTGGGAAGGCAAATACCATGAAGTCATTGTTCTCAATGGACTTCATGTTCCCCATTATAACGCAAAGTACTCTGCTTCGCATTGTGGAATACTTTACGGATTCCACATTACTCCGTGAATCACTTTGCAGAGTGAATTTCGGACACTTCACCCACTAGCCTTGAATTGGGCAATTGGTATTAGGTTAATCATCTGCAATGCTTTCCTAATGGTCTCCTAAGTACATGGGACTGTTGCTGCCAGGGTGTGCTCCACAGCCTTCATTCGAAATCTTAGCCATGTGAAGTTTGTCAGAGCTGTAGATATGAGACTGTAGGTGTTTAGGGATCTAGGATTTAGCTTGCTTTGTAGGTAGGAAGGGACTGAGTTTGTAATGGATTTATATACAGAAGTGTACCAATGTAGTTCTCTTTGTATGGCTAGGGAGGTCCAGCCCATGGCCTCCTATAGGTGACAGTGGTGGGTGTTCCAAGGCAGACCTATAATGATTCTCAGGGCACTATGATAGAAGGGGTCCAGTACTCCCAGGAGTGTTTCAGAGGAAGCTCTAAAGACGTAGTCCCCACAGTCCAGCTTGGACAGAATCAGTGAAGTGACCAGGTTCTTTCTAACTGGTTGGCTGAAATATGTCTTATTCCTATAGAAGAAAGCTAGGAAGTATTTTAGTTTGCTGGACAGGGTCTGGATATGGGTGCTAAATGACAGTTGCTCATCTAGGTAGATATCCAGGTATTTATAGGTGGCTACTCTAGAAATGACATCTCCCCCTGCTGTATTTAGGAGGAGTTGGGTAGAATCGACAGCTTTCTTGATGAACAGCAAATATTGTGTTTTGCTAGTGTTAAGAAACATCCTTAGCTCTGATTGTGTCTTTTGAATTTTATGGAAGTGGCCTTGAATGGTGCTTACTGCGGTAGTGGCATCCTTATTGCTTGTGTATAGGATTGTGTCATCAGCATAAAGGAATAACTTTGTGTCTGCAGAGCTATGTTGGGGAATCTCATTGATGTATAAGAGGGGGTCGTAGGACTGAGCCCTGTGGTACTCCTTAGTTAATGGAGGCCAGATTAGGTCATTGGTTGCTGGCCCTTACACATTGCTGTCTGGAGCCCAGAAAGGCTAAGAACCAGACAAGTGCATTTATGTCCAGGCCAGAGCTTTTGAGTTGATTTCAGTAGGATATTGTGGTCAACAATGTCAAAAGCTTTGGACAGATCTAAGAAAAATTGCTGGGGAAACCAGTCCTTTATCAAAAGCATTAAGGATGTCGTCTGTCACCTTGGACACTACATATGTTGTGCCCTTTCCCGAAGCTTGAATAGTACTCAATTCATTTTGTGCAGCAAAGTAAGAGGTTAATTGTTTATGTACTAGCTTCTCAAATATTTTAACTATGGGTGAGAGTATGGATACAGGCCTGTAGCACTCAGGGTCAGAGAGGTAGCCCCCTCTGAAGATTGGGATTATGAAGCTGTTTCCATTTATCTGGTATCTGGGATGTTGCGAGGGCTAAGTGGAACAGTTGGGACAGGTGCTTTGCCAGAAGTGGTGCAGCAAGTTTATAGAAAATGGGCTCCATTCTCTCATAACCAGCTCCCCTGTTTTACATCTAGTTTGGTGAGTCTGCACAGAACGTCCTTCTCTCTAATGTTTCTGAAGGCAAATAGGGGCCGCTGAGGGACACCAGAGAAATTTGTATCTAGCTGTGTTGGTTGCATGTCTCAATTTTCCTTGTCAAAGGCTAGGCCAGCTTCTGCAGAAAATGTGTTGAATGCTGTTACCTGCTCCTTGGGGCTTTGCAAAGTGGTGTTCTTGATGGGTTAGACTGTGGGCAGTGTTATTTTGGAGACCTTACCTTGGATAGTTTTTATGCCTGCCCAGACCTTTTGTGAAATGTTCGGGTTGTTGAGAAATTGCTCATTGAAGTATTTAAGCTTAGCTCTATGAATTTCAAAGGTGCTTCTAATTCTATGAGATTTATAGGTCATTATATCATGAGAATCTTTCGTGGCCCGTGACATAGCACATAGGCAGTCCTTTTCTTTCAGGAACCATTTTAGGTTGTGGTTAATCCAGGATGCTGGTGATGCTCTGACTTTTTTTTAGATTATGGGGCATGCCTGTTTATTACTTTCAGGAGAGATGGTTTGAAGAATTCGCAGCAAATGGAGACATCTCCACAGGTATACATCAGGGACCAGATGATGCTGTCAACGTCACATAGGAACACTAGATCACAAATGGATTTAAAGTTATGGGTGGCGACTGATTAAGCTGGTGTGCGGGATCTTTTGTGTTGTCTTATACAGGCAATATAGCAGTGGTCACTTATATCTGGGGCAAATACCGATGCAATGTATTTTTTTGGGCATGGTGGTTTGGACCATGTCCAGCAAGGGATCCTTTTCGGTGCTGGCTCTATGGGGTTGTGTTGGGGAGGTAACCATCTTGGTCAGGTTAAGGGAAGCTAGCTGATTTATGAATGCCTGAGTGGGGTGCAGCATATCCCAGTTTAGGTCTCCAATTAGTGTGAACTTGTGATCAGTGTAGGGGCCTATTAGAGAACACAGTTGTTAGAGGGATTAGTTGCTCACTGATGGTGGTCTGTAGCAGGCAGTGAAGTAAAACCTGAAGTTTGGAGAGCTAGTAATTTGCAGGATTAATAGGTCAAGTGGTTTGGGGATTTTCCTAAGTAAGCCTTTTTTAGGTAGATTGCCAACCCACCTACCTTCTTGTACATAGAAACATAGACGTTGACAGCAGATAAGGACAGCAAGGCCCATCCAGTCTGCCAATTTCTTTTTCTACCTTATGAATATGCCATTGGCCTTTGCTCTGTCAATGGCCTATCTATTCATACTCATCTGTATTGCTCCCTTATGCCTATCCCATGCCTGTTTGAACCCCTGCACTGTATTCATAGCCACCACTTCCTGAGGTAGGCCGTTCAATGCATCAACCACCTTTTTTGTGAAAAAGAACTTCCTCACATTATCCCTTAATCGGCCTCCCTCTAATCTCATGCTGTGTCCTCTTGTCCTGCTATTTTTCTTATATTGAAACATGTTAGACTCTTTCACCTTGTTAATACCCTTAAGGTGTTTGAATGTTTCAATCATATCACCTCTCTCCCTCTTTTGCTATAGGGTATACATATTGAGTTCAGTTAATCTGTCCTCATATGTTTTCTGATGCAGTCTCTGCACCATTTTGGTTGCCCTTCTCTGGACTGCCTCAATTTGGTTAATGTCCTTGTGAAGGTGTGGCCTCCAGTACTGCACGCAGTACTCCAGATGGGGCCTAACCAGTGTCTTGAAAAGAGGGATTATTACCTCCTTCTTCCGACTTGTGATACCCGTACTAATACACCCCAACATCTCTCTAGCCTTACCTACTGCTTTAGTGGTCTCTTTGGATGTTTTCAGGTCATCGGTGATGATGACGCCCAAGTCTCTTTCTTTCTTTGTGACTGCCAGCAACTCCCCTTCCAGCCTATAGGTGGCTTTAGGGTTTCTCTTCCCTATGTGCATGATCTTGCACTTCTTTGCATTAAACCCCAGTTGCCACTCTTCTGACCATTTTGCTAGTTTATCCAGATCTCTTCTCATTCTGCCCACCCCATCTGGATCATCTACTCTGTTGCAGATCTTGGTATCATCTGCAAACAGACAAACCTTACCCGTCAGTCCATCTGCAATGTCACTGATGAAGATATTGAAGAGGAATGGCCCCAGGACTGATCCCTGAGCTACCCCACTTGTGACTTGCATCTCTTCTGACTTTGTACCATTTATCACCACTCTCTGTTTTCTGCCTGTCAACCATTTTGCCACTCAGTTGACCAACGTCTGACCCACCCCGAGCCTACCCTGCTTATTAATCAAACTTTTACGTGGAACAGTATCGAAAGCTTTGCTGAAGTCAAGGTAGGCAACATCAACTGCTCCCCCTTGGTCCACCACTCTGGTTACCCAGTCAAAGAAATCTATGAGATTAGTTTGACAGGACCTTCCTTTTGTAAACCCATGCTGTCTTGGATCCTGTGCTCCTATGGATTCCAGGTGTTGCACTATCCTTTCCTTAAGGAGTGTCTCCATAATCTTGCCCACTACTGAGGTAAGACTGACTGGTCTGTAGTTCCCTGCCTCCTCCCTGTTACCACTCTTGTGGAGCGGGATCACATGAGCCCTTCTCTAGTCTTCTGGGACCTCTCCTGTGCTCAGAGACTCACTAAACAGTTCTGATAATGGCTCTGCTAGTTCCACCCTTAGCTCCTTTAATCCCCTGGGATGTATGCCATCAGGTCCCATTGCCTTGTCCACCCTGAGCTTATCAAGCTCTTGTAGGACCCTTTCTTTTGTGAAGGGACTAGTGCATACCTCCCTCCCAACTGTGTCCATGGTGCTGAGTTGTGGGACCTGTCCTACCTTCTCTTCAGTAAATACTGAGCAGAAGTATCTATTTAGGATAGGTGCTTTTACATGGTCCTCCTCCTCACATGCCCCCTTATCCCCTTTGACCTTAGCAATACCCCCTTTTGACTTTCTCCTTTCACTAATGTATCTATAGAAAGTCTTGTCACATTCTTTTACTGTTTGTGATAGTGTTTCCTCAGTTTGGGCCTTTGCCTGCCTTACTGCCTTCCCTGGTTCCCTTAGAGAAGTTTGGTATGCCTCCCTATCTTCATCCTGCTGTGTTCCCTTATATTTCCTGAAGGCCAGCCTTTTGGCTCTGACCTTTTCTGCTACTGTGTTTGAGAAACAAAGTGGTTTCTTTCTTCTTTTTTGCTTTCTTTTCTCACTAACACAATAGGATGTTGCTTCAAGTATTGCATCTTTAATGCTTGCCCACTTTGCCTCTACCCCCTCACCTGTATTTCTTTTTTCCAGAGCTAGCTTGACTCTGTTGGCCATCTCATCAAAGTCAGCTCCTCTGAAGTCCCATATTTTTGCCTTGGAATGGGATGATTTTGTTCTAGTGGCAAAATTGAACCATACCATGTGATGGTCACTGGCACCCAGGTGACCTTCTACCTGGAGATCTGTGATCCTTTCCCTGTTAGTCAGTACTAGATCTAGGATAGCCCTGTCTCTTGTGGGTTGTTGTACAAGTTGTTTGAGGCCCTCCCCCTGCAGAGAATCCACTATGTGTCTAGTTCTGGCAGATGTCCCTGCTGGTATTGACCAATCTGTATCTGGCATGTTGAAGTCTCCCATTATCAGAACCTCACCTTTAGCTGTCATGTTTTGTATATCTTCTAACAGTAACGTGTCTCTGTCCTCTCCCTGGTCTGGAGGCCTGTACACAACCCCAGTTCATATGACTGTCACATTTCCTGTTTCCAGGGTGACCCACAGTTCTTCTGGCTCCTTATATGTATTCTGAATTTCTGTAGCTTTGATATTTTCATTGACATAAAGTGCCACTCCACCTCCCCCCCCCCTTTTTTCACCTTGGTCTCTTCGGAATAGTACAGAGCCCGATACTAAAGTCTCCCTAGTGTGGTTACTGGTAAATCATGTCTCGCTAATGGCTACTATGTCCGGTTTAGCCTCTATCATTATTGCCTGCAAGTCTGGGATCTTGTTTCCCAGGCTGTGAGCATTTGTGTACATGATTTTCCATTGGCCAGATTTCGGTGCGTTAGTTGTTGGGCGAGGTCTGGCGTTTCCCATTGTGTGTCCTATGGGGAGCCGGACCTTTTTCTTTACCTGGTGATGCAAATGAACTACAAACATGCTGAAATCCTGTTTGACCACTAGCTGAGGGGGAGGGGTGTTCTTCCCATTCAACGTATGGGATGCTGCATCCCTCTCCCCATTTGCTAGTTTAAATATTCCACAAAGACGTCAAACTTCTGTCCCAATGCACTGACTCCCTCCTTAGCCAGATGCAGTCCATCAAATTTAAAGAACTTTTGCTCCCAAAACTCCTGCCAGTTCACTATAAATTTGTGTCCTTTTTCCTGGCACCAGCCCTTGAGCCACATGTTTAGCTCCCCTATCTCCCCTTCTCTGACCTTCTGTCCATCTGTCCCCCTGTCCCAGACTGGCAGGATCTCAGAGAAGGAGATGCCGGACAAAATGGATGATAGTTTATCACCTAGCCTGGTCAGGTGTTCCTTGGTCTCTACAACTGACTGGCAGGCGAGATTGTTAGTCCCTATGTGTACTAGGACATCAATGTTTTCTCCTGCTTCCTGAACAATTTTAGCAATGTGGTCAGTGTCTCTCCACGCTGATGTACCTGGGAGACATCTGACCATTACCCCTGGCTGAAGATACATATCAACTCCCCGAATCATGGAGTCTCCTGTGATCAAAAGTATTTTGGATTTCCTTTTTGCTTTTTTTGTTTTGGTTCCTGTTTTGAGTGAGTTTTGTTGTGCAGGCTGCTGTGCTGCAGTGTACTGTTCTGCAGTGTCCTTTTCTCCTTTGTTTGATTTCAGAGATAGAGGCAAATACCTGTTTGTAGTTTTTATATGGTTTGTGGAGGTGATATGTTGGAGAGCACCAAGTGATGGGGCACCCGATTTGCCCCTCCTAACCACCTGCCAACCTCCTGAATCAACTACCCTCTGAAGTCGAGGTGCTTCTGTTGGATGTTGGGGAAATGGCAGGCGATTCTTATAATACATTTCCTCTTGAATATGCAATTTGAGGCACACAATCTCTGCCCATGCTGCCTGGAGCTGAGCCCTTAGATCTTCAATGGCCCAGAATGTAGGACAGTGTCCTAAATCCTATAAAACTGCCCTTCTGAAAAGTGTTCTGCAGTACCTGCAGTTAATGATATCCATTCCAGATAAGTTGCTGGGTTTATAACCTGGTCAGAGTAATAAGAAGGAAGAAAATGAAAGACAAAGTTTCATTTTGTGTTTTGTTTGTTTGTTTTTGTATAACTTGTTATAACAAGTTAAAGTACTAGTGCCCCTGTAAATGAGGTCACTGTGTGGATACCACTCTGATCTGCCCCTTCCTGCTTTGCTACAGGAAATATCATGACTGTGCTACCCTATAAAAGAAGTCTAGTGTGGGGTGGTTGGGGATGGGGGTGGGTGGCTGGGTCCTTCCCCTGCTGAAAAAGAAGATCCTCGGATGAAAGAAACAAGGAGGTAAGAGCAGAAACAATCAGCCAGTAACAAATGCAGTAGCCCTGAAAGCTTATCCTAGTGATAGATAAAACTGTAAAGCACCACCTGTAATAATTTCAAAGAAGATATACCCTGTAAGAAACACTTTGCTAGAGAGAAAAATAAAGCAGTAACAGAAGATATACCTTGCAAAAGACAAGTTGAATCAGAAGACTAGAGCAATAATCTGTAAGCACACACCTTGTGATAATGCAGCAGAAGGTATACCCATCAACAACAATTTGAATCAGAGAAAATAAAGTAATAAAATGTTAGCAACAAACAGTACAAAATAAAAAAAACAACTCACAGTAAATCGGCCTAGCCAAAAGAAGCCTTGATCCTTATCCTTGCTCTGGTAAGGTTATTTGCTCTGTCCTTTCTAGCAACCTAGAAGAAAAGAGCTCAGGTGAAACTAGGTGCCTTGGCCAGCAAACCTAGTTTTCCAACCATGCCTCGTTTCTCTGGTCAGTTTCATTCTGGTTGACTTCATAAGTGTCACTAAGAGATTCAAGTTGACCCTTACTGAGTAGAGGATTATGCCAATGGGCTTTTACCTACTGTAATCAGTCTGTTTTTTCCTTTCTGAGAGAATTATGTGCTTTCCATCTCTGATTTCTGGACAATCTCTAAGTGTTGGGAGAGTTTTGATGTGCCTTGTTCAACAAGTCAGGGCAATGTCACTTTTATTATATCTCAGGGCTGGAAATGATCGTGTTGGGTACTGTTAATACAGTTTTCATTATTTTCTTATTTTCCACTGGTACCAGTCTCTAATCCTCTGGCTCAGAGTTCCTTCTCTACAGAGCAATTTTACAATTCACATCTGGTGGGCTTTACCCATCTTACAGAGTATCAAGTGACTAACAACTTTCTCCCAAATATCGGGGCCCCAGGGATAATTCAAAGTTTGCATGCTGTGGTCTTTCAGGGTTGGGCATGTATAGGGCTTTCCTACATTGCCTTGTTACAGTAGTAGAGCAGGTAACATGAGCAGCATATTTATTTATTTAGTTTTTGTTGACCGGGTAAGTGCACTAGACAAATCCTGCCTATTTTCAGGCACGACCCGGGGGAGGGGGATACAGATGAATGCCAACTGACCTTGAACCAGATTAAGCTGCTGGTGGTATTTTTAGTGATTTGCATCATATCAGATGTTGAATTACATCTATATGACACTGCTGTCATATCTCAAAACCCCAGGCCTACCAGGAGACAGATGTGGAATAGCAGTTAGCCACCATCTGTTCCAGAGTCCTCATGAAGCCCCTAATGCACTTAATTTCACAACAGCTAACTGGGATTCCAGAATCAAGAACTGAACCCCATTCCTCACGTGGTGAGCAGATGTCCTCACTATTACACCATCAAGTCAGTTGGGTGCTGGTGCTTATGTGCCTGTTTAGCTTCAACTCCTTTTGGCTGGTCAGCACTTATAGAAGAAAATAAAAAGCATGTTAAAGATGCAAATTCAGTAGGAAAGAAGAAGAATGGTTAAGGGCATAGCGACTGGGTTTCAGTGTGAAAAAGTGCAAAATTATGCATGTAGGGCACAGACACCCAGAGGCGGAGTACAAAATGGGGAAGAGATATTGATGGTCACCAAACAGGAATGTGACCTGGGAGTAATTATATCTGATGACCTAAAAAATGATTAACAGTGTGACAAGGTAGTTGGAAGGGCCAGTGGGATGTTGGGGTGCATAGGGAAGGGTATCTCCAGCAAAAGGAGGGAGTTGGTGTTGTCTCTGTATAGATCACTTGTCAAACACCACCTGGAGTACTGGGTCCAGTTCTGGAGACATCTCCAGAAGGATGCAGACAGAGCAGGGGCTGTCCAGAAGAGGGCAACTAAAATAGCACAGGGTCTTCATCAGAAGCCCTATGAGGAGAGACTAAAGTACCTCAATATGTACATACTGGAAGAGAAAAGGGAAATGGGGGATGTGATAGAGGTCAACAAATATCTCATGGGGTAAGTAAGGTACAAGAGAGGAGTATTTTTCAGAAAAGAAGATACATGAGAACAGGGGGACATGCAAGTAAACTGAAGGGGGATAAATTCAGGAGAGATGTGAGGAAATATTTCTGCATGAAAAGAGTGGTAGGTGCCTGGAACAATCTTCCAGCAGAGGTGATGGGGCCAAAAACAATGGCGGGACTCAAAAATGCATGGCATAGGTATATTTGAATCCATGGAAACTGTCATTCACTGAGCACATATTATTTACAGTAGTACACACTCATAGTAGAGTGCAGTCAGTGGCAGGCCATGGTGGTGAGAGGTGGGCTGTGCCAGTCACCGGCTGGGTATAGGTGGGGGACCAGGGTGGACTGGCACTGCCAGGTGGCAGGATGGGGGGCCACTAGACTACCAGTGATGTGGGAATTTTATTCTTATTACTTGAAAGGACCATGAGACATTGGGGTTCAGAGTTTCTTGGGGTCCAATTGCCCTGTGGGGCTACTTGTACAGTGCTCTAGGTTTGGGGCTGGGGGGGGTCCAATAGCACTGTGGGACTTATTTTATGGAATATTGAGGGATCAGGGTATGGGGGGGTTCAATAGTACTCTGGGGCATTTTCCGTCAGTGGGGATAGGGGCTAGGGGGTCAGATAGCCCTGCGGGGCTTTACTCTTATTATTACAAGGAGCATGACTAGGGTAGGAGGGTGGAGGCTGCCTCATCTATGGAGGAATCTTTTGGTGGCACATTGGCACAACCCTCGATGGACGTAAAGTACACTTACACTAACTAAAAGCTGGTGTAAATGTACTTTTATGGATGTCCTTCCGGGGTCGTTTTAGAATTGCAAATTTGGGGATGTGGTAGCTGCCCTTCCAGAATAGGCCGCAACTGCTGCCGTAAACCCCCTTGCACCATGTCACAGGGTGTTTATGGCATAAATGGTGGCATAAAAACACTTTGGTGAGATCACGTGATGTTTCTGACCAGGTATTACTGCTTCATTGTGCTCCCGTTACCTTCCTTGATAAACTCGCTTTAATTTCAGTGAGTTAAATGACCTGAACCTCCAACCTGCTGTATTTAATCTATAAAATGAGTGGGAACTCAAAGATTGCTTGCCTGACAAGTTATGAGGGGAATGGAAGTAGAAATGCGCTAGACACTCTCTCACCATACTCCACCCACTATGCAAGAAAAGGCTCCAAAGAAGCCTAAGGCTCAAGTAGCTCAACCACCCAGATGCAAGTCTACATCTTCAAAACATCCCCTCCTCACTCTGGTTAGATTCCTGGAGGAATTTTGCCCCTTCAGGGATGAGGTCAGATTTCTAACAGAGGACCTAAAGGTGGGCAAGCAATGTGAGAAGGCAGTAAGGAAGGCTGGGGGGATACTGGGATGCATAGGGAGAGGCATCAATAGTAGAAAACAAGAAGTTGTTATCCCTCTGTACAGCCAGTTGGTGAGACCCCACCTGGAGCACTGTGTGCAGTTCTGGAGACCCCATCTCTGCAAAGACATAGACAGAGTGGAGGCTGTCCAGAGGAGGGCAACCAAAATGGTGCAGAGTCTGCACCAGAAGACATTCGAAGAAAGACTAAAGAAGCTTAATATGTATACCCTTGAGGAAAGAAGGGAGAGAGGGGACATGATAGAAACTTTCAAGTACCTCAAGGGAATTAACAAAGTCCAAGATGGTAGTATCTTTCAGAAAAAGAGATGTGCAAGAACAAGGGGGCACAATTTGAAGATAGAGGGGGATGGCTCAGAGGTAATGTGAGGAAGTATTTTTTCATGGAGAGGGTTGTGGATGCATGGAACAGCCTCCCTGAGGAGGTCGCGGAGTCAAGAACAGTGGGGGAATTCAAGAATACATGGGACAGACATAAGGCAGTCCTAATGGGGGGTAGGAGGAAGTAGACTGTTGGTTAACTAGGATCTGCAGCTTATCTGCTAGGTAGGAAAATGGGCAAACTAGGTGGGCCAAACGGTCCTTATCTGCTGTCAAATTCTATGTTTCTATGTTTCTAGGTAAAGGGGATATCAAATAAGATAGTACAGCTCTCACAAAAGACCAGGGATTGTGAAGTGAGTGTTACATCTCTTGAGAAGAAAACGGATAAAGTGGATCCAGCCATAGCAATCACCTGACAGAGAATTTTTTTTTTATTTAGTTGTTTAAGCAGGTATAGTACACTAAGCTGAAAGCTTTTTTACAGGAGCGACCTGGGAGCACAAGGAGGTTAAGTGACTTGCTCAGGGTCACACAGTATGCAAGTAGAAGCTGTAGGATTCAAACCCAGGTCTGGTCTGCTGGATGTCACCAGATTTGCAGCTCAGGGCCTGAGACCACTGTGCTATACTGCCTCCTTATTTCGAAAATGGAAGCAAAAATCGAGGATTTATTTATTTATTTAAGAGTTTTACCAGGAAGGCATACTGAGCAGAGATACCACTCGATTACAGATGCGTCCTGTGGGGAGGGGGAAGAGGAGTAAAATACAGAATAAATAATTGTACAAGTATACAGATTATGCAATGTACATATAACATTGCATACATAGATTAATGGACAGCAGAGCTTGCATGGCTGTGAGTCCCAAGGAAACACAACAAACAACTACAATAGCAAGCTGTACAATGTAATGGTAGTGAGTCCCTTTGATAGATTATTTCCCTTAGACCGCCATAGCCATCACAATAATATTGTTTTTATTGGTCTCCCTGAAAAAGAGGAAGGATCCCATCCAATACAATTTACACAATGCCTGGTGGCAAAGATTGCAGGCCCATCACCCTTTGGATCAGAGTACATTATTGAGAGAGCCCATCATGCTCTGAGACCATTGCCCCCACCAGGTGCCCAGCCTCGAACCTTCATGTTCAAATTTTTGAATTACCAGGAATGTCAACATCTACTCTCGAAGGTAAAAGAATTAAAAGAGGTTCAATGGAGGGCTCAGAGATACGCATCATGCAAGATTTGCCGCAGTCAGTGTGACAGAAGAGGGCCGAATACCACAGTGTAGTCACTAAACTTCTGGCTGCGAATATTCGTTTTAGGATGCTTTACCCTGCAAAGCTACAAGTCTCTTTCGATGGAAAATGGGTACCCCTAGAAGATCCAAAAACTGCAGCATCCAAACTCAAGAAAAGGTTGCCCAACCTATTTCAAGATTGTTGAAGTGTTACACCTTGGTCTCTCAACTCAAGATGGCTCAGTTTGTGGAGAGAGTGTATAAATGTGCTAAGCACGGAGAAATGCTGGATCATCACCCTCACTACAATTACTTTTTCCACTTAAGATTCTTGAATGTTTCACCTGATTGGAACTAACCCTCCACAGTAAGAAAAGGAAGGGTTTAATAAAGTGCTTAACAATGAGAAACTCTGACTATGGATAGACCGTTGGTCAACTCTTTGCTGTGAAGTTCCCTATAATTTTCTTGTTAAATTGACTTTGTTGGACCTAGATACGTGATGAGTAAATCCTAACCCCCCCCCTTTTTCTTCTTTTTAAGTTTTAAGTGTTCAATACATTGTTTTTGCTGGTCCAATTTAAGGCTATATGATTGAGGTTCATTTCAGGGTAATGGTTAGGAGGGCCTGTGTAGATAGGTAACTACGGGGACATACGCCTACAAGTCTCAAACTATCCCTAGTCAAACTCAAACTAGGGACTGGCTCCTTTACTGGCATGAATAATGAATGTCTTAAAGTGTGGACTTTAGGTCCTGAATTTGTAAGAACTGGATGCGCAGACAGCTACTCTCATTATGACTATTACTATGACCATGAGGGGGAAATAATGCTCGAGAGATTAGATTCCTGTTTATTTTTTATTTTTTTTTGCACTCGAGTAAGGGCTGGGACTGTCATTGTGAAAGGATAGGTACTCAACTATGTCGGTAGATTTTGCACTTATAAGGGGTCTCCTGAATTTCTTTTGCATTCGGGGTACTTGAAATGATAGTAACGGACTCCACATGCTTATTTATATGTTGTATGTTTTACTATGTTTACACATGGGTGATAAGATATTACAGCAGCAGAGGTGAGTTTTGAAGGGAAGGTTGGTAGGAGGGGGAGGGCAGCAACTACGTGGCAGTCATCATGTACTGTAAAGATTGGGAAGGGGAAGGGGGACTATATTAGTTTTTCTTTTCTGGTTCATAAACACTCAGGAGTTCTATTTAGTGGGGAGAAAGAGTTCTGGAGGAGTGGGATGGGGTGTAATGGGACTTGAAGAAAGAGGCAGAGTAGTCCGGCTTGGCACTGGGGTTTACTGACTCACTTATTAGAGGGCAACACTTGTATTTTCAGTTTGGACACCAATCTGTATATGAATGACATGTAACAAAAAGTTTATTTCATGGAATGTATGAGCCACAAGGTCTAAATATAAATGTTACCAGATTTTGAAGCATTTCAAAGTTCTGAAGGGTGATATCTCGTTTCTCCAGGAGACCCATCTTCTGGATTCAGAGGGTGATCTTCTTCGCAGACAATATGTGGGACAAGTTTTTAATGCTGGGCGCAGTACACAAAGTAAGGAAGTAGCTATTCTAGTTGCCCAAAACACCACCTTCATTACCGAGGAAATTGTTAGAGACCCGCAAGGTAGATATACAGTGGCGTGAAAAAGTATTTGCCCCCTTCCTGATTTTCTCTATTATTGCATATTTGTCACACTGGATGTTTTCAGGTCTTTAGACAAAATATAATATTAGATAAAGGGAACCTGAGTGGACAAAAACACTTTTTTTTCTTATTTCATTTATTTAATGAAAAAGTTAACTAACACCAACTGGCACTGTGTGAAAAAGTAATTGCCCCTAGTTAAATCAACCCAATTAAAGGGATAATTAGAGTCAGCTGATTGAACACAGCCAGGCTTGATTACAGCCAGCCCTGCTCAATATAAACCTCACTTATTTTGGCCCTTACCATCAGAGTCACATTGCCAGGACAAAGATTCAACAAGCACATTATGCCATGATCAAGAGAGTTCCTGAAAAGATCAGAAAAACATTTTGTTGCCCTCTATCAGTCTGGAAAGGGTTACAAAGCTATTTCTAAGGCTCTGGGACTCCATCGAACCACAGTGAGAGCCATAATCTCCAAATGGAGAACACTTGGAACAGTAGTGAACCTTCCCAGGAGTGGGCGGCCTGCCAAAATTACTCCAAGGCGCAGTGTAAAATCATCCAAGAAGTCTCAAGGATCCTAAAACAACATCCAAAGAACTGCAGGCTTCTCTTGCCTCAGCTAAGGTCAGTGTTCATGACTCCACAATCAGAAAGAGACTGGGCAAAATGGGCTTCATGTGATGAGTAGCAAGTCGAAACCACTGCTAACCAAGAAAGAACATAAATGCTGGTCTCTCATTTGCCAAAAGCACCTGGATGATCCACAAGCCCTTTGGGAAAATGTTCTATGGACAGATGAGTCCAAAGTGGAACTTTGGACAACATGGATCCCATAATGTCTCAGCAGAAAGCAAACACAGCATTCCACAGTAAGAACACCATACCAACAGTCAAACATGGTGGTGGTAGTGTGATGGTGTGGGGATGCTTTAACCTAAGAACCTGGATGAAGCTTGCATAGTGGGAACATGAATTCTGCTCTGTACCAGAAAAATCTTAAGGAGAATGTCCAGTCATCCTTCCGTCAGCTGAAGCTGAAGCGAGTTGGTCATGCAGCAAGACAATGATCCAAAACACAAAAGCAAGTCCACATTAGAATGGCGAAAAAGAAGTAAAATTAAAGTTTTGGAGTGGCCCTAGTCAAAGCCCAGACTTAAACCCAATAGAGATGCTGTGGCAGGACCCGAAACGAGCAGTTCATGCTCGAAAACCTACCAAATGTTACTGAATTAAAGCAGTTCTGCAGGAAAGAGGGTTAAAATTCCTCCACAGCGATGTGAAAGACTGATATTGAATTATAGGAAGTGTTTGGTTGCAGTCATTGCAGCTAAATGTGGTAACCAGTTATTAAGTGTAAGGGGGCAATTACTTTTTCACACAGTGCCAATTGGTGTTGGTTAACTTTTTTTCATTAAATAAGTGAAATAAAAAAAAAAACAAGTGTTATTTGTTCACTCAGGTTCCCTTTATCTAATATTACATTTTGTCTAAAGACCTGAAAACATCCAGTGTGATAAATATACAATAATAGAGAAAATCAGGAAGGGGGCAAATACTTTTTCACACCACTGTATTATAGTCAAAGGAATTCTGGACAGAACTACAATGGTACTAGCAGCCATTTATAGTCCCAATGTAGACTCCCTTAATTTTCTCAAATTTACTACAAATCTTGGCACCATTCTCATCCTTGCCATGCATATTGGGAGGGGATTTTTACCTTCCATTTTCCCAAGATTTAGATAAGTCAGGAGTGAAGAGGTGAATACTCTTCCCTGCACAAAGATTTATTAGAGACCTAATTGACTATCTTGAGTTATGCGACCCCCGGAGAACCCTGTATCCCTCAGTGAAAGAATTTACTGTTAGGTCTAGTATCCATGGATCCTTTTCCAGAATCGATTATTTTTTAATAAGCCATTCCTTACTAAGCAGGTTAAGAACTGCAGATATAGATCCAGGGTTAATCTCTGACCACTCGGTAGTTAGATGTGATCTGACCATAATATTACAAGATTCCCATGATTCTCTATGGAAATTAAACAACCAACTTCTCAAAGAGGATACAATTATTAAAATTGTAGATAAAGAAATAGAGGAATACACACACACAATAATCTGGCCTCTACTATGAGACCGGATTTGCAATGGGGTTCCCTAAAGTGTGTATTAAGGTGAACTTTCATTAAATTAGCTTTGCAACGGAAAAGGGAGAGAGTCCAGAAAACAGTTACCTTACTAGCCAAAATCCAGCATCTGGAGGCTTCCATGTCTTCTGCTACTACAGACTCAGGCTTGACATTATTGCTCGGATACCGAGATCAATATGGTGCCTTTCTCAGAGAGAAAGCAGAATATGCTATATTAAAAACAGGAGTAAGATACATTGACCAGGGAGAAAAGGCAGGACATCTGCTTGCTTTATGGCTGAAGAAGGTGGAATCCTCTAGAACAGTCAAATCTATCAGATCTCAGAAACAGGGTACTCTTAAAGTCACCCCTAGGGAAATCACTGCAGAATTTGTTACATTTTATAAAGCTGTATATAGCCACATGCTAAATCTCCCAGACTCCTCTCAGGTGAAGGAATATCTTCTCCCCCTGAATCTTCGGACTCTGGACCTGGACCAGCAAGAGCTATTAGTTACCCCCATCTCGGAAGAAGAGATTCTGGTAGCAATCACCTTGCTAGTGGCTGATAAAGCCCTGGGCCCAGATGGCTATTCCCCTAATTTTTACAAAACATTTAGTAAAAAGTTAGTTCCTTGGTTACATCATTTTTATACGTGGTTGTTAGAATAGAATACTATTGGATAATACCCTGCTGGAGGCTCTAATCTTCGTTTTACACAAATCAGATACAGTAAGGATCCGGAATTAGTAAGTAGTTATCGCCTAGTCTCACTATTAAACTGTGACATAAAGATTCTAGTCAAAGTTCTTGCTAGACGATTGATGGTGGTGCTCCCTGACATTATTCATGTGGATCAAGTAGGGTTCATGGAAGGAAGGAAGGAATTCGGCAGATCACTTTCGAAAGATGGCTCATGTTTTTTCTGTGTCGGGGGAGTTGGAAGTCCCAGCTGGCTTGCTCTCTCTTAATGCAGAGAAAGCATTTGACCGAGTAGATTAGCAATTTCTATTTTTGACCATGGAAACATTTGGATTTCTCTCTAATTTCATTAGCTGGGTCTCTTCTTTGTATGGTGTTCCCCAGATGAGAATTTATAGTTATGGTGTACTCTCGGACAAATTTTCCTTGCACTCCAGAACCAGGCAGGGGTTTCCTCTCTCTCCCCTATTGCTTAACATTTATTTAGAGCCGCTACTATGTTCTTTGATGTCTCATGATGGAGTCCAGGGTATACCCATTGGTAATCACAAGTTTAAACTTTCAGCATATGCAGACTATGTACTTCTACATCTGATTCTTCCTGCCAGTTCTTTCCCTATTGTGATGTCTCTTTTTATGGATTTTGGTTTGTTGTCGAATTATAGAATTAATCCTAACAAAACCATTGTTTTCCCCCTTAATCATAGACTCATGAAAAGTACAGTATCTCCATTGGGTTTCCAGTGGAACTCTAAGTCTCTGAAATATTTGGACTTAATACTATCCAGAAGTGATAAATTGATTAGAAAATCAAATTTTGACTTATTACTAGATACTATCCAGCAGGACTTTAAAAGGTGGCAAACCCTACTTATATCACTATGGGGACATATTAACATTATAAACATTATAAAAATGAATATACTACCCAGACTTTTTCATCCAATCAGCATGTTAAATTCTTGGCTACCTTTAGCATGGTTTGAAAAGGTACATGCTCTTATATCTTCATTTATATGGCAGGGGAAATGTCCTAGACAGGCTTATTCAAAGTTAGCTGCATCCCAACATTCCAGGGGTCTACAATTATTGCATTTTGCAATGTATTTTTGGGCTAGCCAGGCTGACAAATACCTAAAATGGTTCATTCTGACAGAAAAGCTTCCCTCATATCCTTATATTCCAGAATGGCTGATGTTAGAATTGGATTTGATAAAGGATACAAAAATCTTCCCAGAAGCCCTTCTTTATATCCCAGTATGTGCTCTTCTGTCCAAACTGAAGTGGACACCTATATCAACCTCCATCCGGATCCATAATCAAATGTATGCCTTCCTTAAATTTAGAAACACACGGGACCCCAATCAGCCAGTGGTAGCCAATCCCAATTTAAAATTAGGGGGCAGGACTATATCCTTTTATTGGTTCCCTCAAATTAACTCCCTTAAAGTAAAACATTTTTTGTAGAGGAAATATGCCTGGACTCAGGGCAATATTGTTTATGTATAACCTTGATAGAAAGAATATGTTTAAGGTGTTTCAATTACGTCACTTGCTAGTACAGCATTTTTCAAATATAAGGGAACCAGAACTGGAGGATCAGAATTGGGTTAATTCTCTGATTCCCTTGAGTGGAAAGGACCACTCTGTCTCCTTTCTATAGGCCTTTCTTCGGGAAAATGTACTAGATGCACTCTCAAGTTAATAAATATTGGACTGCTCAATTTTCTTTTATTTTGGAGAACAATACTTTAATTTGGTCAAATTTACATCAATATATTTCTCAAGGTAGATTGAAGCTCACTCAATACCAATTTCTAAACAATATGTATTGGACTCCCAGTAAACTTAAGCTCCTTGGTAGGCCCCAGGATGGTCTCTGTTCAAGATGTCACAGACAGACAGGCGACCTAATGCACATTTTCTGAGAGTGTTCCACAGTCAAAGACTTATGGAGTGTGATCCAGTCTCAAGTAGATCCATTGTTAGGGCCTGAAGATTTGTTTATACTGGAGATTTGCCTACTGGGGGATCTCTCCCGTATATCGATCAAGATACATAGATTCTATATGGCTATGATTTCTCTCACTGTAAAGAAACTGGTTCTATGCCATTGGTTGGATGGACACACTATTACATTCAATGAATGGTTGACTGACCTTCTTTTTAATCTTCAGGCTGAACAACTTAAGGCTAGTATTACCAATCATAAATCCTATTTACAAGAATATATGGGAGGGCTTTCATACACTATATCTCCTTCAAACTGGTGTGCCCTCACATTAGGAAAGTTGTGGCCTTTATAATTTACCTAAGGTGTTAGCTGTTTTTGTTACTCATCTATGGTACAAGTAGGTGTTACTGTGATGTTCTGGTTGTGATTTTATTGTTACCCTATATCTCAGGAATGTAGTGCCAAGCTGGGGTGGGTGGTATGGGGGGCAGGGGCATCTTAACATGGACTCCTGCTTGTTATGACTATATTTGTAATGATATGACTTATTGTTCATATTAAGGTTGTATACAAAACTTGAATAAAGTTTGAATTTCAACAAAAAAAAAACACTTTGGTGCAAGCAGGCTGTTTGCAGAATCCCAAATGTCACAACTCATGGTGCAAAATGCTACTTGCTCCATTTTGGTTGACGCAGGTCACTTTGCACCATGCGTAACCTTTGTAGAATTGGCCCTACTATCATGATAATTTGATCAACTAAGGCAGCAGACTTGGCACACATTAATAAAAAGGTATTTTTTAAACATTGCTTGTGTTAAGGAAAAGTTGCAGTTTTATAGGAACTGAGCTGCACACTGCCGTAAGTCACAATTACATTTGATAGACCTCCACTGAATATCAGTTTGAGGCATGTAATCACTGCAGCTGCAATGGGAATCATGTAAATGCAAACTCAGACCACTCTGAGTAATATTACTTTTAGTACTATATGGAGTACTACATGCTCTGTAAAGAATACCACTAAGAAAAAAAAATGTTCTCATATCGTGAACCTAGCAATAGAATAACTTTGTGTTATCATGTCACACTCAGAATAAGCATTGCATGGCATTACAAGATTTTCTTATCCTTATAGTTACAGCATACGGCAGTTAACTTGCTGACTCATGTCTGAATCTCAGTCTCCCAGAAGTTTAGTTTTATTTACAGTATCATTTTTCTTAGAAGTGGACTAGGTCATTTTTTAGATTTTCAGTCACATCTAGGAAACTACAATGAAAATGTTAATATCACAGGTATAAGATCTGCCCTCATGGTTGAAGTCAGAGAGCCCAGTTGCCTTAAGCTTGTTTAGGATAAAGGGTTGGGAAACAATGTCAAAGGCATTGGTCAAGTCAGCAAAGATGCTGGGGGTGGTCATGCCCAGATCCATGCCAGATAGAATGGTGTCTGTAAACCAGAGGAGGGAGGTGGAGGAGGAGTGGGACTTCTGGAAGCCAGAATGGTATGGAGTGAAGAAGTCATATGAATCAAGGAAGAGGTAGAGCTGGGAAAGTACAAGGTGTTCCTGGAGCTTGTCCAGGTTTGGAAGGAGGGAAATATGGCAGTAGCTACCAGGAGATGTACAATCGTCCCCTTTAGGAATTGGGATAACTGTAGCCAACTTACAAGAATCAGGGACGGGGCTAAAGAGAAGGAGAGGTTGAGAATAGGTTGTGTAATAGCAGGGACAGAGAAGTGCAGGTGTTTGGGGTCTAAACAATTGCGGCTCACACCCTTGGGGGGCTTTAGAGACAGGAGGTCCTTAAGGGATGCAGTGGGAATGGTAAGAAAAGGAGAAGGGGTGGGGTGGGGTAGTGGGGAAGGTGGAGAGAAGGAAGCAGGCACAGGTGGTAAAGAAGAAGTTGAGATGTGGAGACAGAAAGGGGTCAAAAATAGTAATGTCACCAACCTTTAGGATGGGGAGAGGGGTCTCAGGGGAGGAGAAGAAAGAGCATGGATGACCTTCCAGAATTTGGAGGAGTGATTCAGGTTGTTCTGGAGTGTGGGTGTGAAGTATTCAGCCTTAGTAAGCCTGGTAGCTCTGGTTCAGGCATTATAAAGGGCCAGGCACTTGATTTGGTGAGTATGGGAGCCAGAAAACAAGTGAACCTGCAAGGCAAGGTCTCACACAGGGAGGCATACTAGCAACTCTGCTGTGATCCATGGGAGGTGGGAATATCATTCCCTGATTTTTCTAAGGAGGTGCATGCAGATCCTAAGTAGACAAAAATTTGGAGTTGAAATATTGAAGGGTGGAAGTTATGTTTCTGGCTGCAGAGATGGGCGACTAGTCAGTAGTGACCTAGTCAGCATCAAGGGAGGACAAGTCTAATGACCTGAAGGGCTGGAGTAGGATGAATTTTAGGGGAGTTCTGGGATGATAAATCTTGCACATGCAGTAGACAATATACTGGTCACTGAGTGCATCAGGGAGGGTACCAGAATCCACAATATGGTGGGGATGGGAGGTGATAACCCAGTACAGGAGGGAGTGACTGAGGTATCTGATCTGTGATTGTGCCATCTGGGGTCAGTGATAAACTGGGAACTCTCTAAGCACTTTATGTTTTGTCACAATTTATTTAAACAGCAGAAAGGCTATTGAGGTTAAAGTCACCAAGAATGAGAAGCTCACCAGAGGAGGCATGGAAGGAGATAGTGTAGAGAAGCTTGGTGACTGAAAGTGGGAAAAAATCAAGACAGAATTAGTCATCAGCTATGAATATAGGGACAGAGAAGGGGAGGGAGAGCTTGAGGAGAAGGAGCAACTCATATGAAGGAAGGGAGCAAATGAAGAACAGTCTCAGACTGGAAGCTAGAGGAGAGGTATATAGCAACAGCACCACATCTCTTAGTGCAGTCCTATCAGATGATTGTGTATCTGGGGATAACAACAGCTAAATGCAGAATCTTGGAGGAGAGCCAAGACTCTGAGATCACTAGCACATCAGGTATGAGTGACCATGAACAGTTGTAACTTCTCAGTCTTGGGGAAGAGTCTTCAGATATTGAGGTGAGTTTTTCTCAATCCTTTCATGAGATGAAAGGGAGATGATTGGGCAGGGCTTGGATTAAGCTTAGTATCTCTTGTGACTATAAGCAAAAGGGAGACAATGAGCTTGACGGAGCCTATAAGGCACTTGAGGGAAGAGGAGTGGGAAGCATGTGTGTGTGTATGAGGAGGATGAGTGGCATAGGAGGAAAAAGGCACCTGAGGACTTCAAGGTGAAGCCAAGGAGAAGGGAGGAGACTGCTGCACCCAGGAAGCCAGGGGAAATGGGATAAGGAGTGGAGTCAGAAGGTAGGGAGGGTGTATGAGGAGAAGAGGGCAAACAAGAAGGAGAAGGGAAGGCAAGGATAGGCAGTAGCATGGACGGAGGTGAAGGAAAATAGAAAAGGGAGGATTGGTAGGGTTAAAAAGTAGCATAAAGGAGGGGCAGCAGCAGTTTCACTCTGAACTTTGCCAAACTTAATATTGGAGGGTAAATTTCATTCAGGTAGGGAGGACACCAATTATGAGGGGAAAAGGCCACACCTAGGAAGGGAGGAAGCCTAAGTTGGAAAATTTGGGGAGATGTTGGGCTACCATCAGATGGGGAGTACCCTTATTTAATAATTTGAGGGTGATGCAGACTTCACCATGAGGGAGGAAGCCTAGATTAAACAAACTTGGGGGGGATATACCCAAATGGGGAGAAAGAGCAAACTAAGCAATTGTTGGGTTAATGCAGGCTTCACCAAGATAGAGAGGAAGCAACAAATGAAAATATTTGGGTGGGGTGGGGTGTGGGCTTCACCAAGAGGGCAGGAAGCTTAATTATGCAACTGAAGTAGGTGGGTGGATGGGTGTGTGCTTCCTCCAGAAAGGAGGAAACCTAGGAGTAACAGAAAGGAGGAATAGGGCACACCAGCTGGAGAGGAGGTCTAACTCAACCAGTGGGGCTGCACCAGGCTAACTAAGTAGATGAGAGAGGGTGGCAGCACACAGTACAACAGGCCCTTGTCAGGTACCATTAGATGAGTTATACAAACAATTAAAAAACTCAAGCTTTAAATGAATGTTGATCAATGACAATTTAAGAGCATTTACAGAGAATGTTTGCACCATAGCTTGAATAGGAGAGCACTCTCCTTTTTTTAACAAAGCCTTTCTTGGTACCTGCTTGCACTTGATTCCTTGAGGGAATGTATATGGTATGAGTAGTTTACAGTTGCTCACTGTTTAACCTTGGCAGGTTTTTTAAGCTTCCTCCTTGAAGAAGCAAAATAAGTTGCATCATATGGATAACACTTATCCCTAAGTGTTTTACAAGTAATGACAGACAGGTAGTGCACTGACTGAGAACATGAAATGGCAGCCATTTTATTTATTAAACACCCACACACTGTCATGGTCTATTGCCTGGTCTGATTTTATTGGGAATGGGAATGCTTGCCAGTACACCATGGCAGATCACCCACTCCTACAAAAAGAATCATGGATTTTTTGACATCCACTTAGATGTCAACCAGGATGGCACAAGAGGTGGGAAGAAGGGGCATTGTCTTAACAGGTTATCTAATGTACAGCATGCCTGTGACAGGAAGCTCCTGCCACTCTTGAGGACTAACCTTTTCTTACATCTGTTGCAACAGTTCTTCTATTTTCTTAGCCTAATCTATCCTTTACAATTTCTAGTCCATAAGGTTGGCCACCTATAGGCACCCCCCTTCCCTTTCATGATTATGCTATAGTGTCCTCTTTAATTTTACTTTTTCCTCTCAGGTCCTCATACAGGAAGCTTATTGTGGTGACCTCCAAGAATATGTAAAACAGGTTGTGTTTATCGTTGTTGGATTTAATATGTAATAGCACTATGTCATAAAATACCTTGATGTATATGCCTCATGTTTATGAAACCTGTAAATGTTGAAAATACCATGGCACTTGGTGTTTTTGATAATGGTAAAAAGTACTAGATGACTATTATAGAAATTAAGTTGGTTGTGCTATTTGAAATGCATGCAAATTGCTGTAAACTGAACAAGTCTGAAATTTCTTGGTGATTTGCATATATCCCTTGATGCGTTGCATTATGAAAGTATGTATGATGCTGTATTTCTTTGAAACTTGATTTGTTGCCAATGCCCTTTCAGACATTTTTTTCAGTGATTCTGCATTGAGGTTCCTTGTCTATAGCTTGTTTTGTTTTTTTCTTTTTGAGCCCCCACTACCCAAGCAAACAAGGCCCACATAGGGATGAATGGTTTTTACTGTGAAGTGATTAGATCAGATATCAGTGTCAGCAGATGCTGGCTCAGTGCAGAGAAAGGGCATTCATAGTCTGTTGCTGCAAACTGATGCACTGAAGAAGAAATATGACATTACTGAAGCTTATTTCTTGTATTTTGACTAAACATCACACAGAGATTGTGTATTGAACCAGAAGTTCGGTGTCTGGTCCATCTGTTATCCCACAACCCCTCCACAGACTTGCTGTCAGAAGTAGGATAACTTGCTGGAAGCATCTGAACTGGCCGAAGAGGGATGTTTTCTGGTGGATATCGCCCAGATATCCCAGGTGAACCGATGCACCATGAGTTGCTGGAGAAGAAAGTCCATGGAGTTCTGATCACAACCATGGCTGACAGATGGAGAGAAGCTGCTGCATGGACTGGACCTGGGAGCTCGAAGGGAAGCCAAGCCTGAAGATGATGAAGAGATGCAGGACAAGGCAGACCGGAGGTGTGAGAGACAACACCCAGGAGGTGGAGACCCTGATGAGAATGATCTGCTGGATGAGTAGGCAATGGCTGAAGGCAGACCAGCTATGCAGAGAGGTAGAACACTGGTGCCAGGTGCTCGAGAGGTTTCTGCCAAAGAGTTTGGATAAAGAGTAAGAGGAGGATTTTTCATGGGTTCAGTTTGAGAAGGACCCTCTGACTGAGCAGGATATTTCTTTGTTTCCTGTGTTCCCAGGATGTTACCTGTTGGAGGTCAGAGATGCAAGTATGGAACTTGAATGTGAGACCTCAGGTAAGACTGTGACTAGTGATATTTTATTGATTCATTTAGTTTTTTGGTTACCGGGTAGCTGCGCTAGCCATAAAAATGACTATTTTCAGGCATGACCCCGGGAGAGTGCAGAGACAGTAACATCAGTGGCAATTACTTTACAGGTTGAAAATTTTGACAAGAAAACTGATACAGACAAGTAACAAATAAACATAGGCAGTCATATGATGAACATTGTCAATATTGTGCTGGGGTTGCAGACTCCAAGCACACAAGAAGAAGCCCATTAGGCTGAAGGGACTTTTTCTTGTATTTATGCAGCTAAATCTATTAACAGTATTGACTGGGGTACAGTATACTGCATGTTAAAAATGCTAATATTGCCAAACTGTTACAGTATGTTAAGGTTAAGGAGGGTAGGGTCATTAAACAAAAAAATATATGGCACCCTTGGAAAAAGGGAAAACTCTCAGATCATAAGGTACTAGATGGTAACAGATGGCTGAAAATATCACAATGATTAAAAAGATGTTTATTAAGACACCTCAGAGTTAAAAGGTTTAGGAACCTGCTGTTTAACATTGCAGGTATTCTACATGGGAGGTTCCTTAGTTTCCTGTAGGTTTCTGTAGAGACCCACCTGGAAATAGGATGACCAAAGCTTTTGGGTCTTAGGTCATCATAGGCTGAAATAGGAGAATAGAAGCTACTGTTGCTCCTTCCATATTCCCGCAGACACTTTGCATAAGACAGAGGGGTCAAGGTAGTTGCAGGCACAAGGCCAGATGTGGCTTTGCAATGGTCCCATTCTTTAGGCAAAAGTATAGCATGCTTGGTCAGGGAGCAGGTCTGATGTCAAAGAAAGAGGTACTCAAGGGCAGACAAGAAGTCTGAGGTGGTACATGTGTTTTATTTTTTTTTATGGAAAACCTACAAAGGAGAAGTGGGTGGAAAATGGATTGGAATCTGTGTTGGGGTAGCACCAAAATAGTGTCTACCCTCAGGTGTCTGTATCTGTAGCAAGTGAAATGAATCAAAAGACATAGTGGGTTTTTATAGCGGGATTAAACCTAGGAATGGGCCCCTGCTTAAAACTGACATGTCTGGTGGGGTTTGACGAGATAATTACTCACTCCAGAGAAAGTCTTTCTATGGTACTGGACTTTACAGCCATCCAGATTTTTCGTTAAGAAATATGACAAACTTTCCCTAAAAGGAGATAGTTCAGGGAAGGTACCATTAGTCTCTGTTGAGAAATGTGTTAGTGCCTCAGGGTAAAGAATGATGATATCCACTATGTTTTGATAGAATGTTTATAGTTAATAGGGACCCTGAGAGTGGGCTTCTGAAGATGGATGGGTGGAAGCTCCATATCTTCCTGGGACAGGAAGTTGATAAGCAGTCTGCAATAACTGCCTCACTCTTAAGGTGGGGGATGTGTGACAGGAGGCTCCTGCCACTCATGAGGACTGACCTTGTCTTAAATCTGATGCAACAGTTCTTTTATTTTCTTAACCTACTCTATCCATTACAATTTCTAGTCCATAAGGTTGGCCACCTATGGGCACCCCTTTCCTTTCTTGACTATGCTATAGTGTCCTCTTTAATATTCTTTTTCCTCTCTCAGGTACTCATACAGGGAGCTTATTGTGGTGACCTCCAAGCGTATGTAAAATAGGTTGTGTTTATCATTGTTGGATTCAGTTTGTAATAGCACTATGTCATAAAAGGCCTTGATGTATATATCTTGTGTTTATGTAACCTGCAAAAGTTGAAAATACCATGGCACTAGGTGTTTTTGATAATGGTAAAAAAGTGCTAGATGACTATTATAGAAATTAACTTGATTGTGCTATTTAAAATGCATGTAAACTGCTGTAAACTGAACAAGTCAGTCTGAAATTCTTCGTGGTTTACCAGTAACCACACTTGGGAGACTTCAGTATCTGGCTATGTGCTGTTCAGATGAGACTGAGGTGAAAAAAGGGGTGGTGGAGTGGCTCTGTATGTCAATGAAAATATCAAAGCTACAGAAATTCAGAATACACATAAGGAGCCAGAAGAACTGTGGGTCACCCTGGAAGCAGGAAATGGGACAGCCCTAAGAACTGGGGTTGTTAACAGGCCCCCAGACCAGGGGGAGGACATAGACACATTACTGTTAGAAGATATACAAAACATGACAGCTAAAGGGGAGGTTCTGCTAATGGGAGTCTTCAACATGCCGGATACATATTGGTTAAGACCAGCAGGAACATCTGCCAGAACTAAACACATGGTGGATTCCCTGCAGGAGGAGGGCCTCAAACAACTGTTACAACAACCCACAGGAGACAGAGCTATCCTATATCTAGTACTGACTAACAGGGAAAGGATCACAGATCTCCAGGTGGAAAGTCACCTGGGAGCCGGTGACCATCACATGTTATGGTTCAATTTGGCCACTACATCTAACTTATCCCATTCCAAGGCAAAAATATGGGACTTCAGAGGAGCTGACTTTGATAAGATGGCCAACAGAGTTAAGCTAGCCCTGGCAAAAAGAAACACAGGTGAGGGGGTACAGGTAAAATGGGCAAGCATTAAGGATGCAATACTTGAAGCAACATCCCATTGTGTTAGACAGAAAAGGAAGTGCAAAAGAAGATGGAAACCACTTTGATTCTCAAATACAGTAGCAGAAAAGGTCAGAGCCAAAAGGCTTGCCTTCAGGAAATATAAGGGAACACAGTGGGATGAAGATAGGGAGGCATACCAAACTGCCATAAGGGAAGCAGGGAAGGCAGTAAGGCAGGCAAAGTCCCAAACTGAGGAAACACTAACACAAACAGTAAAAGAAGGTGACAAGACTTTCTATAGATACATTAGTGAAAGGAGAAAGTCCAGAGGGGGTATTGCTAAGCTCAAAGGAGAAAAGGGGGCATGTGAGGAGGAGGAGGACCCTGTAAAAGCATCTATCCTAAATAGATACTTTTGCTCAGTATTTACTGAAGAGAAGGTAGGGCAGGGCCCACAGCTCATCACCATGGACACAGGGGAGAGTGAGGTGAGCACTGCTCCCTTCACAAAAGAAAAGGTCCTACAAGAGCTCACTAAACTCAGGGTGGACAAGGCAATGGGACCTGATGGCATACATCCCAGGGTACTTAAGGAGCTAAGGCTGGAACTAGCAGAGCCATTAGCAGAACTGTTTAGTGAGTCTCTGAGCACAAGAGAGGTCACAGAAGACTGGAGAAGGGCTCATGTGATTCCACTCCACAAGAGTGGTAGCAGGGAGGAGGCAGGGAACTACAGACCAGTCAGTCTTACCTCAGTAGTGGGCAAGCTTATGGAGGCACTTCTTAAGGAAAGGACAGTGCAACACCTGGAATACATAGGGGCACAGGATCCAAGACAGCATGGTTTTACAAAAGGAAGGTCCTGTCCAACTAATCTCATAGATTTCTTTGACTGGGTAACCAGAGTGGTGGACCAAGGGGGAGCAGTTGATGTCACCTACCTTGACTTCAGCAAAGCTTTCAACACTGTTCCACATAGAAGATTGATAAATAAGCTGGGTAGGCTGGGTGGGTCAGAAGTTGGTCAACTGGGTGGCAAACTGGTTGACAGGCAGAAAACAGAGAGTGGTGGTAAATGGTATACAGTCAGAAGAGATGCAAGTCACAAGTGCGGTACCTCAGGGATCAGTCCTGGGGCCAGTCCTTTTCAATATCTTCATTAGTGGCATTGCAGATGGACTAGAGTGTAAGGTTTGTCTGTTTGCAGATGACACCAAGATCTGCAACAGAGTAGATGATCCAGATGGGGTGGGCAGAATAAGAAGAGATCTGGATAAACTAGCAAAATGGTCAGAAGCGTACCAGCTGGGATTTAATGCAAAGAAGTGCAAGATCATGCACATAGGGAAGAGAAACCCTGAAGCCACCTATAGGCTGGGAGGAGAGTTGCTGGCAGTCACAAAGAAAGAAAGAGACTTGGGCATCATCATCACTGATGACTTGAAATCATTCAAGCAGACCTCTAAAGCAGTAGGTAAGGCTAGGGGGATGTTAGGGTGTGTTAGTAGGGGTATCACAAGTCGTAAGAGGGAGGTAATAATCCCTCTTTACAAGACACTGGTTAGACCCCATCTGGAGTACTACATGTAATACTGGAGGCCACACCTTCACAAGGACATTAACCAAATTGAGGAAGTCCAGAGAAGGGCAAACAAAATGGTGCAGGGACTGCATCAGAAGACATATGAGGACAGATTAAAGGAGCTCAATATGTATACCCTTGAGCAAAGGAAGGAGAGAGGTGATATGATCGAAACATTCAAACATCTTAAGGGCATTAACAAGGTGAAAGAGTCTAACATTTAAATATAAGAAAAATAGCAGGACAAGAGGACACAGTATGAGATTAGAGGGAAGCCGATTAAGGGTGAATGTGCGAAAATTATTTTTCACAGAAAGGGTGGTGGATGCATGAAACGGCCTACCTCAGGAAGTGATGGCTATGAATACAGTGTAGGGCTTCAAACAGGCATGGGATAGGCATAAGGGAGCAATACAGATGAGTATGAATAGATAGGCCACTGACAGAGCAAAGGTTGACAGCACATTTATAAGGTAGAAAAAGAAATGGGCAGACTGGATGGGCATTGTGGTCCTTATCTGCCATCAACTTCTATGTTTCTGTTTCTTTGGTGATTTGCATATATCACATGATGCTTTGCATTATGGAAGTATGTGTGATGCTGTATTTCTTTGAAATTTGATTTGTTGCCAGTGCCCTTTGGGGGGTGACCCTCTTTTCAGTGATTCTGCATTGAGGTTCTTTGTCTATAGCTTGTTTTGTTTTGTTTTTCCTTTTTGAGCCCCCACTACCCAAGCAAGCAAACAAGGCCCACATAGGGATGAAGGGTTTTCCCTGAAAAGTGATTAGATCAGATATCAGTGTCAGTAGTTTCTGGCTCAGTGCAGAGAAATTACATTTATAGTCTGTTGCTGCAAACTGATGTACTGAAGAAGAAATATGACATTACTGAAGCTTATTTCCTGTATTTTGAATAAACATCACACAGAGATTGTGTGTTGAACCTGAAGTTCAGTGTTTGGTCCATCTGTTATCCCACAACCCCTCCACAATGCTGAACAGTGCGACCCCTTTCTCAAGTACTGCATTAGAGTGTTCAACATTTGGAGTTTGGGATCAAGTCATGCTGTGGAACTACAGTCAACAATCTTCTGGCCCAGAGGTGAATATTCTTTAAAATGAGCAGTGCAGATACCACCACCATCTCTCCTTCTCTCTCTTTTTCTCTTTGGTTGTAACCTTCCTATCTATGTCTACTGACTACTACAACTGTCAATAGTGTGTAGACTCTTTTAGGATATGGTACATATGAAAGACACTATTTAAAACCAAAATTCTTTCCCCTACTTTCCTACTTAGATATCCACTGCTGGCCACCAGTATTGTTAGCATATTCTGTATTTGCTTAGTATCATGCCCTGATGTCCTTCATGTGCAATGCTGATAACATTTATCTATAATGAGGTTGGTGGAATAACGTGCTCTACATAGCACTATGTCCTTGTGTGTGGAGAGTTTATCTCTCATGCATCCTGAAATGCAATTAGTACCAATGAGATATATTTGTATTTTGGCCATTTTTTCTGATATCTGTTGTCTGACAAGGGTAAAGTATTAATCTGCAGATAAAACCTTTCCACTCCAAAAACTCTTCCAAATCTTGACACATTATCATGCTAAGTGCAATCCAATGTATATGATTCATTTAAGGGAGGCTATAATTGTTTCTCAGTCATTATAGTACAACTTTAGTTTGATTGAGAATTTTAAGTGACTTGTTATTACGACTGGTACCTTTCCCCCAGCCTCTCATATAAGATGTGAATACAATACATCAATTGTTTATCCATGGCAAAAAAAAATGTATACAGTACTGTCATATGTTTATTCTTGGTAAAAAAAATAAACTAACAAAATAACAGCAGACATCATTATCTGGTAAAGACAGAAACAGAACATTACAATTATTATCATTGTCCTTATGACCACTTTTAAATGCCAGTCATCTGAGCTGTATGGCAGAGGTATTCTGGATAAGCAATCAGCTGTAAAGTATTTCAGATTTGCTAGTATTCCATATTATAACATATAGTATGTAAGATCAATGTAGCAACCTGACTGGCTAAAAGAGAAGCAACAGAGTATAATTATATTTACTTATTGAAATGTTTCACCAGGAAAAGCACACTGAACAACAAGTTGTTCATCTCCCAGTGCATTGTGGGGAAAGGGTATAGCGATTTACATATATAACTTTCATACATACATACATACATGCATATATACATACATACATACATCGAGACATACATATAGTGAAGCCAGACCTTTGTACAATATAAACAGTGGAACTTGGCATTGTAAATAGTGTTGAAATACAGTGGATATCGGGTATTATGTATATGACAGACAATCAAGCAATTTATTAGCACAGTAAATACAGTTGGAAAGATTGTATTGTAAACAGTGTTGCATTACAGAGAATAACAAAAGTAACAGCAAATTATATAACCATAATCATTTATTTTCTTTGAAAATTGGTGACCAGGAAAGGTGCACTGAGTGAAGATTACTGTAGTTTCCAGGCATGACCTGGGAAAAGGGAACCAGAGTGGAACTTTAACAATGCCAGTAGTAATATTGAATGTCCTTTGTACTTGTATTGTCCTGACTTGACTTGGAACCTTTGTAAAGGAGCCTCTCATCTCAAATGTTGTAATTTGAAACTGAAATAAATAAATAAATAAAAACACAGTACTTGACATGGAAGCAATCTGATACTGCAGTCAGTCAAATGTAATAACTGAAGCTACTACTAATTGTAATAGGGCAAAATCCCAAGTGGCACAATGGGTTACAACAAAACATGACCCCTTAAAAGAGTGGGCAAAAATAAAATAAATAAAAATAAAACAAACTCTAAAACAAGTGAGTGCAATAAATATGAAACTTATAAAGGTATCAGGCAATCTTGGAAAAGCACTGGGAATGAAGAAAAAATTGGAGAGGCTGGACCAGGTGACCGAGGGGTGAGAACAATCTCACACTGAACTGGTGAGTGGAAGGCAGGATTTGTTCCTGTAAATGGCACATTGTTTGGAGCTTAGTTTCTTGGAATGGCATCAGTAAGACTGAAAAGTGAGGATGACTATCAAGCCTCCCCAAAGTACTTGAAACAGAGGACTGACCCAATGGGAGTGCCATCAAGGGTAGAGAGGATGGGGGTCTGGCCAAGTCTACTAAGTCTATGGTGTGAATCAAACAGCATGGATACAGTTTTTTTTTTTGGTGTTCATTGAGAACTGGTTTGTGCACAACCAGCACTGGACATTATAAAAGTCATGTTCTAGGAACTGTTCCAACTAGGGGATGAAGGATCTGCAGGCATAAAGGATTGTGTCATCAATGTACATTATCTGAGACACAGACTAAGGAGAGGACACTCAGAAGAAACATAGCAGAAGATAGGGCCCAGAATTGAGCTTTGGGACACTCCAGAGGTTATTGGAAGGGGAGCCAACATGGATTCTTTGACCTGGACAGGATGGCTATGACCAGAAAGGTAGGAGCAGAACCAGTTCACTGCTGATGCTTAGAGCCCAACACACCCCAACTTATGAAGGAAAAGAGGATGGGCAAAAGAATCAAACACCTTGGTCAGGTTACCTAAAATGGTGGCCGATACATGATCCTTATCCATTCCCTTCAGGATGAAGTCAGTGGCACACAGGAGGAAAAAGACTGTAGAATGGCCTTTCCAAGAGCCAGACAGGAAAGAAGACAGGAAGAAGGAGGAGTCAAGGAAGTCAGAGAGCTGAGATAAAACTAGTGTAACCACTCAGTCCCCTGAGGTTACTAGAATCCTATTAGTGATAGTGTAAGGCAGGCAGAACAGGCAGCTGGTAAGGAGCTCATTAGGGGCTTTTTACACAATAACATCATTGTTTACTCAGCTAGCCTGAGGGAAAAATGATTATGTCATTTGGAACTCTTGCAGCAGCATAACCTTTTTCTGTGTACAGCTGCTCTGGGCAGTTTTAGAATGTTCAGTTAGTTTTAGTGGTGGTAGCGAGAGTGGCAGGAGCTCTGCCAGTGGACTCTGTGTCTAGGGCCCTGGATTTCTCACTCTAGTTTGGATTACAATCACCAGCTCCCAGTAAAGTGGTGGAGATCTTTCTTCAGCTGGTTATCCAGATTTTCACTCCAGTAGGAGTGAAAGAGATTGCTAGTCAGTGGATCCAAAGGGCAATCCCCTGAAGGTCCTTGTGTTTTACAGCTGCCTTTGAAAAGGACTTTGTGAGACACTGGTTCTGACAAGCTACCAAGGGAAAAGGTGTCTTCTAGTTGTTCTCCATTCCTAGAAGAAGGAGCAACTGTCCTGTGAGTACTGTTTGGGAGACATGTTCTCCAATTAAGGGGTTGTACTGGGGTGTGTGTGCCAATAGATAGGGCTAGGTCACACCTGTCAGTGCCCCTAGTTCACCCAAGTGAGTGAAGTAAAGTAGAGTGTTCATCCAAGTGTGTGAAATACAGTAAAGTTGAGTCTTTAGCACTTCAGTGGGGAATAGAGGCTTCTGGGGTGTACCCCTAAAGGAATGGCAGAGACTGCCAGTTGGGGCAAAGAGAGGGAGGAACACCATCTGGAAGTTTACAAGGCAGGGCTAACTGGTTCATGGAAGGGCACCAATTTTACCTGAGCAAAGGGCTAATGCTGCAGATTCAGGTGTGTGGTATGGATCCACACGTATATACCTATTTGGAAAAGAAGATGTTTTGAGTGTGTAGCCCAGTTCCACAGAAATACACTCTGGGAAAGTGGAGATGTGTTTGTGCGTGTGGCACAGTCCGAGTGCATACACTATGGGAAAAGAAAGGAAGTGTGGTTTCTCTGGAGAACTGCACTGCCCAGCAAGGAGAATTTTGGAATTTTTTACCTGTTTGCCATGACCGATCTGTGGGGGTCCATTGATGCTTTAGTAACATCTGTTTAATAAAGCCATACTGCAAAATCCCAGTTGCTGCTCTGGATATTCAAATCCTTGTGTCTGTGTGGAATTACTGGGACACCCTCAACAGTTCAGGGCTAGCATACACCTTGCATCACCTACCCTGGACCTGGTTGTAGTTACAGAGGTTCATTTTGTAGCTCTTGTACCCCCCCCCATACTGTTGATACACTGCTGATCACCTAAGGATTGCTCCACTAAGGATCCTTGCAACTTTTTTAACTCATTAACCCCACCCTTTATTTTGCTTTCACTCGGTGGCACTCTCTAACCTCTGCCATAGCTCTGTATCCATGTGACCTAATCTTACTAACTTTGCTCAGTTGTTTGGACTCTACTCTCCCCTTTTGAGCTGAGGGCATACCTAACCTACTTATCTCACTGTTTCTCTACATCCTTTAGTATCCAAGATCTCTAGCACCAAAAAACACAGGTTGCTTAGGCTGTCTAGCTGCTTTGATGTACATTGTCCACTTCTGCTGTGCAGACCAGCTCATTGCTTTATCCTTACCACCCCCTCCATTGTCTTGCAACTCTTCCCTCCCATGTCCTGTCTAGCCTGCCCCTAAGTTTATGTTTCTCATCCCTTGTCTCCCTCAACCAGGTGCTGCTCTTCTTGGGTTTTGGCTCCATAAACATCTGCACAAGTCCCTATGTCCCTTTATTATTGTCCTTGAGACTGCAATGTACCTCTGCGTGGATCCGTGCCATGGTCCTCCCACTATTGGTATATGCCAGGGATATTGAGATTAACCCCTGGTACCTTAGTCCCACTTTCACTCCTATTTCTGTTATTTCTAACCCTCCATACCCCAAATGCCTAAAACTAGTGCATATGAGCATCTGTAGTATACAACAGAAAATGACTGCATTAGAAGCTTGGGTTATTCAGAATGACCCTGATATTGTATGTATCTCTGAATCCTGGCTTAATCCAGATATCAAGCAGAATGAGGTGACTCTACCTGGATATAACTGCTTTAGGAAAGATAGACTGGACAAAAGGGCCGGAGGTGTGCTTCTCTACACCTGACTTGAACTGGATGTCAGAGAACTCGCTACACCTGATCCCATACCCACTACAATGGAAGCCTTATTTATAACTAACTCTTGGTAAGGTCAAGAAGTTCAACATTGGGTGCACCTACCTCCCACCTGATGTTGCTTCAGTAGGTTTATCACCTTTTCTGACCTCTCTTGCCAACCTCTCTCATCATGATCTTTTTTTTTAATTCTTCTTTTTGCTGCCAGACTCCTCTAGCCCCACAAATGGTCTCGCCCTGCTCCAGTACCCCAGTCCCTCATACCCGGGATAGCCGGAGGTGGAACTGAAGGTGGCCAGAGAGACTGGGCACCTGAGTCAGCTCATACATAGGGAGCCGGCATTTTTGCAATGTTTTGTCCCTCAGAGCTGAGGGACATGCAATGATGCTAATGGAGAACCTTCAGCATCCACCCTCATCTCTGCCCCATGTTCAGTGCAGCACCCCTGTCTCCTAGCCTCTGCCAGAGGATGAACAGGTGCTGGAGCTGAGAATTCCCCTTCCCTGGAGAAGCAGAGCAGTCTCTCTGGATGTTTAATCCTTCTCTCCCCTGCTGACCCCAGGTGGCCTGCATCCGTTCCTGGACACAGATCACCAATGTGGCATGAGGTGTGGCATCCAGCGCCCCAACCCTCACTGCCACCTGGCTGACTCTCATCAAGGACTTATACTTTGTGATGATTTCAATAATGACAGGCTAGGTCCTTCTAGTAATAAGTTGCAGTCCATGTTAGCTGACTCCATCCTATCCCAGCTCATACCCTAGCCCACGCATATCAATAACGAATCTGGCAAACATACATTGCTTGACTGGGTGGTCACTAACTGCCTTCTGAAGGTCAAAGCAGTGGGTGTGCTATCTGACTGTTTAAGTGACCATTCACCTACTATTTGTGTCTGGAGGAATAACTTCCCTAACCTGCCTCCTTGCATCTGCCTTGTATGGGACCTAACCAGGTTTGATGTTAATAGTTTCCTCACCTCGATCAATCTCACAAACTGGAACCCTATTAAGACTCTTCCTGACATTAATCAAGCCTTGGATTTTTTCATCTCTACCCTTTCACAAATTATTGACAAGCATCACCCTCTCAAAAAATGCAGGTCCAGGGGTATTAAGGCTCCTTGGCTTACAAAAGATATCAGGATTCTCATGTCCACCAGGGACTGGGCCTGGCAATCCTTCAGAAAAAGTGGGTTGCCATCTGATTTGCAGTACTACAGACAGCTCCACAACAAATGCAAGAGCTGTCTACAGAAAGCCAAACAACACCATTTCAAATCCTTACAAATGGAACACCTGTGTAACCCCAAGGAGTTTTGGAGACAGGTCAACTCCCTGATAAAAGTTAAAACAGCTTTACTCCCTAGCTCTATTGCTGCCCAGGGCACCATCCCCACTGACCCTCTATCTATTGTCACAGGATTTAATAAATTCTTCACTGATCACCGAAAATATACCTCACTCTTCCATATCTTGTCTGTTCACCTCCCCACCCCCTCCTACCACGGCCTATCTGGGGCTCACCCTGATTTTCATCTAAAACTGGCAACTCTTAAAGTGGACCAGTGGCTGCTGTCCAATCTGAAATCTGAGAATTCTTCAGGTCACGATACCCTTGAGCCAAGTTTCTCAAGTTTGCTTCTCCTGCCCTCACCCATCCTGTCTGTGACTTATTCAATAGATCCTTCCTGTCCTGTACTGTTCCTGATAAATGGAAAGTTGCTGTCATTGTGCCAGTGCATAAAAGTGGGCCCAACTCTGTGGTCAAAAACTTTAGGCCCATCTCCATCCTATGCCCACTTACCAAAATTCAGGAGTGCATAGTTCACAATCACCTTTAGAACTACCTGAAATTCTGCAATATATTATCCCCCTTCCAATATGGGTTTAGAAAGAATCATAGTACCCTTACTGCTTTATTGAAAGTGACCTCAGATATTGCTCAAGCCATGGATCAGGGATCTGCCACTGGAGCCGTCATTATGGATCTCACTAAAGCATTTGATCTGATACATTATGGCCTCCTGCTCCAGCAGCTCCAGATACTTGGTCTTGATTCTGCTGCCCTCGACTGGCTCCAAAGTTATCTTACCTGTCATTCTCAGAGGGTCAAATGGGTTGATTCACTCTCTGACCTTATACCTATAACCCATGGAGTCCCTCAGGAGCCCCTAGCTGTTCCCCCTTTTTATCAATGACTTACCATACCATTCTGGAGGAGCCTTTGTGCACTTCTATGCTGATAATGCTATCCTACATCACTCATCATCCAGCATTATCCAGATTAATCATAAACTTGCCTCTGATTTCACTGCACTGGAAGTGTGGTTTAGACATAAACAACTTGTCCTTAATAGTAAAAAAAATAAATGCATGATATTTACCCATAGACCCTCCTCCCTAAGTACCCTTGCCCCCTCAATATAATCTCTCTCAATGAGGATACTCTGGAATTTGTCCCTACTTTTAAATACCTGGGCATCACTCTCAACCCCTCCCTCCCTCTACTCACCCATGTCTCCTTGCTAATTAAATCCCTGAACCAAAAGATAGGACTCCTCTATCGCATTCATCCCTTTCTCACTACTGCAGCTTGCCACCAGATTGCCACCTCATCCCTCCTTCCAATCTTAACCTACAGTGCTCTTTACTAATCTCTACCAGTGCTGCTGCCATATCTATTCTCACACAAGCATACAATGGAGTGGGGAGGTTTGCCCTTGGGGTCAATGCCCATCACCACCACTGTGAAGTCCTTTCCTCCCTGGGGTGATTACCCAATGAATCAAGACTAAGAATCTCCACCCTGTGTTTCGTGTTTAAGAAAATTCATACTTTTACTCCCCTTTGTCTTAGAGTTATCATCTGCCACAAAATTGCCCCATGCACACTAAAATCTGCCACACTCCCACTTCTACAAAGGCCTACTGCTCGGCTTGCTCTTGTGCATAGGTCCTTCCCCTTTGCTGCTGTCACCGACTGGAACTCCCTTCCCCCCTCTGTCCTGTCCTGTCACACTCCTTCTGAGTTCAAGACCTGCTTGCTCTCCCTTCTCACTGCCTCTTCTACATGCTCCTGCTATAAAGGCACCGATGACTACACTTGTTACACACTTGCTCCCTCTCTTATCGGTTGGCAACTGTATGATTACTCTGCTATTTTTGTTGACAATCTTATGATTACTCTAGTTCTGAACTGAAATGTTTTGCTGTTTATGTATTTTGTATACACAGTTGTGTAAATATTGTTCTTCTTTGCTTTTCTGTATTTTATGATATAATTTTAGTGTGTTATCAAACATTACTATAATTTATTGTTTACTTCCACTTGCTTAACTGTCTTTACCTGTTATGCCTTCAGTTTATACAGATGTGCTTTTATCATGTTGTACTCCTGGGTCGACCCTGAAAAGGGACTGTAATTGTCTCAGTGGACTTACCCGGTTACCAAAACTCAAATAAACTGTACATTCTAATGCCAAGGGTGGTACCAGTCTTGAGCTTCTGCTAAAAGTTAATGATATGTCATATGTGGGTACTAGTCCTGTTTTTGTAGGGGATGTCCAACTTACCAAAAGTGGCATGGAGGTTACACTACCATTTCTTGGAGTTTAGCTAGTGAAGCTCGGAGAGAAATAGGGTGATAGTTTCCAGGAGTACAGTTGTCACCCCCTTTGTGGAGGGGAAGCACTCTTTTGCCTGTTTACTTCAAGTTTGAACAGAGCAATATTGAAAGGAGAGAGTAAGCAGCACAGAAAGGGTGGCAGTGATGGCAGGGACAGAGGTACTAAAGTTTAGGATCTAGACCATCTGGACTGAGGCCTTTGGAAGGATTAAGAGCAAAAAGAGCAGACAAGACATCAGAAACCGAGAATGGAGAGAAAACAAACAAAGATGGAGAGGATGAGGCAGTAGCTGTAGATAAGGAAGTAGGGGAAGGAGGCATAGGGAGGGGCAGGAGGTAAAATGAGTGTTGAAAGTGGTGGCAACCTGCAAAGAGCTCAGAGATGACAAAGGGAGGGTTGCTCAGTTTGCTTGTAGGTGTGGATATGTGGAAGGGAAGGGTTAAAAATGGAGTGAATAACCCTGTCAAACTTACCTGGCAAAATAATTGGATTTTGCCTCACTATGAAACTTGGTGCAGGCATGACATAACTGAAAATACCTCAGCCAGTCCTTATGGGAACCAAGGGGTTTATGGAGGGGTTAAGCTCAGTCACAGGCTCTAAGGAGAGAGATGTACTCAGAGCAGATTTAAAGCAGATGGAACACGCTTACCTGAGATCTCCTCAGGGGGTCATACTTGTCACAGGGAGATGAAAAATGGAAGGGAAAAAGGGAGAGGGCAACATCTATGATGGTGAAATCATCCTCCTGTACATCTTTAGCCTGAGAACCAGGTTTGAGTACTGTTTCAATAAGCATCATGATGTATCTCACTACAAAGTCTTTCACTGAGTGTCAAGCTTGTTCTACTTTAGTCTGCAATGTGAGTCTGGAAAACAGCATTCCATTCCTGATAACCCACTTCCAGCTAAAGTAAAGCACTGGTGTCCAGCTTCCTGAAAACAAAATTAAAATTAAGTCTATCTCTGCTCTAAACTCATGCCTGAGTGACATCAGCACCAGCACATCTCTCCCTACTGAGACATTGCTAACTCACATCCCACTCACAGCTGCCCACTGGCACCTGAAAGAGAAATCGAACAGCATCAATCAAAAAATAAAATAAGCAGTACAAACCATGAAAACTGAAGCACCACATATTGAGGATGGGGAGAGTGACAGCAGCACGTCAGACACCTCTGTGTGCAGCACTTGTAGGAGCTAAATAGCCTGCAGTTCAGTGCCACTCTTCCCAGGTCAATCCAAGAGTGACAACTGCCAGTATTCAATGGTTGAAGCTTGCCCCTGTCTCCATGGAGTGAGAACACTGACAGTTCCAAGTCTCCAGCCGTAACACTGGCAATGACAGTTGCCAGTGTCCAGCTCCAACACTTTAAAATACATAATAAAGTCAGACACACTGATTCTGTATTATTTTTCAAGCACCAAAACCTTGCAATAAGTCACTTCAATGTTCACTTAGTTTTCCAGGTGGGCAGCTCAGGAAGTAATCAGAATATTTTTCATTGAAAAGAATTTCCACAGAGAATGTTTTTTTCTTTAACCTGATTATATTTTTGTTTTCTTCTTGTAGTAATCATAAATGCAATATTACACTTTGGAAAATGTAATTATGGTCAATAATCACACCTTTCTCTTATCTCTTGTGTGTTAAAGACATTTGTCACAAGTACCTCATGCCTAACAACACGCTCGAGATGTGTGATCATTGACACAGGCCATAACAGCACACACTGTGAGGTATTATTGTTTACTTACAGAGGTGTGGTAGCACTGCTATAGTTAGTGTCGAAAACACACTTTAATGTGCAAATCATGATGTTTGCCTTCTTATAATTGAGCCATCTTTAAGGACCTTAGATTCAACATGCATGAAACATCCTTTGCAGCAGGATTCTCAAAGCAAAGTTAGATTTACAGTACTTCATTTAGCACACTCACACAACACAGAACAAGAGATATGTTGGTGTGAGAGTAGACAGTGATGAAGTTAGGTTAACATCAACATACTTCAAGCAATTGTTCAAGCCATTGGAACACTACAACCTCCTGTCACCAAGAGCCAGAGTATTTTTACCATAACATTTTATTTCCAGTCCATTCCATTCCAGATGGATTTCAGACCACGACGTAGGATGACGTTGACATACTGTATGTGTAAGTGCTGAATAATCTTCCTATGATGATGGACTACAGAAATAGATTAGTTCATTCATTCATTCATTCATTCATTCTTTATTTTTATAAAAGGTGCTTTTCTCATAACCAAAGCGCCTGTACAATACATAAAACAATGAATAGACCAAATTTAAAACTAACATAAGTCATTAAAAGCTATACTAAAAAGATGTGTCTTCAAAGCTCCTTTAAAGCTTTGGACAGTCGGGCAATTTCGCACCTGATGAGGTAGAGAATTCCACAGGGTCGGGGCCACAAAGCTAAATGATCTAGCCCCTGAAGTTTTTAAATGAACCCTGGGAATCTCTAGCAATCCCTCATCAGTGGATCGGAGGGGGGCGGGGAGGACAGTAGGGGCACAGGAGCTCTTTCAGGTAAGTAGGTCCCTGATCTTGTAGGGCTTTATAGGTCAGCAAACAGACCTTGAAGGTGATTCGCCAGAACACTGGCAGCCAATGCAGCCCGCGGAGCACAGGCATTATATGGCTGGATCTAGAAGATCCAGTCAACAACCTGGCCGCCGCATTCTTCATTAGCTGCAGACAGCAAAGTTCAACCCCCGGTAGCCCCAGGTAAAGGGCGTTGCAATAGTCAAGGCGGGAGATAACGAAAGCGTGGATCAACGTTGGAAGATCCTCTGGAGGAACCAAGTGCTTCACCCGGGCGATGTTCCTCAGATGGAAAAAGGAAGTTTTGACTACCGCTGACACCTGAGATTTAAACATCAAATGGTCATCAAATACTACATCCAGATTCTGCACCTTGTCTGAGGTCGTCAGCTGGACGCCCCCAAGCCATAAGCCTGAGGGCGATCCATCCAGCAGACCCACCTCACAGCGACCCTTGTCCATGACCAACACCTCAGTTTTCTCTGGGTTTAACCACAGCCAACTCCCATTCATCCAGTCTTGGATCTAGGCAAGGCAGTTATTAAATACTGAAAAGGCAGCATCCTGGCCGGGCACAAAAGACATATACAGCTGGGTATCATCTGCATAGCAATGAAAACCCAAACCGTATCTTCTAATAATCACTCCTAACGGCAGCATATACACCGCAAACAACATGGGCGCTAGAATAGAACCCTGCGGTAGCCCACAGGATAGGGAGACTGATGCCGAGGAAAAAATTCCCGACACCACCCTCTGAGTCCTACCCTCGAGGTAAAATCGAAACCACCTGAGGACCATATCAGACAATCCAAAGATGGACCGCAGATACTCTAACAGCACACCATGATCAACAGTGTCAAATGCTGCAGAGAGATCGAGAAGTACCAAGATAGAACAGGTCTTACAATCTCTCACTATTAGGAGGTCATTTAGTACCCGAACAAGTGCTGTCTTGGTACTATGACCATTCCTAAATCCAGACTGGAGAGAATTGTAGACATTGTTGTTGGTCAGATATCCATCCAACTGCACTGCAACCACCTCCTCAATAACTTTACCCACAAAGGGTAAGTTAGAGACGGGTCTGTAAATTGCTAGACAATCTGGGTCTAAGGAGGGCTTCTTCAATAGAGGCTTAACTATAGCCTCCTTAAGAGGATCTGGAAAGATCCCCCTCACCAAAGACCTCCAGACTATCGAAGCCAGGACTAGGCTGATTTTATCCACACAATCCACTAAGAGACGTGTGGGGCCAGGGTCCAAATCACAGTTGGTCGGTTGCAGCGCTCGGATGATCATCACAATGTCATCGATTGTGGGGAGGCTGAAGTCAGACCATGCAAACTGGGTGTTCGACATCTCCTGCCGACCATCACCACTCCCATTGGAGAGGGAAGAATGGACATCCGATCTGATTTTGGCAACCTTATCTGCAAAGAAGAGAGCAAACTCCTCACACCGTTCTGGAGAAAAGGCTCTTCTGGGCTGAAGACAGACTGGATTGCACAGTCTGTCCACAGTCTGAAAGAGCTGAGCTGGTCTATTCTGTGCAGCTGCAATCTCTCTGGACAGGAATTCTGCCTTCTTACAAGAGATTGTGGATTGATAGGCCATATAATGGTCCATCAAACTAAGTCTGTCATCATCCAAACCGGACTTCCGCCAACGCCTCTCCAACCTTCGTCCAACCCTCCTCAACTCCCTCACGGTCTCGTCGAACCAAGGAGACCTGGGACGAAGAGTGAGAGGATGAACACGAACAGGTGCAATGGAATCCAGGGCCCCTGTCACCGCCTTATTATAAGCATGTACCAGGTCCGCTGGATCCGAGCAATCTATCGGTAGGCCCGATAGGTCCAGCACCGCCATACTGGTCCTTGTAAGAACAGATCCAGAAGCAAATGGTTTGATACTTTTTGTTGGACCAACATACATGTTATAAAAAAAAAAAAAAAACAGTGTCTAAGCTTTCGGGACAACCAAGTCCTTCTTCGGAGACTTAACACAGAAAAGTATTATTTCTGCAATTTAGAAGTCTTGCAAATACTAACAATAATAACAACGTTTCTTTTTATACACTCTAAGTGTGGGCAATGTATTATGATGATGGAGCGAGAAGAGCAGTCTATAGTTGTTTTCCTTGATCTCTTCTTGGCACTTGGCACAATGGATCATTGGTTTTGATACAGTTATAGCAACTGACAAGGTCAGATATTTCCTGAAATTTCTTTGATATTTTTAAGGAAATTCCCTGCCTGCCTGCAGTACCACTATAGGGCTACCAGAAAGAATCTCTTTAGAAATATCAGGAACTATCTGGAAATCCAATGTCAAGTGCTGTAGCTGTACAGGAGATCACCCGAGGCCAATTTTAGGACTTGTTAGAAGAGTATTACATTCATTTGAGTTGTTTCTATCCAGCAGAGAGCAATTGGGGGGTGTTGGGAAATTTCTAATTGCGTTCTTCTTTATTAGGGGCATAGCAAACTCAACCATGGCTAATTCAATGAAATTTAATCACATTTTGTATACATTTTTCTTAAATTTTAAAGGAGCTCTGCTGAAGTGTGGCCAACATCAGACTCAAACATACATAGATACATAGAATCTGCTGGCAGATAAGGACCTTCTGGACCATCTAGTCTGCCCATCTTTCTTACCTTTTACTTATGCTGCAAAATGCAGCTAATCTGCGGCTTTCCCTCTCCTCCTTGTCTCTAGGGTTCCCCTGTGTCTGTCCCATGCATTGTTTTAATTTCTCCACAATTTTTGCCTCCAACACCCCTGTGGGGAGGCTTTTCCAAACATCCACCTCCCTTTCTGTAAAGAAGTACTTCCTTGCATTACCCCTGATTTTGCCTCCCTCCAACTTCATATCATATCCTCTAATTTTTCTCCCTCTTCTTTTCTGAAATATGCTACCCCTGTTCCTTTATTAATCCATTTAAGGTAGTTGAACATCTCTATCATGCCCCCCCTTCCTCATCTTCAGAGGATTTATACTGTGGTCTTTCAGCCTCTCTTCATATGACTTCTGGTGCAAGCCCTGTACCATTTTTGTAGCCCTCCTCTGGACCGCCTCCACTCTGTCTATGTCCTTCCTGAGATGCAGCCTCCAAAACTGGACATTGCACTCCAGATGAAGTCTCACAAATGATCTGTATAGTGGCATCACCACCTCCCTTTTTCTGCTGGTAATGCCTCTCCCTGTGCACCCCAGCACTTCTAACTGCCTTCTCACACTATCCAGCCACTTTTAGGTCCTCATATATGATCACCCCTAAATCCCTCTCTTGTTTTGTGGCTGACAGTACCTACCTTCCACCACTAAGTACTCCTCCATTGGGTTCCTGTGTCCTAAGTGCATAAATTTGCACTTCTTGGCATTGAATCTCAGCTGCCATACATTTGACCTTTCCTCAAGCTTGCTCAGGTCCCTTCTCATTTTTTCCACACCCCCATCTTCACTGATGTGTCAACCCTATTGAAGATCTTTGTGTTGTCTGCAAAGAGGCACACATTCCCCTCCAGTCCCTTTGCAATGTCACTTATGAAGACATTAAAGAGAACTGGGCCTAGCACTGATTCCTGAGATACCCCACTGGTCACCTCCCTCTCTACTGACTGAACTGAGAAACATAGAAACATAGAATTTAATGGCAGACAAGGACCGCTTGGCCCACCCAGTCTGCCCATTTTCCTACCTAACAGATAAGCTGCAAATCCTAGTTAACCAACAACTTACTTCCTCCTACCCCCCACTAGGACTGCCTTATGCCTGTCCCATGCATTTTGAAGTCCCCACTGTTCTTGACTCCACGACCTCCTCAGGGAGGCTGTTCCATGCATCCACAACCCTCTCAGTGAAAAAATACTTCCTCACATTACCTCTGAGCCGTCCCCCTTCTATCTTCAAATTGTGCCCCTTGTTCTTGCATCTCTTTTTCTGGAAGATGCTACCCTCTTGGACTTTGTTAATTCCCTTGAGGTACTTGAAAGTTTCTATCATGTCCCTCTCTCCCTCCTTTCCTCTAGGGTATACATATTAAGCTCCTTTAGTCTTTCTTTGTATGTCTTCTGGTGCAGACCCTGCACCATTTTGGTGCCCTCCTCTGGACAGCTTCCACTCTGTCTATGTCTTTGTGGAGATGGGGTCTCCAGAACTGCACACAGTACTCCAGATGGGGTCTCACCAACTTTCTGTATAGAGGGATAACAACTTCCTGTTTTCTACTATTGATGCCTCCTCCTATGCATCCCAGTATCCCCTTTGCCTTCCTTACTGCCTTTTCACATTGCTTGCCCACCTTTAGGTCATCTGATATAATTATTCCCAGGTCCCTTTCTATTTTTACTGTTGTCAGTATCTCACCTCCCATTGTTTACACTTCCCCTGGGTTTTTGTTTCCCATGTGCATTACCTTGCACTTCTTTGCATTGAATCTGAGCTGCCATACATTTGACCATTCTTCCAACCTTGCCAAGTCCCTTCTCATCCTTTCCACTCCATCTTGTGTATCAACCCTGTTGCAGATCTTTGTGTCATCTGCAAAGAGACATACTTTTCCTTCCAGTTCCTCTGCAATGTCACTTATAAAGACATTAAAAAGGACTGGTCCCAGTACTGAACCCTGCTGTACCCCACTGGTAACCCTCCTTTCTTCACTATGTATTCCATTTACTACTACCCTTTGCGTCCTGTTGTCTAGCCAATTTTTTATCCAGGCTACCACCTTGGGACCCACTCCAGGGCTGGCTATCTTGTGAATTAATCTTTTGTGTGGGACTGTATCAAATGCCTTGCTAAAATCTTGGTAGGCCATGTCCACAGCCCCTCCCTGGTCTACTACTTTGGCCACCCAGTCAAAGAAATCTATTAGATTCATCTGACGACCTTCCCATTGTGAATCCATGCTGCCTTGGGTCCTGTGCCCCACTGGCCTCTAGGTACTCAACAATTCTTTCCTTCAGAAATGATTCCATCATTTCCCTACCACTGAGGTCAAACTAACTGGTCTGTAGTTTCCTGTCTCTGTCCTGCTCCCACTTTTGTGAAGAGGAATCACATCTGCCCTCCTCCAGTCCCGGGTACCACCCCATCCTCCATGATTTGTTAAAGAGAGTAGTCAGCAGTGTCACTAGTTCTACCCTTAGTTCTTTTAGAATTCTTGGGTGAATCCCATCAGGCCCCATTGCTTTGTCCACCTTCAATTTTATCAGTTCTTTCAGAGACCTTTTCTTCTGTAAATGGACTGGTATCGACCCCGTCTTCGGTGTTTTATCTTGTTTGGTTTAGGTAACTTCCCCTCCTCTTCCTTTGTGAATACTGAGCAGAAATATTCGTTCAGTATCCCTGCTTTTTCTCACTGCCTCTACCCACATTCCCTCCCTTTATTAAGCTTCAGTATCCCTCCTTTGGTCTTTCTTGCTCCTAATGTACCTATAAAGGTCTTATCCCCTTCTTAACAGAATTGGCTATCCTTTCCTCGGTTTGGGCCTTTGCTATTCTGACTGCCTTCCCAGCCTCTTTCTGCTTTAACTGATAAAGTTCTCTGTCCTGCTTCTTCTGTGTTTCCTTATATTTCCTGAATGCTGTCCTTTTCTCCTTAACCCTCCCTGCCACCTCTTTAGAGAACCATGAGCGTTTTTCCTTCGGTGTGTTTTATTGATTTGCTTTACACAAAGGCTTGTTGCCTCTGTGAAGGCTGTTTTGATCACTCCCCATTGTTCCTCCACCCTCCTTCTTGCCTGTTTGCTAGTGCTTTTCTGAGGCACTCTCTCTTTTTCCCAAAGTTGGCCCTCCTAAAGTCCAGTACTCTTGCTTTTGTATGCTTGATTGTATGGCTGTGTTTATCATGAACCACACTGTTTGGTGGTCGCTTGTTCCCAGATGGCTACCCACTTCTAAATCTGAGATTCTTTCTCCATCCCCATTTGAGAGTACCAGGTCTAAGACTGCTCCCTCCCGAGTGGGTTCCAATACTATCTGTCTGAGGCATGCCCCCTGTAGGGCATCAAGAATGACCCTGCTCTTGGATGTGCCTGCAGCAAAGGTGCTCCAGTTAACATCTGGCATATTCAGGTCCCCCATCAACTCTGTTCACTACCACCCTGTGTGTCCTACCGCTCAACCAATTTCTAACCTAGTTTACCACCCTTGATCCAACTAGCAGGCTGCTCAATTTGTTTATTAGCCTTTTATGTGGAACGGTATTGAAGACTTTGATAAAATCCAAGTAGGCCACATCTACTGCCCTTCCCTGATCTATCTCCCTAGTCACTAATCACCGAGTTGAAGAAATCTATCAGGTTTGTTTGGCAAGACCTACCTGTTATGAAACAATGCTGTCTCAGACCCTGCTGTCTGCTGGATTCAAGGTATGTCACAATCCAATTCAAACAAACTCCAGTTCACCTCCCCAATGCTCCTCAAAGAGCTTGCAGATCATTTAAAACTGTTCTGGTTTCTTACTCACTTTCATTCTTCATTCCATAATTTTAAAAAGGGAATCTGTCACATCATTTGATTTTTCTCATATCACAGCAGCACAGCTGATACCTTCCATAAGTACTTTTACTCATATCACCCCGGTTCAATGCAGACTGCACTGACTTCTTCTTCAGTGTTGCATCACTTTCAAGATATCTTTAATGGTTTTTAAGGCCCATCCTTTCTCTGCATGCTCCAGTCCATCCTCTCCATTCTGCCAAAGCTGACATGCTGCCCCTATTCTCATCTTAAGAAGCTGTGGGACAGTGCTTTTAAAGTTGTGGCCTTCATCATCTGGAACTCACTACCAGAGCACTTGCATGCTTGTCCATCAGTGGAGGCATTTAAAAGAGAGTTAAAATCCTACTTCCTCAATGGACCATTTTTTAAGTGAATTATATTACCTTTTATTTGTAACTCAGGGCACAGTAAGAAGTTATTATTGAATTTATTGATGTCCCATTAATGGCTGCCCCTACTGTTCTTATTTTATTGTGTTGTAAAGCACCCATAATCTTCATTAAAGGGTGCTATAAAAATAAAATAGCATTGCCTCCCCTTCTTTCGTGGCTTTGTGCTGCAACCCTAACTAATGTATTCATGTAGAATTTTCAAAATCAGGCACATAGAGAATAATACATGGGAAACCATACACAGCAAGGGCTGTGTTTGCATTGAGGGGTTGAGATGACAACAGAGGGAATTAAGCTCAAAAGGTACAGTACATGAGATCATTTCAGCCCTAAGATGGCAACATAAGCTAAGTTAGATCAATCAATCAATCAACTTTTTATTTTACCAGGTGAAGCACCATTGAGTGAGCACATTTGCAAGGTGGACCTGGACATAAAGGCTACAGTAATTGTCATAATGGTAAACAAACAGGGCTTAACCAGCTAATACAAAAAGACAGTATAATGTAATACATACAGTGATAATATGTACAACTATATACAATATTTACATGAGGGTTCATAATGAATAAACAAGGAGAAGGAAGGAATAGCAGAAGGAGTTGCAGATGGAGGGGTCTAGGGGACATCTAGGAGGTAAGTGCTGCTGGTGAGAGCTAAAATGTCAGAATATCATTGGAAGCAGTTGCAGGATTCATTGAAGGAGAGTAAGTATAACTTTTTAAACATGGAAAATGTTATGGAGATGGCTAGCTTCAGAGATTTTTGAAGATTGTTCCACACTTGGGGAAGCACATAACTTATGGAAGACTTACCAAAGTGTGTGTTGACTTTAGGGCATATTAAAGAGATATGAGAGGCTTCTCAGGGCATAACTACCTGCCGGGCAGATCAGAAGACATTCTTGGATATACAGTACTAAGGAAGCTTCTTGGTAATTGCTCTGAAGGTCCAGAAGGCAGTGTTCTTCTGCCTTCTAAATTTAAGTGAAGTCCAGCCTACTGCAGCATACAGTGAACAGTGTTGGGTGAAACTTGGGACTCCAGAGATATATCTTATGGCTCGGTGGTAGAGCATATCCAGCTTTGATAGTGCAGAAAAAGGTCCTTGCCCATAAATGAAATCAGCATAGTCCAATAGTGATAGAATGGTAGTTTGGACCAATTTCTTTTTGGCATCATAAGAAAGAAGATGCTTGATCTGGTAGAACTGACCAAGTATCTGCTTTAGCTTCTTCAAGAATTCCTCAATGTGAATGGAGAAGGAAAGCTTATAATCAATCCACACCCCCCAAATATTTAAACTTCACAAAGTCTATGAACTCACCAGGAAGTGTAGTAATTTGTGGTAAAGAGCCTTGGGTGGAGAGATTTAGGGTATGAGTGAATGGTGAAAGAAACATGGCCTTAGTTTTTTTTTTGTGTGTGTGTGTTTAATAAGAGCTTTTGCTTCAATAGGTTCAACTGCAGCTGATTAAACTCATGTTGGAGGTACAAACATGCCTGCTCAGGAGTAGGTCTATCAAATATAGATGACGGTGTCATCTGCAAAAAGATAACTATTGGCTGATTTAATGCCCGAATCAATGCCATTGATATAGAGAAAAGAGTAAAGGTCCTAAGATGGACCCCTGTGGTACACCTCTCTGCAAAGCTTTTAGGGGGGGAACGGTCACTATCAGCTTTAACCTGTTGGAATCTCCCAGTAAGGAAATTGGAAACTAATTCAATGCTAGGGCATCCAGACCAATGTTTCAAAGAGTAACCAGAAGCAAGCAATAAATAAAGCATGGGCAAGACATGCTTGCCCATGTTTTACTTATTATAGTATATGGTTTTACTGCATGATAAAAGTAAAAATTCAGGTTATATAGTATACAGAAGTAAGTAGACTCCATTTGTTCCCTTCCCACCTATCTTTCATGGATCATAGTAACTACATTAAAGTTAAATTATTATGGCAATGGGGGCTAGCAGAAGATAACCATACAATGCAACTTTTTGTGATCTTTGAATGTGCACAACAACTTGTCATGACCTTTGAACCATGCAAAACAACGTTTTCTGACTTTTGAACTATGCACAACAACTTTTGCTCATACAAAACAAGGGTTTTAAGTGTATGGAAATTCATATAGAACACCACTTAATCATATACTGTATCATTATCTTCTAATAGTAACTTGTCTTCTTCCACTAGTTGTAAATAATCCACTAGGGGGTTATGATTGCTAAGCAAGGTACTCCATTATCCCCACAAAAAATATCACCAATGTTCAATAATTACCCAAACACAGGATGCTGATTAGTATTTATGATTATTTTCTGTATTTAGGCATGGAAAATACATTAAATGGTTTCTTTATTTTCAATTTAAGCCATGATAGAGTTTTGATGAGACCATAGTTACTAGCATCAATAGTAACAACTGCAATGTAATTTAGGTCATATATATCAAATACAAACCTACTAGCAATGCCATGCTTCATCTGATTGAAGCTAATCTCTTACACTTGGTTCTATTGAATATTTTTGCCAATCTGGCAAGAGTTTCTGGTGTGCCATTCTTTTAATAGAAAGATTTATTGTGGATTCAGAATGATGCTCACAAATGTCAAGGAACAATTTGTCCTTTGATTGATTATCTGGTGCAGAAGCAGCAAGTATAACATTTACTGGCAGGGGGTGGACTGCTGAAGGGTTAGGATAGGTTTTCAACCTTCAACTCTTAGGGTATGTCACCAATAAGAAACAAATACAACACACACCATTAAGTTGGCATTTGTCATACTTGTCCAGAGGGTTGTATTCTGTCAGGCCATGCTGCATAGTTTTCAGGCTACCATTGTGAAGTTCTAAATCAGCTAAGTAGACCAATATACTATATCAGCCAGAAAAGTATTAAGGCATGCTAAACATCTCCAGATCAACAGGCTGGGTATATAACTAAAGAATAAGCTAGTCTGAATGATACTTGAATAATTTAGAAAAGGCCATAATGAGCCATGAGCATACTATAATGAATAGTCAGTAGTCAGAAAAATCTAATCATACTCTAAGGAGAAGACAAGTGTGTTATGTACTTTTGGATTTTCCACTTTGATCAGCTGTTCATTAATGCTGGGCAGATGATGACTGTCCTCAGCAGTGTTTTGGTGTTGTCTTATTGACTGCCCCCCCCCAGTAGGCTCCTTTTATTATTACAGTTGGTGGGACCCATTCTGAGAGAATTTCACCCTTTCAATGTAATACCACACTTGATCAGTCTGCCAAGTTCAACAAACAAATTGTAGACTATGGGACAAGTCTGTATTTTTTTATTATTATTTTATAATTTTTGATCAAGAAAGGTACACTAAGGGGGTGGAGCTTTCCAAATGTAGTGGACACAGCTTAAATCTACAGGAGCAATCCCGGAGTAGACTATCTGAAACATCCTTCATCTCAAACCTGCTAGACTGTAAAAAGTACTTTATACTGAGCTGTTCATCGGGAGCATCAAACTGATACCTGTATCACCAGAAGATCTATAGCTGTCAAAAAGCAATCAAGGGGACAAGTTTGTTAGTGCTTACCTCGAGGTGACCAGCGGTTGCAGGGCCGACATCCACAAGGTGGCAGTGCTGCATGCTGCACATCTGTTCCAGCCATCAATTACCTCAGGAGGGTTGCATCTGACACAAGCATGGCCCTACAACAAGAAAATAAAATTGCTTCAGAGCTGGAAAATATAACAGAATGGCTCAACAAAATCCTAATCGATACAGCACAGCTTAAACCACCACCAAAAACAATGAAGAAATGCAGGCACTGACTCATAGAGTTGCTGGGACTGAAAGGACTGTTAATGTCAACGAGGAGATAAAACATGCACACCAGTGTCATCTCCACAACCACCACTCCAAGACACAGTACTTAATGCAGAAGGTCAATGATATGGAAAACAGGGCAAGGAGGAACAACTTGCAAATTGCTGGGGTCCAGGAGGCAGTAGAAGGCAAAGACATGCTACAGATTCTCGCCACTTTTTTCCACAATTACTCCAACTGCTTTTCGCACCCAAGCCACAGCTGGAAAGGGCACATAGGTCCCTAGCCCCGAAGCTAAGAGAGGGGGAAAGACCTATACCCATATTGTGCAGATCTTTGCAATATCCCATAAAGGACTTATATCTGCACACAGCTAGAGACGGGGGGGGGCAATGACATGGGAGGGGCACAGGATCCAACCATTTCAGGACTTCTCCCAAGACTTGTCGTGTAAGTGACGGGCATACTCTAGTGTCAAACAGGAGTTCTATAGACTGGGTATCCCTACATCCCTTCATTATCCCTCCATGCTATGGATCAATTACAGAGGGGAGTTTTTGATGTTCAAGGATCCAGGGCAGGTGGAGCATTTTATCTCAGAGAATAGACAAGAACTAAATAAGCACTCCCAAATGCCAAAACCTCAGAGGGGACAAGCCTGTCAGACCCCTTCACCAGCTAGAATGGATACTCAGCCCAGCTGCAGCATCAAGGCTAAACAATCTCTGCCAGCCCCTTGGCAGCAGGAACAAAAAGCCCATCAAAAAAGAGAAGCAAAGAATCCTCCATCACCAGAGGAAGAAGGTCCCACCAGAGATCAATAAGCTGACAAAGCTAAAGGAAGGGGGGTCCCACCAGAGACTGATAAGCTGACAAAGCAAGCAAGGCTGAATAAAGAGGAGGGTGGTGGGCAGAGAGTGACAGTGAAAAAGCAGGGATACTGAACCAATACTTCTACTCAGTATTCACGAAGGAAGAGGAGACAGAGGTACCTAATCCAGTCAATAGAAGTACTCTGGATAGAGGGATCGATATCAGTCCTTTCACAGAAGAAAGAGTTCTGAAAGAACTCCTAAAACTGAAGATAGACAAAGTAATGGGGCCTGATGGGATTCACCCCAGAATTCTAAAAGAACTAAGGGAAGAACTAGTAACACCATTGACTACTCGTTTTAACAAATCATGGGAAGATGGTGTGGTACCTGAGGACTGGAGGAGGGCAGATGTGAGTCCTCTTCACAAAAGTGGGAGCAAGACAGAGGCAGGAAACAACAGACCTATCAGTTTGACCTCAGTTGTAGGGAAAATGATGGAATCACTTCTGAAGGAAAGAATTGTTGAGTACCTAGAGGCCAGTGGGGCACAGGACCCAAGGCAGCATGGATTCACAGTGGGAGGGTCATGTCAGACAAATCTAATCGATTTCTTTGATTGGGTGACTAAAGTAGTAGACCATGGAGGGGTTGTGGACATGGCTTACCTAGACTTTAGCAAAGCGTTTGACACAATCCTGCGCAAAAGATTAATAAACAAATTAGCCAGCCTGGGAATGGGTCCCAGGGTGATAGCCTGGGTAAAACATTGGCTGGACAACAGGATGCAGAGGGTAATAGTAAACAGAGTCCACAATGAAGAGGGGGGTTACTAGTGGGGTACTGCAGGGTTCAGTACTGGTTCTGGTCCTTTTTAATGTCTTTATAAGTGACATTGCAGAGGGACTGGAAGGAAAAGTATGTTGACACAAAAATCTGCAACAGGGTTGATACACAAGGTGGGGTGAAAAGGATGAGAAGGGACTTGGCAAGGTTGGAGGAATGGTCAAATGTATGGCAGCTTAGACTCAACACAAAGAAGTGCAAAGTAATGCACCTAGGAAACAAAAACCATGGGAAAGAGCACACAATGGGGGATGAGATACTGACAACAACAAAAATGGAAAGGATCATGGAGGTAGTTATATCAGATCTCCTAATGGTGGGCAAGCAATGTGAGAAGGCAGTAAGGATGGCTGGGGGATACTGGGATGCACAGGGAGAGGCATCACCAGTAGAAAACAAGAAGTTGTTAACCCTCTGTGCAGACAGCTGGTGATACCCCATCTGGAATACTGCATGCAGTTCTGGAGACCCAATCTCTGCAAAGACATAGACAAGGTGGAGGTAGTCCAGAGAAGGGCAACCAAAATGGTGCAGGGTCTGCACCAGAAGACATATGAAGAGAGACTAAAGGAGCTTAATATGTATACCCTTGAGGAAAGGAAGGAGAGGGGGGACATGATAGAAACTTTCAAATACCTCAAGGGAACTAACAAAGTCCATGAGGGTAGCATCTTTCAGAAAAAGAGATGTGCAAGAACAAGGGGGCACAATTTGAAGATAGAGGAGGGACAGCTCAGAGGTAATGTGAGGAAGTATTTTTTCATGGAGAGGGTTGTGGATGCATGGCACAACCTTCCTGAGGAGGTCAGGGAGTCAAAAACAGTGGGGGAATTCAAGAATGCATGGGACAGATATAAGGTAATTCTAGTGGAGGGTAGGAGGAAGTAGGCTGTTAGTTGACTAGAATCTGCAGCTTATCTATTAGGCAGGGAAATGGGCAGACAAGGTAGGCCAAGCGGTCCTTATCTGCCATCAAATTCTATGTTTCTGTGATTTTATGTTTCTTTCCCCTCTCTGGGATGAGTAGTGATTCTCCCTCAATAACACCAATAAAAACACAGAACGGGTAAGAGCCCTTGAAAACTCACCCCTGCTAGCCTGGATGTGTCACCTGCCAAACACCAACAAGGACCTCCAAACCAACAGTCTTCTAAAGCTGGGGATGGCTGGGCCCCTATCTGTCAGGCATGGGTGAACTCTGTGGCTGAGGAAGAGTCCTTCCTGGCCGTATCTCCTGGTAACATTACACCCACTCAAGATCTGCTGACAGGTGAGGAGCAAAAGAGATTTCCCTCTGGTTGTGGAACAATCAAATTTGTGGGTCTCACGAGCGAGCAGCGGCCTATGATGCTCAAATTATAACAATACCAAAACTAACCAGAACATTGTTAGGCCACAGCTCACACTGACACTGAGCACCTCCTGGTTGACAGCTACACAGATGTACAGTAACCTACAAGCATGGCACGTATAGTGTTGCAGCCGTGCAATGAGGAATAATGCCACAAACACTCTAGCTTAAATGCTGAGATTCCCAGGGGCCAACTAAGTCAAAGGATACTAATGAGCTTGCTTTCAACCCTCCAAGGCACCCTCCAGGAACTTTGTCCAAACAAGCTGCCTTATTGCAATGACTAGGTGCAGCTGAGGTTGTGGATATTGCTGAAGGCTATTCTCAGTGTTATGCAGAAAGTATTCCAGTTTAAAAGTTATGTTTTCTTGTGGGTCTGTTAACTCATGTTTAGAGAATCTAATAATGGTGTCATCCCTCTCAGTAAATGTGTTTCAATGATTACATGAATGGTGAAAGGGAGATGGGGCATATGGGGGGGCGGTGCCAAAAACTGGCTGAATGCTATAAGGACTTTGCTGAACAGCATGGAGAGGCATGCCTAAGACTGATCAGGCCAGAGCAGAGAAGGGTGCTGACATAGCATGCAGGGATCAGGCAAATGGAGAGGCTATGATCTCCATAATGAGCATAAGGTCTTTCTTTCAATAAGTTGCCAGGGATCCTTTACTACCTGCTCTGGAGAACTTCTCCCAAATATCTCAGCAGCATGGGTAGCAGTTGTGAGCAATAGGGTCCCACTAACCCATGTTGTTATACTACATCTGAGCCCAGGGGTAGACGAGCAAACTTTCCCTCTCCACTCCTGCCCTCTGAACCCCTCCACCACCTCCCCTCAGGGAGGGACCAATTTGCTATTGCTTGTATGGTATAAGGACACAAAATAAGGATGTCCATTTCAACTCTTCAGCGGGCATGCTGGTCATGGCAACAGAGCAGAAGATGCTTACGAAGGTAAAAGCAGGGACCAAGAAGGTACAAAATCCTGCAGCAGCAGTCAGTTTTTGAGATACCTGGGATTCTCTCACTTCTTGTAGTATGAGAACACATTGAGTAGTACCTTTGCGAGTGCAGGCAGTATTCAAGCTGTAGGACAGGCTTGGATATATCACCCCCACAGGTTTACAGGGACCTGCACTGTCTGGGCTCAGACAGTCAGACCAAAACTATGGTCCTTCAGGTTATGTCATTGCCAGAATGGCTTGTCAACCCACCAGGTTTTACAATGTTATTTCTAATTGTTATGTTGTTTTCTAGTACAGCCCTTTTAAGACTATGGCAGCTGCTCCGATGACTCTATGTTAAAAAGAATAAAACAGTATACAGAGACCTGCTATTAGAGGCAAAGGGCCACAATCCAGGAAGGAGGTACCCAGGGTGAACAAATGGAGTGTCAGGAATAAGGCTTGACTATAAGAATCTTAGGCTAGAAACTATGGTATGTACAGAAGATCAAGGAGCTCATGACTGGGATATGAGGAGGGAGAGTTGCTTAAAAAAGACTAGGGAATAGAGAGGGGGGTACACTCTGAAGGGGCAACAATTTATACATCGCAACAAGAGAAACAGAAAAGAAATAGCACCTGATGATGGCTAATGTTACATTTCTTCAGACCACCTCATGGAATGTGAGGGGTCTGAACTCCTCAGTCAATAGAAAAAAAAGTGTTACCCCACTTGAAAAAACTTAAAACACAAATTGCTTTTTTTTACAGGAGACCAAGGTTCTTGAAAAGGAGGCATTTAAACTGAAAAATGAATGGGTGGGTTGGGAGGTACACAGCATCTTGAAGTCAGCAAAAAAGGGGTTGTCAATCATAGGCCATAAAAATCTACATTGGAAGATCATAGACACATCCTCGGATAAACGAGGGGACTGGGTACTGCTAAAACTGGACACCCCCAGAGGGCCACTAATTCTAGCTAATGTATACACTCTGAGCGAAGACAGACCAAATTTCATAGATGGCCTGTCCCAGGTAATACTAAATATGGCATCTGACAATGCAGATATTATCTTGGGAGGAGATTTTAACCTTAACTTAGACCACTTTCTTGAATGGTCCAACTCCAGACCTGAACCACGCTCCCAGTCCTAGCTGCCCTCAGGAGCCTCATGGGCATTCACCAATTAACTGACATCTGGAGGCATCACAGCCTGCAGGTTGGGACTACACATACTTTTCAGCTGCTAGGGCAATGGCTAGTAGACTAGATGTCTGGCTGACATCCCCAGAGATGACTACATCAACCCTTGAGACTGTCATTGTCCCATCTCTACATCTGACCACACCCCCATCACCCTCATGTATGCAGCAGAGACAAAGAAGCACAAGTCAGCTCAGTGGAGACTAGACCCCCTACTGCTTTAGGACTCAGAGTTCCGAAGTGGATTGCAGTAGAATAGCGATTCATGACTATTTTTCAAGGATAACCCAGTAGCTCAACACCCGGCGGAATATGTGGGAAGGGTACAAGGCCACCATGAGGGGACGATAATTAGTTATGTAGCTATCAGAGGAAAATGAGGGACAAAGAGGTAGAGACTTTGGAAAAGCCCTGAAGGAAAAGAGGAGCTTTATAAAAAAGACCATAGATAACTGCAAAATCAAGCACCCATTCATGAGATAACCACCTTGAGGATCAAATTTAACTCTTATGTCGCTAGAAAGGCAGAACTCCAGATACTGAGGACCAAGTTCAAGTACAGGACTGGTGGGAAAAAAATAGTAGACTGCTGGCTTTTCGGCTACGAAAACAACAAGCAGATAGACACATAGCTCAGCTAGTTGACACTATGGGGAAGAACTTCATGGCCTCCCAGGATATTAAACATACAAACATAGACTTTGACGGCAGATAAGGACCGCTAGGCCCATCTAGTCTGCCCATTTCCCTACCTACAGGATAGGCCGCAGATCCTAGTTAACCAACAGCCTATTTCTTCCTACCCCCCACAAGAATTGCCTTATGTTTGTCCCATGCATTCTTGAATTCTCCCACAGTTTTAGACCCCACAACCTCCTCAGGAAGGCTGTTCCATGCATCCACTACCCTCTCTGTGAAATAATACTTCCTCACACTGCCCCTGAATCGCCCTCCTTCTATCTTTAAATTGTGTCCCCTTGTTCTTGCAAGTCTCTTTTTCTGAAAGATGCTACCCTCTTGGACTTTGTTGATTCCACTGAGGTACTTAAAAGTTTCTATCATGTCCCCCCTCTACCTTCTTTCCTCAAGGGTATACACGTTAAGCTCCTTTAGTCTCTCCTCATACGGCTTCTCTTGCAGACCCTGCACCATTTTAGTTGCCCTCCTCTGGACTGCCTCTATCCTGTCTATGTCCTTGTGGAGATGGGGTCTCCAGAACTGGACACAGTACTCCAGATGGGGTCTCACCAACTGTCTGTACAGAGGGATAACAACTTCCCGTTTTCTGCTGATGATGCCTCTCCTATACATTCCCAGTATACCCCCAGCCCTCCCTACTGCCTTCTCACATTGCTTGCTAACCTTTAGGTCGTCTGATATGATTACCCCCAGGTCCCTTTCCTTTTTTGTCATTGTTACTACCTCCCCACCCATTGTGTATTCTTCCCCTGGGTTCTTGTTTCCCAGGTGCATTATTTTGCACTTCTTTGCATTGAATCCTAGCTGCCATACTTCTGACCATTCCTCCAACCTTGCCAAGTCCCTTTTCATCCTTTCCACGCCTCCTTGTGTATCAACCCTGTTGCAGATCTTTGTGTCATCTGCAAAAAGGCATACTTTTCCTTCCAGTCCTCTGCAATGTCACTGATGAAGACATTAAAAGGACTGGACCAATACTGAACCCTCTGCGGTACCCACTAGTAACCCCTTTCTTCAGAGTTGACTCCATTTACAATTACCTTCTGTGTCCTGTTGTCCAGCCAATGTTTATCCAGGCTACCACCCTGGGTCCCACTCCCAGGCTGGTTAATTTGACTATTAATCTTTGTGTGGGACTGTGTCAAATGCCTTGCTAAAGTCTAGGTAGGCCATGTCCACAGCCCCTCCCTGGTCTACTACTTTGGTCACCCAGTCAAAGAAATCTATTAGATTCGTCTGACATGACCTTCCCGCTGTGAACCCATGCTGCCTTGGGTCCTGTGCTCCACTGGCCTCTAGGTACTCAACTATTCTTTCCTTCAGTAGTGACTCCATCACTTTCCCTACCACAGAGGTCATACTGACAGGTCTGTAGTTTCCTGCCTCTGTCTTGGTCCCAGTTTTGTGAAGGGGAATCACATCCGCCTTCCTCCAGTCCTTGGGTATCACACTATCCTCCCATGATTTATTAAAAAGAGTTGCCAGTGGTTTCACTAGTTCCTCCCTTAATTCTTTTAGAATTCTGGGTTGAATTCCATCAGGACCCATTGCTTTGTCCACCTTCAGTTTTAGGAGTTCTTGCAGAACCCTTTCTTCTGTGAAAGGACTGGGATCGACCCCCCTATCAAGAGTGCTTCTGTTAATTTGATGAGCACTTCCCCCTCCTCTTTGTGAATACTGAGCAGAAATATTCGTTCAGTATTCCTGCTTTCACTGTCCCCTCTGCCACCCACCATTCATTCTATTCAGCTCACTATCCTCCTTTGTCTTTTCACGCCGCTGATGTACCTATAAAAGGTTTTATCCCCCTTCTTAACTGAGTTGGCTATCTTTTCCTCAGTTTGGGCCTTTGCTATTCTGACTTCCCTCCCTGCTTCCTTTTGCCTTAACTGGTACAGCAATCTGTCCTGCTCCTTCTGTGTTTCCTTATACTTCCGGAATGCTATCTTTTTCTTCCTGACTTTCACAGCCACCTCTTTTGAGAACCATAGTGGCTTTTTCTTTCATTTTGATTTGTTTATTTGCTTCACACAAAGGCTTGTTGCCTCTGTGATGGCAGTTTGAAAATTCCCATTGTTGCTCCACACCTCCTTCTAGCCTGTTTGCTAGTGCTTTTCTGAGGCACTCTCCATCTTGCCAAAGTCAGCCCTCCTAAAGTCCAGTACCCTCACTTTTGTATGGCTTGACTCTGTAGCTGAGTTTAATGTGAACCACACTGTTTGATGGTCACTTGTCCACAGATGGCAACCCACTTCTAGATCTGAGATCCTCTCACTGCCCCCGTTTGAGAGTATGAGGTCTAAGATTGCTCCCTCATGAGTGGGTTCCGAAACTAGCTGTCTAATGCCTGCCACCTGTAGGGCATCAAGAATGGCCCTGCTCTTGGATGTGGCTGCAGCAAAAGTGCTCCAGTTAACATCTGGCATATTCAGGTCTTCCATCAACAGTATCTCCCTTTCTCTGCCATTCTAGAATGCCTTCTATCATATCCTTGTCCATTCCTTCCCCTGACATGGGGTCTGTACACAACCCTGTGCGGATTGTGGTGCCTTTCCAGTCTCCAAGGTGACCCACAGTGCCTCCTCTCCTCCCTGTTTACTCTTTTGTTCAGTTGCTTTTATCCCTTCCTTTACATGAGAGCTACTCCTCCCCCTCTTCTCCCTGCCTGTCTCTCCTGTAGGTTATGTACCCTGATATGTTAACATCCCATTCATGGTTCTCTGTGTACCATGTTTCTGTGACTGCTACGATATCCAGGCATCCCTTTTCCATTAAGGCCATTAGCTCAGGGAGCTTGTAGCCCAGACTACGGGCATTGGTACTCATTACCCTCCATTTCCTGATGGCCTTACTCCCTTTTGCCCCATCCCTGTTCTTCTTGCCTTTGTCACTTTCTCCATTTACCCCTGCCCTTCTCCCTATCGGCACCTCTATGTTGGTGTTTGCTGCACTTACTACCGTGATTATTTGGGGGCTAGGATTTTCCTGCTCCTTTCCAGTGCCTCCCCCCTTGGCTAGTTTAAAAGCTTGCCAATGAAGCATTTAAACCTATCACCTAGGATCCTGGTTCCCCTCCCGGACAGATGCAGCCCATCATGCCAGTATAGGCTTGCATCACTCCAGGTGGACCCCCAGTCCCCAATGAAGCCAAATCCCTGAGCTCCACACCAGTTTTTCAACCACTGATTGAATCCCATGGTGCAGAACACCTAGCCTCTCCTATGCCATAGATGGGTAGCACCTCCGAGAAGGTTACCGTACGTGCTGTCTTGACTAAGGCCCTCCCAATTCTGCAAACTCTTCCTGCACTTCTCTAATCCCTTTCTTGGCCAGGTCATTTGTCCCTAGGTGGGCAATGACATCCAGCTCCCTCCCCTGTGAAGCTGCTCCAGCAATCCTGAGGATTCACTCCCTGTCCCTCCATGCCATGGTGCCAGGCAGGCACCTTACCTCCCTCTCCCCTTCCTTCCCCAGTTCTACCTTCCTAATAACGGAGTCCCCCACCAGGAGTTGTTTCCTTCCCCTGCAGGGTCCCCTGCCACCCTCCTGTGGGTCTCCTTTGTGGAGGTTCCCAGTATCCTCCTTGGTCTCCACTGTGGGTGCCTCCATAGAGGAACCACACTTTGCCAGAATGGCATAGGAATTGTGAAGAGGTACAACTGGAGGGATGCGCCTCTGTTCCACCACCCTCACCCTCCCTGAGCCCACTGTGGTCCAACCGCTCCTCTTTCTTGGCAACCTCTGAGGCAATGGCAGTGGCACTGGTGGTCCCTGGATGGAAGAGGAGGTCCCACAAATCCTGGCCAACTCAGCCTGGAGAAGAGCAACCTCCTCCCTCAACCCAGAGAGGTGCCTGCAGATGAGACAACACCGCATCCTCCAGAACGTCTCCTGGAAGACTGCTGCTCCACAGCCACTGCACTGCACCACTCCAATCATGTCTTATTTCTGGCCCCTTAACTGGTTGCAATCCTTACTCTTTCCTCTGTTTTTTTTCTCTCTCTCCTTACTTTCTGCCTGTGTGCCCTTTAAGCTCCTGATTGTCCTGTTCTGAGACAAGAATACCCTATTTTTCTCAGTAGACCACTTACTTGCTCAGAGGCAGACCTCCAGCAGCTAGAGGGGGCCGGAGAGCTACTCTTGCCCTTCTAGGATGGTGGGTCCTTGGTGGTTCTGTGATCACTCACTTCCTGCCCCTAAACAGGAAGTTCCTGTTGTCAGTCAAATCCTGTGCCTATAAAAATAGAACTAGCTTTGGGTGGGGGTGGAGGGCAGGGAAGGAGTGCAATATAGTCCCAGCAGAGAAGTTCAGTCACACAGTAGTCCTTTCTCCTGGTGCCTTCTGCCAAGCTATTAGCTGAAACTTTCTAAGGTAGTCTTTAAATGTAGCTTCCTTCTAGCTAAGCCACTCCCCCTACTTACCAGATCTTTCAACAAGTAATTTAATCCTCACAGCAGTTAAGTCCTTTCAGTCACCTGAGATTTACACCTAGATAACTCTTCAGATACCCATTCAGTTCAGTTAACCCAAACACACACTTTTTTTGCATGTTGGTTTTTACCTAAATTAAAGGTCCAAATACAAAAGTTCTTCTACTTTAGACCCAGCAGAGAAGTTCAGTCTACAGCAGTCCTTTCTCCTGGTGCCTTCTACAAGCTATATTAATAACATTTATTTATTTATTAGAATTTCAGATAAATTCCTTTCAGCCAATGGCTCTTTTACAAAGGTTCTAAGTCAGTATGTGAAGAATAGAAGCACAGTTTGTGTGAGATTAGTAGGCAAGCAGTTTGAATACAAAATTCAACACAGCATATACGTGGTCTAAAAGCTACAGGTGATATAAATAACAGTTAGAACAACATAATCAGGCATACATTTAAGAATGATGAGTCACAACAAATAATATTTAGATGAATTAAAGTTGCCAGAAGGGCATTGTCAAAGGGAAAGGCAGAGTGGAAAAAACTGAGTTGCCCTTAATTGTGCCAGGTGGTGTGGGAAAGTGGAGAGAGAGTGGTGTAGAGGAGTAACTGAGAGGGAGGTAGAAGGAGATGGGTGGAGGCAAGGATTGGAGAACAAGTGTAATGTAGGGTGGGGTGAGGATTAGAAAAGAGAAAGGAAGGAGATGAAGGAAGGTAAGAGAGGAAGGTGTTGGACCAGGGGTTAGGGAGAGAGGCAGGGGGTAGATATGGGGAGGGTGGTGGCAGACACAGGTGGTGATAGTAGAGAGGTGTGAAGAACAGAAGTGACTACCTGGGAGTTTAGGAGAAATAGTCACAGGTGGTTCTGGACACAAGCGTTTGATGTAGCTTGTGTTTGAACGTCATGGTGGCCTTCTATAAATCATTGTTTCAGTTGTGCTTACGCAACTGGATGAGATATATGCTTTTGTGACTTTGATACACTGTAGCTGTTCGCCTCTCTATCCATGGGATATACCACCCTGTAAGGTGTATGGCGCAAGGAACCCTAAAGGAGGGTCCCCCCTATAGGTGCCGTGGGAATAACTCCCTTGGCTAAAGGTAGCTTGGAAGAAGCCCACGGGAAAGACAGAGGAGTCGCTGGTGGAGGAGGGGTGGATGGTGGGGCAATGAGAAATGAATCCTGGAACAGTCCAGGAGGAGTTGCCATTTAAGGCCTGATGGGGGAGTGACGTTGTTGCTCCACCCATTGAACCTCAGGCTTAAAGCCTTCCTATTCAATTGTGCTTAAGCAATTGGATGAGATGTATGCTTGTGTGACTTTGATACATTGTGGCTGTTGGCCTCCTATCCATGGAGATACCACCCTGTAGGGGTACAATGCAAGGAATTCTAGAGCAGGGGTCCCCATATGTGTCAAGGGAATAATTCCCTTGGCTAAAGATAGCTTAGGAAGAAGCCATGAAAGAATACCCAAAAGGGTGTCGAGCATCGAATAGGTGAGAATTCAGAAGATATCTAGACAAGAAATAAATGTGACAGACATAGATAGGAAGGACAGGAGAAGAACTATATGAGGCTAGGACAATGAACAAAAGAAAATCTGACAAGATGCAGAAAAGTGGACTTCCTAAGGAGAGAGGGAACAGCCATGGCCATCATCTGACTCCATCCAATAGCAGAACCTAACTACGGAACCTATGGAAGCACTAATCCTGACTAATATAATGACCATTGGCATGGAGGAGAGGAAAAACCTCCTTTGAGGAGGAAACTTCTGGGGATCCAAGGCCTGAGTCACCTTCCCTCCAGGATGGAGGATGTTTTGATTACTGATGGCTCAGATACTGCAATTTAGAGTCACGATCGAGAGAGGAGGAAAATATTCCACTTCAGAGGGAGCGCTTGCTCTGTCCTTCTAAATGGACAGTTGCTGAGGGTTGTGAGCAATATCTCTGCAACTAGATGCTCAAATGCAAGAGTGGAGAGAAATGACTGCTGAGGCACTCAGCTGGCCTCTGCGAGCCTATGAAACAGACCAGGTGTCACCAAGATGATGGCAACTGAAGGTCCACCCAGAGCAAAGACATTCCCGCTATGGGCCAGGGAGAAGGATCCCGCACTGAGCTTCCCATGCTCTAGACACGGACTTCATGGGTGCAGAGGTAGACTGTTGGATACAGGTTAGCCCAGAGCCAAGGAGCAATGGACATGGAAGGCATGTCTCTGAGTGGAGAGCAGATTGATGAGGTAGCATAAGACCCAATGAGAGGTATGCTTGATTAATCGATGTGAATCAATGGACCCTGAGGTCAGACTGAGTGAAGGAGAACCAGGCTCATGTCATGAGGAAGCTACTGTCAGTGGTAACTATGGGGTGCATGGCAACTGGGTCCATTGAGAGCCAGATTGGAATGGATAAAATTACATGAAGGTAGGAGGCGAGGCAGCTGGGCAAACCAGCAGCCGACGGTGAGGTAGGCAGTACCAGGAGGACATCTGAATAGGTTTGACTAGAACGAGGGAATGGGGTATGAGGAGGAGAAGCATAAGGTAGGAGGAGGAGATTAGGTGATGTGAGTGAATAGGGTATGGAGGTATACAGGGAATAACGAGATGGCAGGATAGGGAAGCCCCCAAAAAGAAAGTGGAGGTCAAAGAAGGAGAGGAGTAGAAGAGGTTGAACTGAATGAATAGTAGAAAAGAGAACACCATGAGGGTGGAACGAGGGAGCACCAAAACACAAACTGTAGAATAAAGAGCAAGAGAAATAATGAGGGTAATGCCAGCAGCGGAAGGAAGCTGACAGAGAGACAGCAGATGATGAAATCTGAGACACCCGCCCTTTCAAGACAGGAAAGAGAGGCCTTAAAGTGATAGGAAATGTGAAAAAAAAAAAAACTATAACACATACTCTGAAATGGAATGGTATAGAGAAAACATGCCAGTTCCAGTGGTTGAGGTTACATATTGTCCAGGGAAAAATGATGTGGCAGGAAGAAACGTCCCACTGTGGGATCTGAAAAGGTGGTAACCTGACACTGGGTGGAGACATATGAGCAAGGAAAAGAAAATGAAGGTGCCACAGAGATGGGCCCCGAGCCAGGACAATCGAAGGGCAGAACAAAGAGAAAGAATGGCTAAGAGGGGAAGCAGAAAGCTGCAGCAGAAAAGAAAGCAACACAATGATGGAAGACATTTTTTTTTTTGCCTGGAACCCTGAAAAAGGCAGAGCCGAAAGAAAGGTGGGCTAGAAGCACTGGCATGCTGACTGGGAACAACAGAGCACTGCTTAGAAAAGGGGCAGAGGAAACAGGCATCTACGAGGTCCAGTCCATGAAATGCTGCAGAGCACTCCAAAACCTGGCAAGGATGTGAGGCAAAGAGCACAGGCAGCGCCACAAGAGCAGCAGGCAGAGAAGGCAAAGAGAAAAGAAACAGAAGACCAGAAACTCCAGGACAGAGACTACAGTGCAGCACCTTGCGAAAACCTGAAAGCACTGCTAAAGCCAACCCAACTGAGGAGGAGGAGGAGGAGTGAATGATGCAGGGTAAGAAAGAGAGTCGATAAAGGAGAACAGGGGCAGGAAGCCGGAAGAGCAGCTTCTCCGGCTGCAATGAGAAACGAATCTTGGAATAGTCCAGGAGGGTGGCCTTTAAGGCATGATGGGGAGTGACATTGTTGCTCTGCCCTGAACCTCAGGTTTAAAGCCTTCCCAATGCCTCACACATTCAGCGGGACAGATAGGCATTCAATAATTTCATGAACAAACTTCCCTTACCCAGACTGACAGACGGTCAGAAAGAGTTCCTGGAAACCCCCATTACTCAGCAAGAGCTGCAAATGACCATTCAAACAATGACCCCTCACAAATCCCAAGGTAGTGATGGGTACCCAGCTGATTATTACTGGGTGGTACCGGATTCCATAACGGCTCCAGTGCTGGCCATGTTAGAAAGGGCACATGTCCAACAAAATCTCCGTCCTACCTTAAATGAAGCTATAATAACTGTCCTTCCTAAGGAGGGCAAGGACCCAACTAACCCAGCTAGCTTTTGCCCTATTTCTCTAATTAATGCTGATGCCAAGATCTTGGCTAAACTATTGGCAACCAGGATGGAGCAATACCTACCTCTGTTAATACATCCATCACAGGTAGGCACATTGTAAAGAGCAGGAGCCAGCACAGACCATATAAGAGCCCTCCATAACCTTGTTTCAGACTGCGAGACAGACTTCCCACTCCAGCAGCTGCTCTGGTAGACTTGGAAAAGGCCTTTGTCTGGGTGGAGTGGAGCTTCTAACATGCAGTGCTGGAAAAGTGTAATTTGCAATAATTTTTGCAGTTGGATACGAACCTTATACTATGTTCTGACAGCAAGATTATTAACAAATAACATCCTGTCACAATCTTTCCAATGCTTTAGGGGAACCAGGCAGGGGTGCCCACTCTCCCCACTCCTTTTTGTGCTGGCAATGGAGCCTTTGGAAGCTGCTATAAGGACACACCCTAACATCCAGGGCCTCAGGGTGGGAGAGGCTGGTTATAGTACAAAACTCTATGCAGATGATTGTTTAATACTGACGAAGGACACAGAGGTAGGATAGCCACAAATTCTGCAAACTCTTCAGTCCTTTGCCAAATTATCCGGGCTCCACATAAATGTCAGCAAATCAGAATTACTCCCCCTACACACTGTTCCTCTGCCCATGAAAGTCCTGGAGGCTTGCCTTGCTTGTACAACAACAGGCATAAAGTATCTGGGTATACAGATACCTCAGAACATGCATATCCAAATCTCAGCAAATCTCAATCCCCTTATCCAAACTCTACAGAGAGATTTTGATAGATGGTCCCACCTACACCAGTCCCTAATAGGCAAAATAGAAGCTATCAAAATGATGGTGACTCCTAGGGTATACTACATCCTATCACATCTTCAGGTGGAGATACCTAAGACATGGTATGAAAAAATCAACCAACTAATAAGGGTATTTTTATGAGGATCAGGGAAACCTAGATTCAGCTGGGCAAAACTGAGAGCCTCCAAGGACAGGGGCAGTTGAAACCTCCTGAACGTTCTGCAGTACTTTTTAATTAACTTGGTAGCCATGTCCAACCAAAGGTTTAGGGATCTCAGGGAGGAGCAGCTAGTTTGGACTCAAATAGAAAAGATGATTTTGGGGGGTGCACACCCAGCTGTATATCTCATGCTCCCCCCAACTCAGTTCTCCCCCCGGTTTACCATAAAGGCAGCACATGTGGCATATCAGAAGGTAGGGAATATGGCACAAATGTGCACGCATCCTGGAATATATACCCCAATCTGGTTAAACCCTGACCTACTGATAGACAAGAAAACAGTAAACTGGGAGACGTGGAGGGAGAGGGGCATATACAGTATCAAAGATGTGCTGGCCACTGATCTCATCACAAAGCAAACATTTGAGGACCTTCAAACCCGGTACAGCATCCCTAGGGAGGAGTTCTTGAAATTGCTCCAGTTGCAGAGCCTATATCAGGCATGGGCAAAGAGTGAAATGTAACTATAGAATGGGCAGAGGAAGCACACCACACCCCCACCAACGCTTACCCCTATCAGACTGACTCAAAACCCCAAATGACTAGCAGGCAGATTACTAAAAAGGATCAAGCTGGATGCTCCTAACCCCACCCACAAGGCCCAAAATAGATGGCAGAGCATGCTTTCCAGGCCCGTACTGGATGAGGAATGGGTAGAATGCTGGAGACTAGCACACAAAGCCTGTAAAGATCAAAGGAGCTTTTTCATACAAAAGAAGATTTTTACATCTCTTGGTATCATGCTCCCACTTTTGCACAAGATGGGACCATACCCACTGATTGGTGCTGGAGATGTGGGACAGCAGGAGCAGATCTGCTCCACATTATGTGGGGTTGTCCAGATGTAGGCTCATTCTGTGATCAAGTGCTACAAGCTTGTGGAAAAATACTGGGAGTGGTAATCCCACAATCGCCAGTCTCAATAATCTTAGGCCTGACCCATGCACCCACAGGTAGGGCTAAATAAGGTCCAAATGCAATGGCTGCTACAGGCTACAGCGGAAGCCAAAAGATTACTGTTAGTGAGATGGAGAACCCCTAATACACCAAATATGGGGGAATGGTTTAAAGCAATGGAAGTCCTAGCAATAAACTCCAAACTGCTGTACTTTTCATTGTAAAATACCCCTAAATATCAACTGATATGGGGCCCTTACCACCAACACATGGACTCCCAATACCCCAGTCCTCCATCAGCTTGGAGAAAAGACCAGGTGAAACCTCCTTGACTAGGCCCATGTACTCTTATATGGATACAGTGAACTGTTTAGGAATCTCTTTCCTGAATCCAAGTAGCTTTTCCCCACCCCCTCCCAGAGCTACGATACTTCCCAACTAAGACACCAGACATGTGTGAAGATAGTCTAGCCTTGAGAAGATAGAAATATCCATGGTTGATTGCCAGACAATATGCCTCAAATAATACACTGAAGCCAATAGACACTCAACCTGTTCTGTAATGGAGTAACAAATATATTTGTCACTTATAGAACTCTGCTACGTGTATGTATAATGTATCATTGGCAATGTAATACTGTAGCCCTGCACTGCAATGATAATGTTGTTTATTTTTGGCACTCAATAAAAAGATTAACTGCAAAAAAAAAGAAAGGCACACTAAGCTATGATAGCTGGTTTCCAGGTGCATCCTGAAGGGTGTTACATGGACTGGTTTTATTGATGGGGAAAGTTGGCAATGACACTGAAGAAACTCCCCTAGTCTTTTCAGCAGGGGGCACTGTTCTTGCCACGGGCTTGATGGAGGAGCCCTGTCCAGAGCTGGAGTCTGATGAAGGTGGAGGTGCTAAGGCTTCTACAGGTACAGTAGACACCACAATGGAAAAACAGAATATTGTTACAGAACATATGGAAAATGAGAACATTATGAAAGACATGGATTTTTTAAAGCAGAACAAACATTGCAGCAGGATCTACAGGTCAAAAAGAGGATGCTTCAAGAACAGATGCAGCAGGTGGGGAAGCTCTTTTTTGATGGTAAAAACAAATTAAATTAAGAAAAAAAAACAGAACAGGGAGATGAGTAGCTCACCTGGGACATCCATATCAGTTCTACCAAAGATTTTCATTTTTGGTGCCGGGAGTCAGAACCCGGATCAGAACCCAGCTACAATGGAGACAGGGATATCATAAACATCCATTCCAACCACAGAAAAATGGTCTCCAGAGAACATATTGACAAAAGCAGGATGGATCAGAACACAGGACAGTCTGTAGATTCTGGATTCCCAGATGCCAATCCCAGGAAAGAAAGTCACAGGATGAATGAAACACAGTTCACTGAGGGACAGATTGCCACTCCCACGGATACAGCTCAGGAACAAACACAAGCTGAAGTCAAAGGTACTACATATTTTTCTCCTCTTGACACTCCAGCTGAAATACTGTGTGATGCATAACAAGGATATGGGGCTTCCGAGAAGCTGACTTTGATAAGATGATCAACAGAGTTAAGCTAGCTTTAGCAAAAGGAAATACAGGTGAGGTGGTACAAGCAAAGTGGGCAAGCATTAATGGTGCAATACTTGAAGCAACATCCCATTGTGTTAGAGAGAAAAGGAAGTGCAAAAGAAGAAGGAAACTGCTTTACTTCTCAAAAACAGTAGCAGAAAAGGTCAGAGCCAAAAGGCTGGCCTTCAGGAAATATAAGGGAACGCAGCAGGATGAAGATAGGGAGGCATACCAAACTTTCCGAAGGGAAGCAGGGAAGGCAGTAAGGCAGGCAAAGGCCCAAACTATGGAAACACTAGCACAAACAGTAAAAGAAGATGACAAGACTTTCTGTAGATATATTAATGAAAGGAGAAAGTCCAGAGTGGGTATTGCTAAGATCAAAGGAGATAAGGGGGTGTGTGAGGTGGAGGAGGAGGACCATGTAAAAGTATCTATCTTAAATAGATACTTCTGCTCAGTATTTACTGAAGAGAAGGTAGGCAGGGCCCACAGCTCAACGCCATGGACACAGGGGGGAGGGAGGTGTGCACTAGTCCCTTCACAAAAGAAAGGGTCCTACAAGACCTCGATAAGCTCAGGGTGGACAAGGCAATGGGACCTGATGGCATACATTCCAGGGTGCTAAAGGAGATAACGGTGGAACTAGCAGAGCCATTATCAGAACTGTTTAGTGAGTCTCTGAGCACAGGAGAGGTCCCAGAAGACTGGAGAAGGGCTCATGTGATCCCACTTCACAAGAGTGGTAGCAGGGAGGAGGTGGAGAACTACAGACCAGTCAGTCTTGCCTCAGTAGTGGTCAAGATAATGGAGGGACTCCTTAAGGAAAGGATAGTGCAACCCCCGGAATCCATAGGAGAACAGGATCCAAGACAGGAAGGGTTTACAAAAGGAAGGTCCTGTCAAACTAATCTCATAGATTTCTTTGACTGGGTAACCAGAGTAGTGGACCAAGGGGGAGCAGTTGATGTCACCTACCTTGACTTCTGCAAATCTTTGATACTGTTCCATAGAAGACTGATAAATAAGCTGGTTAGACTCGGGTGGGTCAGAAGTTGGTCAACTGAGAGCAAACTGGTTGACAGGCAGAGACAGAGAGTGGTGATAAATGGTATACAGTCAGGAAAATGCAAGTCTGAGTGGGTACCTCAGGGATCAGTCCTGGGAGCCAGTCCTCTTCAATATCTTCATCAGTGACATTGCAGATGGACTGGAGGGTAAGGTTTGTCTGTTTGCACATGATACAAAGATCTGCAACAGAGTTGATGTTCCAAATGGGTTGGGCAGAATGAGAAGAGATCTGGATAATCTGGCAAAATGGTCAGAAGAGTGGCAACTGGGGTTTAATGCAAAGAAGTGCAAGATCATGCACATAGGGAATAGAAACCCTGAAGCCACCTATAGGCTGGGAGGGGAGTTGCTGGAAGTCATAAGGGAAGAAAGAGACTTGGGCATCATCATCACCGACGACCTGAAATCATCCAAGCAGACCACCAAAGCAGTAGGTATGGCTAGGGGGATGTTGTGGTGTATTAGTAGGGGTATCATAATTCAGAAAAGGGAGGTAATAATCCCTCTTTACAAAACACTGGTTAGGACCCATCTGGTGTATTGCGTGCAGTACTGGAAGCCACACCTTCACAAGGACATTAACCAAATTGAGGCAGTCCAGAAGGGGCAACCAAATGGTGCAGGGACTGCATCAGAAAACATATGACTACAGATTAACGGAGCTCAGTATGTATACCCTTGAGCAAAGGAGGAAGAGAGGTGATATGATCGAAACATTCAAACACCTTAAGGGCATTAACAAGGTGAAAGAGTTTAACATGTTTCAATATAAGAAAAGTAGCAGGACAAGAGGACACAGCATGAGATTAGAGGGGGACCGATTAAGGGGTAATGTGAGGAAGTTCTTTTTCACAGAAAGGGCAGTGGATGCATGCAACGGCCTACCTCAGGAAGTGGTGGATATGAATACAGTGCAGGGCTTCAAACAGGCATGGGACTGGCATAAGGGTGCAATACAGCTGAGTATGAATAGAAAAGCTATTGACAGAGCAAGGGCCGATGGCACATTGATAAGGTAGAAAAAGAAATGAGCAGACTGGATGGGCCTTGCGGTCCTTATCTGCTATCAACTTTTATGTTTCTAATGAGAGAATGTCACCCCTGCAGAAAACCAGGTGGAGAGTGAACCAGGATCAAGGGTCCAACAAGAGAATGCCACTACCGCCACATGTGCTAGCTTGTTCCGTAAACCTGTGGAGCTAGCAAAAAGACGATATGCCATCTGACTTAGATATCTCAGGGGTTTCAAAGATCCCCTAGACAGGTGTTACATGGATAAATGCTTGTTAAAGCAATCCCTTGTTTTCTCCATGATAGTAAGTGCACTTATATATGTGCCAGGGGATCACATCTTCGATGTAAGTTTGAACCCAGATTCCTTGGACCACTTTTGGTAAAAATATATTTTCTTAAAACAAATCCTATTTATGCGCCATTCCAGATCATCCCTTGACTAAAGCAGTATGTGACTATTTAGAAATGAAGGTGCAAATATGATAGATATTTTGTACTGGGTGGAAAAAGATGCACCATACAGGGTACTCCTGAACCCATACTGGATGGGAGGGTTTTTGGAATAGGGTTGGAGGTTGAAAGTAAAGCTACACTGTATGCCAAGGACAGGCTTCATCTTGCCCCATTAGGAAGGAAGTCCTTAAACAGGGGATGGCTGACTACATTCAAGAAAGGTGGGGTTTAAACTTGTGAGGGAGAGGAAAGGAGGGGCTGACCAAGCCCTCTCCTCAGATGAGAGAGTAGCCTTCAAACCCAAGGGAGGGAAACAGACTGGGTGTGGAGGTTTCAGGAGGAGCAGAGGGAGGATGGAAGTACAAGGAACCTGGGTGGGGTTAAACAAAGGGGATCAGGGATAAGGGGTGGGGGTTGGTGTTAGTAAATGCCAGGAGCCTGGGAAACAAGTTGCCAGAGTTCTAGACCATGCTGTTCGAAGGGGGGGTGGATGTGGCGGTGGTCACGGAGACGTGGGCCAACAAAAACCATGACTGGGACCTAAATGTGCGGGGCTACACTATGCTTAGGAAGGATAGAAAGGAGGGCAGAGGGGGTGGAGTGGCTATGTTCATTAGAGATGACATAGAAATTGCTAGGGTAGAAGAGGCAGAGGGAAATGTGGAGGCCTTATGGGTCACCTTATGATCCCCAGCAGGAGATAAGGTCAAGTTGGGTGTAGTATATAGACCCTCGGGATGAGTGATGTTCTAGAGGATGGTTTGCTGGACAACATCATTACCCAGTGTGGACCAAAAGGGGAAGGAGTGGTGTTGATAGGGGACCTTAATATGCCAGGTACAAACTGGGGAACCATGTCCTCTAAGGTGGCCAAGGAGCAGAGGCTGCTGGACGGCTTCCAAGATTTGTTCTTAACACAGCATGTGATGGAGCCCACAAGGGAGGGGCATGTCCTGGACGTGGTTCTGGCAGATGGGAATCTGGTATGGGACCTGGTTGTAGAGGACCCCCTGACTGGGAGTGACCACAATACTGTCTGGTTTCAAATAAGCATGGGGGAGGGGTGAGATCTAGGACACTGGTAGTGGACTTCAGGGGCGAGACTTTGTGGGCATGGAAATATTCTCAGGATCATGAGGGCTTACATTAATGACAAGTGTGGAAGGAGATGGGAGGTCATAAGCGGGGACTTCATGAGGCAGTCAGGATCTGTGCTAGGATTGAAGCGTAGGGAGCAAAGGTCACATAAGCCATGCTGGTGGTCCAGTGAGATACAGGTAGCGGTCAGAGAAAAGGCAGCCTATAAAAATATAAAACAACAAGAGGGGATAGGGATAAGGAAATGTACCATCTTGCATCTAGAAAAGTCACCTGGATGGTGGGGAGCAAAGTCCAGTAAAACAGCGGCTGGCACAAAGGGATACATGGAGAAAGGGGTTCTTCCGGTACATTGGGGAGCGGAGAAAAACTAAGGGCCATCTCAGCAGATTGAGATCAGAAGGAGGGTGGGTGGAAGAGGCGAGGGACCAGGCAGAGGTATTTAACGAGTACTTTGCCTATGTGTTCACTAGGGAGGGGGATGGGATATCTATAAAGCAAGGCATTATGGGGATAGAAGTGGCAGTGAGTGGGATCAGGGCAGCAACAGAAATGGAGGAAGAGGGAGGGAGAGGTACCCCAGGGGTGTCACATCTGGATAAGGATAAAAAGGCCAGTAAGGTGGAGGGGACAGATGATGCTATATACGCCAAAAGGGTGTGGTTAGCCCTCAAGGCCCTGAAGAAGACAAATCTCCTGGGAGGATGGCATTCATCCGAGATTACTATAGGAATTGGTGGACATACTGGCTGCACCCCTGGTGGAGCTCTTCAACAGGTCACTTGAGACAGGGAGGTACCTAGGGATTGCGAGAGCACATGTGGTGCCAATCCATAAAGGGGGTCGAGGAAGTACCAGGTAACTATAGACCCATCAGTTTGACCTCGGTGGTGGAAAATTATTGGAGAGTATACTAAAGGAATGATTGGGGGTGTACTTGGAGGAGGTGGGAGGTCTGGATAATTGGCAACATGGGTTTGTGCCAGGTAGATCATGTCAAACCAATCTTGTGGAGTTCTGAAGATGGGTAACATCAGAACTGGACAGGGAAGCCTGAGGATGTATTATTCTTGGACTTCAGCAAGGCATTTGACTCTGTCCCCACAATGGTCTGGTGGAGAAATTGATGGGGTTAGGAGTAGGCCCTTTGATGGTCAGATGGATTGAAACTGGCTAGCTGGGCGCAGCCAGAGTAGTGGTCTGTGGGAGCTCTAGAACCTAGAGAGGTTGGTAGTGGGGTACCACAGGGCTGGGTCCTGGGTCCGATCCTGTTTAATGCATACATATCGGGACATCAGGGAGGGTATGAGTGTGAAATAGGTCTCTCGCTGATGACTCCAAGATGGGAGCAGAGTTGAGGAGAAGAGGGAGGTTGGCCTGCAAGGGACCTGACACCCTGGAAGCTGGGCTCACACGTGGAAATTAAATTTCAATATCACCAAGTTTAAGGTGTTGCATCTTGGTCGGGGAAACCATAAACATAGGTAAACCCTGGGAGGGGAGGCGCTGGAGGCCTCAATAGGGGAAAAAGACCTAGGGGTCATGGTGGATGCATGTATGAATAACTCTGAGCAGTGCAGGAGAGCGGCTAGCAAGGCAAACAGGATGTTGGGATGCATCGTAAGGGGGATCACCTCTAGGAGCAAGGAAGTGATTCTGCCGCTGTACAATGGACTGGTTAGACCACACCTTGAGTACTGTGTACAGTACTGGAGACCACACTTGAAGAGGGACATACAGCTCCTGGAGAGGGTACAGAGGAGGGCAACTAAGATGATACGAGGACTAGGGGATTTGACGTAAGAGGACAGACTTGAGGAGCTCTGCCTGTTTTCATTGGAGGAGAGGAGAGACAGGGGGACATGATTGAGGTCTTCAAGTACCTCAAGGGAATAAATAGGGTAAACATGGAGGGATCTTTAGACTAAAGCAGGGAGTATCACCAGAGGGCATGGTTTGAAGTTGGAAGGTGGAAGGGTGAGGAGAAGAGGAGGAGGTTTTCACTGAGAGGGTGGTGGACCCTTGGAATGCACTGCCTGGTGAGCTGGTTCAGAGATCCACAGTGGAGGGCTTCAAGAGAGGGTGGGACAGACACAGAAAGTGGATGTATCAGATGATGGCCTGTCCCAGGGGTGTGTGGATGGATGATAGGGGTTTCTGGAACACAAGGGAGGGGAGGGCCTCGGCACCCAACTAGGGATCTGAGGTTCGAGTAGACTCGAAGACCGTAAGGCCTAATCTGCTGGCAAATAGTATGTTAGTATGTTACACCTGGATGTAACTGAAGTTCAGCACCTACCAAACTGTATTTACATTGGTAGGGATAAAGGCTTCATATTTTGCTCAGATCAGCCAAGACAGTGCAACAAATGTGGATCGCCAATACACATTAGCACTGACTGCGAGGTAATGAAATGTACACAGTGTGGGGAGTTGAGGCATTCAGGGTATCATTGCATAAACACTCAGAAATGCAATTTGTGTAAAGACAAGGGCCATTCCTTTACGTATTGCCATGGGCAGCACACGATAATGAAAATGCTGACACAGAGTCCATGATATTTACATCAACAGAGCGGCCAGAGGGGCAGTAGAATTTTCAGGAATAAGGTCCTCACCAAGACCTCCAAGGCAGACTAAGCTGGACCCCCCAAAAAAACACTGGCCCTCTGCCAATGGACACTACACCTGATATACAATTAAACCAAACTGCTGCAGCAGATCCCAAACTGGGGTCCAGTGACATGCCTCCCCTTCCCCCCTTTCTAGGTCTTCCAGATTTCAGGTTATGTTCAAGAAATGCAAATTGAAAAACAAAACTAACATACCAGTTCAACCAGCTGACTCAGTTCCATGTCATAATAGAGACTGCAGATAGCAATCGCTATTATGGTGAGTGTATATTGCCAAAAAGCAAATTGGCAATATACACTTTCAGGTGACCAGACATCCAAAATTGAAAAAAGTTTTTTTTGGGGGGGTGCCGTGCCCCTCCCACACTTTCCCCCTGCACCCATCTGAATAAGGATTATCAGCTCCAGGGGGTGCATGTCGGGAAGGGGGCAAAATCCTGCACCGCATGAAAAGTTAAGTGCTGGAGCCGCAGGTAGTGGAAAAAGTTTTACACACCTGATCCCGAACCCTGTACCTGCTGAACCACAGCTAGCCACCCACACAACCACACCACATGGTTAGCTCAGTGGTAGCAGGTACACCTGTCCCTCAAAACCTATTCCCTGTCCCTCCCCTTCCCCTCAATATTCCCCCCAGTATCCTGTGATAAGGGTGTCTGCTATTGAGCATTTACAAAATGGGAGACTGTTGACAGGGCTACTGGATGGAGGGAGATGAATACGGATATAGTGACATCCTGTCACTGTATGTACATGCATGTGCATTGGGGAGTGAGCACACCATGCGATTGGTGGAAGGGGAGGGAGGGTTTGTGAGACGGTGGGTTGCCGAGCTGGCCCTGTGGTGTGGTGGGTGAGCAGAAGAGTTAGGGTTGTAGAGAATGCCAGGATTCGGTTCTGGGTGCATATTCATTTTGTTGTGCACCAGCTTACAATTATTTTTGTCAGTTTACCCCGACATGCCCACATGGGCTGAGAATCCTTTAGTGGGGGTGTGAGGGCAGAAAAAAAACAAGTCCCAGGTGCCCTTTAGGCGTGTGCTGGGGTGTACATCAGCTAAAATGATTTTGTTAATGTACATTCGCCTTAACAGGGATCACTTTTCGTGATTGCCATTATCACATGGAACCATTCCCCCTTCCTGTCCACTGTCCAGTACTGCAGCGGTCTGTACAGTCAGCTACCCTTGCAGGATAGTCCATATGTATTGCACCCAATATGAGTTTCCATTTTGATGTGGCGCCTATTCGGTCACTATTGTCATGGTATACTGCTGACTCGATTACTTTGCAAAACAAATTTACAGTTTTGCAATGAGGGGACTCTGATAATGACAATGGCTCTGATAGTACCTCTTTACTGTCCTCTCAAATGGACACAACCTCAGAGAAAGACATTTCAGTTGAGGTGAAAAGTAAAGTTAAAAAAAAAAGAGGATGAGAACAAGAGCTAGCTCTAGGAAAGTGCCTTAAATCCTGAGCCTTTACACATAAATCCTGGACATTATGAACTTTCAGTTGCAAGTTTAAATACCAACAGCATTCTATCTGAAAAGAAAAGACTTGCTACTTTGATTTATGTTCTACCTACAAATATGATTATTTTTGTTTTCAAAACACAAGGCATCATTCTTTGAAGGACATACAGATGGCTGCTGATGCTTGGATTTGGAGCTCTAGCATGTGGTCAATGGGAAAGGAGACTTGTAGTGGGGTGGGAATTTGTTTCACAGACCCTATGATAAAATCACACCTATGGTTAACATCTTTCCAGGAAGGGCTTTGCTATTAGATATTCAAATTAATGCAGTTGAATTCTGTTTAACCAATGTGTATGCACCACAGACAAAGACAGGACAAATTGAATTGCTTAAATTAATACAACCATGTTTATTTATGGCCAAAAATATCGTTTTGGGGGACATTTTAATATTAGTCATTTTTTTTTCAGACTGAGGGCTTAAAACATCCAAAGTCTTTTGTGATGCGTCATATCTCAACCATGTGATTTTCCAGACAGGTCTAATTGACGTACAGTATTTAATACAATAGAAACTCACCCTGCACACCTATTTTAGGGAACATGTCCACATGGATTATTTGCTAATTTCCCCAATGTTAGCCTTCAGGAATGCAAAGTATTTCAATGGCTACATCAGACCACAATCTACTTAACCTAACATTAACAAATGTTAAGGCCACCTCAAAATCGGGTATTGGAAAATTGATCTGATGCTGTTAGAAGACCCTTTAGTGGCACAAGGCTTTAAATACCTAATGGAGGCCAGGAGATCCATTTTTTTATCATGATTCTGCAGAAGAATGGTAGGAAGATAGCAAAACAGATTTAATGGATTATTTCCAAAAGATAGGGAAACTTAATGGGAAGTCTAAAAAAGAAACATATAGAGGATTGTGTATGAGCAATCATACACTACAAGGCAGTTGAGATCAAAAGATTTCCGTGGTAACCAGAGACCTCGAGAGTGCAACTCGAGAGGTCCGTTATCATGGAAACCTCGAGATCTTACAACTGCCTTGTTTGTGTATGGTTGCTCATACACAATCCTTTATAGTGTATGGGCAACCATAATAGCACTCCGTGATCCCTCAAACAAGTCTACAGGAAAAAATAAGTCTTACTTGGCGATCTGTAGCAGCTAGCGCTTACTTCCAGCGATAACTGTGGGCCACTCAAATTGGCGATCATTGAATGCATTGATCTTGTTGTACTGCGGTGACGTACTCAGTGCAGCACAACAAGATCGTGACACACTCAGGATTTCCATGCCCAACAGCGTTCTACCATACACTATATTTTGATCTAAGAGCACAACTATACTTTAAAATCCATATAAAATATTGGGAACATAACCATTCAGAATGAATTTCCCTGATAAATGGTGAAATGTCACAAATACTGTACAATAGGCTGAAGTCTCCAGAAGCAAAGCAACAGTGTAGTACACAGGAAAAACCAACACATGCAAACCCCTTTGATAATTGTGTGAATCAAAGAAGGAAAAAGGAGATACAGACAAAAGATGGGAATTTTGTGAGTAATATGCAGGACATTTTGAGTCAGATAGAAACACACATTGCACAAATGTTTAAGAAGTCTAGTCTTCCAGAAGAAGAGAGAGATAATTGGTTACAATAGTGTAAATTGAATCAAATACCAGACTACTATTTAGAAGCATTGACAGTCCATATAATGATTCAGGAATTGCACCTGGTGGTTATGTAAAAAGAGATTCCAGCTGTATTGGTCCTTGCAAAATAGAAGATGGAAATTTTGATACCTTTTATAGGACCAGCAAGTGTCTTGTACAAAGATGGAATTATACGCAAGCTTCCGGGGCCACATAGGTCCCTTCTTCAGGTGAATAGCAAAACTGAGCAACATAAGCAGTATTTATATCCAATGTGGAGCAATTAGAAATCAAGACGTGAAGTAGGAAGGTGATAAAGGGGACTAGAGATGAAAGTCTAAGAAGCAAAATAAAAACATGAGGAGAAATAGGAAGGGGGCTAAGTAGGAACAGGTCAGTAGGAGATGAAAGGAAGCTAAAGGGAAGACAAAAGCACACATATAGGTTCTGTAATGAGGCAAGATTGTATGCCCAATTAACTATTTAAGAACATCTTTCAGGAATAGCCCAGTGAATCAGTACAGGCATTTAATTCATGTTTGTAAACAAATAAATTAGCAGACAGCATGTACAAAGGGCTAGTTATTTTATTGCATAAATCAGGAGATAAGACACTGCTCATAAATTGGAGGCCCATCATGCTATTAAATACTGATTGTAAGGTTTTGACTAAAATACTTAATAACAGGTTAGCTATGGTTCCAGAATCTGTTACCCTTTACAATTCTGTGCCATCCCAGGAAGGAAAATTACAGACGAGCTAATATTAATAAGAGAAATAATGGAGAAAGGAACAAATTAGGAATTGGTGGGATTTCTTATTGGGCTGGTAACCAGGTGAAAGCTTTTGATAAAGTGGAACATTCCTATCTTTGGAAATGTATGAAAAAATATGGATTTCCTGAAGTTTTTATTAATTAGATTAAAATATGTCATACAAATGCCATAGTTGCCCCTTATATAAATGGGTGGGAGGGTAAAAAGTGAGTAGTTACACAGGGGGTAAGGCAAGGATGCCCATTTAGTCCCCTCCTCTATATTCTAATGTTGGAACTTTGTATAGGTAGATTAAATAAACATGAAAATATTAATGGCTTGTCAGTTAAGAGTGATGATCATGAAATCAAAACAGTAGTTTATCGGATGACATATGTCTCATATTGGTTGATTTTCCTCTAGTATGCATGCTGCAGAAGTATTAGAGGAATTCACAAAAGGAACTGGGTCAGAAATTAACTTTAAAAAAGCCAATGTATACTGATTAGATCAGAATTACCATACCAGATGGAAATTATAGGGATACCAATTGAGAAGGGAGTGTGTGAATTTTTGGATATATACTTTGGACAGGGGAATATGAGTTTTTATAACTGGGATCTACTTCTGAAAGAAGCTTAGGGCAAAGTAACTAAATGGAATGCATGGCATATGTCAAAACAACAAAAAAAAAAGAGTATACACAATCAGAACTTTTTTACTTGGCATGTCTTTACATTTAAATACTGTGTTTCCCCACAAACAAATTAGAGCCACAGTTTACAACTATTTTTTCCAATGTATCTGGGCAGCAGATTAAATCTGATAAAGAGAGGGATAACATATCTGTCAATTAGTGAGGGTGAGCTGGGTATGATTAAATCATTGGAATTCTTTTTTAGCATGTTTCTTTATGCAAGCATAAAACCCCTATTACAGGATTTAGATAAATACTGGTCTCCATGGGTTTTTGATCAAGTACAGCCTTGATTACAATCATGGGACATGAATTCTGCAGTCCAGAAGCAGAAATCACTAATAGCCCTACCACAGTGCATGCAATATGTTTTCAGTAAATTAAAAATATGGAGCATTCTGAAAATCTTAGTGTTGAAATTATCAAGAAAATAATTTTAGTCCTACATTCTGTCTAGATTTTTCTTAGAATACCCTCAGTATGGGATCAAATCACAGAATGGGATTACACTAATTAGTAGGATGTTAACCCATCCCAGGATACCCAAATGTATGTGAGACATGATATGGTTGTGTGAGCATGGCAAGCTAAATGTTAAAAAATATCCTAAAGCATAAAGATCTGAGTGAGAGACTGTGCCTGAGAACTGATTTATGTTCTGACAATTATGAAACTATGGAACACCTGTTTTTTGAATGTCCATATATATTAACTTTTTTGGTCCATTGTCTATTCTAAATGGAAGGATTCACTGTTTTTATTACTTACAAAGGAAATTTTATTTCTAGGGATATTACCGAATGCATGGCAAAAATATGAATAAAGTACAATGCACCTGATTCTGTTTTGTTTTAAATAACATATTTGGCATATGAAAGTGAAATTAACTTTACAGAAGAAATTTATTTCACCTGAGCAATTATTTTGGCTAATACGTTGTGCTATCCGAGACATACAAAAACAGAAAAATATAAAATAAAATCACACATTTATCAAAATGGTGAAGGAACACATCTTGGTTGAACAAAACAAATTTATATTAATGTGTTGAAGGAGCTAGGAAGTGTACAGATGAGCAGGATGTATGGAGATGGTAATCATGTATAAATAAAATGTATATGTTCAACAATATCTTGAATGCCACATTTCCCAGCTTTAAAGTAGTAGGAACTGTAGGTGGGAAGGGGGTATAATTTAATACTTATTTGATTTATCATCATTGATTTCACTGTTTGATTTGTACTTTACTTGGATGAGAATTAACATGCTTGTATTATTATTTGATTTTTGAAGTTTCAATAAAAAAGTCCTCTACTCTTATTGTGTTTTACAAACTACAGATGGGGGGGCAAGAACAACAAAACAATATTGCGACATGACCACTTTGAACAAAATAATCTCAAACTTGGACCTGACAGATGCATATAGAAGTATCCATCCCAGTGGAGGACAAACCTTTTATAAAAGTACAGTACATTGGCTAGTAGGATAGATTTTGTATTCGCCTCGAAACCCCTTAAAGTGAATACAATAAAAGTGCTTCCAGTTGAAAATTCAGACCATTTACTCCTTACTACACACGTTAGCCTCACTGGAACCCAGCCCATTGGCAAGGGATATTGGAAGCTGAATTCCACCTTACTTGAAAATCCAGTAGTCCTCCAACAGATTAAGAACTTGCTAAATGCAAGGAAATTGGTGGCATGCCTTGAAGATGATTTAAGCAGATGGTGGCTAGATACAAAAAACTACATTAAAAAAATGTTACCGCAGCAGGCAAGTCAACTCAGTAATGAACAGTATAAAAGATATCTGACTCTAAAATCCCAACTATTTAAGATAATGTATTTAGTACATGAAGGTTATTGTCCATACACAGACCAAATATACATATTAAAACTTAAGATGGAGAAACTCCAATATTCCAGAGCAACTTATTTGTTGCATGAGCACAGGGTATCTACCCCAGGAAAATGTACCTCGGGGGACATATTTGAAAGTTGTAAAGAGAGGATTCAAAGTAGGGTGATTGATAAATTATATAAGTCCTCTGATCAAATGCTAAACACTAATGCAGACATTCAAAAACAATGTCTAAATATATGACTGAACTTTATTCTGAACCCAACATTCCTGAAGAGCAGTTGCATCACTTTCTTGAATTATTACAAGTTTCTGTCCTTCCTAATGAAACTATACAGGCCTTAACCACCTTAATTTCTGTGTCTGAGAGTGTAACAGCTATTAAAACATTTAAAAATAACACATCACCTGGACTAGATGGCCTGACCACAGAAATTTATAAAACGTGTTTACAGAACTATCAGAAATACTGTCTGTAGTGTATAACTGTATGATAGAAGAGTGGGATATCACACCTCAGCTTGGAGCTTCCTGCAGATTTTATATATAAAAAGGTGGACGATATGATTTAAAAACTGGAGGCAATTAAGTCTCATGAATATATATTTAAAAACCTAATGAAAATTTAGCAGCCAGACTTGCCACAGCTGCCCCACCTGATAGCGGAAGGACAAACATGTTCAGTTGTAGGAAGTATTTATGATAACTTATTATTACTTTGAGAAGTGGTGGAAATGGGGCTACAAAATAACACAAAAGCCTTCTTACTGTCATTAGATCGAGAACAGGCTTTTAACAGGGTGTCCCACAAATATATGGGAGAGGTATTAAAGAAATATAGCATACCAGACAAATTCCATAAATGGATAATGAAAATATATGATATTGCTGCAACAGTGCCTCTGGTAAATGTTTTTCAGAGACCTTTAACTAAAGTAAACAGAGGAGTATGTCAAGGCTGCTCAATGAGCCCACTAAGTGATTCGTGGAGTGAAGGCAAATTCGTGGAGTGCTCCGCAATGCAAAGCGAAGTACTTAACGTTATAATGGGTAATGTGAAGTCCATTGAAAACAATGATTTTGCATTACTCTGCCTTCCCAAACCACTACTCCACCAATTCTTAAGGCGAAGTACATTGAAAACAATGTACTTCACCTCACTTCGCCTTGTTTTTAAACTCCAAAGGTGAATTTTGCAGTGATTCATGGGATTTCAGGTCACATGTGCTCTAGATTGTTCTGCACAGCCTCAGTTTGGGGTAGTGTGTGTAGGAAGCCATAGGAGACAATCTGCTTTGAGAGCTCTCTGTGATTCAAACCTTCTAAAATGTGTTACAAAAGCCTTTTTGTGTCATTTGTTTTTCTGAAACTTTAGTTCATCGATTATAGGAAACCCTCGTGTGCTCATATCATTGAGGCGTTTATTGCTTGTGTGTGGATTTTGAATGTTAATGTACAACATTCAGTCTGTGTACTGAGAGACAGTGGAAGTGTGCTTTGGGGGAGGGATGTTTCTGTGGTGTAGCAGATTAACTTGAAGAAAAAGACAGTGCTTTCTGTTTTGGTGATATTTTTCTTGTATAACTGTGTTAATGTACACACAGTAATATTTTCAATAATTCTTACCATTTTTTTTGTTGATTGCTGTGGTGCAGCAGTGCATCATTTTAGTTTGTTTAAAATATGTGGTTATATTACTGAAGTTTTCAATTTGCTACACATTACTTAGTGTGTGTGTATGTGTGTGATGCATGTCATCAAATCAGACACCTTTTATTGTGCCACATAATAATTTCAGCAATGTGAACCTGCTATCCACTGCAGCTGTATAATTGTTGTACTTCTTTGTGGTATCTTTACTGGTACTGGTACTAGTGACTGTTACACTGCCCCCCCACCCCGCTGCCTGCCCCAAACGGCAAAGGTATTCTTTTCCAGATTAGAATTTCTGATGGTGAGCACTGGTTAGGTGTTGTGCCTTTGCATCTGCATCTCTTCAGTGTGCAGTGCAATCTTAATCTGTCTGTGCATTTGCATCTCTTTAGGGCCCAATCTCCATCTCTAACTTAAGTCAGAGTTGTTTCTTTGGCTTCCCCTCAGAGTACTGGACAGGTGTGGTGCATAATTCTGCATAAACATTGTACTCATTAATATGTGTTTTTAAGTCAGGAACATTATCACAAGTCACTCATGATACAAATCACATTCTTCATCATCACGATCACAAATGCAGTCACAAATCACTATTCATGATCACATCACGAATCACAACATTCATTTTTTGCCTACTTACTAGGATGTACAGTAAGCCTGTTTTGTAGTATCTCTCAGGCTTCACCACCCTGCCATTGTACTCATTAATGAGCATTTTAAGTCAGGAATTTGTGCTACAGTTCATCGGGGAAGTACAGCCGTAGGCATTTGTGTTCCCCTCCCAAAACAGTTCCATATTGTTTATCTCACACACGCGACACGAATCACGTTCTTCATCATCATGGCCAAACATGCAGTCACAAATCATGATTCACAATCATGTCACAAATCACAACACTAATTTTTGACTAGTAACTTGGATGTATTGTAAGCATGTTTTGTAGTACCTCTCAGGCTTCACCACTCCGCCATTGTACTCATTAATGATCATTTTTAAGTTAGGAGTTTGTGCTACAGCTCATTGGGGAAGTACAGCCATAGACATTCACATTCCCAATACAGTTTTCATGTTGGTTATCTCACACCATCGACACTGAATCACGTTCTTCATCATCACAGTCACAAATCACGATTACGATCACGTCACAAATCACAACTTTCATTTTTTACTAATTACTTGGATGTATTGTAAGCATGTTTTGTAGTATCTCTCAGGCTTCACCACTCCACCATTGTACTCATTAATGAGCCTTTTTAAGTTGGGGAGTTTGTGCTACAACTCATCGGGGAAGTACAGCCTTAGGCATTGGCATTCCCAATATAGTTTTCATATTGGTTATCTCACACCGTCGACACCGAATCACCTTCTTCATCATCACGGTCACAAATGCAGTCACAAATCACGATTCACAATTGGGGAAGTACAGCCATAGGCATTTGCATTCCTTCCCGTACAGCATGTGAGTTACAGTACTGTAAGTAGTGGTGGGTGAAGTGGCCCCAATTTGCTCTGTGAAGTGATTCACTGAGTAACATGGAATCCGCAGACAACTCCACAATGTGAAGCGGAGTACTTCACTTCATAATGAGGAACGTGAAGTCCATTGAAACCAATGAGTTTGCATTATTCCGCCTTCCCCAAACCACTTCTCCACCAATTTTAAGGTGAAGTACATTGAAATGAATGTAATTTGCCTCACTTTGCCCTGTAATTGAGCTCCAAATTAAATTCTGCAGTTATTCATGGGATTGCAGGTCACATGGGCTCTAGATTGTTCAGCACAACCTCAGTTCTGACCTGGGTAGTGCGTGTGCAGTGGTAGCTGGAGACAGTTTCCTCTTAGAGCTCTGCGATTCAAAACCTCTAAAAACTGTATAAAATGCCTTTCTGAATAATATTTTTTGCTCAAAATTTAGTACATCGATTGTAGGAAACCCTTCTGTGCTAATACCTTCGAGTGTTTATTGTTGTGTGTGGATTTTGAATGTTAATTTAGAACAGTCAGTCTGTGTACTGTGAAGTGTGCTTTGGGGAGGGCATATTTGTGGTGTAGGTAGATTAACTGGTAGAAAAAGGCAGTCTTTCTGTTTTGGTTATATTTTTCTTGTATAACTGTATTAATGCACACACAGTAACATTTTCAGTAATACTTGAAATTTTTTTGCTGATTGTTGTGGTGCAGCAGTGTACAATTTGTCTATCTAAAACAGTTGGTTATATTACTAAAGGTTTTCAATTTGCTACGCATTACTTGAGTGTGTGTGCGAGTGTGTGTGCGATGTGTGCCATTAAATCAGACACCTTTTATTGTGTTACATAGTAATTGCAGCAGTGTGAACCTGCTATCCACCGCACCTGCATGAATTTTTTATACTGCTTTGTGGTATCTTTACTGGTAGAAGATTGTTACTGCCGTGCACTAATCCCCCAATGGGCAAAATGTATTCCTATCCAGATTTGGATTTGTGACTTGTAAGCACTGGTTAGGTGTTGTTGTGCCTTTTCGTATACATCCCTTGAGTGCGGAGCGCAGTCTTAATCTGTCTGTGCATTTGCATGGCACCATTAATTCTAGGAGATTGCATTTGTTGTTATGCTCTCATTTCACTTCATCAGCACTGGGAAATTTTCTGGACACAAGGCAGTAGCATTTTGGGGATGCACATTAATTCTGGTGGCTCTGTGTGTGACCTGACCACTGCATGCATGACTGAGTGTGTCATTAATTTTGGGAGACTTTGCATTTCTTATTACACTCTCATTTCACTTCATCAGCACTGGGGAGTTTTCTGCACACAAGACAGTAGAACTTTGGGGATGCAGATTCATTCTGGTGACTGTGTGGGTGGGAAGCTGCCAACAGTGTTGTCACTCCGCCTTACTTCGCGTTTAAAGTGGAATAACAATGCACAGTAATAATAACAAGGTGAAGTGAGCCTTTCCTATGGGGCACTCCATGTAGCGAAGTGCCAAGGTGAAGTGGCCACTTCACGTTCACTTCGCTGGCAGATTTTAAATTCAATGCATCTCTAATTGCAATCCATACCACAGCATTCCAGAATATTGGGGATTCCATTACCGAATGACAAAAGAATGACTATTATTACAGCTAATGCAGATGATGTTTGTTTACTGGTAGCTAATACTCAAATGGCTAAAAATGCCTTGGCCCAAGTGGAAAGGTTTTCCCAGGTTTCAGGGGCCAGAATTAACCACTCTAAATGTAATGGTTATAATCTTAATGAACAAACTGAAAAGGTGACCACTATAAATAATATTAACATCTCAGAGACTTCAATACAGATATTAGGTGTCAAATTTGGTAAAGGGGACATGGTAAGAGAAAACTGGAAAAAGAAAATTGATATGTGTGCAGAAAAAGTTAAAACATGGAAAATGTGGCAGCAAACAAGAAAAAAAGTGGCTATGGTGAAGACTTTTCTTCTGCCCATTTTTACATATTTGAGTGTGGTATTCCCTCCTCCTAGTTGTTATGAAACAACACTGCTAAGCTTAGTTTTCCAGATAATTTGGGGTAGCTTATTGAACCCTACAGAAAGGGAAATTTTGTGTCGCTATTATAACTATGGGGACTGAGTCTTATTAATCCTATTGGTTTATTCTACAGTATTTTTGACCACTGCCTCTGCCACCTTACTTTCTGGTCTATTCTACGCAGCACCTGTCATCCACTTGCTTAAGGCTCCATTGCTGAACAAACTAAAAAAGACATACAATAGGATAGCTTGCTTTGCCGCCTTGGCCCCCACCTGTACTCACCACTGCCTTGTACTCAACAAACTAAGTTGGCCAACCTCTGACAACAAGTTTGACTTCCCCATGCACTGTATCAACTTAAGCTGATTCATCATCCCACCCCCAGTCAGATGGGCCCTAAAACCTACCCCTTGTGTACTAAGATCTTCTAGCCTACCATTACTGGAGTTCCCAAAGGCCAGGCTAAAGATAGACCAAAATACTATGCTTTCACTGCCCCAGAATTTGGAACAATTTGCCCCACCCTCTACTTTCTTGCAAAACCATTAACCAATTCAAAACCTCTACAAGGATGAGTTCTTCAAATCTCCCCAATGAAGAGGTAGCTGTTATTAACAAGTAAGGCCACATGTGACTAATGTTGCATCTCTGTCAATCTCCAATGGTCACAAACAGCCTCCCTTTTCTCCTATCTCACAGACAAGCTGTTCTCCCCAGTTCTCACTCCTCCTCTACCTAGAATAACATCTAACTGTAACCTGAACCCCATGTTCTCTAACCAAATGCAGTTGAATCTGGCTATCTTTAGTTATCTTGCTGTTTAAATTGTTGACATCTGGTATGTGAATGGCATAAATGTCCCTGCACATGGTATAAAATGTTAATCTACCGCCTGCATTTCTTGGATACCTGCAAACTGCCTATAATCCTGAATCATTTGGTTATTGCCTATCCAGGTACTGTTGTTATTTACCTATGGTTTAACTGTATACTGTGACTCACTGTACTATTCTATATGTGTATTGCTGTATTATGTTTTGTTCTTGGAATGCTTTATTCCTCAGGTCATCACTGAAAAGGGACTTTGTCTGAGTTGATCTACCGGTCATCAAAATGCAAACAAATAAATAAATATATTTTTATTGTTTCTAATATTCTGAAGTTTACCTCCCCAAATGATAGTGAGTGTGTGACAGGGAGATCCTGCCACTCTTGAGGACTGACCTTTTCTTAAATCTGTTGCAACAGTTCTTCTATTTGTTAGCCTTATCTGTCCTTTACAATTTCTAGTCCATAAGGTTGGCCACCTATGGGCAACCCCTCCTTTCTTGACTATGCTATAGTGTTCTCTTTAATTGTCCTTTCCCTCTCTGGTCCTCGTATGGGAGATTATTGTTGTGACCTCCAAGCTTATATAAAACAACAGGCTGTGTTTCTCATTGTTGGCAGTATAGACTGGAGGTTTGAGGAATGAGTGTGAATGAGCTTGGTACATCCAGCAGACCAGACCTCAGTTTGATTCTCACAACCTCCACTTGCATACTGTGTGACTCTGAGCAAGCCACTTAACCGCTCAGTGCTCCCAGGTCACCCCTGAAAACAGGCACTTGTGCCCAGTAGGCCTTATCCGGTTACCAAAGACTAAAATACAATAAAAAAATTATTGAATTTAGTATGCAATGGCACTATGTCATAAAATACTTTAATGTATATACTTTATATGTATGTAACCTGTAAATGTTGAAAATACCATGGCACTAGGTGTTTTGATAAAGGTAAAAAGTTATTAATAGACTGTATTATAAAATTAAGTTAGTTGTGTTATTTCAAATGCAAGTAAATTTCTGTAAACTGAGCCAGTCTACAATTTCATGGTGGTTTGCATATATCCCATGATGCTTTGCATTATGGAAGTATGTGTGGTGTTATGTTTCTTTGGAACTCAGCTATATTGCCAATTCCCTTTGGGGTAACCTTTGTTTAAGTGCTTCTGCACTGAGGTTCTTTGTCTTTAGCTTGTTTTTTTTTTATTTGAGCCCCCATCACCCAAGCAAACAAGGCCCGCATAGGGGAGGCTAAATCTCAACTGATAAATTAGATCATAGATCAATGAGTCAGTAGGTGCTGGCTATGTGCAGAGGAAGGGCATACATGATCTGTTGCTGCAAACTAATGTATTGAAAAGGGATATGCCATTGCTGAAGGTTATCCTCTGTATTTGAATAAACAACCCACAGAGATTGTGTGTTGAACCTGAAGTTTGGTGTCTGGTCCATCTGTTATGCCACAACCCTTCCACAGAGTGGAAGAAGGTAGCCAGTTCTTGGCTCTCTCCTATCCTACAGCCATAGAACTAATCCCCAACAGTGTTAAGAAAAATGAAACAGATCCCTATATATGTTCAGCCTATGATAGAAAAAATATTGAAATGGCATTGATCAGTAACACAAGTCGTAGTTCCAAATAGAATCACATTGCACAATACCACACAGGATCAGAGATATAACTCAGTTCCTGAGTATAAGAGTGTGAATTGTGCAAATTATCACAGAATTGAATCCCATCTGTTTGATAAAAGGACACCGCCACAGATGTGGAATATAGTATGACTCTGTTGCTACAGGGGGCTTGGAGTAAAAGGGAATGCAAAACATAAAAGTATTGCTGATCAAATTAAATGTGTCCTAGGCCTCAGTGTGCACAGAATGAGAAACAATGCAACATGTTTTCATATACTGTCCATATGTTAAATCTGTTTGGGCATTGCTGACTTCTAGATGGAATAATGTACATTGGGGACAGCTAACCTATGAAATATAGTAACAGGTTATTCTGGAGTATTTCAATCCTTGGAGAACGAACCCAGAGACTTATTTACTTCATAAAATTTACACCATGGCAATCCAGATGTAAATATGTACTGTAACAGGTAGATACAACCCCCTTAGCAGTAGTTGTACAGATAGAGAAAGAAGTATGTACATGGTATCAATATGATCTATCTACTATCTCTAGAGTACAATGTCAAAAAAAGTGGGATGGTATGCCAATGACAATACTGCAACAAGCATAATGAACTTGTCATCATCTTATTATTTAGTTATGCTTTACCTGTGAATATTCTACCCTTGTAGGACAGAGGTAACAGTTTTGTTATTTAGTTAAGGATGAGCATTTCCTTTTTTGGGGTGCACCCAAGTGAGGGTTTCTTTTTCTTTGTCCTCATTTTTCTTTTGAAATAGATCCTGTATATAGTATTGTGAATGTTGAAAAAAGTTGATTTCTTTGTACCATTTTGTGTTGATATGTTTTCTAAATAAAATTCCCCCTACTCTTACTGTGGGGGGATCCCTTAGCTATCTTTCAAAGATGGCTATCTTTCTAAGATGGCAGAGTCTGGAGAAGAAAGTGAGCAGAGATCAGTAGGAGCTGTGCCTGGGGGATTGAACTCTGCCCCAGCCTCACTATTGCAAGAGGTCACTGTGTCTATGGACATTACTATTATGCATATGAACATTGACAGCTGTCCCACTGCGGCAGAAACTGTGGTGAGTTGGACTGCAGAAGACATAGGGAAGGCAGAAAATGATTTGCTTGCTGAACTATATTTTAAAAAAAAATCTTTGCTTGCCCAGATAGCAGCTGCTGAGCTAAGCTGTGTGAAAGAGAGTGACCATTTGAGCTTGTTGAAGCTGATGGTGGGCACCACTGATGTAACAGCTAGACCGCTGTCAGCAGCTGAATTGGAAGCAACCACTGCTTGCCTAGAAAATACTGTGAACCGCAAATCGCTGGGAATGAAGAAACCTTTGCTGAAGCATACCTTGGGAAAAAATCAAGGAAGAGCGCCTTGGTCCCCGGAGAGAGCTCTACAGGCTGTGGGGTGGTTACACAATGATATAGGAGCCTGGATCCCAGATGCTGCAGTTCCCCAAGTGCAGCGATGTCATTCTGAGATGCACAGCACAGCACAGCTGCAAGCCCAGAGCACGTCGCCACAACAAACACCTGACACCAGGACATTGTCAGAACCTACACGGGAGACTATGTCCACAGAACCATCATAATCTACACTGCACACCCTGTGCTCAGCTTCTAGCCACATTACAGGTGAGCAAAGTAGGCTCAGTTCAAATTTACTTGTCACACACATCATACCTCTTACTTCTGTACATTCTGTGACACTTTTGATATCGGATGTGAACCAGTTGACTACAGCGTTGCCTGCTAATATAGATCTGCATAACATTACCATTGTCTTGTAGCAACGGTCATTTACTGCACAAGCATAAACAGTTGTAATATCTTTTTCAAACAAATGGTGAGCCTGCACCACCTAGGAATGCAGTGCATCTGATATACAAAGGGGCTTGAACTTCCCAGACATGGTGTACATTGCTAGAACATTATTAAAAGACTCTTGCAAGAAGTTCTTTGGATCAGAAATCTATGCTGATACACCGAGATTCTAATTTTGATATTAGTTTTAAACTGGTTTCTGGCTTGGATAGGTTCTGGGCCCAGTATAATAAATTGAAATGCACTTTGTTGTGGATTCCCTTTTTGGCTCTCCCATTGACTCGTCCAACATTATGAACATTAACTGTGTTTTTTGAAAATTAAGGTGTCAATATAGCTGACATCTTATACTGGTTTTGACAGAGGTGTGAAGTGTTGGATTGTCCGGAAGCAGTTATTGACTCTGAACAGATCTGGACAGTTACATCTGCCTAGCACTTTTTTATTGGTTGGGATGGGGGGACTCTGTTTTATCAGGGCCGGCCAAAGTCTTATTTTAAATGTAGTCCCAGGTGTCATTTAAGCAATGCCTGTGATAGCTTAGCGGTAGCTACTATCTAGAGTTTGGTCATACAGTTAAGGAATGTTCTAATGTGTTTTGGTGTACAGGGCACTCCAATGTGAATGTCTGGGCCTCACATAATAGGGTATGTGGTGTGTCACATGATGATTTGATAACACAGGACCAGCAAAGGGGGCAACACAGGCCTCAGAACATAGGCTTAAGGCCTTATGTATGGGTGACCAAGGGACAGTAGGCCCTGCTATCACTGCAACTGCCACTAGTGAGCAAGCATCAGCTGCCGGGCATAGTCCTAAGGATCCTACTCCTGACCCCTTTCTTGTAGAACACTCAGGCTCTGGTCCTGGAGGTGAACACTCTGTGTCTGATATGAATGCTGATTACATGATTGAGGAGACTTCACAGCCTCACTAATGCAGATGCATCCCACCCCCACCACCCCAGAGGAGTTTGTTACTGTTACTCCTAAAGGAAAGAAGAAGAGCAAGAACTGCATGCACGCCCAAACCAAAAGGTAGATTGTCTTTGGTTACTCATAATAGGTTTGGTGTTTTGGCACATGAGAAAAAAGGGTGACACGGAGGATGAAGATGGTTTTGAGGCCTCATCTCACCATCCTTGCAGCCAGATCTTTCTTCAGATGTGAGGACTCTTAGACAGAGTCTGCACTTCCTAAGAAAACTAAATGGAAGAAGTGGCCTCAAGATGGGTCAAAATTATTTTGGTGCAGGTATTCCTTCTCTTCAATAATTCTTCATGCATAATCTGCTAGTAGCTGCCTTTCATGTTAACAGCATGAAGAGCTGCAGAAAAAATTGCCACCTTTGCTGCACTGCAGGATCTTAATGTTCACATTGTACTGTTACAAGATACTTGATTAAAAACACAATTTGAGCTAGCTCAGGCCTCTAGACTAATGTACTGGTGGCCTGGCTTTCTGGTCTAGAGGCACTGACCACTGTGATGAAGTGGGAATTTTACTGAAGGATGCAGTCATATGGGTAACAAAACTGGTTTAAATATTCCCTGGCAGAGCCTTGACGCTGGACACCTTCTATAAAAAAGGAAGGCTACGTCTTATAGCTGTGTATGTACCCCAGACTAAGGCTGCACGCGTCTAATTGTTTTAGGATGTACAGCCATATTTGCATACCTCCAGGCTTATAATCTGGGGGGAGGGAGGATTTCAACTGTGGACCAGGGTTTACAGACAGATAAAATGTATAGTGACTGTCACTGCTTGATTGATGTTGTGCATAATGCATTATTGAAAGATGCTCACCAGGCATCACATCCGGGGGGGGGGGTAGACACATTTAGTTCAGAGGTGCCATGTTGACAAGAATACATTATTTCTTTATTTCTGGACTTCTGACAGTCCTACAGGCATGTACTGTGGGGAATGAGATCTCAGACCACAAGGTACTGCTCTGCACCTTGACTTGTGGGGAGGGGCTCTGACTCATGGGAAAGAGCTCTGGAGGTTGAATAATTTGGCTTTATCTGACCCACTCTTGGAATGAAAATGGGAATCTCGCCAGATAGCATGCCTCTTTATGCAATGTTTCTATGATAATCTCCCTGGATGGCGGGAAGATTGCAAAGGAGAATTTAATGATTTGTTAAAGAAACACACAGGTCAAAAGGCCACAGGAGACTATCTTAAATGCTTGACCCAAAAAAAAGGTCATCTCTAGGGTGGAAATTGATAAAGCTGATTACAGTGCACAAATTCAGACATTATAGGCTGACATGAGGAAGCTCCAGTACAACAGGGCACAGTCTTTGCAACAAGAGATGAGGTTTGGCATACAGTGAACAAAACAGTCCTTTAATCATCAAGGACTATAAAACCCGAGTGGAGCATAGAGCAATGCGGGCACTGTATGACATAGACGATACTCTGCTATACACACTAAAACAGATAACTGAAGTAGCTTCTGATTTTACTAAGGAGCCTTTTAGTAAAGCACCTGACATAGATGTTGATTTGCCCTTTTTTCCACATCTCCACATTTCTGACATGGATGAGGTGGATAAAACTATCTTGACTGCTCCCATAACGCAAGAGAAGGTGAAGCAGAGTATTGTTTCTTTAAAATTCAACATGGCTACAGGGAGGGATGGGATCAGCTCTGAATTTTATAAAATGTTTAGAGATCAGCTGGCTCCTTCCATGGCAGATGTGTATAATCAGTGTCTTCAGCAGGGATCCTGTCTGCTTCTCTTATCCGGTACTTTTGGTTTATATTTGTAAGAAAGATGACAAGGTGGATCTCTGCCATAGCACCCTTGTGGTTGACATTCTCGACGCTAAACAGAGAAAAAGACCATTACGGCGACACTCTGTGTAATGGTCCTTTCTGTGTTTCCGCCTCTAGTGTTCTGCCCCCTCCCCGACCAACTGCACCTGGAGTTGGAATCCTAGAGTCTGGGGGCTGTGGGGGGCAGAGCTCCCTGCATGGGGGGTGTGGGGGTGCAGCCCCCCACAGAAAACAATGATTCAAGAGGCGGCACAATACCTGCATCGGTATTGTGCTGTTGCTGTGGGGGAGGTCAGCATTCTCGATGACAAGATATCTTGGTGCTTCCATCTCTACAACTGGAGGCCACTGAGCTTGCTCAACACGGACTACAGAATACTGGCAAAAATTCTTGCTGTTAGACTGGGCTGCCTGGCTGATGTCCTGATTAGTTCCAATCAAACCTGTTCCATCAGATGCAGACAAACAGCTGTTTAGAAAGTGTCGGTGAACCTCTGATTAGTGTCTATGTCATTAGTATAGACCAGGAAAAGCCTTCTAAAAATGTCTCATGAATATTTTTCAATTCTGGACCTTTTTATTTGCCCACTGCTTTTATTAACTGGATTAAGTGTTTGTATAATCAGGCTACCATACTACCTCTCAAATGGATGGATGGGTGGTTTTACTATAGTGCTTCAATAGCACTTGCACCAACATCCCCCACAGTGACAGCTACCATGCCAACTGTCAGCATTGTAGCTTCGGGGATGTCAGCTCTTCATACCCCCTGGTCTCTAGCATTCTAACTCTGAGTTGGAGTTGGACCTGGGGGGGCGCGCTGCACCGAGAAATGTACCACCAGTGTCTTCTGTGCACCAGCACAGTGACTCACTGCAGACAGGTGATTTCTGTTGCTGTGCTGGTGTTCGCTGTGGTGGTATCGACCTTGTGTCGGCACACCAGATGGGGTCTGCCTGTCGGTTACAGCAAGGTGTCAGACAAGGGTGTCTTTTGATCCCCTTTTCTATATTTTTGGATTAGACCAGCTACTAAGGAAAATACATTATAGCACCTACTGAAGGAATCCCATTGACCCTAGTTTGTCTCCACACAAAATCATGGCTTATGCCAATAATGTTGTGGTAACTCTCCAGAACGATTCTGCAGTTGCAGAATTAAAACATGTTCTGGAAAAGTACTCTATACCTTCAGTGTTTAGTGTTAACTATGATAAAAGTATGGGTTACCCCTTGGGCAGGTAGCCCTGCATCATCCAAATAGCTTGGCTCCTGTTAGAATCTCTCAGGCAGACTTAAAGATTTTAGGCATTATTTATAGCCAGCAAGATATGCCAGTCAAAAACTAGGAATCTTGTTTAAAGCTTGCAGACTACAAAGTACAGACCTGAAAAGGCAAAGAATTTCAAAACTGAAATGGATTTTATTGATTAAAACCTTACTGTTTTCGGATTTCTCTCCACTAATTATATCTTCCCACCCCACAGCCTCTGGAGACTAGGATATACAGTTTGTGTTCTGGGTATTCTGGGGTCATCAGCTCAACCCACGAAGAGGGACGTACCTTACAGAACGGAAAAGCAGGGAGGCTTAGGGATGCTTAATCCACTAGTCTTTTACTATGTCTTTTTTTTCTGTGACTAACTTGACCCCCTGCCCTGTGGAAACTGGATAAGGTGTGGGTGGAGGCACTTATTGGATAGATTTCTGTATATCTCCCTGACTGACAATCTTCCCATTTAAAGAATATTAAAAAACTGGTCCCAGACTATATTATGGCTGCATTTAGAAAGATTAAACTTTGAAGGATCTCATACGGTATGTTGGTAACTTCATCAGGAAAACCACTGTACCAGACCATCATAGCTGAGAATTTTCAATCAGTTTTGCTCATTCCAGACTTTAATGGTTTGGATGGTAGCTTGCTTTTCAGACATTTGAATAATTCCAGGATGCCTCCTTCTGTATTATGGTTGTGTTGTTATGGTAAACTGGGTGTTAGGAATGCTCATACGCACAAACAGTAATCTGAAAGACATTGTTTTCGAGCAGGCTGTGCAACCACTTTGGAAACATAGGATAATTTGTTCTTTCACTGTCCGTATGTAAGACAATTTTGGAACTTTGTGACACACAAGTGAGGAGAACTTTTGTTTCAGTCCTTGACTTATGTGGAGCTGGTGCTAGGTATCTTCTCTATTAAATGGCAGGCTTATGATTTTTAAATGCTGTAGGTGATTTTAGCCCTGTTTAAATATTCTGTTTCGTAAACACGGTGCTCCTGGGTTCTACAACAGAACGTGGTTACTCATCAGGAGTTGCTTCAGAATATACTGTTGGAACTGCTGAAAGTATATGATAAAGACAGGCACTCCTTTACAGTCGCATAACTGAACTGTTTGTGGCATACTAGCCTGAGATTCTTGAATTTTCTGTATATCCTGAAATATTTTTACGCTTTATCTCTTAGTTCCATTGCTGATTTTTCATCTTTTGTTTATTTTTGTTTCATACTATGAAGGAATGATTCCTTTTGTTTTTTTTTTTTTTTAAACATATAGAAACATAGAATTTGACGGCAGATAAGGACCACCTAGTCTGCCCATTTCCCTATCTAATGGATAAGCTGCAGATCCTAGTTAACCAACAGCTTACTTCCTCCTACCCCCCACTAGACTTGCCTTATGTCTGTCCCATGCATTCTTGAATTCCCCCACTGTTTTTGACTCTACAACCTCCTCAGGAAGGCTGTTCCATGTATCCACAACCCTCTTTGTGAAGAAATACTTCCTCACATTACCTCTGAGCCGTCCCCCCTCTATCTTCAAATTGTGCCCCTTGTTTTGCACATCTCTTTTTCTGAAAGATGCTACCCTCTTGGACTTTGTTGATTCCCTTGAGGTATTTGAAAGTTTCTATCATGTCCCTCCTCTCCCTCCTTTCCTCGAGCCTATACATCTTTAGTTCCTTTAGTCTTTCTTCATATGTCTTCTGATGCAGACCCTGCATCATTTTGGTTGCCCTCCTCGGGACAGCCTCCACCCTGTCTATAGAAACATAGAAACATAGAAGTTGATGGCAGATAAGGACCGCAAGGCCCATCCAGTCTGCCCATTTCTTTTTCTACCTTATAAATGTGCCATCGGCCTTTGCTCCGTCAGTGACCTATCCATTCATAGTCATTTGTGATTGCTCCCTATGCCTATCCCATGCCTGTTTGAAGCCTCTGCACTGTATTCATAGCCACCACATCTTGTGGTAAGCTATTCCATGCATCTATCACCCTTTCTGTGAAAAAGAATTTCCTCACATTCCCCTTAATCGGCCTCCCTCTAATCTCATGCTGTGTCCTCTTGTCCTGCTATTTTTCTTTTATTTAAACATGTTAGACTCTTTCCCTTGTTTATGCCTTAAGTTGTTTAAATGTCTCGATCATATCACCTCTCTCCTCCTTTGCTCAAGGGTATACATATTGAGATCCGTTAATCTGTCCTCATATGTCTTCTGATGTAGTCCCTGCACCATTTTGGTTGCCCTTCTCTAGACTGCCTCAATTTGGTTAATGTCCTTGTGAAGTGTGGCCTCCAATACTGCCGCGGTACTCCAGATGGGGCCTAACCAATGTCTTGTACAGAGGAATTATTATCTCCCTCTTACGACTTGATGACCCCTACTAATACACCCTAACACCCCCTAGCCTTACCTACTGCTTTAGAGGTCTGCTTGGATGATTTTGGTAATCAGTGATGATGATGCCCAAGTCTCTTTCTTCCTTTGTGACTGCTAGCAACTCCCTCCCAGCCTATAAGTGGCTTCAGGGTTTCTCTTCCTATGTGCATGATTTTGCACTTCTTTGCATTAAATCCCAGTTGCCACTCTTCTGACCATTGTGCTAGTTTATCCAGATCTCTTCTCATTCTGCCCACCCCATCTGGATCATCTACTCTGTTGCAGATCTTGGTGTCATCTGCAAACAGACAAGCCTTACCCTCTAGTCCATCTCTGAGGTCACTAATGAAGATGTTGAATAGGACTGGCCCCAGGACTGATCCCTGAGGTACCCCACTTGTGACTTGCATCTCTTCTGACTGTATACCATTACCACCACTCTGTTTTCTGCCAGTCAACCAGTTTGCCACCCAGTTGACCAACTTCTGACCCACCCGAGCCTACCTAGCTTATTTATCAATCTTCTATGTGGAACAGTGTCAAAAGCTTTGCTGAAGTCAAGGTAGGTGACATCAACTGCTCCCCTTGGTCCACCACTCTGGTTACCCAGTCAAAGAAATCTATGAGATTAGTTTGACAGGACCTTCCTTTTGTAAACCCATGCTGTCTTGGATCCTGTGCTCCTATGGATTCCAGGTGTTGCACTATCCTTTCCTTAAGGAGTGCCTCCATAATCTTGCCCACTACTGAGGTAAAACTGGCTGGTCTGTAGATCCGCCTCCTCCCTGCTACCACTCTTGTGGAGCGGGATCACATGAGCCCTTCTCCAGTCTTCTGGGACCTCTCCTGTGCTCAGAGACTCACTAAACAATTCTGCTAATGGCTCTGCTAGTTCCTCCTTAGCTCCTTAAGTACCCTGGGATGTATGCCATCAGGTCCCATTGCCTTATCCACCCTGAGCTTAGCAAGCTCTTGTAGGACCCTTTCTTTGTGAAGGGACTAGTGCTCACTCCTCCCCTGTGTCCATGATGCTGGGCTGTGGGTCCTGCCTACCTTCTCTTCAGTAAATACTGAGCAAAAGTATCTATTTAGGATAGATGCCTTTACAGGGTCCTCCTCCTCACATGCTCCCTTTTCTCCATTAAGCTTAGCACACCCCTCTGGACTTTCTCCTTTCACTAATGTATCTATAGAAAGTCTTGTCACCTTCTTTTACTGTTCGTGCTAGTGTTTCCTCAGTTTGGGACTTTGCCTGCCTTACTGCCTTACCTGCTTCCCTTAGGGCAGTTTGGTATGCCTCCTATCTTCATCCGCTGTGTTCCTTATATTTCCTGAAGGCCAGCCTTTTGGCTCTGACCTTTCTGCTACTGTATTTGAGAACCAAAGTGGTTTCCTTCTTCTTTTGCACTTCCTTTTCTGTCTAACACAATGGGATGTTGCTTCAAGTTTGTATCCTTAATGCTTCCCACTTTGCCTGTACCTCCTCACCTGTGTTTCTTTTTGCCAGGGCTAGCTTAACTCTGTTGGCCATCTTATCAAAGTCAGCTCCTCTGAAGTCCCATATTTTTGCCTTGGAATGGGATGATTTAGATGTAGTAGCCAAATTGAACCATACCATGTGATGGTCACTGGCTCAGGTGACCTTCTACCTGGAGATCTGTGATCCCTTCTTTGTTAGTCAGTACTAGATCTAGGATAGCCCTGTCTCTTGTGGGTTTGCTGTACCAGTTGTTTGAGGCCTCCCCTGCAGGGAATCCACTATGAGTCTAGTTCTGGCAGATGTTCCTTTTGTTTTGTTTTGTTTTGTCTATATCTTTGCGGAGATGGATTCTCCAAAACTGTACACAGTACTCCAGATCTGGTCTTACCAACTGTCTGTACAGAGGGCCAACAACTTTCTGTTTTCTACTGGCGATGCCTCTCCCTATGCATCCCAGTATCCCCCCAGCCCTCCTTACTGCCTTCTCACATTTAAAGGACTCATAAACAAGCTGCACCCAAAGCACTCCAATACCACAGCCTCACATGTCAGGTGTTTACCTACAAAATCTTTTGTTCTGTTTTGCTCAGCACTGTGTTAATCCAGAGTCACTAAATTTTAAATGTACACCCGACATGTAAACAAATCTCCGGCTCCTGTTTAATCCCCCCGCCGCAGTAGTACCCTAAAATGGCGTCAGCGTCATTATGCGATGACATCATCTGGCGACTGAGCTCCAGCACAATCATCGTGCTCGAATAGAGGCTTAAGATTACAGGCGATATTGCTTACAGGCGCTGCCCTCAGAAATCTTTACCTGTGCAGGTGTGACCAATGATTCCACATGCACAGGTACTGTAAATTATTCTGAGAGGAAGCGCTCTGTTAAGGTAAAAATCATACCTTAATATTAAACCCCTATTCAGTCTTCATGATCACACCAGAGCTCAGTTGCTCAGATGATGTAATCATGCAATGATGTTGTCATCCTAGGGTGCTACTGCGGTGGAGGGGGGTTAAACAGGAGTCATCGATTTGTTTACATGTCAGGTGTACATTTAAGATTTAACGACTCAGGATTAACACAGTGTAGAGCAAAACAGAACAAAATATTTTGTATGTAAGCCCCTGACATGCGATGCTGTGGGTTTTGGAGTGCTTTGAGGAGCAGCTTGTTTATGAATCCTTTAGGATTTGTATTAGATTATTATATTTGTATATAACTGTCTTATGTGTTTTTTTCTGCAATAAAAATTATCCTACTCTTTATCAGCAAATCTCATAAGATCTTTAGCTTCCACCTGGACAGTGACCAGAAATAGGCAGTAGGGACCTCAGTTCAACATCTCATATGAAGGACTGCACCTCAACAGTACAGCATCCCCTCATCTTGCACTACAGTGTCAGGTATGGGTATTACTCCAAGTACATGGTGTGGAGCTGGAACCCATGACCTTCTGATCTTCCATCCCCAGATGCAAGCGTTCTACCTACTGAGCCACTGACACTGATTTCTTGTAATACATGTTACATTATATTGCAAGTGAGTCATCTTCTATGGTTATCATGATATAATAACTGGGGAGTGTTTTTTCTCATAGAGAAATCCAGTTTTAATTCACCATTATAGCCAGCCGGTTATAATGGTGAACATGCACCAGGTTTCCCTCGCTGCATGCATGCTTTCATTATTTCATCACCCAGGACACTTCATCAGCTCTCGTTCTTGGCTTTTCTCCTTTCTAGTGCTGCTATGGGACTTGGTGCTGAGTGCCCCTCTCTAGCAACATGAAGTTCATTCCCTGGCAACGCCTTGCCCTCTGCTACTCCTGCTAAAAAAAAAACCAGAAAAAAAAGTAGATGTTTAAATAGGCACTTCAACCGAACCGTGGACCACGCTTCAACCTGATCATGGCTACACAAAGATTTTATATAATTGTTGTGGCGAAAAAATGCTCCCCAGCAAGTATGTAAAACAAAACATGGGGTAGTGTGTGAAACTCAGATTTTACACACACATCCTTGGTGTTGGATGCTTGTATAAACCGCTTGAGCTTTGTTCTCAGGGTTTATGTAGCATCCAGCACCTTGAGTGTGCGTAAAATTCTCATTATACACACTACCCCATGACTTATTCTATATATACAAAACAGTTTATTGCAATCTGGTTCATCAAAGAACACTTACACAAACTGTACTGCCAGCAGCCATTTTCATTAAGCTTTGTACAACACAATTCACAGCAAGTGTGCAGCTTATTATTCACCACAACTGCTGTAAATGTTTGTAGTACTAACACTGCAGCACTATCCTTAATAACATACATTGTTCAATGAATCCAGCATCCTTTGAAGTTTATTTTGTACCTTACTGTAACCAAGCAGCATTGGCTGGAAGTTTACTCCAAATGTTGTTATGCATTTTGGAAAAAAAGGTTTTTACTGTACATACCAGAATATTGCAGTAGTTTAGAGTCACTATCCACAGTTATGCTAATTGCTGTATTCTATATAGTATATTGACTGATTTTTAAAAGGTTACACCTGCAGTTCAATGGGTGAGCAACCAGCCACATCTACTTCCTGAGCTATATCAGCAGTTCCTTTCAGCCTCCCACTGAAGCACTTTCTCTTTGCCTGCTGACCTGAGCTCCTGTCCATCTGTTTTCTGCTTGATGTGCTTTGGGCTCTACTTGGTTTGTGCTGCACTTCTTTTTTGTGTTCTCCTGCTTTTGATTTGTATTGCTTGCCTCCAGCTGCTAGTGCTTCCTTGCATGCTTGTTTCCTTCCTGCTCCTGTACTTATTTATTTTTTTATTTATTAAAGTCTAGGAATTACAACCTGTGAGTCAGGGACTCATTTACAAAGGGTCCACGTCATACAAAGAATGAAGTCTAATACAGTGAATAATGAAGACAAATACAGAGAATAAAATACAGAGGCATAGTGCATAACAAATAAATAGAGCAACACCAGAGATGTGTATAGTACAATCATACAATAGAATCAAAAGCATATTCAGCAGAGGAACTTGTCATGACAGGGAACAGGAGTTATCTGCAGTCACAGTTGGAGCTGGACAAAATGTAGTCTCGTAGATCAGTTTTAAAAGGCCCCAGTCTAGGGATTGATAGGGCAGGCCCAGGGTTGAGTTCATCCAGAGTGGAGCCCTATAGCAGAAGAACCTTTGACCAGCACTGGTCTTGACAAAAGGGATGTGGAAGGCAATAGCGCAGAGTGTCTTGTGGCTCATCTCTGCAAACTCAGTTGGAGAAGCGAGAGACAGCTTTCTTTGTTTCTTTGGGCTTTTAATCTTCTAGTGCCTGTGTACATTGTTTGTTTGTGCTGCAAGTTACTTATTGTTGTTTTTGCCTTATGCATCCCTGTGTCTACTATGGCTCCATTTACTCATTGAATTTTGCAAGCCCTCAGTTCACTGCATTATTCTTTGTATGCCAGCTCAGCATGCTGCTTTCCTGCCTAACAATCCACCCTCATTTTCCTGCTGTTGTTTGTTTCAGCTCCAATTCCAACTTCTCTGCTGCAGTTGCTTCTGTTAATTCATTGCACCTGGCCTAAGTCTGATCTCAGCTCCATTTTGCGTGCTCTCAGTTCTCAGTGTTAGCTGCTCTGATTCTGCCAGCAACCATGCATTCCGCTTTCATTCTTTCCTGCTTATTTACCTCGGCGTTTCAATTTTTGCTTCACTATTCTTTCCATCCACCCTCAGTTTTTATTCAGCCCTTTTAGGGATTTAAATCTGCACAACATGTTTATTTCACTCAGTGGGATTCAAACCTGAGTCTACTGAAATTCTATATTGCTTTCCCCACGTGGGTCAAATCTGCTTCAACTCAATTGCACCAAGCAATTGTTATTGTTGTTTCAGTGCATAATTGCTCATGCCTACAAATTCCTATGCTGTTCAGTTGCTCAGCTCCACTACTGTTGAAACCATAACTAATTACTGTTGGAAGCTATTCATTATTCGTACAATGCTTCATTATACTCTGGAGGTCAGCTCAGCTACAGCTGTCACTGTAAACCAGTTTACTATCCGCCTGGCTCACTACACTTTACTGTGGCTTCTTTGTTTTTTCTATGGCGGAAGATGGGAAGTTATAGTGGAGAGTCGTGGCCCCATGTGGTTCAATTACCTCATGCTTGTATACTGCCTTTGCCATTAAAATCCTCTGGGTATTTATATCACCTTTAATTGTCACTTACTGATGGACTGGTTGGCTAGCCTCACACTGACTAAAGGACCGGTTACCCTGAGCTGTTTGTGCAATTCCTACTGCTATTATGCTTCTGTGTACTATTTGTTTACTATGCTGCTCATTCCAGTTACTCACTGCATTACCATATATGGCCTGCTCCATTGCTAAAGGTCTTTACCATGCTGCTCATTGCCTGTTACTCCCTGCATTACCAGGTATGGCCTATACCATTACTAGAGGTGTTCACTATGCTGCATATTATCTTATATTCCTGCATTACCATGTATGGCCTGCTCTATTGGTAGAAGAGACTAGCTGACCATGACCATAAATTTATTGGCTCTGAGCTTGCTCTAAGCTGACGGTCTCACTGTACACCCTAGTCCACATCCTAAGCATGTGATGCCTTGAGTGGGGTCCTTCCTTTCTGACCCATAGTGGGAATGACCTTACTCCAGGTGGAGTTTAGCCATTCATGTGCAGCGGTGCCTCCTGATGTAGAATTTATGACTAGCTGCAAAGGGTGGCTACATGCATTCCCATTGGCTGTAGTATTAATTTACTACTGTGGCATATTCAATGCTCTCCTATTACTGCCTCTGGTTCACCTGTTTTTATTTTCAATTGGTAAGCCAGCTGGTGCCTTAGTGGTTGTTTATCTCCTCCTTCTGCCTTGCAGATGCTTGTTGCAGAGAACCCTCACAACCCTTCACAGCTTTCCCATTAGCGGATACAGTGAAAGCCCTCCTCCAAATCAGAATATTTTCCACTCCCTTGAATTGAATTTTAAATGTAGCAGCTGAGCCATCACTAAATAAAATAGCCCAAGCCAGGAGGGAAGGCAATCTTGGTCTTGGATCCCCAGAGATTTCCTCCTCAAAGGTTTTTTTTCTCTCCTCCGTGACACAGATCACAATACTTAGTTAGTTTTAGTAATACTCTTAGCTTACTTAGTTAGGTTCTGCTGTTGGATGGAGATGGATGGTGGCCCTACTAGCTGCTCCCTCTTTCTTTAGAAAGCCCCTTGCAGTTATCAGTGCAAGACAAATAATTGCAGCAATCCTAAGTTGTGTATCTCATTTATGTTTCATTAAGCTGCCTGTTGCTGTTAGTCTGCTGTCTGCCTCTTAGTCATCGATAGCTGCTACAATTCTTTTTGGGGTTTCTTCCTAAGGTACCTTTAGCCAAGGGACCCTTCCTATAGCACCTCTATGGGTGTAACCCTCTTACTGGGTTCCTTGCCTTCAGTACCCCTATAGGGTGTTAATTCCTAATGGAATAGAGAGAGTGCAAATGGCCGCAATGTTGTAATACAGTTGCACAAGCATAACATTATTCGGGTTGTGTGGGCCATTGAATTAAAAGGCTACACTGCAGTTCAATGGGTGAGCAACCAGCCATGCCTACTTCCTGAGGTATATAAGCAGTTCCTTTCAGCCTCCCTCTGAAGCACTTTCTCTTTGCCTCACAATCCGCCCCTCCTCCTCCAGTGGCTTGACTGTCTACTCCCAAGGGGTTCCTTCCTATGGTACCTTTAGCCAAGGGCCTCTTCCAGTGTCACCTCTAGGGGTGGAATCCTCTTACAGGGTTCCTTGACTTCAGTACCCCTATAGGGTGGTAATTCCTAATGGAATAGAGAGTATAAATGGCCACAACATTATAAAACAGTTAAACAAGCATAACATTATTCTGGATGCTTGGGCCATTGAAACCTAGGTATATATATTCAAGTCAGCACACCTGGGAGAATGTATTAGACCAACAGACAGTACAGACGGTTATGCTTTGGAAATGGCAAACAACTTTAAGTGGGCAACAGCCATGGGTCCCTCGTTTCTCAAATTTCAACTTACCAGCCATTAACTGAGCTGTAGAAAGTGCATGAAGTAAAACAGGATGGTATTTATTGCCAGACATGAAGAACTGTTTCCATCTTCATCGTGTCAGGCATGAGACAAAAAGGATTCAGTTTTGATCTGCTGCTACATGCTGGTAATGACATGGTCTGAGAGACAAGCTTCAGAGAACTGATGGGTAACAGAGACATAATATTTCATTTGAGGTGATGGGAAGCTACTTCATCAAATATGGCTGGAATGCTGAATTTCAGGTGAGCTGATTATGATAAGCTAAGGGAGATGGTAGTGGCTAAACTGGTGAATATGCAACTAAGTGGAAGAACTAATGCCTAGTTAGAGTCCTTTAAGGGTCAAATAATGGAAGCAGTGACCAGATGCATCCCATGGGTAATGAGCAAGTGGACAAGGTAAATACCTTAGTAGCTGCCAAAGGGAAGTTAAGGGAGAAGAATAAGGCATATGATTAGTGGAAGAATTTTGGTGACAGAAACTGTAGGGTGCAAAGTATTGCAGGACCATGATTGCACTGGCCAAGACAGGTCTGAAAGACAGGTTTGCACAGGTGGCTAAGTGGAATTGCAAATCTTTTTCTCCATACATAAAAGCAGAGTCCCACAATCAGTGTGTATAGTTGGGGGAGGCACTGAATCACAAGGAGGATTTGCAGTTGCACTGAAATAATTTCTTTTGTGCCAGTATCCACCAGTACATTAGGAAGCATAGTCAGCTGGGGTGGAGGTTATAGAACAGGTACAGGCAAAACAGAAGGGCATACTGATTATGCCAGAATTAATACATATGTATCTGGAGGGTATAAATCCAAAAAAGTCCCAAGGGCGAGATAGTATTTACCCAAGGGTGATAGTGCAGTTAAGAGGGGGTCAGGCCTAGCCCACGGCCCCCTACTAATAGACTTCTTAAAGACAGCAATACTGTCAGCTGACTGTAAAATGTCCAGTTTTGTCATCCCTATTTAAGAATGGGGCAAGGCTGGACCAAGGTAACTACATATTTGTAAGCCTTACCTAGGTGCATGTTTGTTATGGTTCATCACATTGAAGAGAATGGGTTATTCTGTAACATACAACATGACTTCACAAAAAATAAATGGTAAAGAAGAAACCATTCTGATTGCCTTGTTTGAGGACATACCTGAAGGGGTGTAAAAGGGCCATGCAGTGGATATAGTCTATCTGGACTTCAGCAAGGCCTTCAACACTGTACTAGAAATCATGCATAGAAATCATATGGAGAATGTTGAACAATATGGATTCCACAATGTGTAAAGGGACTGGATAGTGAATTTACTGACAGATAGGAAGCATAGGGGTATGGTAGACAGTAGCCATTTAGAGTTAAGGATGCCCTAAGTGAAGTACCCAAGGAGTGATTTCTGCATCTTTTGCCCTTGAACAAATTTCTTAATGACCTGGAGGAGGTTGTCAGTAAGCAGCTAAAGTTTGCTGATGATATTAAATTTACAAAAAGAGGAGATGCAGCAAAGGAGGATGCACAAGCCTGAGCATATTACAGTTGCATGGGTCAAGAAATAGGGGTTTATCTTTAGTGTGGGAAAGTGTAAGTTACCACTCCTAAGGATACATAATCAGGGTGGTACATACACATTTGTGGTACACCGGCAAACAGCACAATTAAGTGACAGGATCTAGGGGCAGTCATGAACAGATATCTAAACCTTAGCAAGTAATGGGCTGCTGCAGTCAGAGTAGCTATAATTTTTGTCGCATTGCAAGGGAGGTGCTTAAGGAGCAGGTTAAAGGATTGTTCCTCCTTTTATTAGCCTTAGTTAGACAACACATTGAGTACTGCATTCCATTCTGGTCATTGCTGTACTGAAAAGACATTGAAAATATTGACAGGGTTCATCACACAGCCACTTAGCCAATTAGCCAATTAGTGACTTAGGAGGCATGAACTACAAGGAGAAGCTGTACATATATAGAATAATGTATGGATATTAGTGTGTGATAAGATGTGTTTCCATCCCATAATATGTGATATTACATTAAGCATGAGCACAAATCTCAAGTAGCTTGTAAACATATCATATGCTGAAGTGGCATACAAAAATCAGGAAATACTGTACACTGATGCCAATTACTTTATTTTTATAATTACTGGGTTTTAAGTAGCTTAAAGCTTCTCTTAGCCAAAACCGAAAGCAGATGAGTGGCTTATGGGGGTGGTGGTGGGGTTCCCCATAATACATGTTTGTGACATCATGAAAATGTATTATGGAGTTTGACTGCAACTGGTTTCAAGCTGATATCAACCTTTATTGGTAAGGACACTCAATTATTCAGCCTAGAGAACAGAAGGCTAAGAGGGGGCATTTATTTATTCATTCTAGGATTATGAGTACCTTTGAGTACCAAGCAGCTCATTTACAAAGGTTCCACATCAATAGGGAGGGGTTACAGACAGATAAGGTGAAACAGAACTAGTTTCAATATAACAATATAGCAATAGAAGTTTCAATATTATAATACAGAATACTTAGCAGCAATTGTATCCACATTAGTTGTCCACACAATTAGAGGCACAGGGTAGAAAGTAGAGAAGAAATGAAGGGGGGTTCAATTCCAAGGAAAAGAGGAGCAGCCAGGTGACATTGTCAAGATTTGCAGCTAGGATAGGAGGAAAGGAAAAGAATACTAAAGAAACAGGAGGAGAAAGAGGGAGGAAGAGGGAGGAAAGGCAGTGGAGAGTGTAGGACAAAACAGAGGTGACTTAAGGGTGGCAGAGAAGGGAGGGAAGGTCCACGAATAGAGACCAAGATATTAGCTGCAGCAATCACAGGAATTCTCAGTTAGGAGGTGATGTCATAGCTTATGTAGCAATGATTGTTGTGTTCCAAATACTAAAAGAGATGGACAGGGTGGAGTATACACAGATGTCTGAGCTGTTGAGTTCAAGCAGAACTAGTAGACACATGCTCAAACTGGGAGTGTGGTAGGATGAGGGAAAACATTAGAAAATAACAATTTACAGAGATGGAGTTTTTCATGTGAAACAACCTACAGAAGTTATGGGAGTTAGCACAGTTTAGACTTGCAAAGCAGGACAAGAATATTTCCTGAAAGAAAATAGCATTTAGGGTTACAAAGCATGCATATGGAGTAGCAGTCCAGCTGTTAAACTTTGCTGTGTGTCTAAACTCCATATCAATTTTGGTATGGTCACTGCTGTGTAGTGGAGGGGGGGAGTAGCAAGATGGACCACAATTCCCTTCACCACAACATTAGGTTACTGTGGAACTGCAATAAGATAAAAACAATTCTCATTTCATTGGGGATCCTAGAGAAGTGGCAGATAAAGTTGTCTTATTTTTACACAAGCATACAGTGACAGCCAGAGATAAATAACAATATTGTTAGATAAATCAAAGTGATGTCCAATTGAATTTATTGTGATTTGCTGTGGTACATCTAAAGATATATATTGCAACTTATTTCTGGCTGTCACTGTACCAATGTTAATCTCACAGTGTATATAGTTCCACATAATGTATGGATTGAACAAGCACAGTTACTGCCATATGAATTTCAGTCACTTTTGAGTACTTTGTTTGAATGACATAGCCTTGCAGAATGGCCTGTCCTTTTACTTGACTGACATTTAGATGTCCTAGTAGAACACTTGTAGATATTTGACATATATTCCTTTCAGCCACAATGATAACATGATATAGAATCCACAGAACCAACAGCATATGATATTGCTTTGTTAGGTTCATAACATTTACTTTGGCACAAGGCTCTTCTATTACTGCACATAGTGCCCTATAAATGTTACAACTTACATTACTACAGTATTTCAAAGCAGTCTCTATAGCAAATGATAAAATTAGCTGTGGTTTAGTCAGCGGCATTCACAAATATATGGACTACGTTTTTCCCAACAGGCCAAGTAACATTTCATCTTGCATGTATCCAAATGTGCACATAACTACCAGTTCCCTTAATGCAGCACTATGTTGATGTATAAATCTCTATCACTCTCAAACAAGAATAAATAAGAGCTGAATATGTTGAAGTATGGTGTTCAGTGCAACAGTGTAACTAGTGTCACTGATAATAGCAGTTACTGGTTTGAGAGTTCTCTGTGAGTGTTTATGAGTTGCCCCTTAGAACCGAGAGAATATTGGGGGCTTTGCACTATAATGGGACTGAGTACACATACATTGCACATGCTGTACCTGGCCATGTAGCTCTGCACCAATGGATAGGCACAAGGGATGCACCACTCTGCACCTCTGCAGGTTGCATCTCTGGGGCCCACCATCCATTGCGCTGCCACATAGCGGATGGACTGGGGGCACAGGTGGGCATCCAATCAGATGCCCATCCTGGGTCCAGATGGATCTCCCATGAAATTGTGGGAAGGTGTAGGAGTGATGAATTGAAAGTATATGGGTGAGTGCGGAATAGTTGTCCCCAGCAGCCCTCCTTGTCTGCCCAGAGGGTTGGGGCATCATAATAGGGAGTGGCTGTATCTGACAGCTGAAATATTGGGGATGATAATGGATACAGCAAGGTCCCTGCCAGTGAATCCTGCACTCTGCTCACCCAACACTCTGTGCCTTTGTGAATGGCTTTGAATGAGGGCATGCCCTCAGACCAGCCACACACATAGCTGTGTGACCAGCTGGAGATCCAGTGTAGAAGGGATGCGCACCCCTTAAGTGTATGTGCACATGGGTCCACGGGACCCCCAGTGAGTGGCATTGTCACTTAGGATTGTCTACACACCGTGGCATGTAGGCAATCTGCACAATAATGGATAGACTCGATTATCTGTAACAAAAACTGAATTAGGATAATGTTAAGGTTATAAAAGACAACATGCCAGAAAAGGCAGAGTTAGGAGATAACAAATCTTTACTCTGTGTGTTATGTGTAAGCAAGGTAGTAGGATTTTGTAAGATTTAATAGGCCTGTTAATAAGGTAAAATATACCATAGTACTATCCCAACTCAACTAACAGAACTATGAAATCATACTGTCTTGCTTACACAGAAATCATGCCATATTAATTTGATAATAAGTTATTTGTACTGAAATTGCTGAATTATAGTACACAATCTGATACAAATCACTATTGTAGGCTAATAATTAGAGCTCACAGTTCAGTTCTTCCTGAGAATCAAACACTTCCAACTTCAGGTCTTTGATTCTTGTAGAAACTCACAAACTTTTGACCTCAAAATCAAACCCATGGTTTGTTGGTTTCATCATTTCCACTTTTGACCTCAAAATCAAACCCATGGTTTGTTGGTTTCATCATCTCCAGTGGTAAGAATACATTAGAAATCATCCAACATATGACCCAGTCCTTAAACTGGGTCTTCAATGAGATAATAATAATAGCAAAAGTAAAACTGTTTCTGCTTCTAAAGCACACAGTGATCTACCCCTAAACTAGTCTATCATCATCCCAATTTAATTTTTTTTTTTTTAGTTGTTTTAACCAGGAGTAGCACACTAAGCTGGAAGCTTTTTTACAGGAGTGACCTGGGAGCACAGGGAAGTTAAGTGACTTGCTCAGGGTCACACAGTATGTAAGTGGAAGCTGTGGGATTCAAACCTAGATCTGGTGTGCTGGATGTCACCAAATTTGTAGCTCAGAGCCTTAAACCACTGCACTATACTGCCTCCAAAAATTTAGGGCTGGATTTTAAAGCCCTCGGGTTGGGGGGGTACTGCCACAAGAAAGTTTGGCCACCTCAGAAGTGGTCTATAGTGTGCAGTGGCCAGAACTTAGCATTAAAATGATGCATGCAACAAATTAAAGATGCATGCTTCGTTTTTTTTTTTTTTACAAGCGGTTGCAAATCCCGGGAAGTGTCACAAATGTGTTAAAAAGTTCAAAAATAGCATTCAAGCATTTTGTTGCATCTTGAAGGATACCATCACAGCCCAAACTCAAAAATACCACCTGCATACTCTCCTTTGATAATCCAACCTTTATACTTTTTCCTGTAGTTATGAAGAAATCTCAAAAATATTAGAAATCACTCCCACATGACTCATTCCTTACATGGGTTAATAAATTAATGTCCATAATCACACAACATACAACAATATTTCCACTTCTAAACATCAAAAAGCCCTACCCACTCACCACACCAATTTTCACAATTTAAACAATTATAGTTTTTACCTATACAAGCATTCAAAATATCTCAAAACATTAGCGATCATGACAATATGACCCAGTCTTTGAACAGGGTCATAAATTAGGAACCATAATCACAAAAGTAAATCATACAGTATTTCCACAGTTAATCTATAAAAGACCTTACCCACTAACCTGGGCTATTATCATACCAGTCTCCATAATTTAGGGTTTAAAACATTTCCTGAACAAATTCCTTAGTAAAAATATCAAAAATACAGTAGAGATCACTCCACATATAGCCCAAAACTTAACCAGGGTCTGCATTAGGCATAAATGACTAGACTCGCAAAAAGCAATACATATTTCCGCTTTTTTTTAATTATTAGTATTTTATTGCCTGATCTCCCTGGCTGCTCCTTCTGACTAACCCCCACCCCGCCAGTCCCATTACCCTGGCTACCCCAGGACTTATCTTCACCTATGCCCTCTGCCACAGGGCTGCGGCAGTGCCTGACCACCAGGTGTGGATCCTGCAGGGGGTCAGTCTTCACCTGCAGCCTGGGGTGTTTTTCCTTTTTTTCTCCTTTTCCCTTCCCCAATGGTGGGGCACATGCATCAAGATGCATGCGTGGAGGCATGCACATGCTGCAGAAGTCCTGCAGCACCCTTGCCTTGTTGACACCCAACAGTCCTACACTACCCTCAGGCCTCCACCCGGGGGCAGTCGTTCAGTAGGAATGCCAGTTCTCCCTCCCCAGGAGAGGAGAGCAGTCCGATGGATGCTCAATCCTCGCCATCCCTCCCCAGCCAACCCCCAGCAGCCGGCTCACATCATGAATACAGGTTACCGACATAGCAGGAGGTAAGGCATGGATGCCTCAGCTCTCCACACCACTGAGATGGCCATATTTCCACTTCTTAATTTGAAATGGCCCTAACCATGAACAAATAAAAGAAAAAATCACACATCTTTTAAAATATTGTTTTCCCTTAAAACTTATAAATCACAAACTTCTGAACAGACTAGGATGAAATGTTCAGTTTGTACTTTCTACCACCATCCCCTAACCCTATTCAGTTCAGTTGGATTTGCCAGTTCATTTCTAAACTACTGAACATACAGTATGGTCAAATACTCTTACAGACACATTCTTTTAGATAGGTTTGGTACAGGTGTCAGTGTGGCTCAGTTGGTAGCACCTCCACCTCTGGACCAGAAGGTTATGGGTTCTAGTCAAAACCTGGGGATTGGGTTTATACATAAACACCATCACCCAAGTGCAGTACTAAAGGGATACTGTACTGTTGGGGTGTGCTGTCCTTCTGATGAGATGTTAAACTGAGGTCCAGTCTGCCTTTGCTGGTGGTTGTTCAGGTGGACATTAAAGATCCTATGGCACTTATTAAAAAGAGCAGGGGAATTTTATTCAGAATACAAATCCAACAAATTACAAAAAAATGCATCAAATTATGGAAAAAAATAACCACCTCAAAAGCAACTTCTACAAAACCTTATAAATTATCTTAAAAAAATACCCTAGGATTACTGTTTCTAAGTACCCCTTATTCATGAAAATATTTTACTTGATGAAAGAGAAATCTTTCTACCACTCTTGGACTTCAATTTGAGTATGCTATAGTAAGCCTCTGTCATATACCTCATTACATGCTCCATCACATAATTTTCCAATAGAAATACATGTCACACATTGTTGTTGTAGCACTAATCTGCATCTTGCCTGCACAAATAAAACTTAGACAGGCAAAACAACACCAACAATGTGCAATTATTATACTTCCTTAAATTATTTGGAAAGTCACCTAGAACGAGATACTCATAGGTGAGTCTCTCCAGCCACAGAAGACGCCATCTAGTGGCTAAAACTCTCCATAAATTCTTTGCAAAATGACATTCTAACAAAAAGTGCTCCATAGTTTCAATTTCTGTACCACATTCTGGATAAAGGTATGTTATTTCTTCTATCATTTTGTGTTTATTATTGCCTCTAACATTTAATCTTCCAAGAGAACTTCACCATAATATGTCCCACATTCTAAATGGAATTCTCTTATTTATCAATTGATTAATGACCGAACTTGATTTCTCAGGTCTACAGTACTTGAAATCTGGTTCTTGTAGACCAGTTGGGCCTAATTCACAAAGCTCTGAAAATGATGCAAGGTGCCTGTGCCAAATATTAATGGTGCAAGTAGCACCTTGTATCAAATACTCTGAGCTATTCACAGAAGAAGCCTGCAGCAACAACAGGCTGTCTGCCCTAAACAGGGTTTGCACCACTGGGCGCCAAGAATGGACTGCAATCTGGCAATAGGGGGCATGTGGCAGACGCAAGATAACAGATCCCCATAAATGGGATTCACAAAACCCCTACAGAGGACAAATTGGCAAGTACCCTTAGACCAGCCAGGGCTGGTCTAAGGGTACATAGAACAAATTCCTCTGGAGGGGTTTAGTCAGTTCAGCACTGTGCCATGTTTCCCCAACACACATGCACACAGCCCCAATATGCTTATTAATGTGCCCCTAATCCTTATTTACCCTGGTGGTCTAGTGGTCCCTCCCCCCACACTGATATGCCTGGTTAATATGCCCATAATCATTATTTACCCTGGTGGTCTAGCGGTCCCTCCTTCCAGCCCGATATGCCTGTTCACGTGCATATAACTAAGTTACCTTGGTGGTCTAGTGGTCCTGGCCCCATGCTGGCATGTAGTGTCCATCAACCTGCTCACCCCAACCCATACCCCGAGCCGACAGCACACCCCTCCTCACACCACCTTGGCCGGTATCAACTGAACTGTCACTAAGCACTAGACTTCAATACAGTATGGGATTGTAGATGAGCCCAAACTGTATTGTAGTCTAGTGCTCAGTGACAGTTAATTTGGCACCAGCCACGGTGGCATGAGGAGGGGTGTGCTGGTGTTGGCTCAGAGTATGGTTTGGGGGGGAGCAGGGTGGTGAACACTACATGACAGGGTGGGAGAATGGGACCACTAGACCACCAGGGTAAATTAGTCATTCTATGCACATGAACTGGCATATTGTGGTGGGGGGATGGACCGCTAGACTACCAGGGTTTAATAAAGAATACAGGCACATTAATGGGCATATTGGAGAGGGGGAGAGACCGCTAGACAATCAGGGAAAGAGGCAAGGATGCTTGCCTTTGCCACAGGTGCTTGCAGCAAACTCCGCCCATGCACCAGGCATTTGTTGCATGGGTGAGGTTGCCAGAAGTGGGGACTTAGGTGCTGGGACCCCTACTTTACCAAAATCTAGTGCAGGGTCCCTGGTGCATCAGGCATTGGAGCAAGTTGTTGTTTGCCACAGCTTGCACTGATCTAAGCCCCTTTTGTGAATCAGGCCCATTGTGTTTAACACTGTCACCTTCTTCACTTGCCATTTAAATAATTTCTTTAAAGTAGGTACCAGACAATCAAGGATCCACAAGTGCTGCATCACTTTCTAGGGTTTATCTTTCCATGCTGATAGAAACCATCAAAATTCCAACAAATCCATTCTTTTACAATAAAACTACCTGAATTTGTAGCAATTGCAAGTGTTCCTGATCAAAACAAAATGTGTACAAACACAACTGGATTTAACATGTCCACCCACCCCTTTTTTTCCCTTGGCAAATATGTTATTTCTTTTTTAATAGGATTTAACCTTCTTACCCCCAAAATTTGAAAAAAACAACTTAATAACCTGGTTTTAAAATGCAATAGTAAAGTATAAACCCAATTCACATAGAACGGTCTAGGTACTAAAAACTGTTTTAAAATGTACACTCTCCTGTGTTTCAATGGTTTCCAACCTTTCCATCTGGTAACCTTCAGTTCAAAAATTTTTAAAGTGTCTTCCCAATTAATTTTCACCAAGTCACCAGCACTAAACTTTATTCTTAACATTTTATTGGTCCTCTGAAATTCTAATATCTGCTACCTGTTTTGGACAATTCTTTGTGTTCCTAAAGGAATACCTATACTTTTCCTAAAATTCAGTTTTGCCATAGAAACTTCAGAATGCTCTGTCATTACCTCCAAAACTTTAGATACACTCTGTTCATTTCTTGCAAAGACACAGATATCATCTGCATAGGCTATAGTTTTTAAACTTTGTTCTGAAGATTTAATTCCTTCTATCCATCTATTCCTAATTATTCTTCTATGGAAAGGATCCAAAGCAAAGACACACAATATAACAAAGGGCTAAGTGGGCATCCTTTCCTTACCCCATCCTTTCCGTGTATCTCTGAGCCTTCATTCCTAAAACTAATGGTACTACAGATGCCTTCCAATGTAAAAGCTGTAGCCACTTTCAGACATTCCACTGCAATACCATCCTGCAATGAAATCTGAAATAGAAAATCATGATTCTTGTCAAATGCGTACTTTGATCCAAAGACAGAAGAAAACCTGCTACATTATTTCTTGTGCAGTATTCATACACCTCTGTGATTAGAAATAAATTATCTTGTAGTTTCTTGTGAGGGACTGAGCATGTTTTAACAGGACTGACCAAGTATCTTGCAGTTTCTTAATCTGCTGTGCACTAACTTTGTTAGAACTTTCAAATCAAAATTTAATAGACAAATTGGCCTCCAGTTTTGAATTAGAGTCCTGTCACCTGACTTGAATAAAAAAATTAAGTTATTCAGAAATTGACATGGAATCTGATATTTGAAAAGAAATAAAGACATTCTAGTGTTAGCAACTTACTTATCTCTTTTTTAAACATTTTACAAAACTCATTTGGTGTACCATCCCAACCAGGGAATGCACCTGTTTTTAGTAACTGGATTACTGTTTCTACTTCTTTCACTAAAATAGGGGAACTTAATTAAGCAATAAGGCATGACAAGGTGTGTGTTATCGTGTAATAACGTCACTCCTGGGGTGGTGGAAGCACTCGGCTTTGCCTCGCTTCAACCCACCCCAGGAGTGACGCACACACGATAACACACTTAGAGTGTTTTATTGCAATTATACAATGGCTCAATGTTATAGAAAACAAAAATAAAAATAAAATGCTTTTAGTAGATTTTTAGTGAGGCAGTGTATCTTTGTTTCTGAAAAAAAATTGCTGATAACAATCATCCATAATCAGCCCAGTGATGTTATTGTGTAATAACATCACTGTCTCAGGCACACACTGACCAATCAGAGTCCAGGAAATGTTCTTGCCATTGTATAATTATTTTTATATGTCTCAGTTGCCTGATACTCAGCTGACCTACAAATGTTTTCAAATCTTCTGTACTTACCATCACAGGTTCACTAGCTGTTCTTATATATTGGTCTGCTATTTTCATTATTTCATCTATGCCTGAACAAATATTCCTCTGCATCTTGTAAGCTTGTAAAATGTGAGACTTCTACCCTATCCTTACATACTATAGGGATCTCCATAAGGCATTTTCTGTGTGCCTTCTAAATCATGAGAATAAATCCTGCAATTTGATTGGTTCTTACTAGTGCATCAAATCCATTCAATGCACAGGTAAAAACAAGTATGGAAAAGCATTTGCATAACAAAAAAATTATTCATCAATTGAAACACTCATATTTCAAATGCCATAATTTTTTTTTCTCTGTAACCTGGCTCTTTCAGTCCTTGCCAGCTGATCAGGAAACCTCAGCTGCTACCAGTTCTTGAAATCTTTCCCCTATCAGCCTAAAACAACCTACATGAGATTTAAAAATAAAACTGCCAACTTGCCCTATTGTCTGGGAACTTTTGATCCTGCTGCCAGTCTCATCGCATGCCTGCTCATGCTCTCTCAGTCTCTGGTACCAGCCTGGTAGCTTCAGCTCTGCACTTCTAAAACATCAAAATCTTCAATTTACATATATAATATATACACACCATGCCTCACTCAGTTTTGTTAGGGAAAGAGCCTGTGAGAAGCAAATACTTCCTCTTGGTCACAAGATCATTGACACCATTATGGGAGGGAGGTGTTCTTGGAGCAAACGTGCATCCTCTTAAAACCAAAACAAAATGCTTTTATACTTGCAGTGCCCTTTAACTTTTTTTTAGTGTGTGTATGTGTGTGTGTGTGTGTGTGGTGGGATGCCAAAAAATAAAACACATTTTTTACCCTTTTCTGTCCCACTGCAGCAACCTGAGCTCCATCCTCCCCAAAAAATCCACACTGGTACTGGGGGAAGGTTTAGTGGTTCTGTATACTGGCAACAACATTAAAACTGTGCTACTGATACCAGCAAAGAAGAAACTTTACCCAGCACATACACAATGATGTCATTTTGCAGTAGGTGGAGGGATTATTTTATCATAAATTAGCATAAGCAAATCTTTTCATTCTACGTATAAGCATAATTTTTCTAACTGTATAACATAAAAAAAAAGCACCCCATTTTATAAGCACAATAAGACACTCCAGGGTATGCATTGAACAGATATTACTGCACTTCCAGGGGCTGAAGGCATTTGGCCATCACTATGCCCCTGAGCATATAGTAATATTTGTTCAATGCACACCCTGTTGTGTCTTATTGCTTACTTATCTTAATTCTGCTTGTAATGTGCTCACCCTATCATATTGGCACCTTTTCATTTCATTTTTATCTTGTCTTGCACACACACAAGCAATATATTGGGGTTGCTTGGAATAGCAAGTTTTGGAGGCGCGGTCATGTTGTGGCCACTGACACCACTGCTTTTTTGGGCTGGGCTCCATGGCATGAATTAGATTACATGCTGTCTATGACAGCAGTGCAAAAGCAGGCCACCAACTTGAAATGATTTAACCACTGCAATGAGGGAGCTGCACCTCTTTGCAGGGCATGCCTTGCCTGGTGTAACATTTCAATAAAAGATGGTGGCGGCTGTCGCCCTCCGCCTCACAGTCCCTATCATCCCAGTTCAGTTTGCCAGTGAGGGAGCCCAATCCCCATTGGTATAATGGCCCCCTTATCATTTAATTTGCATGCTGAGGGGGTGCCCAATCCCCCTCAGCATCATGCACCCCTCCAGACATGTTTCTGAGCCGACAGAGGGCCCAATCCCTTTCTGCTTTGGTCACCTTCCCGTAATGCAGGTGACACACTGAACCCACCCCAGTGTCCAAAACACACCTGCAAAATAAAAAACTGAACCACATTGTCTTTATGTTTTTGTTTGTTTGTTTGTTTTACCTGAAAAGCAAGAAAATGGTCCTCAACATGTCCGGTGCCCCTACCCCAACCTGCTCACACCATCTGTGCACCCCACCTCCCCACACCCCCCTTACCCTACTTACCCGGAGCCCGGGCGCGATGATCTTCGTGGACTGGGAACACGCTTGCACCTTCAAAGCCGACTACGAACTGTATAAATGCCAATATGCTGTATAATGGTATAAATGTTTTTCGTTCAACTTTGGTGCATATCACGGCCATTTTTGTGAATTTGGGCACCACATTTTCAACATGCTGTTCTTGGAACCCCACCTCTTGAATTCAGTCACTGTTATCTCATTATTCCATCTCAAAAGGTGATTTCGCAGTCACTGTGCGGAATCACCTTTTGGGACTGATTAATGAAATAACAGTGTCACTGTTCATGAGGAGGGCTCCCAAAAAGCCAATGTTGCAAATTTGGTGAAACAATTCCCCAAAAATGACTGTGTTACAAGTGTGCGTTGCACAGTTTCTATGCACGCTTGTCTTCAAGCATTTTTAATATTTTTACTCCATATTTTCAACATTGACATTTTTTCACACCTCCTTATGAACAGTACAGCTGTTATTTTCCACATCCTGCCTGAAATGTGTTTTTGTACATCTGGTGCACATTGGTGCAGTCGTTGTAGGAAAACAATGTTCAGGACAGGGTAAGAAGATTACAGTAACACTGTTCATAAGCAGAGGTCCCAAAGTGCCTATGTTGAAAATTTGGTGACAACATTCCAAACAAGCATTTGTCAATGCTGAATGTTGATTGTGTTGGTCACTCGTTTGTTCTGTTTCTCCAGGTGCTGCAGGCTGTTCTTTTGTACTGGGCTCCTGCCTGTGTTGGCATGTTTTTCTGCCCACAGAGAAATCTGCAGCTGTCCTGACAGAGCTCTGTTGAGGTGGGTCACTCCCTCTCTCTCACTCGCTAATTCTGTTTCTGCTGATGCTGCAGGCTGGGCTTATGTATCAGGAACTTGCCTCTGTTGATGGCTTTTCTACCCACAAAGAAATCTGCATCAGTCCTGACAGGTCCATTGAACTCTCTCACTCCCTCTCTCACTTTTTCATTGTGTTTCTCCAGCGCTGCAGGCTGCCCTTTGTACTGGGCTTCTGCCTGCATTGGCACCTTTTTTCTGACACAAAGAAATCTGCAACTGTCCTGACAGAGTCTGTTGAGGTCGCTCACTCCGCCTGTCTCACTTGCTCATTCTGTTTCTCCTGGCACTGCAGGCTGCCGTTTGTAGTGGGCTTTTGCCTCTGTTGGCACCTTTTTCTGCCCACAATGAAATGCAGTAGTCCCAACAGAGCTCCATTGAGCTTGCTCTCTCTCTCTCTCTCTCTCTCACTCACTCGTTCTGTTTTTGTCGGCTCTGCAGGCTGCCCTTTTTGTACTGGGCTCCTGCCTGCATTGCCACCTTTTCTGGCCACAAAGAAATCTGCAGCAGTCATGATAGAGCTCTGCTGAGCTTACTCACTCACCACCCCCTTCACTTGTTGGTTCTGTTTCTCTCACCGCTGCAGGCTGCCTTTTGTATTGGGTCCTGTGCATTGCTGCCTTTTTTCTGCCCACAAAGAAATCTGCAGCAGTCCCAGCAGAGCTCCATTGAGCTCACTCACTCCCCTTCCTCACTCACTAGTTCTGTGTCTCCCACTGCTGCAGGCTGCCCTTTTATACTGGGTTTCTGCCTGCATTGTGGCTTTTCTGCCCACAAAGACATCTGCAGCAGTCCCGACACAGTCCGCTGAGGTCGCTCACCCCCCTCTCACTCACTCATTCGGTTTCTCCCAGCGCTGAAGCCTGCCCTTTTGTTCTGGGCTCCAGCCTGCATTGGCACCTTTTCCTGCCCACAAAGAAATCTGCAGCTATCCCGACAGAGCTCAGTTGAGCTTGGTCACTCCTTCCTCTCTTAGTCACTCGATCCTAATCTGTCCCAAACACTGATTTCCGACAGCGACTGTGGTATTCTGCACCAGAAGCATGGAAACACATTTTGGCCAGGATGTGAAAAATGACAGCTGTACTGTTCATAAGGAGGTGTGAACAAATGCCAGTGTTGAAAATCTGGTGTGAAAATATTACTAATTTGCGAACTTACAAGGATGCATGGAAACTGCACAACGCACACTCATAACAGTCATTTTATGGAGTTTCATCACAAAATTTTCAACATTGGCATTTTAGGACCTCTGCTCTTGAACAGTGTCAGTGTGATTTTCTTAATGTGTCCCGAACACTGATTTTCCACAGCGACTGCGCTATTGTGCACCAGAAGATCAAAAACACGTTTTGGCCAGGATGTGAAAAATGACAGTTGCACTGTTCATAAGGAGGTGTGGAAAAATGGCAATGTTGAAAATCTGGAGTGAAAATATTGCAAAGTTGCGATGGTACGAGCGTGTGTGGAAACTGCGCAATGCACATTCGTAACACACACATTTTATGGACTTTCATCACCAAATTTTCAACATAGGCATTTTAGGACCTCTGCTAGTGAACAGTGTCACTGTCATTTTCATAATGTGTCCCGAACATGGATTTCCCACAGCGACGGCGCTATTCTGCGCTGGAACTGTGAAAGCACATTTCGGCCAGGATGTGAAAAATGACAGCTGTACTTTTCATAAGGAGGTGAGAAGAATGGCAATGTTGAAAATCTGGAGTGAAAATATTATTAATTCGCAAAGTTACAAGTGTGCGAGCAAACTGCGTATTGCACACTCGTAACATAGTCATTTTATGGAGTATCGTCACCAAATTTTCAACATAGGCATTTTAGGACCTCTGCTCATGAACAGTGTCACTGTCATTTTCTTAATCTGTCCTGAAAACTGATTTTCCACAGCGGCTGCGCTATTCTGCGCTGGAAGTGCGAAAGCACATTTTGGCCAGGATGTGGAAAATGACAGCTGTATTGTTCACAAGGAGGTCTGAAAAAATGCCAGTGTTTTAAATCTGGTATGAAAATATTGCAATTCACAAAATTACAAGCTTGGGTAGCAAATGCGCAACACCTGTTATAAAATAGTCATTTTGGGGATTTTTCCCACTAAATTTACAACATAGGCATTTTGAGAGCCCACCATGAACACTGGCACTGTCATTTTGTTAATCGGTCCTGAAAGGCGATTCCACACAGTGACAGCAAAATCACCTTTTGGGGCCGAATAACGCCATGACAGTGCCAGAATACATGAGGAGGGTTCCCAAAAAAACCCATGTTGAACATGCAGTGCCAAAATTCCAAAAAATTCCTGAGATATGTATCAAAGTTGAAAACCCCCTATTTATTCCATTATACAGCTTACCGGCATTTCCTCAGTTCGCGGTTGGCTTTGAAGAGTGCAGACATGTTCCCTTCTCCACCGAAGATGGTCGCGCCTGACTCTGGAGGTAAGTAAAGGGTGAGGGAGGTGGAGAGGCAAAGTGCACTGAGGGTGGTGCGGGTTGTGGAGGGGGCAGGGAGACCCCGAGGAACCGCTTCCTTTTTCCACAGGAAAAAAATCAGGGACCGTTTTTGTTTTTACAGTATGTGGCACACTGGGGTGGGCTCCCAGTGTGCCAACTGAGTCTTTTTGGGGCAGCTGTAGCCGATGGGGGATTGGGCATCCTGTCAGCACACAACAAAAGAAGGGAGGGTTACATTATGCCGACGGGGATTGGGCTCCCCCATTGGCTCACAACAAAAGTGTGGGGGGGTGACATTATGCAGATGGGGATTGGGAACCCTGTTGACACACAACAAAAGTGGGAAGGGATTACATAATGCTGATGGTTAGTGGGTTCCCCTGTCAGCAACATCAACCTTGGGGCTCTGAAGCTGACGGGAATTGGGTCCCCCGTCAGCAAACAAACATGGTGGGTGCAGCACATGCTGCTGAGTGGGACTGGGTACCCCCTCAGCAAAGGGGGCTTAATATTGTTTGTGAACATGGTGGCAAGCCACCACCATGTTCACAAACAGTATCACTGTAACAAGGTTCCACCCAGCAGTGACGGGCCACTTCCTAATTGCAGCAAATGGCTTATGCTGCAATGATGAGGTGGCCCCTGATTGCAGCGGCTGAAACCTTACAAGGTTGTGGAACGCTGGATGAACTAGTGTCAGCAGCAGCATGCCACGGCATTGGGGAAAGCGGTTAAGTTTTAAAGGCTGTGAAGGCATTGGCCACAACAGTGCCGTGCCTCCACAACCTGCTTCTGGAAGGTTGATGCAATATGTTTCTGGCGCATGCATGCAATCAATATAAAATGACTATGTTACAAGACTGCATTGTGCAGTTTCCATGCACACCATAACTTCGAGAATTTTTAATATTTTTACTTTAGATTTTCACAATTGCCATTTTTGCACACCTCCTTATGAACAGTACAGCTGTCATTTTTCACATCCTGCCCAAAATGTGGTTTTGCACATCTGGCTCACAATGGCGCTGTCGCAGTGGGAAATCAAAATTTGGGACAGATTAAGAAAGTCATAGTGCAACTGTTCATGAGCAGAGGTCTCAAAATGCCTTTGTTAAAAATTTGGTGCAATAATTCAAAAAAATGACTTTTTTATGAGCTTGCATTGCGCAGTTTTCACGCACACTTGTAACTTCAAGAATTTTTAATATTTACACTCCAGATTTTCAAAATAGCCATCTCTTCAGACCTCCTTATGAATGATATAGCTGTCAGTTTTCACATCGTGCCCGAACTGTGTTTTCACATGTGGTGCAGAATGGCGTAGTCGCTGTGGGAAATCAACATTCCAGACAGATTAACAAAATCACAGCGCCACTGTTCATGAACAGAGGTCCCAAATGCTTTCATGAGGTGGGGTCACAAAAAGGCCATGTTGAAAATTTGGAGTGCAAATACCAACAAATGCCCAGGGCATTAGGGTTTCTAACCATAACGTCCCACCTGGTAAAGACTAACAGGCATCAGGAGAGTGCCTTTGGATTGTCAGCTGTAATGCTAATGCCACTGCACCCCCACTCCCACCCTTTAACCACTGACAGGCATCAAGGTGTGCCTTGGACTCTTCAGCCCCAAAGTTCACCCCATTCTCCTATACTGTACCCATCTCAACTTACTTCCTAATGGAATGGGGTGAGCATAAGTCCCAATGACCCCAAGGCACAATGCAACACTTATCAGAGTCTACAGAGTAGGGTGATGTGAAATGCAATGAGCATTATGGCTGAAGACCCAAAGGCACACCTCAATGCCTGTCACTCTCTATAGGGTGGGTGGGCTTAACGTCAGTTCCATACTTCACTGCCATTCCTATTATGCATCTCTCTAACTCCTGCACTATCAATGCCAATGCCAGCAAGACAACATTCAACATTGACAAATGCTTGTTTAAATTAATAAACTGATCTGAAAATATTTCCCTATTTGGTATGCTATAGTGAGTATCTTTTGCAACTGGTTTTTGACTTTTATGTATTTGAAATAATTATCTCTTTGTTTCTTTTCCTCAAACTTCTGACAATTTTTTATCTCTATTTTTGTATCTTCTCACCATACCTCTAAATTGGTATAAGGACAATTTATAGATGTCTCGCTAATAAGAACTTCTTAATTTTCTTTTACTCTTTCCTCTTGTAAAATTGCCACATTCATCCTCCATCTTCTCCTATTCCTAAAACACCCATTCACATTATCTAACACCACTTGCACCATCAAATGATCAGAAAATTCTATAGGGATTGTGTTAACATCTACTACCTGTATATTATTATGTGTGGTTCATAGCTCAGTGCTTATGTAACATATAGTGGAATGATGTAGATGGTTGTTGGATACAGAGGCCAGCATATAATGATGTGCTTAGGTACCTGGATGCTTGAATTGAGTCGTTTGATAATATTTGATGGTTTTGGCCTTTCTCTGTATCCCACCTGTAGGAAAGAGGCTTGGATGAGAATTATGGAGCCCCCCGGTGGGATAAGAGTGCCGCAGAAGGAGGAGGTGTCGGGGAGGATGGTGGGTGAATGCGACTAGCTCGAAGCAGAGCGGGAGACAGCTGCTCTGTTTAAATAGACTGTGGGGGAGGAGCTCTTCCCACACATAATTACAGGCAAGCCTTTCAATTATGTGTGGTTCATAGCTCAGTGCTTATGTAACATATAGTGGAATGATGTAGATGGTTGTTGGATACAGAGGCCAGCATATATAATGATGTGCTTAGGTACTTGGATGCTTGAATTGAGTTGTTTGATAATATTTGATGGTTTTGGCCTTTCTCTGTATCCCACCTGTAGGAAGGAGGCTTTGATAGAATTATGGAGCCCCAAAAGAATAAATATCAACGATTGTTCAGTAGCTGAATGCTGAAGAAGTCGTGCATAACATCTTAATGATAAGACTAGGCAATCACCTCCTTCAACTCTGGAGAGTGTGACCAGTAGCACTCAGGAGAGGAAAAACACCCCCTTGGGGGAACCTCTGAGGACCCATGGCTACTGACCTGCCCATCCTTCTGGGCATACTAAAGGAGAGAGATCCTAATTAAACTAAATAAATCAGCTAATCCGATTTCTAATTTGTAGAATTTAATCCAGATAAATGGAGCTTAAGCAAGAACTGAATTGTAAATGTCCAATGAAGTAATTTCCTCCTAATAAATTCCGAGTCTGAGAATCCATGTATAATTCAGAATGATGGAGAGTATATATATTGAAGAACCATTTTCCGTACTTCCGTTTGATAGAGGGCATAATCCATGGAATTGTATGATGGTGGAGATGAAGTTGATGACTGACTAACTCAATACAGGAGACCAGAAGATAGTTGCATCCAAGCTTTGACTTCGATGAGGCAGGATGAATAGAAGTAATAAGACTTCCAGGTTTCTCATAATAGAGGGCTTGTATAGTAGGAGGAATGAGAGAAGGCTTGAAGCCAGGCTATTGAGTGATGAATCCAGATCTGATAAGTGAAGTATAGTCTTGGGAATTGATATGAAGGCAACAGCAGTAGAGTTGAGCTGGAATAATTGCAAGCTGAAGAGGATAATCGAGACACTGGTGCAAGGCATGAAGCATCCAAGTAGTAGACTGGGCCCAAAAGTGCTAGTCAGTTGGACTGCTAATCTGAAGGAGATGCAGGAGGAGCAGAATTGCACCAGCGAGGCAGATGAGAAGGAACAGGACGGGCAACCAGCCCCTGAAGAAAGCATAGCTGAACCGACAGCTGGTTAGATAGGAGAGAGGCGGCAGATTCCAGTATAAAGTGCAGCCAGACCTAGGGAATGTCCGCTGGCAAAATCGAGTGTGGCAGATAATCCCTTGATGATGCGCAGGAATCCATCAGCTGAGAGGCCATCACATGGAAGAGACTGAGCTGGAGATAATGCAATGAGACGAGAGGAGTAACATTGAGAACTGAAGGTATGCAAAGGTTGAGGCATGAAAACCAGATGAGAACCGAAGAATCCTAGATGGAGATAACTGAAGAGGCTGAATCCAATGAAGTAGCAGTGTTACAGGTCTGAAGTTGGTAGAGCACAAGCAGGAATGAAAGTCCGCAGGAGACGCCAACCAAGTCCTGGAAAGAAGCAGCTGTAATTCCAAGGCTGAGGCACAGGGTGAAACATCAAGTTAGCAACCCCAGAAGCCACTGAATGAGCACAGAGGCAATCTGAAAGCGTTCGAGTATGAGGACCAGCCACTTAGTCGTAGAAGTAGGAGTGACCAGTCATGTAGGGGGAGCAAAGTCGAGATGGAACTAATGTCCCGGCAGGGTGAAGCATCAGTGAGGCCACAGCTAAGGCAGCAGAAGCAGTATGCATAAGTAGCATGGGAATCACCAGATCCCGAGCTGGGCGAGGCAGAAGTAGAACAGAAATAGGAGAACCCCCCCAGCCTGAAGGGTGAAGGCAGCTCAGAGAAGCAGATGAGTAGTAGGTAAACCTCCCAGCCCAATGGGCGAAGGCAGGTCAGAGAAGCAGGTGATTAGTAGGTAATCCTCCCAGCCCGATGGGTGAAGGCAGGTCATAGAAGCAGACGAGTAGTAGGAAGTCTTCTAGCTTGGCAGATGAAGGCAGTTGTAGAAGCAGGTGATCAGCAGGTAAACCTCCCAGCCTGATGGGCGAAGGCAGGTCGTAGAAGCAGGCGAGTACGGTGCAAATATAAGAACAAAGGACTTCTGGCCCATATGGGCATAGGTCTGGCTAAATGCGATGGCTGACCTCCGGTCCCGCTGGTGAGGCAGGTTGCAGGGCAGAGGTAGACAATATAAGAAATAGCTGACCACGTAGGGTAGTTGGAAAGCAAGAAGGAACTAACATAACAAGCATCAAGGCAAGCATCCAGGGACAGCGACAGAAAATCCAACCATCTGAGAGGAAATCCAGAACAGAGCACATATGATCCAGGACGAATGGAAGGAATGGGTAGACAAGGAGAACTGCAGCTGTCAGGACTCGAGGAGTATGACTGGAGACAAGATCCTGTAGTGTCCAAATTTGATAGAATCCAAGACGGTCCTCAAGAAAGATGAAGCTGGCTTTGAGAGCAATGACTAAGTGCATGGTCGAAGCACAAGGGCTGGAGGCTAGGTAAGGAAGGGGCTAAACTCGAATGCAGATATGAATGGTGGAACCCCAAAAAGGTCAGCTAGCATGGCAAGAAGAGGCAGCCAGTTCCATGGTGATCAGCGGGCACAGCTGGAACCCAGGAAGGTCAGCTGGTAATACAGTATATTACAGTCATGGAAGCATGGGAAATGCTCTGGAATAATGGAGGAGAAATGAAGCAGAATTGCAGCATGAACATAATGATGAATGCATGTCCAGAAGAGCAGCAGCTTGAATGAGAACAACCAGAATGTAATGCAAAACAGAAGCACACCAAAGTATGGAAGCATAACTAGGAGAGCAAGGCAGGTAAGGGCAGCAGCTGAGAAGCTGGTCGGGAGCTGAACGAGGCAGGCCTTCCAAGATAGAATGGTTGGAAGGTAATACAGGAAACAGATACTAATAATAAAATAGGCAATCGCTGCACACGAAGGTGGTATCCAAAGGAGAAGAACCTCCATCCGAAATTCAGGGCCGAACAGCGTGAGTATTGTGAAGCTGGCAACACGTAAGGGAGCCGGAGTTAAAACAAACATGTACAGGAGCGAGGGAGCCCGAGGCAGACTAAAAGGCTCACAGTAATTAATCCAGGTCCAGCAGAGGAAAACTGCCAAGCAGTCCTAGGGATATGCCAGGAAAGCATAGCCTTGTGAGTCATCTGAAAGTGGGAAGCAATCTGAAGTTCACCTAGTAGTCAAATCAGATTCCAATGATATATCACAATGAGGCAAGTAGTAGGAAAACGAGGCCCAGCAACCAAATGAGTAAATGAAGCGCAAGTACAATTGGCCACAAGAGCTGTTCACAGGAGCTGTAATGCACCTGACTGCCAGGTCAAGATCTGAGAGGTGGGTAAACAAGGCAAGCAGGCTGGACAAAGTCCCCGAGGTACAACTTGCAGGAATCGGAGAAGCAGCACGGCAACGAACTGGAAGACGCCAAAGAGGTCAACGAGTAGCTACAACTTAAGCAGTCAAGTGAGGTACCAGGAGCAGTGCTGCCACTGAAGTAGTAAAGGACAAGCAGGTAAGGAACAGAGGTAGGAAGCGCAGTGGCTGAACTGAAGGCGTGGATGGCGGACCCCCCCCAGGGAAGGAACATAGACAACACTGGCACAAAGGGGTGACAAGGAGAGAGAGAGAGAGAGAGAGAGAGACGCAAGGCAATGGCTAAGGCAGGAAGAGGACAAGGAAACAGCGAGATGGGGAGGGGAAGGGGAAGGGGAACCAGCCGCACCAACGTATGAGCAACCGATTTGAATGCGACTCACTCTAAGCAGAGTGGGAGACAGCTGCTCTGTTTAAACAGGCTGTGGAGGAGCTCTTCCCCACATAATTACAGGAAAGCCTTTCAATTAGAGATAAAAACATAACCAATCCTAGTTGCTAATTTTCCTCTTATACAAGTGTTTCCTAATCTGACACCTTTAGTTACATGACAGTCCAACAAACCTGCTGTCATAATACATTTTTGCAATGCAACTGAATCACAGCATACTTCCTTTGCCCTAGCATTTTTTTTTTAATGAAAATCTAAGGTGCCTTTAAAATCATCACTCAAAAAATCTGTCTAGCAGTAGCAAGATAAGGCTGCACTTTTTCCAACAAAGCAACTCTTTCTGATTTAGTTGGGGTTGTATATATATATATATATATATATATGTATATACAGTCATGGCCAATTGGCGCCCTTGCAGTTTTTTCTAATAATGCACCATTCCTTCCAGAAAATTGTTGAAATTAAAAATATTTTGGTATCCACATATGTATTTCTTTGGTTTGCAGGAATAAAACACAAAAGCAAAAAATTTACTAAGTCTTAACTTATTCCACACAGAAATCCTTAAATGGCCTGAACAAAATTATTGGCATCTTTTAGAAGTAATTAGAAATAATTAGATTTCAAACAGGTGATTCTCCTTCACTTTGGAATTGAACTCACCTCTGGTGAGTTGCAGGTACCTGCAATATAAAAATCACTCATTCAACCAGTTTGATTAGAGAAAAGGACTCATTCTCCTGTTTTGTGTCACTGTGTGTACCGCAATGAGCATGGAGAAAAGAAAGACAGACAGAGACTTGTCTGAGGAGGTCAGACAGAAGATTGTAGCCAAGCATGGACAATTTCAAGGCTACAAATCAATCTTTAGAGACCTTGATGTTCCTGTTTCCACCGTACGTAATGTTATCAGGATGTTTAAGGCCCATGGCACTGTAGCCAACCTCCCTGGACATGGCCACAAGAGAAAACTTGATCAAGATTGCAGCATAGGATTGTTCAATGGTGGAGAAAGCACCTCAATCAACTGCCAAACAGATTCAAGCTGACCTTCAGACACAAGGTATGACAGTTTCAACTCGCACCATCCGCTCCAACTTAATGAAAGGGGGGTTATATGGTAGGAGGCCCAGGAGGACCCCACTGCTGAGAGAGAGACATAAGAAAGCCCGACTGGGGTTTGCCAAAACACACCTGAACAAGCCAAAATCCTTCTGGGAGAATGTCCTGTGGACAGATGAGACCAAATTAGAGCTTTTTGGTAAAGCACATCATCTCTATGTTTACAGAAAACATGTAGGAGGTTCAGTGATGTTTTGGGGTTGCTGTGCTGCCTCTGGCACTGGGTGCCTTGAACGTGTGCATGGCATCATGAAATCTGAAGATTACTAGGCCATTTTGGAGTGCAATGTTGAACCCAGTGTCAGAAAGCTGGGTCTCTGTCGAAGGTCATGGGTCTTCCAGCAGAACAATGACCCCAAACACACTTCAAAAAGCATGCAGGAATAGTTCAAGACAAGACGCTTGGACTGTTCTGAAGTGGCTAGCAATGAGTCCAGATCTAAATCCCATTGAAAACCTGTGGAGAGATCTGAAACAGCAGTTGGGAGAAGGCACCTTCAAATCTGGGAGAACTGGAGCAGTTTGCACAAGAAGAGTGGGCCAAACTGCCAGTAGAGAGGTGCAGGAAGCTCATCCATGGCTATAGGAAGCGTTGATTGCAGTTATTTTGACCAAAGGTTGTGCTACCAAATCTTAAGTCTAGGGTGTAAATAATTTTGTCAATGCCATTTCTTTTCATTTTCTGATTTACAAGGATATATTAAATTCTGAATCAAAAACAAAGGTTCTGTAATATTAACAGAGAAATAAAGAATTGTGGAGACCAAATACTGTACTGTTGTTAATTTCAACTTATGTTTAGAGGAATTGTGAGTTATTTGAAAAGTGCAGGACGCAATAGCTATATGTGTATATATATATATATATATATATATATTTATAAATCTACTTGGCTGTTTTTGGCATATGCCATCCAAAATCAAAACTCTTCCCAGAATAAGTATATTAATTTATGTAAATGTAACCTGGCCTCTTGAAATGATTCCCACCCCATCAGCCTTATCCTTCCCAAAAGACCAAAAGGATGGTCCCCATACCCAACCTTTAGCCTGTGTCATCGAATATATTGTAGATATCTAGGTTTTTGTAGAAATGTTACATTTAACCTCTTTTCCTGTAACAAAGAAATTACTGCTAGACATTTCTGTACATTTGTCAAACTACAGATATTAAAACTGGAAGACTTAAACTGCACCATTGCCAAGAGTGCAGAAAGGCATTTCTTTTTCACTGTACTTTTCTCACTAATTCACTGTTCCACTTTGTTTTTCTGCTTTTATTCTCTTTGTATATTTCCTCTTTTCTTCTAGTTGCATTATTGTATATGTAGACAGGGAGGAATGTGTAGAAGATGCTCACCCCTCATTTAAGTCTCCTCAATTCTTCTTATCACAGAGTGCCTCACATCTATTTTCAACAGGCAAATCTTGCATTTCTTGTACATTTCTTAGGAGCCTGGAACAACTTCTTCTTGTGACCACCTTAGTCCACCTCTGAGGAGGAAGCATATCCAAGGACCTTCTTCCTCAGCCTCATCCCTTTCTTTGAACTGTTGAAGAGTTGGAAGCCAATATTTCAGTCTTAGAATTCTTACTGTTTCTCTTTGTCCTCATTCTGGCCATCTTCTAATGCACCAGGTTTCTTTCCTTGTTCTTGACAGACAGTTAGTGTTCCTTTAACAGTCTGCAAATTATCCTCTTCATAATTGTCTTGTACTGGCATTTTATTTATATTAGCCTATGACTGATCATCCAAAGTAAGTGTGATCAAACTATTTTTTGAAGTACCAGCTGTTTCTTGAAGTGCATTTCCTGAGTTACCAGCAGGGGCCTTTTGTTGTGCAGTTTTAATCAGGTGCTCTTGATCCACACCATGTGATCTACTGTGGGCTGCCCAAGGGCAGTTTTAAAAAATACATCCATACATTTACAATAGTTCTGACACTGTGTGCTCACAAGTCTAAATTCACCTCAAAGGCCACATCTAAGTTTATCACATGTACTAGAAAGGTGTGTCCTTGCCCCACATTTGTAACAAGCCTTTGGCTGGCCCATTAACCCCCCACACACACACACACCTTTCTAGATAGAAACTGTTTGGCAGGTGCAATATCTTAACTCTGAAGCACCATCCTCCAGTCCAAAAATTCAGAATCTATAATTGCTTCTGGGGTCTTAAAACTTTGTATTGTTGTTGCAACCAGTGGTGTATGCCCCAATATTTACACTTTCATTCCAAAACATCATTGCAACTTGTTTAATCACTGGCTGCAAAGGGTATCACTAACCAAAATGGGAAAAATTTGTGCTGAGTATATTTTATCCAAAGCCATTCCAAGCCTTGTGAGATTTTAAAATTAACATCAAAATTATCCTCACCTGACACACATATGAAAGCATAAATCTCTGAGGCCATGAATTTCAGGGATTCTTTTAGTAACTTAGATCACAAAAATCATGTCTGGTTTTGGTTCCACTCCTCCTCTGTACGGTGTATGAACAGCGGTTCTCTGAGGAGCTGGCTCTGTTCTATTTTTAAATAAACCTGCAAACCTTTGCCCTTGTCTCAGAGTATTATTAGTAGTCTCCTTCCCCCTCTGTAGACATCTCTGAATCTGAGTCTCTTTATTTTGCTGATTATTTCCAGACTCCTTTTTGACTGTAGTATTTCTCTCTGCTTCTTGCTGTTTTTTTCTCCTTAGAGCCAGTATCCAAATTATTTCCTGGCAATACTTGTTTATTTTCCTGCTGCTTAAGCACTTTCTCTTTACCAGGTCTTGACACTGTATTACCAGTTTCTTTGTTTGGCAGGTTAGGTAATATATTTTCATCATGCCTTGTACCCCTTTTAACCCCTCATTTTTCTTTCCCGGTGAATCAGTATCAACAGCCTGCGAAATGTTTATTTGTTTATCTTACCTTTCATTATCATGATACCTCACTTGGTCCTGCTTGCTGTTCTCTCCTTTCACCAAATTCATACTCCCAACCTGCCATTTTCCTAGTACCTTTTTGGTGCTCTGTCTAAGTTTGGAGTGGGAAAGCCTCATCCAAATCAGGGTCAGGAACTCATTTTCCTGCTGCAGTTTTAACCCATCCAGCTTTCTGCAAAGCTTTTACTGGCGACCACAGCCCTGATACTGCCTCCATATCACTTACACCAAAGGCTACCAAAATTCTCTCTTCCACTGACATCAGCATCCTTTGATCTGACACCATCAGCTGTTTGTCAAATCTCGCTTGACAATCAGCAGCCAACTTGCTGCAGTCTGCTTCTGCTGCTACACTCAGCCAAATTACTGATTCCTTCTTTTCAGCTGCCTTCTGTCACACTACTCATATTTTAATGCCTCTTTTTCTTCATGTGCCACTCCTTGTCCTCCGCTAGCATCACTGCAAGCATTTCCTCCTGTCTGACATCTCTTTCTTGAGTTGGACTTTAGCTGCTGCAACATCTGTCAGTTGTGTTTAAAACTCTGTCTCCATTGCTACTTCTTCCTCAGGTACTGTAATTCCATCTCTGCCTCAACATCTAACTCTGATATTGAGGTCTGTAACTGCCTTCTGCCATCTTCCTGGCTTACACTAGCTTTGAGACAAGACATATCCACAGCCTGCTGCAGTTCTCCCTCCTCTGCAGCCTCTGGATCCTCAGTCTTGGCAATAAGACCAACAGTGCCCCCATCCCAAGAGCAGGGGGATTTCCCTGGTGCTCTGACCAAATTTCATCCATTCATAAAATACTACCAACTCCTTAATCTGGTTTAATCTTTATCCCCACCACCACCAGGATGAGGCTGAATATAGGCAGTTTTTTTCTAGCCTTCCTTTCCTTGTCAACAAAAAAGTAAATTAATTAAATATGACCCACTGAAATGCATAAAAGTCTAGAATGCAATTTGTAAACTAAAAATATTAAAAATAGACCACTAATTTTAAGGGAATACCAAAGGGACCACATATAAGTATACACTATTAGTATACAGATAAGTATTCACTATTAGTATACAGATAAGTATACACTATTAGTCTGTCAAAACTGTTAAGTTTTTCTAACCTATAGGCTGCCAACAGAATTAGAACGTATAGGAATTCTGGACTGATATATCGGTCTGCAGCCCTGCAAGGGTTAAATGTTATAGTATGTACTTAGTCCTCAAAACTTGTGAATGAAGAACTACTAAACAAATTGAGATGACATTTCCAGGGTTGATAAATTCCATTAACAACATCTCACCCTGATATTGTTAACTTGATGCATCAATCCATCTCCAAATTACATATGGTCAAGCCAGCTTGCTGGTGCAATGGAAGTGCTACCACCTATGGCACTGACGACTCACATTCAGGAGCTAGTACAGCAGATCAGAAGGTCAGCCAGGAGCAGGTACAATGAACATCCCACAGATAGCTCTTCTTCTGTCGGGGGAGGGGATGGTTATGGTTCCCCAGGAAGTCAGCAACATCTAGTGGAGGTTGAGTGTACATCAGTTGGAGCCACTTCTCAGTGGGGAAGTGATGGCAGATGTCTGTAGGGCAGATGCAGGAGATGACACCATTGAATGTGTGCACCTCTGGGAACTAACAGGAAACCTCCTGTGCTGGCAGCACTGTGACACCCCTGGACCTTATCCAAATGATGCTCCAGGTACAAGTCTTGGCTGAGACCTCTAGTTTATCTTGGTCTCTACCCACTCCCCTGGTTGGGGGGGAGACCCATCACAGGGAAAGCAGACCTCCCTGTCCAGGCAGCCTGGGGATGCCAGATGAAAGTTCCAGGTACTAAGAGGGGTCAATTCCCACCCATTCCAGGAGCATAAATAGAGTTAAATAAATTACATGGGGTCAAATATTGTTACAGACCCATTCACCTGCAAAATATCAGTGCATAATGGCAAGGATTCTTCAAGGGGTGGGAAGTAGGTGCCAGAGGCATATATCTCACCTGTGGAGTCCTGCACCTGTGCAATAATGCACAGTGGTTGTATTCATTTCCACCAGCCACTGCACGGCTCCCTTCCACTGCCTCACCCCCTGGCATGCAGATGTGGGGGGGACATTTCTGTGGACATGGGCAGGCATCCAGTGGGATGCCCAGACCTGGTTCACCACTGAATCATTTGTCCCTGTGTGGCACCACAGCATATGGGCAGCCACAGAGTGGCTGCAGCACTGGGGCAAATGGATGACCAGATGGCTGCCCCAGCCCTCCATAGAGTACCCGAGGGCTGGACCAGTGGGTTGGGGGGTCATTCATGGCCCGACATGACCACTGCAGCCAGTGGCAGCAACCAAGGGGAGCACACAGTGGCTACATCTGCTCTGAGGATGTGTTGCCTACACCCCCTCACCTGGCACTCTGTGCTTTTGAGCATAGCGTGGGGCACGGACATGCCCCCTGCACCGCCCCCTAGACCACCCCCTTGCAGATCTCACTGGCCGGGTGGGGGATCCGGCACGTAGCAGCCCCACACCCCCTTGGAGAATCAGGTGCAGGGGCCACAGAGGGTCTATTCACCCCAGAACTGCGGCATGTAGACTCTCCACACCATGGAGAATAGGGGCCATTGTGTACACAATCCACTTAAATGCATAGAAGCCAAGAACATAATCATTAACTGTAAACAAATATTTAAAAATATCCCACTTGTTTTAAATAGGAATTCCAAAAGAGACTACAGAAAAGTATATAATCTGTTAAGTTTTATAACTTAATGTGTTGTAGTTTAAGACAAAGAGGAAAAAATGAAAGGAAAAAATGCAAATTTAAAAATGTCAGCTTTCCTCAAAACTTGCAAATGTAAAACTTTTGATAAAGCTGAGATTAAATGTGCATGGATGGTGAATTCTGCAAACAATATCTAGCACTGAAAATGTCACCTTGATTCATGAATCCAGCAGTAAACTGTATACAGTCAAAATGGTTGCAGACACCCAATCCTCACCATGTGAGTAAGCGGTAGTCAAACTGAAAGTTGAGCATGAACACAACTGACATCAGGATTTGTGATGTAGGAAAGTCATTGTACCATATTAGTGACATCTGAACTATGGCACAACAACTTTTGAATATTGTTAAACCACACAATAGTTCAGACATCACTACTATGGTACAGCTGGGTTTTGAGACCATCAATTTCCATGCATAATAGACCCTATCTATAAACTATATGTAAGTAATGAGACATAATGGGGCTTTGGTTGTTCTGGCTTTACCACATGCCTAGGGGTGTAGTAAGGCATGAGGCCACAGACTGAGTATCTTCAGCCCCTGGAAGTGTGGTAAAACCAGCACAACCAATGCTCCAAAGTGTCTTACAGCACTCATAAAACAGGTCCATAGACAACATTTAAAACAAGCATTTGTCAATGTCGAATGTTGTCGCACTGGCATTGGCAGTGGTGGAGGTGGAGAGGCATAGCACTGTGAGTTTGTTAATGTGTCCACGTCACTGTGCGCAGAGCTGTGGAAACGCATTTTGGGCAGGCTGTGGAAAACGGCAGCTGGTCTGTTGATAATGAGGTGTGCACAAATGCCAGTGGTGAAAATGTGGCATGAAATATTGCAGATTGACAAAGTTACAAGGGTGCATGGAAACTGCGCAATGCACACTTGCAACACAGTCATTGTCTGACTTTCGCCACCAAATTTTCAACATAGGCATTTTAGGACCCTGCTGATGAATAGTGTCACCATCATTTCCTGAAAGTGTCCCAAAAGTGATTTCGCTCAGTGACCGTGCAATTCTGCATCGGACGTGCGAAACACATTTCAGCCAGCTGTACTATTCATAAGGAGGTATGGAAAAAGCTGGAGTGAAAGTATTACAGATTCACAAAGTCACGAGAGTGCGTGTAAACTGTGCAACGCAAGGTCAGAAACACTCATTTTATTGACTTTCATTCCCTAAATTTTCAACATAGGCATTTTAGGACATCTATAATGAACAGTGTCACTGCCATTTTCATAATGTGTCTCGAACATGGACTTTCCACAGTGACGCCCTATTGTGCACTGGAACTGCAAAACAGATTTTGGTCAGGATGTGAAAATGACAGCTGCACTGTTCATTAGGAGGTGTAGAACAATGGCACTGTTGAAATGGGAGGAAAATATATGTTTGCGAACTTACTAGCTATAGCGTGTTAACTGTGCAAAGCACGCTTGTAACACAGTCATTTTATGGAGTATTGCCACCAAATTTTCAACACAGGCATTTTAGGACCTCTGCTCACGAACAGTGTCACTGTCATTTTCATAATGTGTCCCGAACAGTGATTTTGCACTGTGACCGTGCTATTCTGCACTGGAAGTGTGAAAACACGTTTCGGCAAGGATGTGAAAAATGGCAGCTGTATGGTTCACAAGAAGGTGTGGTAAAATGCCAATGTTGAGAATGTGGCATGAAAATATTGCAAATGCGCTAACTTACAAGCATGCAATGTGAGGTTGCTAAGCACGCTCGTAAAACAGTCATTTTATGGAGTATTGTCACCAAATTTTCAACACAGTCAGTTTAGGTCCTCTGCTCATGAACAGTGTCACTGTCATTTTCATAATTTGTCCCAAACACTGATTTCATACAGCAACTGTGCTATTCTGCATCGAAAGTGCGAAAACACATTTTGGGCAGGATGTGGAAAATGACAGCTGTACAGTTCACAAGAAGGTGTGGTGAAATGCCAATGTTGAGAATCTGGCATGAAAATAGTGTGAATGCACTAACTTGTGAGTGTGCGTTGCGCAGTTACTATGCACGCTTGTAAAACAGTCATTTTTTTGATTTTTCCCACCAAACTTGCAACATGGGCTTTTTGAGAGCCCCTCTCATGAACAGTGGCACTGTCATTTCGTTACTTGGTCCTGAAAGGTGATTCCATGCAGTGACTGTGAAATCACCTTTTGGGACCGAATAATGCCTTGACAGTGCAATAATTCATGAGAAGGGGTCCCAAAAACCCCATGTTGAAAATCTGGAGCCAAAATTCACAAAAATCCCCAAGATATGCATTAAAGTTGAAAAACCCCTATTCATTCCATTATACAGCTTACTGGCATTTCTTCAGTTCATGGTCGGCTTTGAAGAGTGCAGACTTGTTCCTGGTCCACAGAAGATTGTCGGCTGGACCCAGTGAGGTAAGTATGGGGTGGGGGTGAGGGAGGCAGGGTGTGCAGTGGGTGGATGCGGGTGGGGGGAGGGCATTGAGACTACAAGGGACCGTTTTCATTTTACAGAGAAAAAAAATTGAAAAAAAACAACGCGAGACAGTTTTTTTTTTTGCAGGGGATTTGGCACGCTGGGGTGGGCTCCCAGCATGCCACCTAACTGTTTGGGGGGGTGTCTGTAGCCGATTCAGGATTGGGCACCCTCATCAGCACACAACATGGGGGGGAGGAGAAAGTAATGCTGACAGGGATTGGGGACCCCCATTGGCACACAAAGAAAGTAGGGGGGTGCAAGCTGAGGGGGATTGGGCACCCCTCCTCAGCATTCAACAATTGGGGGTTATGCTGACGGGGAGTGGGCTCCTCTGTCGGCACACAAAGAAAGGGGGTTATCTGACGGGGTTGGGCACCTCCGAGTCGGCAGTAGTTAGGCGGCCGTCGCTCTACCAACCATGCACATAATGGCGGCGAGCATGGCAAGAAAAGGACCGCTGCGTGTGATGAGCTTTGCTAGATTGCAGCAGACCTTTTCTTAGATGTGCTTACCACATTATGTATGCATGGTGTGGCGCCAGCATGCAGGCTGATTGGGGAATGTGGGACGCACCTACTGGTGCATGCCCTGTATTCATCCAACAGCGGCCCCGCATCCAAAGCTGCACTGTCCCACGATGTTGGCTGCGCAAGTGCGCCAACATAAAAACAAACACTGAAAGTTTTTAAAACCACAGAAATATAAAGGATTGTGTATGAGCAGTCATACACAATAAGGCTATTTTCTGATCGAGAGGTTTCTGAGGTAAGAAGAGATCTTGAGAGTGGAACTCCAGAGGTCTCATTACTGTACCACAGAAATCTTGAGAACAGAAAATAGACTTGTATGTATATGATTGCTCATACACAATCTTTTATAGGGTATGGGCAACCATTATTTCAGTCCTCTGTCCGAAAAATAACCCTCATAACTTAAAACATGACTTACAGTGGTGTAGTTCCTTCCAACGCCTGTTCAGTTCCTGGCCAACTCTCAGCACTGTGGCCCCTTTATCGCATATTCTGAAGATGTTCTATGTTGTGCTACACTAGAGATGTAACTAGTGCAGCACAACAACATCCTGACACAGCCAGTGCAGCATAACAAGTGGATTCCACTAACTGATTTCTATCGGTAATCACATTCCACCATACACTATATAATAAAATAGTGCTACGTAATAAAAAATAGTCCCTCCACAGATGGGTTTCACCTGTCAGTCATTTATCTTTCTACACATTCAGTACATGATGTGTTTGTTTACTACGGAATACAAGAATTCAAAACTCTGCAGTTATTCAATAATAGGATGCTCCCTCCTCACACACACACACACACAGACATACACACACACACACACACACACAATGGTAACATGGAATACATGAACTCAAATTATAAAAAAATGATTGAAAATGGAGCATTCTGACTGGCTGTTAGCATTGAGAGACCCTTACATTAATCTCTGTTACACTATCATGTACAACCTGATCACCATGGCACATTAATTCTTCTTGTCTGCATTCCATCTTCTAGCACTGCTGAATGACTGGAATGATGCATTCTGATTTTGAGCCAGCATTTTGAAGGAGTTGGTGGATTAACTATTATATAATGTATGGTAGAATGCTGTTAACCTTAGGAAATCATCATTTCCTAAGGCTGTTAACCTATCGATGTGACGTAGATATGTTGTTAACCTATTGATGCTACGTCACATCGATAGGTTAACAACAGCGATTGGTCTGCACATGTGCGAGGTTTTTTTTCAACGGGGAACTGATGGATGAACAGCAGTGGTTAGGGAAGGACTGAACGGCCGTGGTGGTGATTAGTTATCAAAAAGTAAGTAGCCTTTTTACATGGGACCATACACTATAAAAAATAATGTATGGTCCCTCTATCGGCAACCGGTCACAGTTAACCGTCTCGAGGTTGTCATGGCAACGTAAACCTCTCGAGCTTCGCTCTCGAGGTTTACATGGTCGCCCTGGCAACCTCTCAACAGTTAACTGACCGGTTACCGATAGAGGACCATACATTATCCTTTATATTGAAAATCTCTCTCTCAATTCAGAAAACATTCAAAAGGTACACTTCTAACACTTTTCTTTGTTTTTATTATAATAGCAATAAGGCACTTAGAGGAGTTAGAGTAACATTTAGTTAATCACACCCTAGGTGCAATATGGCATGAGGCACAGCCTCCTGCCAACTAGCATTAATGAGTGGTACAATATGATGGCCTTCACAGCTAATAATGAAAAAATTAGCGACGCTATCTTGGATAAAAGGGAGAGGTTTGAAGAAATTTGGGTACCCTTCCTTCAATTAGATAACTAATGACTTTTAAATTTATTTATTTTAACTTTTGTTTGCCAGGTAAATGCAATGAGCCAAGGCCCATTTTCATGCATGACCCAGGACCATAAATATACAGTCAAATTGGTACAATCATTTCAGCAAACATTTTACAAAACAACAGCAATGGAAATTGAAATGGAAACAAACAGAATGCATTGACTGAGAGGCAAGTGTACACTATAGTTTTAGTTACAAGTATAGCGTTAAGTGATACAGGAGTAATTGTACATGGCCTGAGTTAATGTTTAATGATATAAACTGCTATTGTTCATAACATTATTGTTTTAGTAGCACTATATAAGCTGACCCTATATACTGTCTTTATATGTTTATGCAAGCATAACTAAAGAAAATATGTAAGTTCAATTGTTTTTTAAACTATGTTTGATGTATGTATGTATATAAGTTTGACTTTCAATTAAAAAAAAGCTATTATGGAAAAAAATCTCCTGCCACATTACACCCCTAGGGAGTGAGCAACAGACTATTAATCTGACTCCTTGTCATGCCTTATTGCTTTTTTTTCTGTACTTTATCTCTCCCATCAGCCACTCTTTCGCTCTCAGCCCCGTCACCTGCTGTCCCTGGGATTTACCTGTGACCCATCTGTGTCCCATGGGATGCCCCTATGGTGGAGCCTCCAGGGTCTCACAAGCCCAGGAGGAGTTTAGATCAGATAGTTGGTTGGCAGCCAAGTGAGTGGTGTGGGGCCTGTGAGGCCAACAGGTAGCATCATTGTGCACTCAACAAGCGCTTTTTCTGTCCCCTGTGCCTCACAGGCAAGACTGAAGTGAACCTCACATGCTGAGTGCAGTGATGTCCTCAGTCAGGAGGTCCCCCATCATGGCTCTGCTTCTGCTGCCACCACGGTCACCAAGGACACATCATTGTATAGCGTATCAAACAAGCATTTGTCAATGCCGAATGTTGCTTGCTTCTATGTGCTGTTTAGGTATTTGGAAGTCATTGGAGTGCAAATATTGAAAATTTGCGAACTTACGAGCGTGCGTAGGAACTGCGCAACGCACGCTCGTAAAACAGTCATTTTTAGGAATTTTTTCACCAAATTTTCAACATAGCCATTTTAAGACCTCTGCTCATGAACAGTGTCACTGTGATTTTGTTAATGTGTCCCATACATTGAGTTTGCACACCGACTGCGCCATTGTGCGCTACATGGGCAGAAACACGTTTTGGGCAGGATGTGAAAAATGACAGCTGTACTGCTCATAAGGAGGTGTGGTAAAATGGCAATGTTGAAAATCTGGAGTGGAAATATTGAAAATTCGCAAACTTACGAGCATGTGTAGGAACTGTGCAACACACACTCGTAAAACAGTCATTTTTAGGAATTTTTTCACCAAATTTTCAACACAGACATTTTAAGACCTCTACTCATGAACAGTGTCACTGTGATTTTCTTAATTTGTCCTGTACATTGATTTCGCACACCGACTGTGCCATTCTGTGCTACATGGGCGGAAACACATTTTGGGTGAGATGTGAAAAATGACAGCTGTACTACTCATAAGAAGGTGTGGTAAAATGGCAATGTTGAAAATCTGGAGTTAAAATATTGAAATTTGGCGAACTTAAAGCTGTGTAGGAACTGCAGCATACGCTAAGTAAAACAGTAATTTTGGAATTTTGGCACCAAATTTCAACATGGGGTTTTGGGACCCCTTCTCATGAATGATGTCACTGTCATGGTGGTATTCAGGCCCAAAGGGTGATTTCACAGTCACTGCACAGTCACTGCGCAAAATCACCCTTCGGGCCCGAATAACGCCATGACAGTGACATCATTCATGAGAAGGGGTCCCAAAAACCCCATGTTGAAAATTTGCTGCAAAAATCCCCAAAGATACCTGAGATATGCAACAAAGTTGAAACCTCCCTATCTAGCCCATTATATAGCTTACCGGCATTTCCTCAGTTCGTGGTCGGCTTTGAAGAGTTCAGACATGTTTCCCGGTCCACGAAGATCATCGCGGTCCGGAGGTAGGTATGGGGTGAGAGGGGGTGTGGGAGGCTGGTGCGCAGTGGTGGTGCGGTTGTGGAGGGGCTCGAGACGCTACCAGTAGGACTGCTGCTTACAGGTTTCAAAAAAAAAAGATGTCGTGGACATTTCCACGCTGGGGGTGGGCCTCAGCATGGCACAAGGATGTTGGGGCATTCAACCGATGGGGATTGGGCACCCCTCGGCCATAAGATTGCTTGCCACGCTGGGGTGGGCTCCAGCGTGGCACCTACTACTGGGACACAGCTCAGCCGATGGGGATTGGGCACCCCATTGGCTATACAGTGCATGCGGGGCACGCCCGCCTGAGGTGGGGGGCTGAGCGTGAGCAGCCTCTTATCGGTGCTCACTGAAGCGTAGCTCCCCCTTTCAACTGTATGCCACTGCATTTTGGAGCGTGTCATAGACAGCTCCAAAATGCACTGGCTTACAGTGGCCGCGCCTGCCAGCACACTGACTGAATTGGAGGAGGAGGTAACACACCTCCAAAATCTCCGATGATGGCACTATGTTTCTTGCACATGCGTGCAAGCAACATAAAAATGGATGTACTGCCCCATTGCATAGGATTACAGTTAATGTAGTTATCTGTGCCCATAGAGTGGCAAAAAATCGGAACTAAAATCACTTTCAGAAGCATTTAAACCATGGAAATGTGTCAGAAAACCAGAAATAGTGCAATGTCTTTATTTTTAATCCCCATGTGTAAAATAGACGTGTACAGCAAGGCATTTTCATGGTTTGGACCTTCTGTTTTAAATGACTTTGGTTACAGAAGCAAAAAAATGTAACTAATTTTAAATGCTTGTTATTTAAATCTCTTAAGTTACTGAACAAGTGTGAATGTTTGTAAAGCTGATGTTACATGTTGAATGTTATGCATTGTACTTATAAAATTATTGTAATGTTTTGTGTCAGGCATGGCTGAAAAAGAGCCATGCCCAGATTACCTCCTGGTAAAAAATAAAAAGAAAGAGAGAAAGTACAGTATTGCAGTGCAGCTTACAAACCTCCCCCTCCACAGAGGAATGCATTCTCTGGAATGCTCAATCCTCCCTCAAAGAGGGCCCCCAACGACTCAGGCTCCCTTCAGAATCCTGCTCACTAGTGCCTCAAGCTGTAGCACTACCACTGTGGCAATGGGCCAGCCTATGCCTTACTGCTCAAATTCCACAGAATTCCACTGACATATACACACAGACACACGGGCTTTAGCAGGAGCCTGAATCTCAATTTCATCTGTTGTAAGGTAAGCATTTTCATGGTCATCAAAGAAACACCAGCAATGGAAACTCCTTGGTAATAGATTTTTTAAATTTGTCTGGGCATGTAAGGAGGGACTTATGAGTGGAAAGAACATTCAGTAATTTACTTGTTTTATTTAATTTAAGGACTTTACATTTAGGGCCGAGATTAAGTTTTTTATATGAGTAACGGTAGCAGTCATGTTTGTACGGCCAATATTATGGGATAGCATAGTGAAGGCAATGATCCTCTGTGAGAGAAGTGAGCATAAACAGAAGAAAAAGACCACAATGGTTCTCAAGGGAAGTGGCTGTGAAGGTGAAGGCTAAAGTGGTGACATCAGGAAGTACAGGGAGAGATAGACAGAAGAGGGCAGGGAGGTGTACCAGGATAAGCAGAGGGAAGCAGGAAGGCAGTGAAGGGCCAAGGCAAAACATAGGAAAGGATAGCCAAAGGGGTAGCTAAAGGGGACAAGACCTTTTTCGGATACATAAGTGAAAAGGGGAGGGCAAGGAATGCTACTGTGTGGTTAAAAAGAGCAGGGGAGACTGCAGAGAAAGATCAGGAAAGCAGATAACCTGAACAGATACCTCTGCTCAATCTTCACAGTGAAGGAGTTTGGGATGGACTACATAAAAAGCAGCATGAATACTGGTAGAGGGAGGCGGACACAAATCCATTCACATAGGAGAGAGTCCTGAGGATACATGCCAGTCTAAAAGTAGATAAGGTTACGGGGCAGATAGGGTACACCCAAAGAAGCTGAGGAGGTCAGAGAGGTACTGACTGCACCTCTGATAGCCCTATTCAACAACTCACTGGAAACTGGAGTGGTTCCAGAGGACTGGAGGAGGGCTGGTGTAGCCCCACTTCATAAATACGGCAGCAGGGAGTAGGCTGGCAATTATAGGCTGGTCAGTCTAATGTCAGTGATAAGGAAGTTAATGGAGACACTATAAAAAGAAAGACTAGCTGAGTATCTGCAATCCAGCAGGTTACAAAATCTGAGGCTGCACTGATTCACAGGGGAGGGTCATGTCAGATGAACCTGATCAATTTCTTCAACTGGGTGACCAGGGAAATAAATCAGGTGGAACTGTGTCAAGGCATAGGTCAGGAAGCATAGATTCAGAGGTAACATGAGAAAATATTTTTCACAGAAAGGGTGATGGATGCTTGGAATGGCCTACCAGAGGAGGTGGTGGGGTTAAAATGGTCACAGGATTCAAGAAGGAGTGGCACAGACACAAGAGTATCCTGTCGATGAGGGTGCTCTGGAGTTCAGTTTGGCATCAGACCTCATACTAGGCAAGATAAAAAGGCGAGACTAGGTGAGCCAAGAGGTCCTTATCTGCTGTCAACTTCTATGTATATATGTATGTAAAACCAGGAGCAGTTATAAATTTCACAAGTAGTGTTTTATTATTCTCAATAAATATAGAATAAAATGAATAAAAAATTGTGCAGAATGTTTTTTTTAACCTAAGCAGTTTAAATAGAACAAAGTCCTTACTCTGAGGGTATCTCTATTTCTAAATTTCAGTCTCCTCGCTAGCAAACTTTGCTGCTCTTTTTATAAGAATTCTTTGCCTGGCAATTAATTTCTGTATCCTGAGACAATTAAGATACTTATTTATTTATTTATTGAAATGTTTCACCAGGAAGGCACACTGAACAATGAGACACTTGTCTCATGGTGCGAACTGGGGGTGAGGGGTACAAGTGGATATAAATTAGAGAATAAACATACAATTGCAGACACATACATGAGGACATTATTAGGTACAGAGGTTGGTAAGCTATACTGACAACAACCATTTGGAATGATTTTTTTAAAAAGAAAAGTATCTGAGAATCAATGACAGGATTTTTAGGACAGTAAATTAATAAAAAGGGAACTAGGAGAGCTTCAGTAACAGACAAGTAGTGGAATAGCAGTATAATGTGGGGAGTCGTGCAATGCAGTGGCTGTGGGGCAGCCATATTCAGGCAGACCTTCTGGACACTGAGGTGCTGCCCTATCTGCATGCATCTTTCTGGACTGCGGGATGAGGTAGCCAGACTCAGAGCGGAAGTAAACTGGGTCAGGAGTACCATCACCCCTATCCAGAGACCACCCAGTCCAATGCAACTGCCTCAAAGGATGCTGAGAACGAGGAGCACTTGGGTGACAGTGGGCTCAGGGAGGGTTAGAGCGGTCAGGCAGAGGCACATCCCAGATCCTATTCCACTCAAGAACTCATATGTCACACTGGCAAATGGGGACAACCAAATAGAGTGCCCAGAGAAGTGGAAGGAAAGGATGTGGAGGTTAGCCAAGGAGGTGACCCCAGTGGGAGAGCAGTGGACCCCAGAGGAGGAGGAAGTGAATCCTGGTGGGGACTCCATCATAAGAGGGATCCAGCTAGGAAACACAGGAGGGGAGGACAGGAGAGGTGAGGTGCCTACCAGGTGCCACGGCATGGAGGGATGGAAGGAAGATCCTGGGGATCACTGGGAAGGCAAGATGGGAGGGTGAGCTGGATGTCATTATCCACCTAGGTACTAATGACCTGGCAAATGGGGAGCCAGAGGAAGTTCAGGAAGAGTTTAAGAAATTGGGGAGGGTCTCAAGCAAGTAGCTACTTCTGTCACTTTTTCAGAAGTACTACCTGTGAGAGGCAAGAGAGAGCATAGGGTGCATGCATCAGGAACTTTAACTCATGGTTGAAGAACTGGTGCTGTGGGGAAGGTTTGGATTCATTGGTAACTGGGGACCCACCTGGAGGGATGGAGGTTTGTTCAAGCCTGACGGCTTGCATCCATCCTGGAGGGGAATCCAAGCACTCAATGATAAGTTTAAATGCTACATTGACAAGCATTTAAACTAGCAAAGGGGGGTGGCAGACCAGCAAGGAGGGTACCTACTTGCTCACCCCCCACAGCTAGCAGTGGAACCAGTGAGCTGGAGGAGTGGCTATCTCTACAAAGCAGTGTGCAAAGGATGGAGATTAGCGTCCAAGAGGTGGATAGGCAGAAAAGTGGCAAAATTCAGCAGAAGGGCAGACAGCAAGGAGAACCAGGGATAAAGGACAACCAAGGAAGGGGCTGGAGTAGAACAGCAAAACAGTCTAGGGAGATCAAATCATGGAAAGCCATGTGTGCCAATGCCAGGAGCATTAGCAACAAGATGGAAGATCTGGAGGCTGTCATGGTGCAGTCAGACCTGGACATTGTGGCCATCACTGAAACCTGGTGTAATGATAACCATGACTGGAAGATGGCTATACCTGGCTACAACATATTCAGAAGAGACAGGGCAGGTAGGAAGGGAAGAGGAGTGGCACTGTATGTGAAAAATGACATAAGGGCCACAGAGATCCAGGAGGAACAAAATGGGGGAGAGATACTGTGGGTTAAACTGGAAAGGAAAATGGGGACAGCCATGCGCACAGGTGTGGTCTATAGGCCACCAGCCTGGGAAGAAGAAACAGATAGGGAGCTGATGCTAGCCATCCAAAGGATGGCAGACAAGGGTGAGGTAGTACTGGTTGGAGACTTCAATATTCCAGACGTGGACTGGAGCATCCCAGTAGCAGCATCAACTAGGAGCAGATTTATCCTGGACTCCCTTCAGGGTGCCTTCCTCAAGCAACTGGTCATGGAACCAACTCGGCAGAAGGCAATACTGGACCTTGTGCTCACAAACAGGGACAGTGCGATGGGGGTAACAGTGGGGGAGCACCTGGGGAACAGTGACCACCAGTCATTGTGGTTTGAAATCATAGAAAGAGCAGAACCAAATCACACAAAACACGATCCTGGATTTTAGGGGGTAGACTTTGGGAAATGGGGAGATACTTGAAAGAGGCATTAAGGGAATGGAACAGGAATCAGGGGTTGAGGAACAGTGGGCAGTATTTAAAAGGGATTACAAGAGCAACATAATTATGCATTAAGCAGGTTAGCAAGAGGAAAAGGAAGAGGAGACCATTAGGTTTTCCAAGAGGTAGCAAAGAAAGTGAAAGCCAAAAAGATTGCATTCAGGCAATACAAAAAGACACAGGCAGAAGGGGATAGGGAGATGTACCAGGAGAAGCAAAGGGAGGCAGGGAGGTCAGTAAGGGAAGCCAAAGCTCAGACAGAAGAACACATTGCAAAATCAGTGGGTAGAGGGGACTAAACCTTTTACAGGTACATAAATGAAAAAATAAAGGCAAAGGGAGGGATAGTGAGACAAGGGGGAGGATGGGGGCCACGTGGAGGATGACAACAGTAAAGCTGACATATTAAACAGGTATTTCTGCTCAGTCTTTACTGAGGAAGAGGAGGGTAATGGGTCTGAAGGGAGTACAAGGGGTGAGAATGGTGCAGAAATGGACATAAGTCCCTTTACACGAGAAAGGGTCCTGAAGGAACTGGAAGTAATAAGAGTTGATAAAGCAATGGGGCCAGATGGGGTGCACCCAGGGTCCTTAAAGAACTAAGAGGTGGTGGCTGAACCTCTGGCTATCCTGTTTAGCCGATCACTGAAAACAAGGGAGGTACCCAAAGACTGGAGGATAGCAGATGTAGTCCCCTTATACAAAAGTGGGAACAAAGAGGAAGCGGTGAACTACAGACCAGTCAGCCTCACCTCGGTAGTGGGGAAGATCATGGAAGCACTACTGAAGGAGAGATTGGTGGAACATCTGGTTTTCAATGGACTACAGGACCCAAGGCAGCATGGTTTCACCAGGGGAGATCATGTCAGACCAACCACGTTTAATTTTTGACTGGGTGACTAGGAGGTGGATCAGGGAGGGCAGTGGACATGGCCTATCTGGACTTCAGTAAGACCTTTGACACTGTGCCACATAGAAGACTACTACACAAACTGGGAAGATGGGTGTGGCAGGACAGTAGTGTGGTGGGTAGGTAACTGGTGGGCGGCAGGACACAGAGGTGGTGGTAAATGACTGTCACTCCACAGAGGGAAGAGTGACCAGTGGGGTACCACAGGGATCAGTGCTGGGACTGGTCCTATTCAACATCTTCATCAGTGACATTCGTTGGGACCTAGAAGGCAGAATTTCACTGTTCGCTGATGACACAAAGCTCTGTAACAGAGTAGACACCAAGAGGGTGTAGACAGAATGAGAAGGGACCTGCAGAAACTTGAAGAATGGTCAGAGGTTTGGCAGTTGAAATTCAATGCAAAGAAGTGCAAGATAATGCATATGGGGCACAAAAACCCTGGCACAATATATCAGTTGGGGGTGAGGATATAGCATGCACAAGCAGGAAAGGGATCTTGGGGTTATCATCTCTGATGACCTCAAGGTAGGGAAACAGTGTGACAAGGCAGCAGGTAAAGCAATAGGATGCTGGGATGCATAGGCAGGGGCATCACCAGCAGGAAAGGAGGTCATAATTCCACTATACAAGACACTAGTGAGGCCCCACCTGGAGTACGGTGCAAGTTCTGGAGACCTTACCTACGTAAGGACATAGACAGGGGAGAGAAGGTTCAGAGGAGGGCAACAAAGATGGTACATGGATTGCATCACAAGTCCTGTGAGTACAGGTTGAAGGAACTGAATATGTACTCCCTGGAGGAGAGGAGGGAGAGAGGGGATATGATAGAGACATACAAGTATCTTACAGGGAGGAACAGGGTGCATGAATACACTATTTTTAAGTGAAAAAGATGTTCCAGGACTAGAGGTCATGCGATGAAGTTGGAGGGAGGACTATTCAGAGAAAACGTGAGGAAGAATTTCTTCACAAAACGGGTGGTGGACAAGTGGAACACCCTGCCAGAGGAAGTGGTGGGGGCTGAAACAATCACGGGATTTAAGAATGCATGGGATAGACATAAAGGAATTCTGGAGGTCAGGGGTAAGGGGCAACAGACTTCTAGGAAAACATAAACTGAACTTACAAGCTCAAATGGGTAGACTGGGTGGGCCATAGGCCTTATCTGCCGACACTGTCTATGTATCTATGTATTGCAATTTACACAGGTAGACAATACAAATAAACTATTAAAGTGCTATAGGAAGAATTGTAGATAGGTCACTGGAAACCAGCTGGGGGAAGAAGGAGCAGAGAGGCAGGAAGAGCCAGGGTATTTCCAGTAATGCCATAGTAAGGCCTGGATGAGAGAGATATTTGACTTAGGACTATGGCGAGCCCAGGTAGCAGCTCTGTCAGTGCAGAGACAATAGGGACAAAACAGGGGAGTGAATGGAATAAAGTGCATGTAGTTAGGGGGCTAGCAATTAAGTGCTGACAATGTAAAGGGAGGAAGAGGAGGGGGAGGAAGAGGACCTATGACTTGTTTCTAAAATTTTTCATCTAGAATGCTGTTTTTCCTGAATTGGTTTACAGCTTCCGGTACTTCTCTTGTGAATTCCTGGCGTTATGCCTAGCAGTATCCATTTATTAGCGTGAGCTCTCCAATATGTACTTTAGATTGGACTGAAGAAATCGGGTTTATTAATTTTCATTATTTGGACGTCCGGTGGTGAGAGGACCCTGTGTCCATTTATTTATTTGTTTATTAGATTTGTAGTTTATGTTATTATTTGTTTGATATTGAGAGTATTGTCCTCTCTTCCAGTGGTGAGAGGACTGGGTGGGAAGGAATTAATTATTTTAGTGTATATTTTTTTACCTCTCTTCCCCAGTGGTGCGAGGACTGGGTGGGGAGGGAGAATTTAATTAGTTGTTTGCTGTATTTGGTTGTATTTTGTGTTTGGGTTTGGGGGGTGAGAGCCCTTAAATCAATATTTTGAGATTTGTTTGGTGTTTTAATTTGTATTTTTATTTTGTTTTTAAATCATTATATAGGGCTTTGTATTTATTTAGCTTTGAGGGGTGGGTTAATTTTGTATTTGGGACTGTTTATTTGTTGTTATTTATTTAGAGCATTAAATATGTGCTGGGATAGCACAAGGACAGTCGGTTATTATTCCCCTTCCAGGCTCAGAGACCTTCATCTTTTTCCTGTCCTCCCCGATCACCAGAAGTTTATAGACAGTGTAGGGTTTGGGGGATTGTTGGAAGAAGGAGGAGGACGAGGGCTGGGTCTGGAGAGGGAAAGGAAAGAAGTGGGCAGATAGGGATAGTGGGGACAAGGAGATGCCCTGGGTCGAAATGGGTCCAGGAAAGGGGTCCCATACCCAAGGGTTCTGCTTGTAGTCAGCAGGTAGCACGGTCATCCTCAGATGCTCATCCTACTCGGGCGGTGTTGTGCAACGCCAGGTCTATTAAAAACAAGACGGCTATTATAGCTGATTTTGTTGGGACATCTGACCTGGTGTGCATCACTGAGACCTGGCTGGATGAGAATGCTGTACCAGTTTTGGCGGCAGCAGTTCCAGCCGGCTACTCAGTGATACACCACCTGAGGATGGATTGTAGGGCCGGGGGTGTTGCTATCTGTTTTTGATCAGAACTGGGCCTAGTGGAGGTACCAGTAGGAACTACCAAATCCTTGGAATGTATCATGGGCGGGGTGTGGGGGTGCAGGATACTGGCCGTGTACTGGCCCACCAGGTGACAGGAATGTTTTCCTGCAGGAAGTCGAGACTTCATTGTCAACCTGACATTGGGGTCCCCAGATGGTTGGTTCTGGGGGACTTCAATGCCTGGGTCGACGATGAACTCTCACAATTTGGTCAAGACTTCCTCCAGTTAATGATTTCATTGGGCTTCACACAGGTTATTTCCTCCTCGACCCATATTGGTGGTCATTCATTGGACTTGGTGTTCCTTCTGGGGATGGAGATATCCAATTTGGTGGTGGAACCAGTTGAATGGTTGGACCATCACTCCATTGGGTTCAGTTTTGAGGCCACCCCTAGTAGGCCAGCTCCTATGGAGATGGTCCTGTATTGCCCTTTAAGGGGTGTTTCCTCAGATGGTCTGATGGTGGTGCTGGATCTATCAGGCTTCAAGAGATTGCATAGATCCAGGAGAGCTGGTACTTGCCTATAATAAGGCGTGGCAGGGGCCTGGATTCCATTGCTCTATTCGTGTTCATCCTCCTCACTCTTCGCCCCAGGTCTCCTTGGTTCGATGAGACTCTGAGGGAGTTGAGGAGAGTTGGACGAAGGTTGGAGAGGTGCTGGCGGAGGTCGGGCCTGGATTGTGACAAACTTAGTTTGATGGACCACTATGTGGTCTATCAATCTGCAATCTCTTGTAAGAAGGCAGAATTCCTGTCCAGAGAGATTGCTGCTGCACAGAATAGACCAGCTCAGCTCTTCCAGACTGTGGACAGATTGTGCAATCCAGTCTGTCTTCAGCCCAGAAGAGCTTTTTCTCAAGAATGGTGTGAGGAGTTTGCTCTATTCTTTTCAGATAAGGTTGCCACAATCAGATCTGATATCCGTTTGACCCTCTCTAATGGGAGTTGTGACGGTCGGCAGGAGATGTCGGACACCCAGTTTGTGTGGTCTGACTTCAGCCTCCCCACAGTCAGTGACATTGTGATGATCATCCAATCACTGCGTCCGACCAACTGTGGTTTGGATCCAGGCCCCACACGTCTCTTAGTGGTCTATATGGATAAAATTGATCCCATCCTTGCTGAGATAGTCTGGAGGTCCTTGGAGAGGGGGATTTTCCAAATCCTCTAAAGCAGACTGTGGTCCAGCCCCTTCTCAAGAAGTCCTCCTTGGACCCGGACTGTCTGGAAAACTACAGGCCTGTCTCTAACTTACCCTTTGTGGGTAAAGTTATTGAGAAGGTGGTCGCATCACAGTTGGATGATCATTTGACTAGCCACAATGTCTATGATTCTCTCCAGTCCGGATTTAGGAAAAGGCATAGTACCAAGACAGCTCTGGTCTGGGTACTAAATTACCTTCTTGCAGCGAGAGATCGAAGGACTCATTCCATCTTGGTCCTTCTTGATCTCTCTGCAGCATTTGACACTGTGGGCCATGGTGTGCTATTGGTACACTTGGCGATCTATCTCAGGGGCTGTCTGGTACAGTCCTCAGTTGGTTTCTGATCTTACCGAGGTAGGACTCAGAGGGTGGTGTCCGGGATATTTTTCGGCAATATTCTCCCTATCCGTGGGGTACCGTAGGGTTCCATCTTGGCTACCATGTTGTTTATGTGTGTACATGCCACATTAGGAGCGATTATTAGGCAGTACAGTATGGGTTTTCACAGCTATGCAGATGATACTCAGCTGTACTTGTCCTTTGTGCCTAGCCAAGATGCTGCCTTTTCGGTCTTTAACAACTGTCTTGCAGAAATCCAGGACTGGATGAATGTGAGTTGTCTGTGGTTGAACCCAGACAAAACTGAGGTGTTGGTTGTGGACCAGGGTTGCCAGGAGGCGGGTTTATTGGTTGGATCACCCTCGGGTCTATGGCTTGGGGGTGTCCAGTTGACTACCTCAGACTGGGTGCGGAACCTGGGCGTTGTGTTTGACAATGGTTTGACATTTAAATCTCAGGTGTCAGCAGTTGTCAAAACCTCTTTTTACCATCTGAGGAACATCGCCCGGGTGAAGCACCTGGTTTCTCCAGATGATCTCCCTACTTTGGTCCACGCTTTCAGTACCTCCCGCCTTGACTACTGCAACGCCCTTTACCTTGGGCTACTGAGGGTTGAGATTTGTCACCTGCAGCTAGTGCAGAATGCAGCGCCAGGCTGGTGACTGGTTCTTCTAGGTCCAGTCATATAACGCCTCTGCTCCGCGGACTGCACTGGCTGCCAGTTTGCTGGCGAATCACCTTCAAGGTCGGTTTGCTGACCTATAAGGCCCTACACAATCAGGGACCTGCTTACCTGAAAGATCTCCTTTGTCCCTACTGTTCCCCCACTCTCTCCGATCCACTGACGAGATTGCTAGAGATTCCCAGGGTTTGTTTAAAAACTTCAGGGGCCAGATCTTTTAATTTTATGGCCCCAACCCTGTGGAATTCTCTACCTCATCAGGTGCGAGACTGCTCGACTGTCCAAAGTTTTAAAGGAGCTTTAAAAACCTATCTCTTTAGCAAAGCTTATAATGATTTCTGAATATTGTTGTTAATTTTAATATTGTTTTAACTATTTATTGTTTTATCATGTATTGTACAGGCACCTTGGTTTCAGAAAGGTGCCTTATATAAAGATTGAATTGAAAAGAGGAGGTTGGAATAGAGGACAGGTGGGTTGGGACCAGATATAGAACCCCTCCAGGATGCTGAGAACCCTGCCTTGGGAAGAACTGATTCGATGACAATTGGAATGGGGAAAAGTGGGTGAGGGGCAGGTAAAAGACAGAGGAGAAAGTGGTTGGGAAGGTAGAAAGGCATGGGAAGGTAGTAAGATGCATGCTTATCACTTACCAACACCAGGATGTGGAGAACCCTGCAAGGGGCACAGCCAGTGAGGGACATGGATATAGAAAATGGGGGGGCACAGTGTAGGGAAAGGGAGAGGTAGGCTAGAGCTAGAATTACCCCCTCCAGGATGCTGACAACCCTGCAAGGAGGAGGTCCAGGCAAGGGCATTTATGATAGGAGATTGAGGGAGGCAGGTGTGTAACAGAGATAAAGGGGAAGGACTGATGGGAGGGTGATGGGGTGGCGTGCTGGATAGCAGGTATAAGGAAGAAGTTATAGAGGGTCAAAACAGGAGCAGCTGGAGGAGAGATGGTTATGTAAGGCAGAGGCTAGGGAATGAGTGGAGGAGGAGGAGTGCCATATTTGGGAGGGGGGAGTTCCAGAGTTTCGAGAAGCGATGAGCAAAGCCAAATTGGCCAATAAGTGTCAATCGGCAGGGACCAGCAAGGTGCGAGTGTCCATTGATCTGCGGGACTGAGAGTGAGGAGGAGGGGAAGGGGAAGAGATGGAGTGGGAAAGGTAGAGGGAGAATTTCCCAAGCCAAATTTTTGATGTGAGTTTTGCATAGTGAGTGAGATGCCTGTTTGCAAGCAGGGGAAAGGACAGAACATGATAGAGGTCACAGTGGTGAGTTCGGGAGGGGGCATTGAGAGTGAAGTGGCAGAATGAGTTAAAGAGAGTGTCCAATCTGGTCAAGGAGGATTTTGGAGCGGCACCATAGACTATGTTGCAGTAGTCAAAGATGGGGAGAATCATCTTCTGAATAAGTTCATGCTGTGCTGTATAAAGGATGCAACTATGGTTCTGTTAAGGCACCAATCTTGGGGCACAGTTTTTTTAAGGTGGCATCAATGTGGCCAGTGATGTTGAAGTGCAGGTCCAGACAGACCACAAGATTTCTGAATGAGGAGGTGTCCTCAAGGATTGTCCCATTCATGTTGTGGAAGGAGGGTAGGGCATGTAGCCTAGAGAGTCTCTTCCTAGTGCCAAAGGTCATGGAGACAGTCTTCTTGGCATTCAGGAATAGTTGATGTGAGGGAAACCAGAGCTGAACCTGGTGGAGGTCATGCTGGAAAGTGGTTACAACATCTGCAGGGCATTTGCCAGAGGTAAACAAGATGATATCATCTATGTACATGTGGATAGAGGAGGAGGGGGGAGCAGACTGAAGGCAAGCCATTGAGGAAAATTGAGAAGAGGACAGGATGAAGCTCAGAGCCCTGAGGGACTCCTGTGGTGATAGGGAGTGAGGGAGAGATCGCATCATGGATCTAGATTGATTGCGTTCTGCCACTGAGATAGGCTCTGAACCAGTTTGCAGCAGGTGGAGACAGCCCAGCTGTCTTAAGGGAGTCAAGAAGCAGGGCATGGTAGACTGTATCGAAAGCCTTAGCAAGGTCGACAAAGATGGCAGAGGTAATGTGGCTGTTGTCCATCCCGGTGAGGATGGAGTCAGTGAGCCTGAGAAGGGAGGTGGTGGTCGAGTGGTTCTTCCAGAAGCCAGATTGGAATGGGGTGAAAAAGGAGGAATCAGACAGGAACGATGTTAGCTGGGGGAGGACCAGGTGATCTTGGTGCTTAATGAGGGTGGGGAGGAGAGAAATTGGGTGATAGTTGCCAAGGGAGGAGGGGTCACCACTCTTTGAGAGAGGGAGGACCTCTGCATGTTTCCAGGAAGAAGGGACAGATGAGGATGAAAATGAGAGGTTTAGGATTAAGGAGAGGGGATAGGCAATAGTAGGTGCTGAAAGAAAAAGAAGTTTAGGATCCAGGTCATCAGGAGAGGAGCCTTTAGAAGGATTGAGAGAGAGGAGGGCAGTAAGTGTTTCATGAGGAGAGATAGTTGAGAAGGAGAAGAAAGGGTGAGCACCGGGAAGTCAAGTGCTAGGGGAGGGTGGAGAAGGAGGAGTGAGGTTTGAAGGGAGGGACTTTAGAAGTGCCGAGGCACATGAGGTGTAGTAGGTGTTAAACTCCTTGGCCACTAGGCTCGGTTCAGTCACTAATGAGTTATTTATGTTAAGCATGGAGTGCGTAAGAGGGAAAAGAGGGTATGGACCACTTTCCAGAATTTGGAAGGAGGATGATATGTTTAACAAAGACAGATTTAAAGTATCATACTTGGCTAGTCTGGTAGCTTTAGTACAGGCATTTATTTTTTTTCCAATTGTTTAACCAGGAGAGACACACTAAGCTGAAAGCTTGTTTACAGGTGTGATCTGGGAGCACAGGGAAGTTAAGAGACTTGCTCAGGGTCACACAGTATGCATGTAGGGGCTGAGGGTTTCAAACCCAGGTCTCCAGATTTGCAGCTCAGAGCCTTAAACCACTGAGCTATATTGTCTCCCCAATTTCTTAGTATATGATACTTTGTAAAATCAGTTTGAAACTTGGTGGCCTTCTGTTTCCTCCAAGCTTTATCTCTCTCCCTGAGGCAGGTCACTAGTTCTGGGGTGATACAAGGATGATGGTTTCCATGTACTCTGGATCATTTAAAAGGCAAATGAGTTCTAGGTAGCTAAAATGTATCTTAAAATAGGTGAGGCTTGGTCAACTGAAGGGGCAGAGACTATCAGGGCCAAGTCGGAGATTGCAAGATCATGGAGAAGAGGGTTAAGGTCTAGGGAGTTGAAGGAGCACAGCATCAGGATTTATGTGGCACTTAGGGTCTATGGACTTTCCTAACTAAAAGACAGGGTAATGATTGCTGAGGGCATCTGGAAGGATGCCTGATTTAATGACACAATGAGGATGGGTAGTGAGGGCCCAGTTTATCAGAGAGCGATCTAGAGTTTTGTGATTAAGGCGGGTAGGCTCAAGGATGAGTTGGGAGAGATAAAGGGTGGAAATGTAATTTTGTGTCTTGGAGGTAGTGGGATCCAACCAGTTTAAGTGTATATCACCCAGTATGTATAACTCACCAGTATGAGAAAGAGAGGCAATTGAGGAAATGAGTTCAGGTGTAAAAGAGGGCAAGATTCCAGGGCGACAGTAGATTCCCACTATGAAGATAGGAGCGGAGAAAGGCAGGGCAATGTTTATAACAAGGGCTTCATAGGAGGAGGGTAGTGAGGATGAGAGTACAGCTGTGTTTTGAAGTGAGGACAAGATATACATGGCAACTCCACCTCCTCTTCCTGCCCTATCCTGCCTAATTAAAGAGTAGCTTGGGATGGAGACGGAGTGGTCAGGTATCTTGGCGTTTAGCCAGGATTCAGTTATAATTAGAATGTCAGGGGACAGAGAGATGAGCATTGGTTGTAATAGGTCAATTTTTGTAATGAGACTGTGGATGTTTAAGTGAGGACTTTCAAACCATTTGGGAGAACTGATGGAGGTGTGACGTGCGAGAGGTAGAACTATTACAGGCAGGGGTGAAATCATTAGGTCCAGGTTGGGATGAATGTTACCTGATGTAAGTAGGAGGAATGATGAGGAACTAAAGTTTAGTGCATTAATGATGGGCCGTGTGTTTGGGAAATTTTTTGGGTGAGCAAGGACTAGGAGAGGAGGTGATTAAGAGGAGTATGAAGACAAGGGAACTAGGTACTAGAGATAGGGTGGCAGGGGGAAAGTAAGGAAAGTAAGACCAGATTGCTAGAGGAGGCATAGAAGTAATGGCAAGGTTAAATGTAGGAGTGAAGGGAACATCTGATTGGATGCCTGCCCGAGTACCATGACCCACCCCCTGTGCAACTGTGATCCACCCCCATGCAGCTGCACACTGGGGGAAGGGCTGCATAGCTATGGAGGCAGTATAAGTGTATTTTATATGTATAACCTGCACCTTTGTGATTAGTGCTCTATGTCCCTGTGACAGGGTTGGTTAAGACCCTGTCCCATTTGTCATACAGTAAGAACTAAAAGCAAGGAACTATTTTGTCCTCTTCTTTTCTCCTCTTGCCTGTCTGATTGTACAATCAAAATTTTCTTGTGACTCAAAGAGGTTGAGCTCATAATAGTGATGGAGAATGCTCGCCCAATCAGACAAAAGACACACAGATTAATAAAGTGGTTAAGAGCAGACATTGTTAAGGAAATACAAAAATGAAAAAGTTAAGTATCACTGAAGAATCTAGAAGTGCTTGATAATCACTAATGGTGACTGTAAATAAAAAAGAAAGGGTTGTAAGAATCTGCCTTGATTTTAGGGAACTTAATCAAGCATACATACTTGGCAGCTATCCTATGTCCAGGATAAATTATTTGGTGGACATTGGAAAAGTGGCAAGTGCATTAGCATCCTCAATAGAAACACTGAAACATAGAAGCTGGTGGTAGATAAGGGCTGATAGCCCATGCAGTCTGCCTTTTGTTGCATTGCTTATACTGTAGACCCTCCAGGTCTACAGCACTTCTCTGCAACCCCATTACCTATCCCTTATGACTCCTTGTGTTAATCCCAGGCTTTTTTGAATTGCACCACTGTTTTCAATCCCACAGCACTGCCTGGAGGACAGTTCCAGGCATCCACCACCTTTTCTGTGAAGAAGTATTTCCTCACATCTCTCCTAAACCTACCCTCCAGCTTTTATATCATGGCCTTTGTTCTGGAGCACCCTTTCCTCTAAAAATACCTCCCACTTCTACCTTATTCACCCTGTGAGGTATTTAAAGGTCTCAGTCATAGCCCCTCTCCCTCCCTGTCCTCCAGGGTGTACATGTTTAATTCCTTAAGCCTCTCCTCACAGGACATTTGATGTAGACTCTGTACCATCTTGGTAACTCTCCTTTGGATGGTCTCCATCCTGTCTGTATCCTTCCTGAAATGTGTCCTCAAAACTGGACACAGTACTCCAGGGGTCTTACTAAAGACCAATATAGTGGCAACACGAGATCTCTCTTCCTGATAGTGATATCCCTATATGCATCCCAGCATCCCACTAACTCTCCAAATTGCTTTGTCTCATTGTCTGGCCAACTTCAGGTCATCCGATATGATTACCCCCAGAACTCTTTCCTACTTGGTCACTGCTAGTATATCTTTCCCCATTTTGAACTGCACCCCAGTTTTTTTTTTTTTAAATATATAGCTGTTTGGTCCCCATTGCTTCCTCCCGCCAATTGGTGATGGAAACACATATGCATTTTTTAAAATTTTCTCCCCTGAACCCCCCCCCCGAGGCCCCAGCACATGGCTGTGTGAGTGTGTGGAGGCACGCTTTGCACCCTGTGGAGTGAGCCTAGCCCCTTCCACCTCCTGTTACTTTGCCACCCTGTCTCCACCCATTCTACCGACTGGACCTCAACCCAGTAGGAGTGGAACTATGGGGGCACCAACCACCCACCCTTAGAAGAGGAGAGCTGCCCACTGGCATGCTCAATCCTGCCCCACACAGCCCCAACAACCTGAGGTCAGTCCAAACCTGGGTCACCGACGTAGTGTGAGGTAAGGTGTCCAGTGCCTCAACCCTCTGTGCCACCGGGCTGGCTTCACCTCAGGTTTCTATGATCCAGGTGCATTATCTTGCACTTTTGCATTAAAGGAAACACTGGAAAAGTGCAGCTTACCCAGGCACTACAAACATTCCTGATTAGTGCTTTCAGACAGTAAACTTTTTTTTTTAAATTCCTCTAATTGCTTTTTTAGTTACTTAAACAGTGGCCTTCAGCTTTCACTTTCCATTGCTGGCAGCCACCATTTCATGAGTAGCAGAGAGACTCCTGAGCTCACTTTATGCTAATATGACCTGCAAACCAATAGCAGAGGTCAAACAGGCATATTAGCATACAGTGAGCTCAGGAGGCTCACTGCTGCTCATGAAAATGGCTGCTGCCAGCATAAGAAAGTGGAAGTTGCTGATAGCTGTTGTAAATAATTTAAAAAAGTTGTTACTGTCTGAAAGCACTAATTGAGAGTTTCTGTAGAGTCTGAGAAAAGCTGTGTCTTTTCCATTGTTTTCCTTTAAACATTAGCTGCCAAACTTTTGTCCACTTGTCTGTTTCAAGTCTCTTTCTATATTTTGTATCTCTTATGGAGTGTCACCCTGTTGCAGATCTTGGTGTCATCTGCAAAGAGGCAGACCTTCCCTTACAGTTCCTCTGCTATATCACTAATGGAGACTATTAAAGAGGACTCGAACCAGTACTGACCCCTGCAGTACCTTGCTGGTCCTCTCCCTCCTCAGCGTGAACTCTATTTACCATCACCCTCTGCCTCCTATCCCTAACAGTTTCTTGCCCAGGTTACCACCTTATTACATACAAACATATGAACACACGAACAACGAATGTGCCAGCGAAACAGATCACCTGGTCTATCTAAGTCTATTTGAGTGTGCAGCTGGCTCTCCTAGTTTGCAGTTGCTAACCCCCATTTGTCATCCCACCACCCCCACCTACCCCACCCTCACTCTCCCTGTCCCCTGTCCCATGCTCTTTTGAAGCTGTTCACAGATTTACATGATACCACCAATTCTGGTAGGGCGTTCCATTTTGCTACCACCCTCTCTGTGAAATAGTGTCTCCTCATTTCCTTCCTAAATCTTCCCCATCTATTCTTAGCCCATGCCCCCTTGTGACCCTCCCCTTCTTTAACTTAAAGACTCCATCTGCTCCATCCTTATTGATTCCCCTCAGATACTTGAATGTCTCTATCATGCCCCCCCGTCCCTTCTGTCCTCCAGTGTGCACATATTCAGGTCTCTCAGCCTGCTGTCATAGTCTGTTCCTTCCATAGAAACATAGAAACATAGAAACATAGACTTTGATGGCAGATAAGGACCGCTAGGCCCATCTAGTCTGCCCATTTCCCTACCTACAGGATAGGCCGCAGATCCTAGTTAACCAACAGCCTATTTCTTCCTACCCCCCACAAGAATTGCCAGGGACACTGGTTTACCGGGATTGAAAAAGGGCAAATTCCATTTTGCACATTATAAAAAATGGTACTGTCACTGGTGTCTGCTAAGTCAAATTCCAGTTTTACCGGTTTTTGGTTTTGTGTACTGCATTTAACAATTTTTAACTCTGCTAACATGCATTTTAGCAGTTTTGACCTCCACTTTTGCACATCTTTCCATCCTTGTACCAATTTAAAGTTATTTTAGGTACAAGATGTGACGGCATCAACAGCACTACAGCCCCCATCCCTGAGGTGTGATGGAAGCAGTACTATGGCCCCCATCCTTCAGGTGCGATGGCAGAACCAACAGCGCTACAGACCCATCCCTCTGGTGTGATGGCAGCAGCAACAGCTCTGTGTCCCCCCTCCCTCAGGTGTGATGGAAGCAGCAGCACTGTGGCCCCTATCCATTAGGTGTGATGGCAGCAGTACTACATTTTGCATTCCTCAAGTGTGATGGCAGTATCAGCACTATGGCCCCCATCCCTCAGGTGTGATGGCAGTAGTACTACATTTCCCATCCCTCAGGTGTGATGACAGCAGTACAACATTCCCCATCCACCAGTGGTTATGGCGAAGCACTACAGCCCTGTCTCTCAGGGTGATGGCAGTAGTGACAGCACTGTGATCTTCTTTCTACAACACCCACACCCCACATACACAAGTTATAAATTACTTAGTCTCTTGCTTGTTAGAACTCAGATGTGAACTAATCTGAACCACCACTACTAAGGTGGACCACCTTTGTTTTTTCCTATTATTTAACTGCCTGAACTGGATTTCTGCCTGTGACACCACTGACCAGGGTTTGAGAACAGATTTGGGTGCTGTAGGACTGGCTGGGGGAAGGGGTGAAGGCTTGAGTGTCCAGCGACCACTCATCTTCTCCTGGGAGGGAGGGTGTATTCACAGCTCAGCATCTGCTGGCCCAGGTGGAGGCTGGAGCACAGCAACACGTTAGCCCTCACTGCGGGAGGGAGCGTGATGGATGTCAGCTTGTGCCTTGACATCATGTGGCCTGTCACACTCCCATGAAAATGGGAAAACACCTGCTGGCCACCCAGATGATGGCTCCTGATCCCTCCATAAGCATGAAGCCCCAGATACATGTATCTGTTCTGACCCCTGCCATGCTTGGGATATACAGAAAGCTCTTTAGGGTGATTATCCTCTCCTGTTAGCCTTGCACAGGGTAGGGGCTCACCAATGAAGGTTACTTTGGGTTACCTGGTACCATGGCCATAAGGGTCAGTGGATGGTGGTCGGGACTTAGCAGTGGAGTAGGGGAACTTGGCAGACCTGAAGGGTGGATGGCCAGGGGTGAGGAGCAAAAAAAACCTGCCTGAATTTGCTTCTTTGAACTAAAGTGTCTTCCTGAAAAATTCACCCCGCGATTAGTGGAGGACCTTCTAATGGAAAATCGTGCATCTCACAAAACACGTGGATGCCTATTTTCCTTGGTCTCCATGAAAAGGGTGTCTCTCAGTTTTCATGTCTGAGCTAAGATGTGAATTGAGCACCACTCTGCCCACCAGCATCATACAGCCCCTGGGGTCTCACCTTCTGTGTGTCACTGAATGTGCTTTCAAATCCATTATCCAAGCATAAGTACAATTAAACACTTATCATTTGCTTTTTATTAAAGCAGTCTGTCAGAAAAATCTTTTTGTTGTCACAGAGACTGAAACAGCAGGTTGGAGAGACGGTGCAAATGATTCCATTCACCTAAATGGGGTGCTAACTGTGAAGTCTTTTTCGTAAGTAGTAAGGCACTTGTGAACATACTTTCATTCAGACTAGTTTTCATTCAAACAACTGAGGATTTTGGATGGCCCTGCTGATTATAAACTTGAATAAGCTAGTTGGTAACAGTGATCCTGCACTTAGCAATCTACAACCTAGATGTTCACATGCAAACAATGCAATAAAAACCTGGCTAAAGTCTAAAAACAAACTTATAAAACACATAAAATGTATTTGAACATTTATAGTTACCTATACGAAATCATTGCAGCCCGAGTAAAACTCAGGTAAATTACATGGTACCCTGGCTACTGTATGATGTAGTAAACATATATTGGTATTTTTTTTATATTTTTTGTAAACCAGGTAAGTCCACTAGGCAGAACTGTCTGTTTTAAGAGGTGACTGTGGAGCACTGAGTAGGTTAAGTGACTTACTTGGAGTCACACAGTATGCAAGTGAAGGTTGTGGGAATCAAACCCAAGTCTTCTAGATGGACTTAGTTCAATCGCTGTTTGTTATTCTAACCACTAGGCTATACTGCCAGCCACAACACCCATATATAATGTTTAATATCTGATTTCAGTAATAGTGCACAGTACCTACAGTGTAAATTATGAACATCAAACACTTTACATTTACTAAAACTGAATTATTTGCCTCTCCATCTGCTTATGTTTTTTTACACCAAAGTGAGTGGATAGTTGACAGAGCACTGTAAGTAGCCAGTGGTAGCAATACTGCTTGCAAAGCCAGTGACTCGGGGTTGAAAGTGAATTTGGGTTGCTAGAGGTCTGGCCAGGGGGAGTGATTGAGCACCTGGGGCCACTCTCTCCTCCTCTAGGAACGGTGGCCTGCAGATCCTGCTGCTTTACTACCACCAGGGTGACCATGGATGGTAGTGCAATGGGGCTGCAGAGTAATCGGGAAGAGAGGAAGCAAGCCTGGATCTGGAGCAGCAGCATGTCTCCATGTGCCCTACCTCCTTGGATCCCCTTGAGTGCCGTTGCCCTCAGGGACAGAGACCAGAAAACCAGTAACAATCACCCCACATAGGCTGCTGGTAGAAGGGACCCTGCTGCCCCAGACTTTATAACCAGGTTCCATGAGAGACCCACTGGGCTGCCCGACACACATTAAAGGACTGTGGAGGGGTGACTTGGGGTCCTTTCCTTTCCCACCTGGGGGGTACAACCCAGGCTGGATGGGGGTAGGCTCACAGGAGCTCCTGAGCATTACCTGGGTTGAAGCTAGGGGATACCCAGCCTAGGGATCTCTGAAAGTGGAGACTGATGCTGTGAGAAGGGGCATAGAAGGGTAAATAAAATAATGTAAAAGATGCTGAAATCTTAGGATTCTGTGCAGTGAGATGCAATTTCCGTGAGGCACCGATCAAGAACGTAAATCCGCAAACCAAGCAAGAGTCCGTGATTGTTACCGTGTTACCAGTAAAAATGAAAACCAGGGTCCCTGAGAATTGCCTTATGACTGTCCCATGCATTCTTGAATTCTCCACAGTTTTTAGACCTGCAACCTCCTCAGGGAGGCTGTTCCATGCATCCACTACCCTCTCTGTGAAATAATACTTCTCACATTGCCCCTGAACCGCCTCCTTCTATCTTTAAATTATGTCCCCTTGTTCTTGTAAGTCTCTTTTCTGAAAGATGCTACCCTCTTGGACTTTGTTGATTCCACTGAGGTACTTAAAAGTTTCTATCATGTCCCCCTCTCCTTCTCCTCAAGGGTATACATATTAAGCTCCTTTACTCTCTCCTCATATGGCTTCTCTTGCAGACCCTGCACCATTTTAGTTGCCCTCCTCTGGACTGCCTCTATCCTGTCTATGTCCTTGGGAGATGGGGTCTCAGAACTGGACACAGTACTCAGATGGGGTCTCACCAACTGTCTGTACAGATGGATAACAACTTCTTGTTTTCTGCTGATGCTTCTCCCTATACATCCCAGTATACCCCAGCCCTCCCTACTGCCTTCTCACATTGCTTGCTAACCTTAAGGTCATCTGATATGATTACCCCAGGTCCCTTTCCTTTTTGTTGTTATTCTACCTCCCCACCCATTGTGTATTCTTCCCCTGGGTTCTTGTTTCCCAGGTGCATTATTTGCACTTCTTTGCATTGAATCCTAGCTGCCATACTTCAGCCATTCCTCCAACCTTGCCAAGTCCCTTTTCATCCTTTCCACACCTCCTTGTGTAGCAACCCTGTTGCAGATCTTTGTGTCATCTGCAAAAAGGCATACTTTTCCTTCCAGTCCCTCTGCAATGTCACTGATGAAGACATTAAAAAGGACTGGACCCAATACTGAACCCTGTGGTATCCCACTAGTAACCCCCCTTTCTTCAGAGTGGACTCCATTTACAATTACCTTCTGTGTCCTGTTGTCCAGCCAATGTATTACCCAGGCAACCACCCTGGGTCCCACTCCCAGGCTAGTTAATTTGACTATTAATCTTTGTGTGGACTGTGTCAAACGTCTAAAAGTCTAGGTAGGCCATGTCCACAACCCCTCCCTGGTCTACTACTTTGGTCACCCAGTCAAAGAAATCTATTAGATTTGTCTGACATGACCTTCCCGCTGTGAACCCATGCTGCCTTGGGTCCTGTGCTCCACTGGCCTCTAGGTACTCAACTATTCTTTCCTTCAGAAGTGACTCCACTTCTCTCCTACCACAGAAGTCAGACTCAAGGTCTGTAGTTTCCTGCCTCTGTCTTGGTCCCACGTTTGTGAAGGGAATCATATCCGCCTTCCTCCAGTCCTCAGGTACCACACCATCCTCCCATGATTTATTAAAAGAGTAGCCAGTGGTTTCACTAGTTCCTCCCCTTAATTCTTTTAGAATTCCGGGTGAATTCCATCAGGACCCATTAAAGACCCCATCTACTCCATTCCACATATCATCTTTGTTGCCCTCCTCTGCACCCCCTCCAGTAGCCTGATATCACGCTTTTGGTATGGCCTCCAAAACTGCACACAATACTCTAAGTGTGGCCTTACCAGTGACCTGTAGAGGGGCAAGATCACCTCTCCTTGCCTGGATGAAAAAAAAACTCGCTATGCACCCCAGCATTTTGTTTGCTTTTGCAGCCACTCTCCTGCACTGGGCAGTGTTGTCCATGGTCCCTGTTGTCATTACCTCTAGGTCCTTCTCCTTCTCAGTGATCCCCAGCTTAACCCCTCCCAGTCAGTATTGTCTCCTTGGGTTCTTCACCCCAAAATGCATAACCTTGCACTTCTTTGCATTGAACCCCAGCTGCCACCTCTCTGACCACTCCTCTAGCTTGCTTAGGTCCCCTGCAGCTGCTTACATCCCTCCTTTCCATTCACCCTCGCTGATTTTGGTGTTGTCAGCGAACAGACTTATCTTGCTCAACACCCATGTGCAATGTCTGATATGAAAAGCCCAAACAATACTGGCCCAACACAGAGCCCTGTGGCACCCACTCATCACTGGCCTCGGTGTTGAGAGCTCCTCTCACAACCACCTGTTGCAGCCTCCCACTCAGCCAGCTTGTAATCCAGTTCATCATTTTGCCCCTACCCCTACCAGTTAGCTTCCCTCAAGTTGCCCATGAGGCACAGAATTGAAGACTTTACTGAAGTCTCAAGTAAAGAGCATCCACTGCACAACCCTTATCCAGCTCACCTGTCACCCAGTCATAATATTGTATCAGGTTGGTTTGACAAGACTTCCCTGAAACAAACCCATGCTGCCTCACATCCTGGAGGCCATTGTCTTCCAGGTACGACACCAGTCTTTCCTTTAGTAATGTCTCCATGAGTTTGCACACTATGGAGGTGAGACTTACAGGGCGATAATTACCAGGTTCATCTCTTGGTCCACTCTTGTGTAATGGTACTACATGTGCCATCCTCCAGTCCAGTGGCACACATTCCGTCTCCAGGGAGGTGCTGTACAGATCTGCCAGTAGCTCTGCCAACACCTCTGCCATCTCCCTCAGCACCCTGGGGTGGATATCATCCAGCCCTGGTGACTTGTCAATCTTCAGTGCCCTCAGTCCCTCTGGGACTCTACTTGCCTCAATTCTTCCATCTGTTGCCTCCTCTCCCCCTGTCTCCCAACCTCCCAGCCCATGGTGGTAGCAGTCCCCCCTTTTCTTCCATGAACACTTAGCAAAAGTATTCATTCAGTACTTCTGCCTGCTCCTCACCCATATCCATCCACCCCCTCCCTTTTGTCCTCACTATTGTCTCCTTGCACTTCCTTTTCTCCCTGATGTACTGTATCTGAAAAGTCTTTCTCCGCCCCCCACCCCATTAATTCCCTGTGCTAACCTCAGCTCCCTCTGGGCCTTTCCTTCTCTCACTTTTCTGGTCACCTCCTGGACCATCTTGTATATTCCTCCTGTCCACTTCCTTCCCTCCTTCTATACCTCTGGTGCACCTTCGTTTTGCTCACCACCTCGCTGTTCAACCAGCATGGTTTTCTTGCTCTGCTTCTCTTACTCTGTGTCTTGGTAGGCTTCTGTTGCCTCTGTAATCCCCTGTTTAATAATATCCCATTTCTGCTCTGCATCCATCTCTGCCTTATGCCTCTAGTTTCCCTTTCAGTACTTTCTGCATCCTCCCAAAGTATGACCCCTGAAGTTTACTACCTGAGTAACTGATTTCTCTGGCTCCCGACATCATGATATTAAACCACACACTGTTTGGTGATCGCTGTCGGCTAGTGGGACCTCCACTTTTATTTCCTTACTGCATCCCCATTGCAACACCAGATCTAAAGTGTTCTTTAGCCTAGTAGGTACACTAACCAATGTCAGGAGACCCTCCTGGATTGCGTCCAGGAGCACTTGCTTCCTAGCACTGGAGGTGGCGGAATGCTCCAGTCAACCCCGCAAGTTGAAATCTCCCATGATGGCCACCTTCCCTTTCTACATACCTTTCTGGTTTGTCCTGCTAACTCCCTGTCAAGCTCCTCAGACTGGGACAGTGGCCTGTATACCACCCAAACCTCTGTTTCCTACCCCTTGAGTCTAGGAACTGTAGCCATATAGCCTCTGTTCTCCTTTCTTCACCCTTGTCCCTTGTGCATTTGATCCTCCCCTCACAAAGACTGCCCCCACCGCCTCTTCCTTCCTTATGGTCCTTCCTGTATACTTTGTATCCTAGGATTGCCAGAGCCCAGTCTCGTGCTCAGTTGCCCATGTTTCTATGACAGCTGCAATATCCACCCTCCAAACTGCTAAGAGTGCCTGTAGCTCAGTAGATTTATTGCCTAAGCTTCTTGCATTCAGCGAGACCACCTTCCATCCTGCCCCCTTCCCTTCATTGGCCTCCATTTCCTTCCTTCTACTCCCTCCTTTTTTGGCCACTCCGAGTCCTTCCCTGCTAGCCTGGGGGGTAGGCTGTGACTCCACTTTATCGGATCTCTGCCTACCTGCTGTCCACATGCCACCCCCCCATCTAGTTTAAATCCACCTTTGTCTCAATATACCTCCATAGTCTTTGCTTTAATACCTCCTTCCCTTCCCCACTCAGGTGCAGCCTATCCTTTGCAAACAGATTGTTATTATCCCAGGTACTGCCCCAGCCACCCACAACCCCATATCCCTTAGATTGATGCCATTCTACCAACCATGAGTTCAACTCCCTAATCCTCTCCTTTCTCACTGTGATTGCACAGGGTACTAGGAACACTTCAGAGAATGCCACAGACTCCCCAGTCTCTTTGCACAACCTTTCCACTTCCTCAGTCCTCTCCTTTGTTACCTCCACCGCTTCCCCCACTAGGTCATTTGTCCCCACATGTATCACAATGTGTGGTTTCCTTGTACCCCTCCTTGTGCAACTTAGGATTGCCTGTCCTGCCTTGTCTGCCTTTAATCCTGGTATGGACTCAACAGATATCTGACTGTGCCTCTCCCCCTTCCTGCTGCATCTGATCCCCTTGAGTATGGAGTCCCCCAACAGTAGTACACCTCCCTTCTCTTTCCTTGTGTCCATCGCCACCACCACATCCAGGTTCTCATTTCTGGGGCTACTCAAGATGGTGCTTTTACAGTGGGTCCCAGTGTCTTCTCCCCTGCCCTTCTCAACTGAGACTCCTCCTCCTCCTCCTCTTCCTCCTCTTGTTTGACTGCCAACATTCCACTCCCTCCTCAACTCTCCAAGTTTTATCCCTCCCACTGCCATGCCATGTTCAGACTCTCCACTAGTAATGCCCCTCTCTCCCTTCTCTTTGTGAGTACTATCCCTTGTGCAATCTCCTCCTGTGTCCTCTTTCCCATGTGTTGCTAGTACAGCGAACAAGTTCCCTCCTCCCTTTGCCTTATTGTGTGTTTCCTCCTCCCTACTGCCTACTGCTGCTCCTCTTTTTCTAGGTCCTACTAGAGTCTACCCTTCATCAACTGGCTTCCTGTCTACTGTGCCTCCTCCCCTGACCTATCCCTTGCCCCATTGTTCCTTCTTTGTGGTGCCCCCACAGTACTCTCAGATGTCAGCCCTCCTACCGATGCAATTGTCCCCTCCTCTCTCAACTTCCCCAGCTCCATGGCAACCCACTGAACCTCTTCCTCAAGCCTCCTTAGCCTGTGGCATATTGGGCACCCCTCCCAGCCTCCACAGTATGTTCATCTGCATTGCTGCCCCACAACCATTGCACCCAACAATCCTACTCATGGTCCACACTACCTATACAGCCTCTCCACACCACTATCCCTACAGCAAGTAGAATTAACTAATCCTAGCCCAGCCTCTAACAGAAATTGTTATCCTAAATGCTCTTGCATGCAGCATAAGACAATCAACTGCTGTACTAACTAGAAACCACAATCCTACTCATAAGGATTATAGATCTACTCATACGTTTTATATATTTATATGTCCTTAAGACTTAGCTCATATGGCTGTTCCTTGTTTCCTCCTTCCTGGCCTCTTCTGAGGGCTTAGATCAGTTTGCAGCTCCTCCCTCACGTCCTTCAAACCCAACCTACAGTGGTATTTCAGTATTTAAGAAAGGCTGGTGGAAGAGGTGGGTGGGAGGGCTTTTACAGTCACTCCAGCCACAGAAGCCTGTAAGCTAAATTCTACTTTAAGCTAAATTAAAAAGAAAACAAAACGATATCAAAACTTACAAAAATCCTCTATACATTAACTCCCTCAATAGCAAGTAGAATTAACTAATCCTTCTCTCCTGTAGTTTAAAAAACAATGGCAAAACTTACAGAATTCTTCTCCACAGCCAGCAAGCAGACTTAACCAATCCTTCTTCCCCCATGCTACCTAATGTGTTTACCAGCCTCCTATGTGGGATGGTGTCAAAAGCTTTGCTAAAGTCCAAGTAGGCCACATCCACTGCCCCCTATCCAACACCCTGGTTACCCAGTCAAAAAAAATCTATCAGATTTGTTTGGCATGATCCCCCCCTCCTTAAAGCAATGCTGCCTTGGGCCCTCTAGTCCATTGGATTCCTGGTGTTCCATGATTCTTTCCTTTAATAGTGTTTCCATCAGTTCCCCTAGTACAGATGTCAGGCTGACAGACCTGTAACTTCTTGTCTTCTCCTTGCTACCACTTTTGTGAAGTGGAACTACGTCCTCACTCTCCAGTCCTCCAGGACCCTGCATAGAGATGTGCAAAGCTGGAAAAATTCACTTTATGGAATATTTCACAAATTCACCTTATTTCACAAAATATTCCATCATCTAAGTCGGAACTTCATGCTAAAGTGACAACTTCACAGAAACGTGAAGTTGCATTTTCGCCAGTGGAGTTAAGCGCAGAGAGACAAGTCCCACAGATCCATAAAGCTGCTACTTCACTGGCAAAGTTCGCACAGAGGTGACATTTGCACTGTAGTATGGGATTCAGAGATCAATGTTGCTCAGCAGTGTATAGTGAGGTTTCATGTTGCTGAACAGCAAATAGGACATGAAGAAGGCTGTCTCTTAGTGCAGTGTTGTGAGAGAGAGTAGATAGAAGAGCCTCTGCTTTTCAGAGCAAGAAAACCTTTAGATTCATTATCTATCGCACCTTCTCACAGCACGCTGAGTCTCAACACATGGGTAATAACACTCTCCTCATAGGCTGATGCACAAAGGAATCCCAGATTTGAAATCCGATCCTTCTCCTTTTCTTGTTGCTCCAGAATCCTCAGTTCTTTTGTGCATCTTCCCAGGCTGGTCACGTTTCATCAGGCTCTGTCCCCAGCTTTAAGGTAAGCTAAGTATATGCCAAATTTAAAGGCCATATTAAATTCTCAGACAGTAGTTACAGTGCCTATAAAGATAGGCAGTAAACTTTGTGTGTTTTCTTTAGAAAAAGTATTAAGAAAAGAAGGAATAGAATGCAGCTGCCAGTTCAGTTTGATGTTTATGAAACCATGTTGGATCCAGGCTAGTCTCTGTGGTGCAGGGCCTAGCATAGAGATGAAATTATAAGAATCCTGGAAGGCAGGGTGGTTGATGCATGGAACAGCCTTCCTGAGGAGGTTGTGGGTCTAAAACTGTGGTAGAATTCTAGAATACATGGGACAGACATAAGGCAACTCTTGTGGGGGGGTAAGAAGAAATAGGCTGTTGGTTAACTAGGATCTGCAGCTTATCCTGTAGGTAGGGAAATGGGCAGACTAGGTGAGCCAAACGGTCCTTATCTGCTGTCAAAGTCTATGTTTCTATGGCAGCACATAACGTCATTTGCAGTGCCCTAATCTTCTCAGTCCTCCCCCCTCAGTTTACCTTGTTCAGCCAAGGAGGGGTAGAGGCTCTAAACATCTATCTACCACAGCACAGCCTCAGAGCCTCCCTTGTCAGCTTATCTCATTTAGCCAACAAGGGAAGTGGCAAACGCTGCAAACAGCAGCTCACTGAAGGTGCACTGAATGCCCTGGGGGTCGTGGTTTACCTTGTTCAACCACAACTGCCACAGGGACCTCCTCAACAAATCCCCCTTTCAGCTCCAGAATGGAGTACAGCTCCAGGCATCAAAAGTTTAATATGCCCTTACAGAGGGTTGCTCTGAGCCCCTTGCTACCCCTTTAGTAGTTTGCCTTTCCCTGTTACTGCAAGTGCCAGGAAGCCTCCTCCAGCTTTTTCAACCTTACTATCTTCACGGGGTGCTTCCTTCTCCCCCCATGCTTGCAGGCATCGCCATTTTGGCAACAAAGGCTGCAAAATTATCAGCCTAAATCTCACGGTACCTCAGAGGAAGATTGTAAGGGAAGAGGTATCTTCTCAAAATGGCAGCACCGTCCTCCCGATCTAAAATGGCACCCACAACCCTGCCACACTCCTTAAAGGCACAGACAACTCATTAGGCGCACCGCACCTGAAAGTTAATTTAAAGCACCGGCGGCCCCAGCAGAGCACAAGGGGCAATAAAAAGCTGTACCACACACCATTATCTGGCCACTTAACAGTCTTTTAACCCTAATACCATGATATTTTTCCTCTCAGGAGATAGGTTACAAAAAGGGACATGTTGTTAACTGATCTGAGCCTGATGTGTAGCCTCAGCACTGTTACAGTTTGAGCCAAGGGTCAAATGCTTATTGTTATAAATACATTACAATTACTCAGATATGCACTCCTGAGCAAGTTCATTGTAATTATGTCTTTCAGAATCATGACCGCAGTCAGAACAGTGTGCAGAAAATGCCCCAACATTTTGCTTAACTCAGACCTGGAGGTGCTCTGCCACTCTGCATGGTGGATTCAAGCTGAGGATTTCACCCACAACTCAGGATCCATGGAGGAGGACCCCTAAATGATAACACCTCCACTGCATCTCAAAGCATGGTAGTGCAGTTATTCCAAAAGCTCCTGGACAGGATTGACTCCTTGGGATCAAACAAAAGACCCAGGTCCCCCAGCTAAACTCATCACCCCAAGTGCCCCAGGAGCATCCCCAAACTCAGATGACACATCAGAGATATAGGGAGATGAATACTCTGAGGAAGAGGAGGATATGGCAGTACGGCTGTGCCCCTTCGATGCCATTCCCCAGCTCATCAGAGTCATCTGCGAGACACTCAGAATGGATGAACTGGTGAAACAGCCAGACAGTAGACTAGACCCCTTGGTTAGAGAGAGAAAGCCATCATCCACCTACTTCCCAGTATGCAAAGCACTAGAGAGCATACTAGCCAAGGAATGGGAGGCACCAGATCCAACTAAGACAAGAGAGAAGGGAGCCTTTGAAAGAAGGTATCCACTACCCTCAGACAGGGAAAAACACTGGGCAACAGCCCCAAGAGTAGATGCAGAGGTTGCCTCCCTGAGCAATAAGACCGTCCTGCCCTCAGAGTCAGCTTCAGCCTTGAAGGACCCCATGGACAGAAAGGTAGATGAAATCGTGAGGAAAGTCCATGATATGATGATCATGAATATGAAAGCCTCTATGGCCCACCTACTTGGTGAGGGCAGTACTCAGATGGTTGGAGGCAGTCCAACAGGACATCCTGAAACCAGTGCCCATGGGGCCACCATGGACTACGACATTCAAGCCATGAAATATGTAGCCGATGCACAATAGATAGTTTTAAGATGGCATCCAGGTCAGCGGCATCTATTAATAGAGCCAGGAGACATGTATGGTTCAAGTTATGGAATGCAGATCAAGAGTCCAAGTCTAGGGTCATGAAACTACAGTTCTCAGGAGACAAGGTGTTTGGGCCCGGTATTGAAGAGTTCACAGTAAAGAAAGGGGTTGACAAGGACCATGGAGGGCAAGTTACCCTACTTTTCTTTTGAAGCTACAAATTTCGACAATACTTAGGCAGAGCCAAGAGGGGTCAAGGCCACCAGGGGCAAGACAGATGTGCGTTTGGGTTCAAACCAAATTTTTTCAACAACAGACAGAACGTTCAAGGCAGCTGGGACAGATGCTCACACTACAATGGCAAACAGGGGTATAAGATGAACAAATCAAACAGGGGATTCTGCCAATGAGAATCTGCAGGTCTAAGGTCAGGAGGATGCAGTGGGGGAAAGACTACAGCAGTTCCCCACAACCTGGACCAAATCACTCAAAGACAAATAGGTCAAGGAGATCATTTCAGAAGGATATGCCATAGAATTCAACACAGTCCCAAGACAAGACAGATATACAGAATAATACATTTCAAGGACAAAGCGACCTCAGAGCAGATATAGAGCCATCTTAAACCAACTGCTCACAGCAGAAGCCATAAAACCCATTCCAAATTAGGAGAGATACTTTGGTATCTACTCTGTATTCTTCTAGTCCCAAAAAGACCAGGGACCTCAGACCTATTTTGTACCTGAAGTTTGTGAACAGATTTGTATGGTACCAGAAGTTCAAGATGGAAACACTAAAGGTCCACCATTGCAGCAATACACAAAGGTGATGTACTAACTCCATAGACCTGAGGGATGCCTACCTACACACCCCTATCAGACCATCCCACCAAAGGTTCCTCCAATTCAGCATACTGGGTTACCACTTTTAGTACCAGTGCTTGCTGTCTGGCTGCATCAGCTCCATGATTGTTCACCAAGGTCATGGAACCCCAGCAGCAAAACTGCACACAGAGGTCATCCATGTGATATATCTAGATGACTGGTTGATATGGTGAGATCAGTGGGCCAGTTGAGGGCAGCAACCTCAGAGCCCAGCAGCTACTGATAGAACATGGGTGGCTTATCAAAAAGTAAGAGCCACCTAACACCTACCATATTGATAGATCATTTGGGGGCCACGTTCAACAGTGACAGGCACAGTGAGACTGTCACAGACCTGCATCATCACATTGACCATGCACTGCAGAACAGTAATGCAGAAGAACTTGATGACACTATGGCATCTTATGCAACTATTGGGACTCATGGTGGCCTGCATAGACCTACACAACTGGGCCAGGTTACAAATGAGGCACTTACAATGCCTCTTCCTGGACAACTGGAATTACAGTTAACATAATTACAATCAGAGTGTGGCAATTCCTACATTGATAAATAAATCACTAAGATGGTGGGCAGACCAACACAACTTCACGAAGGGGGCACAGTTGGAGAGAGATATAACAAGAACCCTCGAAACAGATGCAAGCCTGCTAGGTTGGGGTGCTGTACTGGACAGACAGTCAATCCAAGGAAAATGGACAATCCAGGAGTCAAAACTCCCAGTCAATATATTAGAGACAAGAGCCATCCGCCTAGCTCTGGTAGACTTTAAAGCTCAACTCGAAAGACACCACGTAAAAGTGTACACAGACAGCCAACTGACAATGACATACATCAACAAGCAGGGAGGAACAAGGAGCAGGGCCATGGCTTGAGAAGCAGAAATCCTAATGCTATAGGCAGAGAAACATCTACTCAGTCTCATGGCAGTTCACCTGGCAGGCAGCCTGAATACAAGGGCAGATTGGCTGAGCAGGCAAACACTGCAGCAAGGGGAGTGGCAACTCCATCCCAGGATCTTCAATGCGATCCAGAGGAAATGAGGCCCCTTCAACATAGACCTCATGGCCTCAGTGGCCAATGCTCAACTTCCAACCTACATGTCCAGATACAGAGACAAGACAGCGGTAGGGGTGGATGCCATATCCACGCCATGGAACTTCAAAAAAGCATATGTGTTCCCCCAAATATCCATGCTACCAGCAGTACTACAGAAAATTTGGGACACGGGCAGCAGCATGATACTCATAGCCCCAGAATGGCCAAGGAGAGCTTGGTACACCCACATCAGGAGAATGCTGAAGGACACTCCTATGGTACTAATGCACCACCAGAACTTACTCAGACGAGGGCCGATCTGGCATGAGAACCCTCTACCACTGAAACAGACAGCTTCACCACTCAGAGGACTAGACTGTTAAAGTTAGGGGTATCAGGTAAGGTGGTGGACACCTTGGTGCAAGCTAGAAGGGAGTCCATCAACAGAACTTACAACACACACTGGTGGGCCTTTGCTTCCTGGTGTAAAGGTAAGGACTTAAGGGCATCTCAATCGAAACATATAATTTGATGGCAGATAAGGACCGCTTGGCCAACCCAGTCTGCCCATTTCCCTACCTAATGGATAAGCTGCAGATCCTAGTTAACCAGCAGCCTACTTCTTCCTACCCCAACCCCATAGAATTGCCTTATGACTGTCCCATGCATTCTTGAATCCACTACTGTTTTTGACTCCACAACCTCCTCCGGAAAGCCGTTAATGCATCCACAACCCTCTCTGTGAAAAATACTTTCTTACATTACCTCTGAGCCACTCCCATCTTCAAATTGTGCCCCATCAACAAGCAGGGAGCATCAATGTGGAATTGTAAATGTTTTAGAGTTTCTACAGGACAGGTTAGAGAAGGGTTATTTGCTGCATCACTGCAGGTGCAGACAGCTGCCATCAGGGCAATAAGGGGAGAAACTGATGGCCATTTACCCAGAGCCCACCCTCTGGTTCAATCATTCTTGAAGGCTGCAAATCTTATTACACACCCTAAGACCCATAACGGCTCAGTGGCACCTCAACTTGGTGCTTGACATGCTCGCCACCACACCCTTTGAACTCCTTGGCTCAATTGCATTATCCTTACTCACAATGAAGACTGTGTTCTAGTAGCAATCTCTTCAGCCAAGTGAACAAGCAAGTTACAAGCACTTTCATGCAGAGAGCCACTTCTCAGCTTTTTCCCAGATAGAGTCATACTCCGACCCATCCCATCTTTTTATTCTGAAGGTGTCCAGTGCTTTCCACACTTCCCAGGAAATCACAGTCCCTACCCTCGAGCAGCAAATAGGGGACCCTGACAGGGAAACCCTGCATGGCCCAGACCCAGCCCGAGCAACCTGTACCTACCTGGCCAGAACGGAGAGAAGGACAGACAGGCTATTCGTCTTGCTCCAAGGTGCTAAACAGGGTCTAGTATCATCCAGATCCACAATTGCTAGATGGCTACAAGATACTATTGCAAAGGCCTGCAGGACAGGGGGCACTACCCCTCCATCAAACATCTGTGTACACTCCACGAAAGCAGTAGCCACATCTTGGGTGGAACGCAATTCCTCGTCCATTAGAGAGATTTGCCAGGCAGCAACCTGGGCGTCCTCGCACACTTTCATCAGGCACTATCAGTTGGACACCGCCTACAGGGGAACTCAGAGTTTGCTCACAAGATTCTCCAGACAGCTTTGATTCAAGTTCCTCCACCCACCAAGAATAAAGTCTAATGCTGCTGTATAATCACCCATGTGTTGAGACGGAGTGCTGTAAGAAGATGCAATAGATAATGGTAGTTTGCTCACCTAGTAAAGGTGATTATAGGAGCACCTTCTTGCAGCATTCCGTATCTCACCAATTATGGAGGACCATATTTTTAAAGAGATTAAGAAGAGCATCCATAGTGATCCACCAAAGTATGCATGTGAATTTCAATCAATTGTTGTATACAGTGAAGGGATGCCACCATACACAGTCACTGGCAATGTAGCAAGTTATCAGGTGGATATAAATAACAGTACGTAGTAAATAATGAGTTTGACATAACATCAGCGTGTGCTGTGTATTCTTCTACCCACCGGTTTCTCATGGGACCGGCCAAGGGTGGTGTGTTTTGGTTGTTAACATTATACTTTAGGAGGAAAACAAGTTCTGGAAGACATCATACTGGGGATTCTGAGAGCAACAAGGAAAGGAGAGGGATCAGATTTGAATGTGGGATTCCTTTGTATCAGCCTATGAGGAGAGTGCTATTACCCATGTGTTGAGATTCAGAGTGCTGTAAGAAGGTGCTCCTATAATCAACTTTACCAGGTGAGTAAACTACCATTTCAAAACTAGTTTTTGATTCCAAACATACCTCTCAACTGCTATGAATTCTGCATAGTGCTATGATTTTCACTCAAATTTACCCATGCTCCTCATAGATGTACTGATGTTCCTCATAACGTTAGAGCTATTTCTGAACACACAAACTATTAAATCATTGAACTAAGTTGATAGAAACATTTCTTATCGCTAACTATATGGGGCCCACTGTCTGTAGACATAATATTGTTTAAACGAAGAAAGTGCTACACATTCTGGCCCTTTGCTATGATTTTTGAAGTCCAGTGCTATGATTTTATTTTGTTATGCACCCTCCTTCTTCCCTGGTTGACTCCTTCAGGTCCCCAATGTCTCCCTGTCTGCTCGCTCTCCCTCTTCACCGCCACCAACCCACCAACCTCGCCTTGACCCCCCAGGTAACCCAGTGTATTCCTTCACCGATAGGTCCCCCTCCTCCGAGGGGGAAAGCACCCGTGGGGGCAGCCAGTGCATCTTATTTTGGCCCTGGGTGTCACTGAGGTTGTGCCGGTTGTCGAGTCCTGGTGGCAGCGGTGGACCGGAGGGACCGTCATCCGGTCAATCAGGGCAGTTTCCTGGTTTTCTCCCAGGGGAGTGGCATGCCACTGACGTCAAGGCATATGCCAACATCCACCACTCCCTCAGCAATTTCACATCAGGCATCTGTGCTGTGCTGTGCTCCCAGCTTCCGCCAAGGGCCAGCAGGTGCTGAGATGCATCCCGGCCCCAACCCCAGAAGAAGGCGAGCCATCCTGGGACGCTCCTTTCCTTCTCCCCTGGCAGGCTGTCTAGCACCCGAGTCTGTTCCCGAACCCGGATCGCTGGCATCGCAGGCGGAAATCCAACCCTGTGCAGATGGACCAGCTGCTATGATTTTTAATGCTATGAGGTTGAGAGGTATGATTCCAAATTGCTCTCAAATTGTTATTGAGGGCCTTGAGCTCCCAGATTTGTGTTTTTTGTTCAGTTAATTTGTGATCCTTTACATTAAAGTAGTGGCTTCAGTTTTGGCAGCCTGAACCAGTGGTGTGTGTGGAGGATGGCAACAGCAAGGTAGCAAGGCAGCCCAGAAAGATCTGCAGATTTTTCTTTTTAAGCAGGACATTTTTGCTAGATTTTTGTTTCCTCAGTCTTTCTTATTTTTTTTAATCTGTACAGTAATTTCTCATTTATATTTTTTCATTTGAGTTTGTTATGCTTAAACCATTTTGTCACAGTAGCCTAATGGATTTTCTAGTTATATTTTCCTTAATGTGACAGTGTTCCTTTTCTGTGAGTGTCATACACAGTTATTAAATACTAATAATCCCTGTGGTCCCTGTGGTTGTAATCCCTAGGTTGTGTAAAAACAACAAAAGGGTTCTGTCACTGTTGTTACAGTATCCCTGTCATTACAATCCCTGTGCTGTATTATAAAATAAGGATTATGTCACTTTTGGGACCCCTGTCGTTGTAATCCCTGTGCTGTTTGTTAGCAAAAAGTCACTGTTGGGACCCCTGTTGTTGTAATCCCTGTGCTGTGTAACAAAACAAAAGGGTTCTGTCACTGGTACCTCCAGTTGCTGTGTAATCCCACTTCCCCGTCCACCACTTTCTGGTGCAATGAGCAC